>CANJKZ010000068.1:4270000-4987500 GCA_947471745.1 Closterium sp. Naga37s-1
CCACCCGCCAGCTCTCACATCGATATACCTGCCAGCAGAACATCGATATACCTGCCGAGCGCCGCCGATCACCTGCCCATCCGTGCCTTTCACCTGCCCAAGTGTGGCTGTCACCTGCCCTTTGGCGCCAATCTCCTGCCCTTAGGCGCCAAGCTCCTGCCCTTGAAGTGACTTCAGTCTGTAGGCCTTCTTTAATACTATTTAAGTCATACCTCGCTTAACATTAGTATCAAATTAATAAGTTTCCTACTTCCTATCTTTCTCGATACAACCTTTACAACCTCCAGTGCTATGGCCACCGTCCTTGCTGCCCGGGGCGAGATGACAGGCAAGCGCCCCATCAAGCTGACCGCCAAGATGCAGGGAGCTGGGGGACTCGGCAACCGCTTGCGTGGCGGTGTCAACAAGCGCAACATTGGCGGCGGCCGACTGCTGCAGAATGTCCGCAAGGATGGCGTTCGTGAAGTCGTCGACGACAACGACGATGAAGGCAATGTCACGGGCATTGCTCACACCTCCGCTGCCGCAGCTGACCCGGCTAGCGGCGCTGGTGATGCCGCTCCCTTGGGGGTCCAGGTCCATGCTGACGACTTCAGTGATGAGGAGCATGGGGAGGAAGAGGAACACACGAAGTTGCAGACGGACAGCAATGGTCGCGTGGAAATGCCCGGTAAGAGCATGTGAAAGTATGGCAAATTGCATTGCAAACTTGCTCTGTGCTTGAATTCTACCTTTCTAACTGTCACGCGTTTTTTCTATGCGCGCAGGGGATGGGCGAAAGGACACGCTGAACAACATCACAGATCGTGCTGGGGCGTCGCCTTCCACCCAAAATCCTGCAGGGAGCCCACTGGAGGGTGTTGCTGCTAACGACCATGCTCCTAACGACCGACTTGCCGACTTGGAGCGAACCACGCAGCAACAGTCGCTGCTGATTTCGTCGCTGTTGAAGCAGCTGAACAACGGGTCTGCCTCCAACCCGGGGAGTGGTGCGGTGGGTCCTGCCTCGGGGTCTCCAAACACCAGTGGAACGCCGCGAGCAGCACCATCTACCCAGCGTGCAACTCCTGTGGTGCAGCAGAAGAGGAAGTATCCTACAATGGTTGACACTGGCAACGTGTGCGACGTGGTCCTGCACACGTCACTCAGCGGTATCCCGTTGAGGGATCAAATCCTCATGCGACAGTTGCCAGCTTACGGCAAGGCATGGAACGTAAGTTGGTTGGGAAGTAGAATGGGGATTGATGGGCAGTGTTGGTGAGGGGTGTGACTGACTGGGAGGGATGTTTTGATAACCAGCATGCGTTGCAGTTTGCTCGTTCTCCGTACACCCTTTCCGCACACCCCCTCCCTTTCTGGCCTTGGTTTCTTCTTTAATACGATCTCTTCCTCTACCCTGCTGATTTGTAGCATTACCACTGTTCCTCTAATGCCTGTTTCTTTCTGCCTTCCCATGCCACCAGAAAAAGATGGAGCTTGCTGTGGTGGTTGCGATGTTTCGTCAGTCGGACGAGCTTACGACTGTCTACCCGTCAGACAGCTTGGTGATGCAGTGCCTCATTGGTGCGTGGGGCGAGAACAAGGGACCCGCGCTGGGAGCGGTCATGATGTACTGCGTGGCGCGGGCAGGCGCAGCAAAGCGCAAGCAGAACGACTGGCGTGCTCGGATCTCGATGTATGCGCGCCGGGTGTTCGCTGACGCTTTTGGGCTTGCTTGCGAAGCGAACCCCCGTCTCAAGTTTGATTACAGCGAGCTGGTGTGCGACGAGGAGCACACACCCACCCAAGTCTACAACATGGAGGGTGTTAAGCCTCTTGGTGCCCTTTGAGCATTGTGTTGAGTAGAGGTAGGTGTTGCGAGGTAGGTGTTGCAAGGTGAGGCTGTTTGTTGCAGTTGCAAAGAGTGTGAGGGCGGATATTACCCTTTGTCATTCCGCCCATCTCCCTCTGTCCTTCCCTTCACCACTCCCTTTGTCACTCCGCCCATCTCCCTCTGTCCTTCCTCTCACCACCCCCTTTGTCATTCCGCCCATCTCACTCTGTCCTTCCGCCCATCACTCCCCTTGTCCTTCTGCCCGTCTCCCTCTGTCCTTCCGCCCATCTCCCTCTGTCCTTCCGCCCATCTCCCTCTGTCCATCCGCGCATCTCCCTCTGTCCATCTGCCCATCTCCCTCTGTCCCTCCGCCCATCTCCTTCTGTCCTTCCGCCCATCCCCTTCTGTCCTTCCGCCCATCTCCCTCTGCTGAGCAGAAAAGGGGGCCCTACTTCGCTGAAACTTTGCAGAAGATACAATGCGCCCGTTCGCCACTGCACTCTTCGATCTCATCATCCGTAACACGTTTCAGAAGGGTGCAAGCGGAACGGCGACGGTGGTGAAGGCATATCATATTGCCTACACCCTTTATCTGGTATGTTTATATGCATGTACAACAGCATTACATGGTGTGTTGTGTTGTATCTTTTGCAGCATTTTGCTCAAACCAGAACCACCCTTCCCCTTCACCCCGTACTCCCTCCTTGTCACAGGTGGAATCTGCAGTGGTGCACCACAAGGCACGTGGCAAGCACATCCCTACGGATGCGTGCGTGAACGCAGATGACATCGCCAGCTACCACCGCAAGGTGAAAGCGGCCATCCGCAAGACCTTCGAAGAGTCCCCGGATGACCAGCTGCCCGCTTGGTCGCACCAGCACCAGGGGTGGGTGTTTGGGCCCACCAAGACCGTGGTGATCTCGGGCAGTGGCTTCCCTGATCTTGTCCCCGATGCCGCTGAAAAGAAGGTTGTTAAGCTCCTGTTCGAGTATGCTCAGCTGGAGCCGAAGAAAGGCAAGAAGATGAAGACCACTTCTAACAACAGTGCTGGCACTGTGGAGCGTGATATCTTGGATGATGTGGGTGAATGGGAGGATGCCAAGGATAGTGTTTAGGGTGATTGGTGAGATGTGTGGGGTTGTATGCCATGGGTGGGTGTAGTGCTGTTGTAAAATATATTGTTGTAATATATATATATGAATGGGTAATGGTCAGATGAAAACAGTGTTATCGGGCGGTGATGTTATTATACACTCGTGCTCGGATGATAAGACGTTCAATCAGGTATAGAAGTGCAGTATGGTGGTTAAGTTATGAATTGTATAACGCGTACGGGTACCCTTATTCCTTGCGCGGTCGGGGTTGCACAACCACAATGTGTGGTGGTGCACACTCGAGGTCTCAAGCAGTTGGTTGTTCGGATATGGGTGACGCGTACGTGGCGTCGTGGGGGCGGGATGTCCTATGTGGGCGTTACAGGTTGTCGTATCAGAGGATAGCGTTATCTCTGTGCGGCGCAGGGAATGTGGTCGGTTGGTTGTGTGGCCAATTTCAACTGCTGTACACAGTGTGCTTGCAGGGGCAAGCCGGGGGTACGTTACGGTCAAATGAAACGTATATAGGAGGAGGTCGTGTGCACTTCAAAGCATACTTGCATACCAGAGTGACAGTGTGTTACAATGGGTGACCTGAAGGCCCTGCTTGCTACCGCACATCCGGATGACGTGTTCTGCTTCCACGAGATTAATTTTCTTCCAAGTCGGCTGCCGAAGTCGTACATTCCGGATAAGCGCAATGTGGTGGAGCGTATCGTCAACGTCGGCATCCTCTACAACGCGACGGGGAGTTGTTCCGCAGTGCCTCTGGTGGTGCTAGAGCCATCCAATAGGCCCGAGCGCCGGCGGGCGGGCGCCGCATCGCGCAAGGTGGCCGTTCGGTATATGAACCGCGGGCGGTTGATGCCGGAGGTATGGATTGTTGACTTTGTGTGCATTTTTATGGTTGGACGTGCATAGCACGTGTGAGTACATCAGGAGCGCGTCCATCTCCGATGTATTTGCGTACCGCAATGGCCGTTGGTGACGTGCTTGTTATGTTTGATTCACTACACACAGGTATTCACGGAGTTTGTGGAGACCGTAAACGGTGTGCACTTCAGCCGTGATCGCAACACCATCATCCTCACCATTCACAAGGCGCATCGCATCACAGGCGAGGTGGCGCCGCCCGTCACGGAGCACGGCTTCAGTGTGCAGCACCTCACGAACACCCGAGTCGTCAACATTCGTGGATCGGTTCCGGAGACGGGCCTGCCGCACCTGCAGGGAGTGGGTGACGCGCTGAAGGCGTATTACCGCGTTATGCTGATGAGGCGTGCGATAGGGTCCAAGCGGTTCCAGTTCGACTATTCGGCTTCCATCGCTGATGTCGACTATAACGACATACTCGAGTGGCTGGGAGAAGCGTGGACTCGTGTGCGCGCGGCTACCATGCAGCGGAGCTGGTGGCGCGCAGGATGCGTGCCGGCGAGCTGGCCGCCCCTGATGGCGTACCTGGGTGACACGTGCGCAACCGGCATGTTCGAGCCTATTATTTCGGTATGCGTCGATTTGGAGTTGCTTATCGAGAACTTCAAGGTAAGGCCTGCGTGCTACATGACGGTCGCGGATTTTATCAACTGCGACGCGGGACTATGCGTGGAGCAGGGGTTCAGAGCCACACCTGCTGCCAGCGCGTCCGATGACTCGTCGGGCGACATGAGCCTGCCTGACGGCCCATTGCTGCGGGACGAGCGCAGCATGAGGCGCGTGATACGCAACGTCACAAACGCGTACGTGGAGCGTGCCGATGAGCTCGGCATCCCCGCGGCGGCTGTGCCTGCAGAGGTCGGAGCATCGAACCAGGAGGTGATTTCCCGCCTATGCAGGACGCCTGTCAAGAGGGCTCGCGCAGGGGGGCGAGCTGAGAACGGGACAGCCGAAGAATTGCTGCAGAGTGATGAAGTGCTGGAGAGTGATGACGACCAGTGATGCGTCTGGCAGTAGTGCGGTTTGGTTGTGGGAGTTGACTGTGTGCGGTATCGTACGTAGGGGGGACGCATTGTTGATGTTGGTGTTGTGGTTGTTATTGTGTGTGCAATGTTATGTTGAGTTGGTGGAATAGTTTTGGCTAATGTGGATATGAGCACCCTAACAGTGCACACACATGTTGTATTGTGACGGAAACAACGAAGCAGCATATTTATGTCGCGGATTTTGGTTCTCACGAAATGGGAGCCGCGAATGCGACTCGAGATGTAGGTGTGCGCTTCGAGTTTCCTACATGTTTGTGGAAAAGTTACCGCCAAGTCACTTTTGTGTGTACGATGACGCTGTGCGTTTCTGATGTGCAAAAAGTTGCGATTCGGGTGCGGTGTTTTTATGCAGCTTTCCGCAACTTTCTCGCAAGGCCAACGCAGAAAAACCTTCGGGGGCCAAAAATCGCAGCTTTCCTTTTTCGCGATGATAAATGACGCGTTCCTCTCTCGCCTCTCCTCGTCATGCCCACAGCTAAAGATTCTTCACATCGGAACCTCAACGGTGGCGGCTGATGAAATTGGAGCGACGAAAGACGACTTCCCAGTCACAGACGCAGGCTTGGATATGTTTTTCCAACGCTGCTCTCAGCTGGAGCAGCTCTCACTCTACTGCCTCCATCCAGACGTCGAATATCGTGCTTCCTTCTTCCAGCTAGCGCATCTGCACACTTTCCTTATCCCCAACCTTTCAATCCTCGAAGCTCCCGAGTTTGCAAACCTCACTTCGCTGACCCACCTTCACTTCCTCTCCAATGAAACGCCAACACATCAGCAACTGGCCAACCTTCCTCGCCTCCCAGGCATCACTTTCTGTCTCCGACAACATCAACTCTCTCCGTCGGTATGAGGACCCCCTTGATGACCTTTTTGAGATTCCTCCTGAGAACCCCCCTGAGGAACCTCCTAACTTCAATCTCGCGCAGCTGCCTCGTTTCAAATCGTTGAAATTCGATCACCGCTTGCCGTTGACAGCGCCCTGCACCAACATCCAACGGCTGGAAATCCACAGGATGGGTCGACTAGACTGGCTGCGCCTTTCGGGTGACTTTGGACACTTGCTGCCTTCTCCCCGTGACCTCACGTTTCACGGCACGCTAGATTATTCGATCGACTGCCCTGAGGTTTTCCTGCCTTGGACCCTCCCTTCCCTAGCTCTTTTAGAAAGCCTGACCATTTCCAACTGCTCTGGGCTTTCCAGGCTCCCCGAGGGATTCGGGAACTTGTGTGCCTTGCAGACGCTGTTGCTGCGGAACCTGTCTCTCTCAGACCTCCCTCATTCCATCGTTCAGCTTTCAGCCCTGAAAACACTCGTGCTGCACACTCTGTCTCTCACCCGCCTCCCTGATTCCATCTGTCAATGTACCTCCCTGAAAACACTCGTTCTGTTTCACCAGCCACTCACTTTCCTCCCTGAATCCCTCAGTCAGCTCACCTCCCTAGAGACATTTATTTTGAAAGACTGCGGTTCCATCAGCAAACATGAATCTTTCCAGCTGCCCGAATCTTTCTGCCGCCTCACTGCACTCCAGACCCTTTGCATCGTGCGCATGCCGCAACTGAGGCTCCCAGCGGATATCGGAAACCTCTTCAATCTGCAGACGGTTTTTCTGGACAGATTGCTGCAGCAGCTGCAGCTGCCGGAAACTTTCACCTAGCTGTCTTCCCTGACATGGCTTGAACTGAGCGGCTGCATGATTCAAGAGCTTCCTGAGACCCTCGGGAATCTGTCTAACCTGCAAGAATTGCGTGTCTATTCTTGCCCAGCCCTTCTGAAGCTTCCAGAGTCCCTAACAAGGCTGTCATGCCTTGAGAATCTTATTGTTGAGAACTGTAAAAGGCTGACTTCCATTCCCAGGAGCTTGGAGAAAATTAGGAAGCTTAAATTGCTTCAGTCAACCGAAGGAAACGGTCATGGCACAGTGGACCTGGCAGATATCTCAGTGCTGCCGAAGTTGAGAAAGCTGACCTTAGCACCTCCTGTTAGAAAGGACCCCCCTCACTGGTGTGAGAAGAATGCATGGCTGACTTGTGATCTTTGAATTATGGAGCACGTGGTGTTGGCCTTGTAAGATTCGGAGAAGATCCGTGTGGAGGAGAGAGTCTAGTACGGTACATGGACGACAGTCTTGTTTGGTTTAGCTCAGAGCCAGCCACTGGAGCAAAACTCAAGCGACTCAAGTCAGGGTTTTTATCAGTAGGCTAAACATTTCCTTATCCACATTCCCTATTGCCACAAATCTTCAAGGTATGCTTCGTCTCTGCTGGGATGCAGATCAGTTCTCTCAATGTCAGTAGGTACCAGCAGGATTAAAATAACTTGGGACAACTACCGGTAGGTCCATCCTCAACCCCAAACCAGAAGCTTCGTCCCGGGCCTGGCGTTTCACTTCCATTGCTTCTCAAACTCTTGATGTCACACCTGCTCCAGTTTCACCTGATTCTGTTACAGCAGCTTCTCTTACAGATGCTCCGGTTACAGCCGCTCCTGCTACAGCCGTTCCTGCTCCAGCCGACCCCTCTAGATCCGTACTCGTTACAGATGTCCCTGATATAGCTGCGTCTGTTACCGCTGCACCTGTTACCGCTGCTGCTGCTCCAACTGCTCAGACGGACCCGCTGTCGCTGCTTCCCTTCCTCCTGCCATTCTCCTCTCGCCAGCCGTCCCTGGCCAAGGAATGATGGACGCAAACAGAAAGTGCTGCATTATTTGCACCTCTCTCCCGCTCCGTGACTACCTCTGCTGATTCACCTGCCCCTCTCTCCCCTCTCTGACTAAGAGCGTGTTCCTACGGACCCCTATCAGGCTAACCCCTTGTCAGCATCTCAAAAATCCTTATTGATTTCACATACCATTTACATAGTGGTTTCATACTTGTTAGTATGTGTTTAGGTAGGGTGATTAGGGATACTATAACGTAGAAGTTGTCGTACGTTTTTAGTATGGGACAATTCTATACAAAAATGTATTGCTCGTTTAGATAGTAAATGTACCTCAAATACATATCCGTTATAATACATTTGCTTTCCCAACAATATGAATCTGTGTGTCATGCATTTGCAGTAAAAATAACACACATTTGCATGACCAATGGTTCACCAATGGTAGGGCAATGATACTGATTTGGTGCTTCATTTATTCTTACTAAACATGTTTCCGATGTTCACTAAAACCTCTACATTTGTTCCATCAAACCGCGCCTCTACACATAAAGAACGCACTACGCAGCGATTTAGGGTTTAAAATTCCGAGCTGCAACCACTGGTCTCTAAACGCATTGCGTCACTCGCATAGTATAAACCTATTTACTAGCTGCACCTTTTTGTTGCTGTACGAAGGGCACACGTGCACCACTCTCTGCAGGCTTTTCAGCTCCACCACCGAGAACCTCACATCCTCCACTGTCTTGTGCAGTTGCGTACATCCCGTCAGGTTGCAGCTCCCAGCCTTCTCATAGTACCTCACATATGCGTACCCCTTCCAATCCCCATCACGGTCAACCGCCCTGAAAATGCACAGACATTTTGCATACCAGTCCCCACCCTTGTCATTGAGCAGCGCCACGTCCGAATACCACCTCTCTCGGGGCGACGCCTTCACAAATGTCCCTTTGGCCACCAGCTCGCCGCCTCTTGTGCGCGGAATGGCCACCGCCGTGTGGACTTGTCACCCCATCCCCACCAAACCAACAACACGTGCACATCATGAGTGCGGTGAGCACCATCATGGAAGACTACAAACGTCACATGTCCGCCACATTGTAATCACTTCACCTGCACGCTGTTGGTAGCCAGACCCAACGCCTTAAACTCGTCAGCCAAACCCTTCATATTGTCTCCCAGCACGGTTATGTACTCATCGTACACTGGATCCGACGCTCCGCCAATCCGCATTGTCCGATACTTCTTCGTGAGCACCGGTTTCTTCGTCATGATTGCCTGCACGTACCACATGCATTTGCACAACGAACCACACGGTGTTTGAAGCATGCCTCCACCCCGGTGTACGGTGTACTCTGGACTACCAACACTGGGCATCATCGTCGCCAAGACCCCCTAACACACCTCACGCAAGGCGCACGCGTACTGTCGCCCACCCCCAGCGTCCGCCGCCACCTCGCGGTACACCTCGCGCTGCACCTCCTCCTCCACGATTCGTCGAGGTATGTCGCTCCAATTGCTCCCTCTTACTGGACCCTTCACCGTGCCCTTGTGCGTGCGCTCCCACATTTCGGTTGAATAGTGGTGCGGCATCCCACGCTCCTTCACGTTGTCCAGCAAATGTCTTATCATGTGTATCTTTGGGAGCTTCCAGTGGGATGCCTGCGATGGGAATGCCTTCGGTAGCAACGCCACCAACCTGCACCGGCACCCCCGACAAGGCACAATACTGGATGCATCACCGTATTTGGCGACCTCAAAATAGCTGTGCAATCTTGAGGCATAGCCTCCCATAAATCTTGTTGACCCAACGGCGTGGGGTATACAAGTACTCACGCTATCGCATGCTGCCGGGCAATCGCAATTGTCATGTGTGTATGCTTGTCAACCCCCAGAAACGCCTTGTAGAACACGGCATACAGCCGGAACGCCTTGACCTGCAAAGCACGCAGCTCTCCCTCCGGTCCATCCTTCAATGCACTCTCGTCTGCCACCAGTATCGGCATTATATGCATCATGCTCCTGTGCTCGAACGCCGCGTAGTTTGTGCCAGAACTGAAGAACGATGATCCCCCAGGGATACGGAGGAGAACGCTTGGAGTGAAACGCTTGAACTCCTTCTTGCGGCTGCGCACATACATAGTACGATGTCGTCATCCGCTGACACACATGGGGGCCTAGACCCCACCTAAACCCCTGCAGAATATAGCTGGCTACCGCTCTCACACCCGACTACACCTAACTCACCTTTCAAGCAGCCGCATCTCAACCTTTCCAAGAGGTTCGATGTAGGAGTCCATCATGTGGATCAGCACACCGGAGTCCAGCACGTGCAGTGTGTCTGCTAGGCATGCCAGGTACACGTTTCCCCACTCTGTGTCTGCGAAATTCCACCTTTGAAGCACGCACTGCAACCATCCAACAGACGACACAGTGTTGTCAAACAGTCCACATGATATCCAGCCCCCATTCAGTACGCACCACCAAACCGCGCACCAGCAAACACACCTCGATCGGATGGGTTGACCATAACTTCCGCACATCGTCTGCCTCGCCCTTCTTCTTGCACGCCAAGATCTGACGAACAATGTCCCTCTGCTGATCGGGGGTCCGTGGATCACACTTCCCCACCATCATGGTCAACTCCCCCTTCACAGCATAGCAGTTAGCGCATGGCCGATGCGATCCTTGCTGCAGAGTTGCGGAGGCTCTGCTGGATTCCGGGAAGTCGGCAGGGTATCCGTACAGGCAAGGGACCGCCTTGTGCACCTTCCCGTCCGCGTCTGTGCAGTAGAAGAAGCGTACTGGCGCGCTGCATAGTGCCGCAATGCACACATAGTGTTCACTTAGTGATGGATCGTATGCATATCTCCCAATAGGGTGGCTACTAACTGGGGTGGCCCCCCTTCCCCACCCGTGTATCGTTATCATCCCCACCCCCATCCCCTCCCAGTACCTGGCGGACTCTCGCATGATGGGCGCGAGTATTATCTTCAGCGCCTCCTGGAACACGCGCGTCTTCTCCGTAGGCGACGCCCATTCAGGCGGGAATGGAAGCACCGCCGCCAATGTGTGCCCGGGCTCCACTCCTCGCAATTCTTCGGGTATGTTGACAAGTGAGATCAGCACAGGCCACGCGTTCCTTCGTCCATTCCGTGATGCCTGCGTGCTATCGTTGTATATCAGCACGCCTAGTACGAGTGCCTGGTCGTCATTAATCTCTTTCTGCCATGTAGAGCGCACGGGCCGGTGAGCGTTGTGACACCTCGTGCAGGTACCAGTATGCACGACATATGACAACTGAACAACAAACATGTGCGTACCTGAGCAGAGTGCATCCAATCACCTGTCTCCGGTCCTTCAAATACCCTCTCGTTGTTCTTCTTCCGATAAATCTTCCTCGGCTTCCATACGAACCCCTTTTTGGATGAGAACGTCCGCACCAGCTTCTTCAAGATCTGTGTGCGTAGCGCAAAAACTTGGGTGAGAACATGATGCGGGCCAACTTCATCTACACGTCACCCCGACATCGCCTCCAGGTTGGCCTCCCATCACGTACCAACTCGGTGTCGCGGAAGTGCAGTAGCAGCTTCATTTGTAGTCCTTTGGGACCCCTCACCACTATCTCCTCCGTTTTCCACGGGACCATGTCGGCTGGAGCTCGCGCCATGCCCCAGCGGCGCACATCCACCCAGTTGCGCCATCGTCTGAGAGCCCTTAGGTTGAAGCGAGGGTTGCGGAAAATGTGTAGCAGTCGGTTAACTTCCCGGTGCGACAGATCGGCGTCACGGAAAAACAGGTACAACTCTGTCAGTGTATCAAAAATCTCCGTCCTATCGTTGCCTTCTGTAGACTCGGCGTTAGCGCCGTCGGATGGTGTATCCGCGTCGCCAACCACACTAACTTCGGGTATCGACACCATTGGAGCAACGGAGAGAAAGTTGCCATCGTTGTTTTTAAGCCTGGATGCCGGTGGGGTATTTGGTCTACTCTCTCCTTCGCACGCAACGGCTTCCAAATATGCCGCCCACAAAAGTTGTTCACGCTTCCTCTTCAACTCCTCGCGACAAACAGCCCCATTCGCTACATGGGACTGTAACCTGCTGTCGTCCTTAAACACCGTCTTGCACACCAGGCAACTGTTCCCCGCCATCCTACGGCCGTGAAACCCTAGGAATTGCTGCTGTGAAAACCCTGCCCAGCACATCTGGTGCACTCTTGTACAACAGAGTTGGGCTGGTTCGAGCACACGCATGTGCAGGAAGCTGTGTGGTGTGCGCACAGAACATAGCCGTACTCGTTGCAGTGAAAGGTACAATTATATTATGTGTGTATGTGTTGCATATACAATTGTCCCACCGACCCACCAATGATTGTAACTTGTTTATCGGGTTTTTAAAATTATCATCAACTGTTTCCGTAACCACCAACACCATTGCATATCTTTGATTCTTTGTCATGTCGATTCACAAAAGTTTTGGCAAACTCAGTCCACCTTCAACTGACGTAACATAACACATTGCAATCGCGTTTACTTGTTGTACAAGTTTAATAACCATGTACGCCTCGATTGCAAAAACCGGGACTCGGCGCGCGAAAAGACACATACACGTATGTTCACCATACGGCGTACATCGTTACCGTAATTCGCGTCATTCGGCCTCCATATCAAAAAATTCGAACTACAGGTACACAACCGCACATTCGCTTGAATGCATCTGCTTGGTAACCCGGCTTCAACCTCCGACCACATCATCCGAAACCCTAGGATTAGCACACGTGGATCTGTATGGCGCTGAACCATCACATCCTCTCGAGTGGTCGCATCACACCTGGCCATCGCATGCACGCTTGCGCCAATGGTGTAGATCAATGGAGCTCTACATGGTCACACCAGCTGTGCATGATCCAAGAGGGTTACGCCTTTCTATCTCCTTCATTTTCCATAGTATCCTCATCGCTTGCGCTCCCCGTAAATGTGTTCCTCCGGCCAACCCCACCTGCTCTCGACTTAATCAGCCGGTGTAGTTTGTATTCTAGTCGTTGTTAGATCATGATGGCGAATCCTAAGCAGTTGACATCTAAGCGCAACAGGTTCTATCAACCCGAAACTAGCAGCAGCTCCGACAACCAAGATCCTGCCCCGCCGACGTGCAGAACCAGGTCGTCGAAAAAGGCCGAGTCTAACATGAAGAATCCAGGGCCGATCCCGCCGACTAAGGACTCCGGAAGGGCCAGGAAGTTTGCTACTCATAAGGAGGATACGGCGCGGGAGCAGGTGCCGGAAGATTTGGTGGCCCTCGTCGCACGGAATTACATGAAGTCTTCGTACAGAAACATGACGCTTATAGATCACCGCGGCGTCGGGTGTGAGGTGGATAAGGACGACCTCATGTTGATCGAGGATGATCAGTGGATTACTGATGGCGTGCTAGACTTTCACAACGTGTAAGTATCGTCACGGCGGTCACCTGGTTGACGCTTTGATGCGTAGTATCTGATGTATGGGCAACATCTTATACGCTTTGTTATTTCTTGTTCATTAACTGAGCAGGCTGCTTAGCATCCGGAAGCCGACTCTCCGTGACGGGAAAACATGGGCTGCCTTGGACTGCAAGGCGTACTTCCAGACGAACTCGTGTGGTGCGCCTTTGACGCTGGGGAACGGGCTTCCGCTACTGCAGCACGACTATCTCGCGATCCCTGTGCTAGAGGGGTACGTATCACAAATATCCGGTTCGTGAGCGGATTCTTTAGCATGACACCGATGGTTGTCTAACCCTAATCCCAACATACCCTCTCATGTTGAGCGTAGGGAGCACTACTCGCTCGTCATCGCTGTATCTCCATCGGTGCTTACCAAGTCCGCGAAATCCGAAGGCAAAGAGCGAATGAAGTTGGTCTTGCTGGACAGTAGCATAAAGACAAGGAACACCCGCATGATTTTTGCAGGCACCAAGCTGTGAGTACGGGGTTCACTGTCGACGTTGCATGTCGCTGGCAGCAACCCAGAACTTGTTTTAACGATTTCGGCCTGTAACGTGCAGTGTGCTGTCCGAACTCGCCAAGGCGAGTAACCCTGACTCGAACATGGAGTTTGTGGACAAGCAGCTGTTGGAGGCGGAGTGCATAATATTACGGGTGAGGGCACCAGTGAATGCGCATACCTGTGTGCACAATGTTTACGATGGTAGACGGATTGCTAACTGTAGTGTGCGTTTGTCGAAGTGCAGGAGGATAAGCTGCCACAGCAGCCGAACAAGCAGGACTGTGGAATTTTTGTTTGCCAGTACCTGAAGACCCTGGTGATGTCCGACTTCACCACGTTATTGAGCGGGCTCTGGTTTCAGGGTGTGACGCCGCACCAATACCGGTGGGAGATGCGGCGCGACTTGTGCGCACACGCGACCGGAGATCTCATTCAGCAGTTGGAAGCGCTGGGGATCGAAATTCCCCCGCAGGACGCAGGCCGGGAAACCGAGGGGGGGGCAGTGGTGCGGGAGAGGAACGCTGGTATGGAAGATGTGAGGCAAGCACCGGTCACTCAAGCCGGGGATGACGCACGGTTAACGGCGATGATGAGGGAAATGGCGACTTTGAAGAACGATGTGATGTACCTGGGCGCGAGCTTCACCGTCATAGCCAGTTTTGTGGGATTGAGGCGCGACGAGGTGGTGTCCGCTGCAACCCAACTACTGATGCAAGGCAACCCCGTGAGATCCGGCGCGAAAGCAGAGGCAGGTGGCACCAAGAATGCCCCACACACTCCACAGCGTCCATCCGGTCGCAAGAGGCGTGATGACAGCAGTCCAGAGGAGGATGGCGTACGCAATGCCACCCGTGTTGCGCTGGCCTCCTCGTTCGCTGCATGTGATCCGACAGCGCGCTTGCTGCAAAACCCGCTGCTGTCGGGAGGGACCATACCTCACTGGATGTTCACCCGCGGGAGACCGCTGCTCGGGTTGACGGTGCCGGCTGGAGCTGATGCGTAGGGAGATACGAGCGGCCACGAGACGGTGAAGGCAGAAGAAGAAGAGGATCTCGTGTCAGACACAGAGGACGAAGAGGATGGTGACGACACGTGTGCAACGAAGTACACAGGAGTCAAGTTGGAGAAAGCATCAGGCAAGTTCGGCGTGAAGATCCTGATCAAGGAAGGAGGAAAGCGTAAGCAACAGCGGCTGGGTGCATACACCTCGGAGGAGGAGGCGGCGTTTGCGTACGCCGCAGGTGCGTTCGTCCTGAGGCCACGAGACAAGATACCCAACACGGTCAGTCTGTCAGCCGCAGAGAAGGCGATGCTGCGTGGATGCACCAAGGAAGATCTGCAGCTCCTGGTGGAAGCGCGGAGGTGGTGGAGGTGGCGGAGCTGGAGGGAGGCGCGGGAGGGCGTGAACTGGAAGCTGAAACGAGGGAGGAAGCGAGTGGTTGCCACGCGCACGTCAAAGAGGCAGAGGGTGGTGGATAGCAACAACAAGGCGGCCAACGAACCAGACGACCCTGACAATGCTGAGCGTGGGGGAACGGCCCCTGTGCACAACGGCAGCGGCGGGTGTGCTCGGCACAACGAAGCCGAGGAGGGTGTGGAATACTCTGTTGCACATGAGAAGTTGGCAGACCATCCTGCATAGTTGATGTAGATGCATAGACGTACACATGAATGCAATTGTACGGTATGTTTTGCGAGAAATGCAGTTAGAGATCTGCAGGGCGTCAGATTTTCTGCTTGTATTCGTGATTGATGGGTGCGAAGGCTCTTGCTTACACAATGTAGCTCAATTGGTTGGTACATTGTGTGCTAGTGTAACGTACAATTGGTGAGATGTATAATGAAAGGATGTACGTCAACAACGTGCACAGTGAATACTTCCGTGAGACAGGATGTACTCACAAACGAGTTCCAACGATACGGTTGTGTCGCCAGGATGTGCGCGGTGTGTGGTTCATGTGTGCACACATGTACATGGCGGCGGATGACGTGGTGTGCATGTATTAGCCGTTTCGGATTGCGGTCATCCAAATGGCCACGAAGTCGTATTGTCTACCAAACTCACTGCCCAAGATGGGCTCCAGTGTGGTAAGAAGTTGAGCGGAAGCTATACGTAGAAGTATAGAACTGCGCGTCATTCTGTCAGCATCTCACTGGATACTATTGTTGCTACAATGGATACTTCGCTTGCTTCAGAGGATACTCGGACGGGAGGGCGCGCCCGTCGTGTATCTAACCCGCCGGCGTACCTACGAGCGTCGTATCAGCTGACAATGCCGCGCGGTCGGCTGTCGAACGGGAAACGCGGGCCGACACCGCCTAAGCGTCTGAGCGTGGCCAAGAAGGGAAACGAGGTGGTACAGCATGAGCAAGGTATGCAGAAAGAGCGTGGATGGGTGACTCGTTGTATTAATGCGAGTGTTCGCATTGTCTATACGTATGAACCCCCGTGTACAACAAGTATAGCTGACATGTGGTACCGTGCTTGTCTGGAGCCTCTGTATCATCGCAGATGACGGCAGTGGTGCAGAGAGTGCTTCATCGTCCGAGCACAATGAAGAGGATGGCAAGGCAGACTCAGACACATCGGCCTCAGCCTCACCCGAAGAATCCGGCGAACCTGCCACTGGAGGGAAGACGGCCGACGATGGGTGTGCGGGAACCGCTTCACCCAAAGCAGACGGGCGCGAAAGTCGGGGCGCGGGGGAGACGGATGTGTTTCGGGGCGAAGGCCGAGGACATGTGGACGGGCATGTGGACCGCGCATGCGGGACCCCAGTGGACACCGACGGCGATGACGTGCGCATCTCGAGCAGGGTTCTCGAGCAACTCATCCGGGCTCAGGACAGGAGCGCCAAGGAGAACGCGCGGTTGGAGGCGCTGTTCTTGAATGCAATGGCGCAGCCTTCTGGTGGATCTCGTAAGCGTAAGGCTCGGAAGCAGAGAGACCCGGAGCAGGGGTGCATGAACCCGAAGCGTCAGCGTGGCGAGACATGGAGCGGCGGGTCGGACGATGACGAAGAGGACGACGAGGAAGATACGCATGGTTCTGGTGGTCGTCATATGCGTACTGCAAAGTCTCCTATTCTGCAACGCGCGTTGGCGCATCTGCCGACAGACAAGGCGTGGAAGGTGAGCGGGCATGTTTCCATCTCGGTTCAGTAACTTCCCGTCCGGATTGGGTTGCACTCTGTACCCGTTGATGGTCCACGGTGAATGCTGATGTTGGTGATGGTGTATACTATGGGTGCGCAGCGGGTTTGCGAGCTGGCCAGAGTTCACATGTTTCTCAACAGGCCCACGTCGTCGATGACCTTCTACCCGAGCAGCGACGATAAGACTTACGGAGTGTGCGCGGTGCTGGACCGCCTGCCTCACAGCTTCGCCTGTTTGGCGTTGGCGGCTGACAAGTCGCGACGGGCGGATCTCAACAAGACGCTGTCGGAGTGGAAGGCAGGGGCTGCCGCTCGCGTGCGAGACATTGCACTTCCCAAGCTCGGCCTGTTCCGGGACGACAGGGACGCATCCAGCCCGTGGGCACCTGAAAAGGAGCGTAGTATCGAGAAGATAAGGGAGCGCATTGGGCTTGGCGCTGACCCCCCTGGTGAGTGCATGAGACGCGCGTTGGAGTCGTCGACCATTTCTAGTCATGCACCAATGCGAGAATTGTGGACATTGATACCCACGCTTCGGATGTGGTGTGCAGAAACTCTAGTGCTGACGAGCTGGGCGCACGACAGGGATGGCATGCCGTTTGCCTCCCGGGCGTTCGCGACATGTGCGAAGGCTGCCTTCAAGCCGAAGAAGGCAGGGCTGGTGATGACCCTTAAGGTGTACCACCTAGCCTGGTTGGAGCATGTGGTGAGTGTGTGCGCGCGATGTGTGCAATGGTGTGCATCCTACTGGAAATGCATGGACTGACGCTTTTTGTGTTGGGCTCAGGTCTCCGACTGCGTCCTCTACTGGGAGGCGCGGAAAGGCCGGCTCTCCAACTCGGCGGGCGGGAACGCCCACATTGTGGATGGGCTTAAGGTCCTGGTCAAGGAGGCCGTGGAGAGGGCGATCCGTATCCGCAACCCCGAGTATGACGCGGAGCGCGAGGCGTGGATTTGGGAGCGCCATGGCCTGCGCATATCTGCGTGCGGCCTGGAGCACATGAAGACCGCGGCCGCCGCCCAGTCCGAAGGCATCGTAGGGGATGACGACCTTTCGGCGTCACTTGGTGCTGAGTAGACCGTCAATAGAGGATGTGGGTGGTGGACGGTTGAAGGGACAGCTGGAGAGCTGCGTTGATGGAATCTTGTACGGCTATGTGTGCGGTGTTGGAAGTTTGGATATGTGGGGTAAGGGGGTTGCATGTGTGTGATTGAGAGTTGAAGAGGACGGGTGTAGTTAGGAGTTGTGGTACTCATTGTGTGCGACCTTGTTATGAATGGGAGAACTCGTTTGGGGTATTGTTGTTCGAGATAACACAGGCAAGTAGAGGATGATGTACAATGCGACATGCAGGTGTGAACCAGGTGTGCGGGCGGACTAATGGTGCACCGCACTTGGCGGCGCGTGTCGCGGAGGGTTCCATATGTCGCGACTGGGTTGGACGTGCCCGTCACAACATTGCGGGCGTGAGGCGTTCCGATTGGATATCATCATGGATAAGCATTGAACTGGAACGTATGCCCAATTTGACACGCACGAACAAAACTACGCGTGTCACTCTACTGTACGTTAGAACAATCGAATTTACGTGTAGGAGTGATGGCGTACTGGTTGGGAGCTCGAGTTGATATTAGACGAGGGCGCGACAGGTGTACGGTCAAGATTGTTTCGCGCACATTGAGCGAATGATTATGGCGAGGAGATGGATGGATGGTTACTAGATGTGCGAGTGGACGATCCGAAGGCAAGTGTATGGGGTAGATCGCGGCTGTGAGCGCAACGTGGCAGCTGGGAGTTGGAGACTATGTATGCAGATGGACTGTGCGGATGGAGTCGCAACCTTGTAGCGTGAGCAAAACGACTAGGTGGCGAGAAATATGGCGAAGTAAACGAGAATGTGGCGGTGCGACATTTGTACGGCGAGGGTGCAATGTTGGATAGGGTGGATAGGCATGATGCGCCCTCCGATGGATGCCAAGTGGCAAAATGCTAGTGGGTCCCGTACACGGGAGTTGCGACGTGCGCACCGGTGGGCTGCTTCAAAGTGTCACGTATTTACAGGCTGAGTGATGAGGAGATGGACGGAGAAGATGCAAGTGCGATGTGTCAGCGAGTAGTCGCGAGGTGGTGCTCGCGAAGGAGTAACATGATGTGCGAGTAGCTGACAGGGCGACACGTGAACCGTCTAGATTGCGTGAACAAACGATATATCTAACGGATGGG
Source organism: Closterium sp. Naga37s-1 (assembly GCA_947471745.1). NCBI lineage: Eukaryota > Viridiplantae > Streptophyta > Zygnematophyceae > Desmidiales > Closteriaceae > Closterium > Closterium sp. Naga37s-1. Next base: position 4,288,916 of record CANJKZ010000068.1, read on the forward strand.
GTGCGGGTACGTTTTGATGGGTGAACGCTTACGTGGACCATCGGGTTGATACTGGATGCCACGTGTGTTGTCGCGTACGGATGGCAGTTGGGGTTGCGTAGTTGCAACTTTCTAGTCGGTTGGATAGGTTAGGTTTGGTAAACTTTCATGTGGTGCAGACCGTAAAGGTTTTGCAACGACAACGTAGCAGGTGTAGTATCTGATTTGATACACGCATGTGTACAGAATGCAGCGGAATAGTGACTGGGTAGTTGGTTTGTCAGTTACTGACGCTATGCAGTTCTAAAACCTTGACTTGAATGTGCCGGGCAAAAATTATCGAGGAAGTTGCGGCTGAGTGTATTCTGAGTGGCTTTTCGAGCTTCCCTTTTTCGCGATGATAGTGCTCACGCGGCCGTCGCTCAGATGGAGATGGGTTAGTTTTGGGAATAGATTGAAACTGTTCGCCAGTGTTTGGCTAGAAACGGAAGGTTTGTCGTTATCGAGAAGAAGCGCGTTGACGTAGTGGCGGTAAAGTCGGCGCCAACGGCGGCAGAGGGAGGAGATTTGAAGAATGCGGTCGATGTTCGCAGATGGGAGAAGCTTCGGTAACGGCGTCTCCCTGTCATGGCACCTTGCCTTCTCACTCGAAGGGTGTGCAGAAAGGTACTGTGGAGACGGAGACAAGGAAAGCAAGTCCCATAAAGCGTCTCTGGCCGATTTTCTAGGCACGGGATGCTCGTACTGCTCGTAGTAAAACAAGATTCTACCGAGTATGTCGTCAGGAAGCGCATCTATGTTTGTGGGAGTCTCCATTGGCTCCTGCTGGGTCTGTTAAAACTCCTTCGCGAGGTGAAGCGAGACTGAGGATAGTTGCGGACGAGAGCTGAGCTAAGGAGACGGGATTCAGAAACGTAATAGAGAAAGTTGATAGGATATGAAGAGAGGAAGACCAAGAAGCCACTTATGCTAGGAAGAAAGACAAGCGACTCGGAATGGTAAATAATGTGTCACGTCCCTGTTTCGCACGGCACTTGGCATAGCGCCTGCCCTGTTGGATTAGAGGAGATGACGAAGATACGAAAGTAAAATCCAGACTATGACAAGTGTTCGGAGTAGCTACTATGCAACGGTGGCTTTCCAACTCAAGATTCGAGAAGCAAAATGGTTGTGAGAAATGAGAGACCTGAGCTGAAAACAACTGCGGGTAAAAGATCTGGATAAAGTGGGGGGAGATGAGAAAAAGGGACAAGGGAGAAAAAGGGAGAAGGGGGGGAGACGAAAAAGAGGAGCGTGTACAAGCAGGTGTGGGGAACGGGTGGGATGAGGGGGGAGAGGTCTGGGTAGTTTTTTCTTCGGTTTGTTTTCGAGCATTTCCCGAGGTGGCGTACCAGCTACACCACCGATCTGCCAAGTGCCGAAAATCGGGTGGTTCACGGTCTGTTTCCCGCTTTATTTCTGGGGCTGTTATTGGGCCTTACCCGATGTGCCGCGTGTTTGTGTCGCTACACGTATCACTTTCTACCTAGCCTCCGCATTCATGAAAAGTCACTCAACATCGGCATTTCCCTTCTCCCACCCTTCTCCCACCCTTCTCCCGCCCTCGTGATGTGCCTGCAGAGCACCGCCATTCTCTCATCTCAGCATTTCCGAAGGGTCGTCGTTCCTCGAGTGGTCGTTGTGTTCGAGTCGTCGTAGTTACTCTTGCAATGCAAGTACTACGAGTATGTTGTTTCAGGACTCTGAAACGACAGATACATTTCGGCAGTGGAAGGCAGGGCTGTCTTTCGGCCATGGAAAAGGCTTCGGGCTTTTCTTCATTCACTTGCGAGGCGATTCATAATGCCTAAAACTTTTCATCCAGGCACCCTTTTCGACGGCCACCAGCAATCACATAAGTCACCCTGACCTTCGTGAGCCTTTTTCGTCCACTCGAAAGCCACCGGAGGCGACGCGAGAAGGGAAAAACCGCATGTCCAATCGTTTGCAAACAGGCCGCTGTCGTAAAAATAAAATTTCGCGGTTTTGTCGCGTCGAAAGAAGCGCAGCGGGTCGTCGTGGGGATCGTCGCCGCTGTGTCGTCGTCGGCTGTTTCCCATCTCTTCCGCACATTCCGGCCCGTGCCCTCGCTCCTCTCCCTCCATCAGTACCGGGCCCAGTGCTCCGTCGCCCTCCTCGCGTCGCCTTCGCTTCAGTGGCCTCAGAACCTCCGTGTATATTAATCTCGTCACGTGTTGCGATGCCACGGACTTCGTCGTACTTGCTAATGATAGGTAGGACAGTTCTTGGAACGCGTTAATCAAGCTTCTATTCTGTGTAAAACTTGAAGTTGGTGACAGCTCAGTCGGCCAGGCCATTTTCCGCGCTGTAGTACGGTCACGCCTTGCTCCTGTCGCAGTGGTATGGCTTCAAACGGGGATGACCATGTTGGGGATGAGGCATCGGGGAGCCGCCACCGTGGTTGCTGCGAGATGGGAGCGATTCGTCACGAGAATTTGCCAGAATTTGTAACGCTGGCGAAGGATGACGCCAAGAGCCTGGAACTCGAAGAGCCGCAACATCGAGATTCGCAGCAGCGCCAAGAGTCGCATCAGCGAGTCGTCATCCCACCTGCGAGTCTTAGAGACGAGCTCGTCGACGCCGTCGCTCCCATCAAGTCGCTCCTAGACATCGACGACTTATTAGACCACCATGGCGGCCCGTCGGGCGAGTCCCGGCGCGAATCGCGAAGCGGATCCTTTAGTGGATTTCGGAGCGAAGGGTGCGGATCTTATCTGGAGTGCGTCAGGCGCGCGCTCTTCCACGTGTTCCCGATCCTGCAGTGGCTGTCGGAGTACAAGCTGACGTGGCTCCCGGGTGACGTGGTCGCCGGCTTTACTATCACCAGCCTCGCCATCCCCCAGGTCAGATACCGCTAACCGCTATATGCTAACTGCTAACGGCTAATTGCTAACTGCTAACGGCTAACTGCTAACTGCTGACGGCTAACTGCTAACTGCTAACTGCTTGGCCACGCGCTGCTTGTTTGGTCTGCCAGATGCTAACCGCTAACCCGCTTCGCCCTTACTAGCCTCGCCATAACCCAGGTCAGACACCACCCGCCCTTTGCCATCCCCCTGGTCACATGCTAACCGCTCGATGTCTCACACTCACCGCTAGCCCCTTGGTTAGACGCTACCCGCCCTTTGCCATCCCCCAGGTCACACATTAACTGTCTGTCGTCAGACACACTGTGAATCTCGCAGGTCACCCTAACCGCTAACCGCTTGGTCATGCGCTAACCATTTGGCCTGTCAGACACTAACCGCTAACCTGTTCCCTTTAGACGCTAAGCGTTAGGTCAGAGTCATAATTGTGAAGAAATGTGGTGGTTGTAGATTGGCGGGGGGGCTCTTAGTACAAGTTTAGTACTAATGTGTCACCACCCTTGCTTATGATAATTCCAATCAATATTTTTCCTTGACCACTTCCCCCATCCCTCCTCTCCTCTCTGCAGGACTTGGGATATGCACAACTGGCCCACGTGCCTCCAATCAACGGCCTCTGTATGTAACTCCCTCATCCTCTCCCCTGCCCCTAACCTCCCCATATTTGCTTTTGAGTCGACTCAAAAAAAGCTCTCCCCCGCCGCTAACCTCCCCATATTTGTCCGCTGCTGAGGCGAGTTTCGTTTCTCACTGCACTCTTCACCCTTGCGATCAAGTAAACTGAAATCACAAACCCAAACCCTCTTATCCATCTCCAAAGCATCCTCTTTTCTCTTCACCAATTCCCAGCCTTTACTAGGCGACAAATTCATCCTCCTGTTTTTCCGTTTTTCTTTCTCTTCTTCTTCTGCCCCTGTGTCCTTCCCCCCTCCTCTCATTTTCTGGAAATTAGCTTTAACAAATCTCCATCCCCCTCCCTCCACCCCTCACCCTCCCCCCTCCCCACTTCTCCCCTTCCCCCCACTTCCAATTCAATCCAGACGGCAGCTTCATTCCCCCGACCGTCTACGCCATATTTGGCACATCGCGCCACATGGCCATAGCACCAGTCGCCATCGTCTCGCTCCTCATGGGAGAGCTCCTCTCCACCCATTACAACCCCGAGTCCCAGCCCTCCCAGTACCTCCGCCTCGCCTTCACCTCCACCTTCTTCGCGGGGGTGTTTCAGCTGGCCATGGGGCTGCTGCGCCTGGGGTTTGTGGTGGATCTGCTGTGCCACCCGGTGGTTGTGGGGTTCATGGGGGGAGCGGCGGTGACGATCGGGCTGCAGCAGCTCAAGGGGCTGCTGGGGTATGCGACGTTCACCACGAAAGCGAACGTGCAGTCGGTGTTGGGCTATGTGTTCAGCAACACGTATCTGGTGAGTCTGGCACACCTGGTGAGTCTAACACACCTGGTGAGTCTGGCACACCTGGTGAGTCTAACACACCTGGTGAGTCTGGCACACCTAGTGAGTTTGGCACACCTAGTGAGTCTGGCACACCTAGTGAGTCTGGCACACCTAGTGAGTCTGGCACACCTAGTGAGTCTAGCACACCTAGTGAGTCCGGCACACCTGGTGAGTAAGGCGCACTTGGTGAGTCCGGCACACCTGGTGAGTCCCGCACACCTGGTGAGTCTGGCACACCTGGTGAGTCGGGCACACCTGGTGAGTCGGGCACACCTGGTGAGTCGGGCACACCTCGTGAGTCGGGCACACCTGGTGAGTCGGGCACACCTGGTGAGTCGGGCACACCTGGTGAGTCGGGCACACCTGGTGAGTCCGGCACACCTGGTGAGTCGGGCACACCTGGTGAGTCGGGCACACCTGGTGAGTCTAACACACCTGGTGAGTCGGGCACACCTGGTGAGTCTGGCACACCTGGTGAGGCGGGCACACCTGGTGAGTCTGGCACATCTGGTGAGTCCGGCACACCTGGTGAGTCTTACACACCTGGTGAGTCTGGCACACCTGGTGAGTCGGGCACACCTGGTGAGTCGGGCACACCTGTGAGTCTGGCACACCTGGTGAGGCGGGCGCACCTGGTGAGTCGGGCACACCTGGTGAGTCAGGCACACCTGGTGAGTCGGGCACACCTAGTGAGTCAGGCGCACCTGGTGAGTTGGGCACACCTGGTGAGTCTAACACACCTGGTGAGTCGGGCACACCTGGTGAGTCAGGCACACCTGGTGAGTCGGGCACACCTGGTGAGTCGGGCACACCTGGTGAGTCGGGCACACCTGGTGAGTCGGGCACACCTGGTGAGTTGGGCACACCTGGTGAGTCGGGCACACCTGGTGAGTCGGGCACACCTGGTGAGTCCGGCACACCTGGTGAGTCTAACACACCTGGTGAGTCTGGCACACCTGGTGAGTTAGGATATTTGGTGAGTCTGTCAAGTCTGGTGCTAGGATAACAAGTGCCTCCATTCCCCTCCCCTCCCCTCCCCTCCGCTCCCATTCCTTTCCCTCCCTCTCCTCCTTGCACAGTTCGACTGGCGTGCATTTGTCATTGGCATGGCGGTGCTTCTCTTCCTCCTCTCGCTCCGCTTCCTGGTACGCCCCGCCTTTTTTATTTGAGCAGCCTTCCAACATTCCCATCCTATCCCATCCCATCCCATCCCATTCCATCCCATCCCCTTCCCTCCTTGCCCTCTGTGTATGATACTCCCATCCCTTTCCCTCCTTGCCCTCTGTGTATGATACTCCCATCCCTTTCCCTCCTCGCCCTCTGTGTGTAATACTCCCATCCCTTTCCCTCCTCGCACTCTGTGTGTGATACCCTCATCCACTTTCCTCCTCGCTTCTGCATGCACAGACCCACCATTTCAAGCCCCACCCTAGGCTCGTCAAGCCGATCTTCTACCTCAACTGCCCACCAAAACACCAAAACTCCCTCTTCCCATGTTCAATACTCCTCATCCATCCATCCCGTCCCCACACATGCATGCGCAGGCACACCATTTCAAGCCCCACCCCAGGCTCGGCAAGCCACTCTTCTACCTCAACTGCCTCGGCCCAATCCTCGCAGTCACCGCCACCTCCCTCGCCGTCTACCTTCTGGGCGGCGGCAACAAACCCCCCTACAACATCCCCACCGTCAAGCCCCTGCCAGCTGGCGTCGCCTCGTTCGGCTCGCTGACTCAGCTCCAGCTGTCGGGCCCTGATTGCGCGGCTGCTGCTTCCATAGGGATTGTTGCGGCGCTGATCGCTTTAGCGGAAGCGACTGCGATCGCTAGAATGTTTGCGACTTTGGAGGGTTACGAGGTGGATGGTAACCGCGAGATGATCGCTCTCGGCATGGCGAATATCGGAGGCTCCTTCTCCTCGACCTACGTGGTTACTGGGTCGTTCTCGCGGTCCGCTGTCAACTACAATTCCGGCGGGAAAACCGCGCTGACCAACGTGATTATGTCGGTGCTCGTTTTAGTCACGCTCGTTGCGGTCACGCCCGCGTTTCAGTACCTCCCTACAGCCACCCTCTCTGCAATCATCATCGTTGCTGTCGCTGGATTGGTGGATTTTACAGCCATGGCTCTCATCCTTAAAACCGACAAAGTTGATTTTCTCATCACTCTAGGAACCGCCTTGGGTATTCTCTTTGTCTCCATGGAAATCGGACTCCTTATAGGCGTCCTCGTTTCAATGCTGAAGTTCTTTGTGCAGGTTGCTCGCCCAAAGCTGCCGACCCTGGGGCTCATTACGGGTACAGGGGTGTACGGAAGTGTGGAGCAGTATCCCGAAGCAGAAGTGGAGGAGGGGGTGTGGGTGGTGAGGGTGGATGGACCGCTGCTCTTCCCCAGTGCAAGCTATGTGCGGCAGCGGGTGTTGAGAGCGGTGGAGAGGAGTGCGCGAGGCGACAAGAAGAGAATCATGGTGAGTGGGGAGTGTGTGTGTGTGTGTTTTGCATTTGTTTTATGGGGGCATGAGCGCATGGGGGTATGGGGGCATGCGACATGTGGGCATGAGGGCATGGGGGCAGGTGTGATTCAGGGGGAGCTGAAGGTGGTGCCGTGGATTTAAGGATATGATTTCAAGACCTCGCAAAGGCGGCTCACAATTAGATGCCTCACAGATCGGGGATGTGGGTAGTGCGGGTGGGGATACCGCTACTCTCACACAACAGTCCACATTCAAAATTCCCTTTGGCACACGTGTAAGTGGCACACAAGCAACCAGAACACGAGTAAACGCCATTCACACAAAAGCGATGACCTTAGAGTCAAAATCTAAGTCTCCTTCCTTTTTATTCTCGCCTCTTCCCCATTCGCATCCCTCTTTCCCTGCCTCACGGCAGCATGTGGTGTTGGATTGCACGTCAGTAACTGACATTGACACAACAGCCATCCACGCCCTACAAGACCTCCTCAACCTCTTACATCGCCACCAGGTGCAGCTAGTGCTGACCAATCCAGCCACAGTGGTTCTAAGAAAGCTGGCTCTCTCGGGGTTTATTGAGGAGTTGGGTGACGAGTGGCTGTTTCTCTCTGCTGCAGATGCAGTGGCATTTTGCCAGTCGGTTGCGAAGAGCGACGGGGTGTAGTGAAAGTTACATATATCGTATGTTTTTTCCCATGCATTGAAATGAAAGAAAGCTGGCTTTATTCTTATCCGTACCATGTGCTAGCACGGTGTTGAGCATGTGGCAATTTACATTTTTTGCCCTGGTGGCCTCACTGCGTCCCACAAACGGACCTTGAACCTTCAATAAACAGCCTCCTTATGCAAGTGTTCAGAGAGAAAGTCAAAGAAAGGACCCATGCAGTTTAACGCCTCTGCTGCTTCTGCTTCCATGCCACTGTGCCACACCCCTATTGTCAACTGCTGCCGGTCCCCGACTGGGCTTCATCCCAGGGGCCTTTAATGAATTGCTTTTCCTTGTGCATGAACACAAAGAAAGAGCAAATGGATGGGATGACCCTTGAGGTAAATCAGTGAATAAACTGCTGCTGCTTCCGCAATGCCTCCTTCAATCAACTGCTGCTGGTCCCCGGCTGGGCTTCATCCCAGGGGCCTTTAATGAAATGCTTTTCCTCGGTTATGCATGAATGTACACAAGCTAGGAAGTACTGTTGCTTGTTCCCGCCGTTCCTACAAAATGTGCTGCTTCCATGCAACAGTGCCTCCATCAACTGCTGCTGGTCCCCGGCTGGGCTTCATCCCACGGTCCTTTGATAAACTGCTTCTCCTTGTGCATGTACACAAAGAGAAGCACCTAGGAATGAAGCTATGCTGCCTGTTCCCCTCCTTGATAAGAACCTCAGCTGCTGCAGCTTTTTCCATGAAACGATCCCTCTGTCAATTGCTGCTGGTCCCTGGTGGGGCTTCATCCCACAGTCCTTTAATAAACTGCTTCTCCTTGTGCATGTACACAAAGAGAACCGAGGAAGACTAATGCCTCTATCAGCTGCTGCTTGTCCCTGGTTGCGCTTCATCCCAGGGTCCCTTGATGAACTGCTTTTCCTTGTGCATGTACACAAAGAGCGGAACCGAGGAAGGTTAATGCCTCTTTCAACTGCTGCTGGTCCCCGGTTGGGCTTCATCCCACGGTCCCTTGATGAACTGCTTTTCCTTGTGCATGTACACAAAGAGAAGCGGGAACACGTAGGTTACCGCTGCCGCCGCCACCACCACCACCACGGCAAACCCCTTATGCCACGCCATCAGCACCGCCAGAGCCACCGCTTTCATCCCCCATACAAGCACGCGGTGCGTTTGCGGATTAGCGCGCCGCCAGTGGTGCAGCAACGACGGCAGCAGGCTGAAAACGCTAAGTGCCAGCCACATGAACGCGTATACTTGCGCAGTGGTGCTAAGCCGAGAAGCCAGCAGCACAGATGCGTAAATCGCAGACATTAACGATAAATTCCCGGAAAAGGAGAGTGTAGCTGCTGTAGAGTAGTTATAATCGTGGAAGAAGAGGTGTAGGAGGAAGAGGAGGGTGGTACAGGAGGCAACAGTGTCAGAGCTTATAGACTGAGTGAGAGTGTGGAGGATGGGGGAGAGGAGGTAGAGACCAAAAACAAAGATGGAACAATCGACGATCAAGCGAGGGAGGCGAGAGGCAGAGAGGAGATCGAGGAGGGTGGGAGGTGGGAGGGACAGGGATGGGGAAGGGGGAGTGGAGGAGGGAGGAGGGGTGGACTGTGGTGCAGATGCGTGCGGTTGCTGCTGCTGCTGTTGCTGCTGCCCCTTCAAGTGGTGCTGCAGGCGTTTGTGTCGCTGTAAGCGAAGGGAGGCGAGGGAGGAGAGCAGCACACCGGCAGCGAGGGAGAGCGAGTCGAGCAGGAAGAGAGTGCGGGCAGAGAGGCGGTGCGAGTCGAGGAAGAAATAGACGACCACCAGGGCTGATACGAGGAACATCTGAGAATGGGAGGGAGGAGGGAGAGGGAAAAGGAGGTGGGAGGGGGGGCGGGGGGGGGGGGGTTAGAGGGTATGTGTGATGGGAGAGCGAGTCGAGCGGGAAGAGCGTGCGGGCAGAGAGACGATGCGACTCGAGGAAGAAATAGACGACCACCAGGGCGGATACTAGGAACATCTGAGATGGGACGGGAGGAGGGGTGCAGAGCATGCATCATGTGTGAGTGATGGACTGGGAGGAAGAGCGTTCGGGCGGAGAGACGGTGTGATTCGAGGAAGAAATAGACGACCACCAGGGCTGATACTAGGAACATCTGGAAACAGAGGGAGCAGGAGAGGACACAAACATGTGCACTATGTGAGGTGGAATGGAACAGGGTAAGAGAACGAGGGCGGAGAGGCGATGCGAGTCGAGGAAGAAATAGACGACCACCAGGGCTGATACGAGGAACATCTGGGGATGAGAGGAGGAATGGGGAGGGAAATGGGAGGAACAGGTGAGAATGGGGGGAACATTCCTCCTTTCAGCTGCTGCTGCTGCTTCATCTGCTCCCCCTTCAAGTGCTGCCGCAGGCGTTTGTGTCGCTGTAAGCGCAGGGAGGCGAGGGAGGAGAGCAGCACACCGGCAGCGAGGGAGAGCGAGTCGAGCAGGAAGAGAGTGCGGGCGGAGAGGCGGTGGGAATCCAGGAAGAAATAGACGACCATCAGGGCAGATACGAGGAACATCTGAGAATGGGAGGAGGGATGGGCGGGAAATGGGAGGAGCATGTGAGAATGGGAAGACCATTTCCCCTTGGTGTGTGGCGCTGCAGGTGCAGGGAGGCGAGGGAGGAGAGCAGCACACCGGCAGCGAGGGAGAGCGAGTCGAGCAGGAAGAGAGTGCGGGCAGAGAGACGGTGCGAGTCGAGGAAGAAATAGACGACCACCAGGGCTGATACTAGGAACATCTGGGAATTGGATGGAGGCGGGAGGCGAGAAAGGAGGGGGGGTGGTGTGGGTGGAGGGCAGTGGGTATGTGTAATGTGAGAGTGAATCGCGCAGGAAGAGCGTCCGAGTGGAGAGGCGATGCGAGTCGAGGAAGAAATAGACGACGACTAGGGCTGATACGAGGAACGTCTGGGAATCGGATGGAGGCGGGAGGCGAGAAAGGAGGGGGGGTGGTGTGGGTGGAAGACAGTGGGTATGTGTAATGTGCGAGTGAATCGAGCAGGAAGAGCGTCCGAGTGGAGAGGCGATGCGAGTCGAGGAAGAAATAGACGACGACTAGGGCTGATACGAGGAACGTCTGGGAATCGGATGGAGGCGGGAGGCGAGAAAGGAGGGGGGGTGGTGTGGGTGGAAGACAGTGGGTATGTGTAATGTGCGAGTGAATCGAGCAGGAAGAGCGTCCGAGTGGAGAGGCGATGCGAGTCGAGGAAGACATAGACGACCGTGAGGGCGGAGACGAGGAGCATCTGGGGACAGGGGGTGGGGGAGAGGGGTAACAAGCGAATATGTGAGCGATGTTGCTGGTCAAAGGAAGGGAAGAAAACTTACGACCCACCAGGGCGGAGATGAGAAACATATGGGAAGGGGGGATTGGGGAGCATATGAACATGTGTGATACGTGAGGTGGACGAGGAGGAAAACAGCACGGGCGGAGAGGTGGTGCGAGTCAAAGAAGGGGTAGACATGCTTGGGTGGCGGCGACCAGGATCGGCGACCAGGGCGGAGAGGAGGGAGGAACATGGGAGGACAACAGAAACAGAAAACTGGGAGGAGAGCAGACCATGGGGAACGGAAACAGCACGAGGAAAGTTTTGAGTCGACTCAAAACTAGACCAGACCATGGCGAACGGAAACAGCACGAGGAAACATGTCCCCGTGCGGACAAGAGCACGGGTTAGAGAGGCGGTGAGAGTTCTGAAAGCTACTTGCGGCGGTGAGAGTTCTGAAAGCTACATGGGCACTGGGGCACAGCGTAGGGTAGGGGCGCAGATGAGGTGACTTTTGAGTCGACTCGAAACTCACCTCGCTACATGGGCACTGGGGCACAGCATAGGGTAGGGGCGCAGATGAGGAATATTTGGGGACAGAGGGGTGGGAGGGGATGCAACGGACGAGAGAGACGACGAGCAGGGCGGAAGGAGGAACATGTGAGAGTGGGAGCGAGGGGAAAGGAAGGGGTGGAAGGAGGTGTGGTGTGGAACACACGTCCGATCGTGAGGGGGAGGAAGTGAGCGCAGGAATAGGGGGAGGGGGAACGGGGAAGGGGGTACCTTCCGATGCGGTGATAGGACCTTCCGATGCTGTGGCGTCGCCGATTGCGGCACCATCTGCGTCGCCACTGGCGGCGGCGTCGGTCGCGGGGCTCGTTGCGTCTGCGGAGGCGTTTGCGGCGGCGTCAGTTGCGGAAGCATTCGCGACGCGACCAGAACCGCGGATTGAGGTGGGATCTAAGGGAGGTAGATCTGCCGACATCTCCTTGAGATTGATTATCGAGGCGGCATTACTATCTGATCGGAGGGACGCTATTGCGGGAGAGGTGGCATTTGTTGGATTTATCCTATCAGCTTCGGACATCCTGTGGCACTTACGCCGAGCCTGCGCTGCAGGCTCGTTATCAGACGGGGTTTGGCGGAACCTCGCGTGTCTGCCGAACCTCCGGCGCTTCTTTCTGAGGCTTCAGAAGAGAAACAAGGGAGATCCGTGTTCGCCGCCTGACAAACCTAGAGGGAATGCTTCGAATTGCGATACTTCGCCTAGTTAACAGTATGGCGGCATTGCATCGCGCCGCGTCGAAACAAGAGTTTGATCTCGCAAACTGTTTCTGGAGTCCAGCTGAGGCTGGTCGGAATAATGGGAGAGCAACAGCTTCTCTCCCCATACCTTATGGACTAGCGGCGGTGTGTGCTCCTTCAACGGGTTACTGCTTTCTTCTAAGACACTACGAAGGGGTCGTCCCAACGCGGTTGGGAACGATGCTTTGTCTGACAGAGCCCTTTCTGTACAATATAACACGGTTGGGTAGGGTTCGCGAAATTAGTGCTCTCAACAACATGGCCTTTTCCCAAAAGAAATTCACGGCCTCAAGGTCGTGCACGCTAGCTTGTAACGAGGGCTGCATACAACGAGCCAGTAGGAGGATGGGTCTGCTCCATCTCCGCTGGAGACTGCGCCGTTTTGAGAAATAATTTACCATAACGAAATGCAGCACATGTGTGCTACTACGCACACTCGCTGCTCGCATGCTTTTGTGGTGGGCTGATCTGTTACTAGCACAACAGCATGATCACACGCTTTTACACGGTGTGGGCATTTACTATTTCATATTTTGCGGTGCACAGATCATCTACCGTACTATCACATCAGCACAATGATACAAGCACATGCTTTTGCAGTGCACAGCAGCAGGCCCCTCTCATTGTACTCAGCCCGTGTGACATGCTGGTTCCGAGAGAACGCTATGCGAGCCATTGCTGGAGACAAGCTCCTTAGGAATTGCAATGAATCACACCAGTTGCAGATCACTTACAATCACATCAGTGCAATCACATCACTACAGTCACATCACATGCTCTTGCGGTGCACAGCGGAAGGCCCCCTCTCATTGTACTCTGCGCGGGTGACATGCTGGTTCTGAGAGAACACAATGCGCGCCACTATGGCCCCACCGTACCACGAGGCGTAGCGGGCGGTGTTGTCCGGCATGTAGTCAGGTGCCTGAAGGTTCAGGTGAGCAACAAGGGAAGAGGTCATGAAAAGCGAAGTCTGAGTGCCAGTGAGTTACAGCGGAGAAAAAAAAGGCTCGAAGAAATGAAGCTGAATGATTGGTGGAACGAAGTTGAGAGTTAGAGCTGGAGTGGACATGGGGTTAATATGGAAGGTCCTATGGGGTTCTACAACTACGTAGGATGGTTCTTGTGGTGACTTTTGAGTCGACTCAAAAGTCACCTCGTTACAATGGCACACGACACCTTTTGAATCGACTCAAAAGTCACCTATGGGATTCCACAACTACAGAGGATGGTTCTTGTGGTGACAAACACATGTGTGCATCCCCCTTTAATACATGTGTGGTTACAAGCCGCATATGTACCACATCGCTCTGCCGCACATCCCCCTTGGCAAAGTGATTGAGACAGTGCATTGCACTCAACATTGCAGACCGATGTTGCCTCTACACATCAGACTAAAAGCTACTCAATCGACTTTAAGTCAACTAATAAGTCACTTCACATTGAAGTCAAATATTGCTTCTCGATACCCCACTAGAATTCTCACTCCACTCTACCACCCACTCCCCACTCACTCACCCGCACAGACACTGCCATCCGGGCGTCACTCTAAAACCGAGCCACCAACCCTTTCAGACACGACCCTCCCCCCACCACTACAATGGACTCCCTCACCCCACCCACTCACACACCCACTCACTCACTCACCTACCCACTCACTGCCCCTCACCCTCCACCGACCCACTCACTCACCCACTCAATGCCCCTCACCCTCTCCTCACCCCACTCACCCGCACGACGGTGGGTTGCAGGGAGGGAGACACTGCCGTCTGCACTTCACTCTGAAACCGATCCACCAACCCCTTGAGGCACGACCCTCCCCCCACCACCGCAATGGACTCCAAGGCTGCCCGCTGCTTCCCCCCTTCCACCCCCATCCCTCCCCCCCCCAGCCCTCCTCCCCCGCCCACCCCCCCCATCCCTCCTCCTACCCCTCCTCCTCCGCCTCCTCCTCCCCCTCCCCCTCCTAGCCCTGCTGCGTCGAACACCACACTCAGAAGCTGCCGAACGATGCCGGCCGAGTCGGGACCGGCCAATGGGGAGGCCTCGAGGGAGGGCGGTGAGAGAAGCGAGTTGTGGGCGAGGAGGGAGGGTCTGAAGAGGGCCTCTGCAACCTCAAGTCGTTCACTGCCGAGAGAGATGCGCTGCAATGGGAGGGGAGGTTGAGAAGAAGGGGGCCAAGAATGAACGGCATGTGGCGAGTCAAAGAAGCGAGTTGTGGGCGAGGAGGGAGGGTCTGAAGAGGGCCTCTGCAACCTCAAGTCGTTCACTGCCGAGAGAGATGCGCTGCAATGGGAGGGGAGGTTGAGAAGAAGGGGGCCAAGAATGAACGGCATGTGGCGAGTCAAAGAAGCGAGTTGTGGGCGAGGAGGGAGGGTCTGAAGAGGGCCTCTGCAACCTCAAGTCGTTCACTGCCGAGAGAGATGCGCTGCAATGGGAGGGGAGGTTGAGAAGAAGGGGGCCAAGAATGAACGGCATGTGGCGAGTCAAAGAAGCGAGTTGTGGGCGAGGAGGGAGGGTCTGAAGAGGGCCTCTGCAACCTCAAGTCGTTCACTGCCGAGAGAGATGCGCTGCAATGGGAGGGGAGGTTGAGAAGAAGGGGGCCAAGAATGAACGGCATGTGGCGAGTCAAAGAAGCGAGTTGTGGGCGAGGAGGGAGGGTCTGAAGAGGGCCTCTGCAACCTCAAGTCGTTCACAGCCGAGAGAGATGCGCTGCAATGAAAGGGGGGGTGAGAACGAGGTAGCCAAGAAGGAAGGAAATGCGGCGAGTCAAAGAGGTGAGTTGTGGGTGAGGAGGGAGGGTCGGAAGAGAGCCTCTGCAACTTCGAATCGTTCACTGCCGAGAGAGATGCGCTGCAATGGGGAACGGGAGGGGTGGGAATATGAGAAGTCCATGGGCGGAATGGGGTAACTGTGTGGATGAGAACCATTGCAGTACTCAGTCTTTTACTGCAAAGGAGGATGTGCTGAATGGGGGGCAAAGAGGGGCCCACGAGGCGGAGCGGAGGGGGACTGAGGGGGAAGAGAGGGGCCAAGATGTAAGGAGGGGAAAAATACGGGAGGGGATAAATACGGGAGGGATCAGAGTGAGCGAGGCGAGTGGATGAGAGGTGAGGTGTGAGGAGGGATGGGTTGTAGGATGGGTGGGAGGATGGGTGGGAGGATGGGTGGGGGGATGGGTGGGAGGATGGGTGGGAGGATGGGTGGGGGGATGGGTGGGAGGATGGGTGGGAGGATGGGTGGGAGGATGGGTGGGAGGATGGGTGGGGGGGATGGACTTCAGTAACACCAGGAAGTTCAAGAAGGTGTATATAAGAGTTTCTCCAATGCTTAAACTTCGCTCCAAAAAGAACATAGCCCTGTCCACAAATAAGATGAACTGACCTGCCCGTCGGGCAGCACAAATTCCTTCCTCTCGTCCGCAGCCCGGGCAGCTGCAAAACTATTATCGTCCAAAGCCACCTCACAAGCTTCCTCCTTCAGCCTTTCCAACGTAGCAGCGTCCAATGAGAGACTGCCACGTGTCAGTGTATCCCTCTCCACTTCCCCTCCTTGGCCAGCTCCCCCCCCACTCTGCCTCTCGTCAAATACTAGCCGTTGGATTCGCTCCGAAAGATCGCAGCCGCCAATTGGCCAACGGCGAGC
Source organism: Closterium sp. Naga37s-1 (assembly GCA_947471745.1). Lineage (NCBI taxonomy): Eukaryota > Viridiplantae > Streptophyta > Zygnematophyceae > Desmidiales > Closteriaceae > Closterium > Closterium sp. Naga37s-1. The sequence continues at coordinate 4,304,643 of CANJKZ010000068.1, forward strand.
AGAGGAGGGGATCAACGCCCCTTCCTGCACGACAGAGAAATCTGGAGAGGTGGGAGAAAATGAAAGCATGGAACAAGAAGGGGGGGGAACAGGAAAAAGAATCCGATAAAGCGTAGTGTGGAAAGGGAAAGAGAACGGTGAGGCTAAGAAAGGAAGGAAAAAAAAGAGAAGCAAGAAGGGAGAAAAACGAGGAGGAAATTCCCAATTTTGAAGCGTTACAGCGCAGTTATCTCGTCACAAGGCATTCATCCCCGTTATAAGGCCCTGCATCATCCCCCTCTGACATGTTTTTCCCTGGCCCAGGTCGACACAGCAGCCTGAGAGGCGGCCGAGAGCATAGAGCGCCAGCACTGGCTGCTCTGCTGTACCAACAACCTCTTTAAAGTCAGTCACCCCCGTTATAAGGCCAATCTTCCCCGTTATAAGGCGTCTCCTCTGACCTGTTCGCCCATGGCATAGGAGGGCTCCTCGCGCAGCAGCCTGAGGGGCGCCCAAGGGCATAGAGGGCCCTACGGAAGTGATCTACGTTATAAGGCATCCCCGCATCCCTGCTGACCTGTCTTGCCATGGCCCAGGTCGACACAGCAGCCGGAGAGGCGGCCGAGGGCATAGAGCGCCAGCACTGGCTGCTCCTTTGCGAAGAAACTCGTTTTAAGTCAGTCATCACCATTACAAGGCCAATCGCCACTTATAATTTATCTCCTCTGACCTGTTTTGCCATGGCCTAGGTCCACACAGCAGCCGGAGAGGCGGCCGAGCGCATAGAGTGCCAGCACTGGCTGCTCCGCTGCGAAGAAACCCGAACAGCTGAAGGACTCAAAGAGGACCTGCGCTGCTTGCTCCCTGTCCGCCTGACAGGAGAGGGAGTGAGAGAAAATGGGAGAGAAGGGTGCGGAGGAAGGGGACTGGGGAAAATCGATGGCTGCTCTGCTCTGCTGTAAAGATGCCTGACCAGCTGAACAACTCAAAAAGGATCTGCGCTGCACTGCTTGCTCCCCGTCCGCCTGGAAGGAGAGAATGAAAAGCGGCTGGAAAGGAGCGGGAAAGGAACGGGAGGAGGATGGCTCTGCAAAGAAGCCTTAAAAGAGAATGGGCGTGTGCTGCTGCTTGCTCCCTGTCGGCCTGATGCATGCGAGAATGGGAGGGAGGAAGAATACGTGAGAATGATGTGGGACAGGACGAGAGACACAAGTAGGGGGAAGGAGGAGGGGAACGGCCAAGCGGGAGATAGGAGAGGAGAGGGGGGGAGAGAAAGAGATGGAGGAGGAAGGACAACGGAGCGAAAAGAGGGACCTTTTGAGGCAGCTGAAGGGAAAAACATCTCACTCGGAAGTGTGACCCGCCCTTGTTGTGAGAAAGGCGAGTGGTGAGGCGAGACGCCTCTTGGAATGCGTTTCGAGATGCCTGAGAACTATATCCCACACACAAGAGCGATTCACTCCGGGAGTGAGAATGGGCTGAGAGAGCAACACGAGTTGACTTTTGAGTCGACTCAAAAGTCAACCCCACACAAAAGAATGAATCACTCCGAAAGTGAGAAAGGGCCCGCGCAGCAGCACGGCCCCTTCACCGCCCTCCTCCCACCCCATCTGTTCATACAGCATGTATCGCCATGCATCCTCCATCACCCCCCACTCCACCACCCGCCCCTGCTCCGCGCCCACCCACCACCACTCGCAACGTTCCATTCCATCCCCTCACGCCACCCACCCACTACCCTCCCTTGCTCCGCGCCCACCACCACTCGCCTTCGCTCCAACCCCCCCTCACACACCCTAGCTCCACCCCCCCACCTACCCACAACCCTGCCAGTGCCTCGAATGTGCTAACCCTAATGTTACAATATCCCATACACAAGCAAAACTCACTCTTGGGGTAAGAATGGGCTCGCACAGCAGCACGGCCCCTTCACCGCCCTCCTCCCACCCCATCTGTTCGTACAGCATGTATCGCCATGCATCCTCCATCACCCCCCAGTCTACTACCCGCCCTCGCTCTACGCCCCCCACCACGCGCCCTGCTGCTGCCCCGGATTCGTTAATGCTGGCCCCGTTACTGGCTGGGCGCTCTCCTGGTGCTTCCACGAAGCGATTTGGGATTATCTGAAGCATAGATAGATAGAGATACGCAGAGGCATACAAGGGCGCACAGAAGCATAGAGAGGCATACAGAGGCATACAAAGGCACATAGAGGTGCATAGAGACACACAAGAGAGCTTTTAAAATTAACCCATCCAGCCTGAAAGGCACGTCCCTGACCCACAATTACCATCAACCCTGCTGAGTTGCATTGCAATTCAAATTGTTCAGTTTCAACTCTCAAGGTGCACTCACCACAAGGGGTTCGACATTAGGGTTGGCAAGTCAGAACCTTTCTGGATTGAGATCATGTACCAAGATGCTGCACTCACCACAGCAGGGGGATCGGTGTCATGTCAGAGTTGACGTAGCGTAGGCAGCCCTTGAACGCGTGTGACGTGACCCGCAAATCATGCCCAGCCAGCCCATTCGAGCCATTCGTTTCGACTGCAATCCTCAAGATGCGCTCACGCTCACCACAGGGGGGTCAACGTCAGGGTTGCGTAGCGTAGGCAGCCCTTGAAACGTGCCTAACTCGAAATCCATGCCCATTCGAGCCACTAGCTCCGGCCTCAATCCTCAAGACGCACTCACCACAGGAGGATCGGCATAAAAATTGTCGACACCTGTGATTTTTTATTTTCCATGCGTCGGGGTTGGCGTAGCCAGCCTTGAACGTGCCTGACCCGCAATCCATGGCAACGGGATGATCGAAATCCATTGTTCTCTATCTCCAGTCAAATCATGCCCCTCAAGATGCAGCAGGCACTCACCACAGGGGGGTCCGCATCAGGGTTGGCGTAGCCAGCCTTGAACGTGCCTGACCCGCAATCCATGACAACGGGATCCATCGCTCGCAATCTCCTGTCAGTATAAAGCTCGTCCTGGGTCAAACGACGTCAGCACCCGCCAGACCACGTCAGTACCACGTCCGATGACGTCGGATTCTGTCAGGTCACGTCAGCGTTGCCCGAATCGAGTTGGTCACATGTCTACCAAAGATCAACTGGCCGTTCTGACCGTTCTGGTATTCCCAAGGCAGCTCAGGTGCCGCTGAAGTGGGTGACGAGCGAATATTGGCGATCAGTGCTCAGCATATGCTCCGCTAATCCTGACTGGGGCTCGGTGCGAATGTTTCGGCTCTAGAGATGACTAATTCGCGAAGTATTAATCCTACTTGCGGCCGCAGATACTGAGACGGATTTTGCTGGGGAGCTGACGAAGTAAACGGCACCGTTTAACGAGTGCATAAAAAATCAGACGCTTTGGCAGGAAACTTGTCAGCTTGTGTGAGAGTCGTCCTCGGATCCAATGCGTGCCGCACCGCAGTCCCTTATTTGTTTCTCTCTCAGGCCCTCGAGACTGGTTCTTCTGGCTGTAAGTCAGCTCTGGTCAGTCTTCAGTTCCCCTACTCCTGGCTGCTAGTTCTCGGCTAGCTTGTGAGCAAACGCGATCACTGCACGTGTTATAAGTTGTGAAAGGAAAGAGTGCGCAGAACTCAATAATGCGGAAGTGATTACAACGTCTGAATGAACAACGAGGCCTAGGCACAATATAGCAAGGCTCGCTAGGCCGAGGTCGCGGGGTCGCGCGATGGTTGGGTGCAGGTTCGGGGTTGGAAAACCCGAAAGCGACGCGGTGGTGGCTCGGAAGGCGAGGTCGGCGGGCCGAGCCTGGTTTTCCGAAAGTCGGGGTTGTACGCGTACAGTGTGACCCAGTAAGGAATCCGGAAAATTCCTTACACTACCCCCCCCTTTAAGAAAGGTGGTGAATATCCGAAACACCTCGGCGGGCCAGGTAAGCGTCCAAAACCGGGTGTCCCAGTAGCGAATCAGCAGCGACATACGTGTCGTCCTCGCTCGTGCGGTCTTTCCAGCGAAGCAGGAATTTCACCGAGCGGCCGGCGGCAGTCACATCCACGCGATGGTTAAGAATCTTCCAAAGTTCCAGCGTTGGCTCTGCCACGGGGCGAGTGGTCGGTGCGATGGTTGGTCGAGCAACAGCTGGCGACTGCGGCTGTTCGTAATGACGCAACAGGCTGACGTGGAAAGCGTCATGGATTTTCCAATCGTCGGGCAGCAGCAGCTTCGCGGTGACAGGTGTCACCATCTGGATGATACGGAATGGTCCCACGTATCGGGGCCGTAATTTCGCGGGCTGCGGCAGCCGAAGGTTCTTGGTGTCCAGAAGCACAACCTGCCCTGTGCGGAAGGGTAAATTTCGTCGGTGTTTATCCGCCTGGCGACTGGCCGTGGTATTAGCCTTGCGAATGAAATCGGCTGCTTTCGTTCGGGCGGTTTGCAGTTCCGTGACAAACTGCTGCGATCTTGGTACCGGGTTGTCCACAGTCGTTGAAGAGGGTACCACGGGGTCTATCCCGTAATTCAGGAAGAAGGGTGATTGTTTAGTCGTGGCCGACGGGGCGTTGTTGTACGCGAATTCCAGCATTGGCAGCGAATCTTCCCACTTGCGAATGTCGGGGCAGTTGGTGCGAATCAGCTGTTCCATGGTCTGATTTGTCCGTTCCGTCTGTCCGTCGGTTTGCGGGTGGTATGACGACGAAAACTGCAGGCGGGTACCGTACTGTGCCCACGTTTCCTGCCAGAACTTTGACGTAAATTTCGGATCACGATCGCTGATGATCGCCGAAGGTAACCCGTGTAGGCGTACGACGGTGGAGATGAACAGTTTGGCTGTATCTTCGGCTGTGATCGTCGTTCGGCATGGGGCGAAATGCGCCATCTTCGTTAGGCGATCGACGACGACCAACACCGAGTCGTTGCCACTCGTGCCAGCTGGGAGCCCCGTGACGAAATCCATCGTCACCTGTTGCCACGGTCGTTCGGGTGGCGCGAGGGGTTGCAGCAGTCCGGCTGGCCTTTGTCGCGACGACTTCATGGCTTGGCAGGCCGGGCAAGTTGACACGTAGCGCTGCACATCGGTGTGCATGTCCGGCCAGTAATAATTCCGCTGCAGCAGCTTCAGTGTCTTGTCGGTGCCGAAATGCCTGGAGAGGTTGGAGTCGTGAACCTCCTGCGTCAGCAGCTCCCGCAAAGGCTGGTATGCTGGTACCCAAATCCGGTTCGTATCGGTTTTTAGGTAGTATTTGCCGTGCGGTGTAGCAGCCTGTTGTTGCGGGTTCCGAAAAAACCTGTCGATCTTGTAGCCGTGGGTGAATAGTCCTGTTAGCATCGGGTTGGTGTGGGCGATTAGTACCGCCGCGTTTTGCATGGATGGTCGGGTAAGGGCGTCGGCGATGTTGTTGGCGCCCTTTTTGTACGTGATGGTGTACCGGAAATTGGATTCGAGGAAGTCCAACCACCGGATTTGTCGCGGGTTGAGTGTCGGTTGCGTGCGCATGTACTGTAGCGATTTATGGTCGGTCCGAATCGTCACGTCGGCTCCTGTGAGGTAGCAGCGCCAGACGCGAAATGCATGGACGATGGCCAGCATTTCTTTGTCAAGGACTGGGTAGTTGCGCTCAGGTGGCTGCATCTTGCGTGACTCGTAGGCGATGGGTTGCAGCCCTTGGCCGAAAATCTGTAGCAGGACGGCGCCGACGGCGAAATCGCTGGCGTCCGTGACGACTTCGAACGGTCGAGATGGATCGGCGAGGCGGAGTACCGGGGGTGAACCCAAAATGTTTTTGAGGGCGTCGAAGGCGGATTGATCCCTCTCCCCCCACCTGAAATCACTGTCGTGGTGCAGCAGGTCGGTCAGCGGCTTGGTTATCCCTGCCATATTGGGTACAAAACGACGAACGTAGTTAACAAACCCCAGAAAACTTTGCAACTCAGGGATATTAGTAGGCGGCTTCCGCTTAACGATGGCGTCCACCTTACGCGGGTCGATTTTAATCCCTTCGCCAGAAACCACATGCCCCAAAAACTCTAATTCCGGCTTCAGGAACTCACACTTAGACCCCTTTGTAATTAGCCGATGCCCCGGTAAACGCCGGAACACCTCCTCTAAATCCCGCAGATGGTCCTCTTTTGTCGCGCTGTACACCAGGATATCGTCCAGGTACACGATGACCTTCTTGTCCAGCATGTCCCGAAAAATTCCATTCATGGTGAGCTGGAACGTTGAGGGCGCGTTTGTCAGGCCGAACGGCATCACTGTGAACTCGTAACTGCCGTAGCGTGTGCGAAAAGCGGTCTTCGGGCAGTCGTCGGCGAATACGCGAATTTGGTGGTAGCCTCCTCGCAGGTCGATTTTCGAAAAATACCGAGCTCCGCGAAGTTGATCCAGCAGATCGTCGGTTCGCGGGATCGGGTAACGCGACTTTATCGTGACCCGATTCAGCGCCCGATAATCAATGCACATGCGTAGGCCACCGTCCTTCTTCGGCGTGAACAGTATCGGTGCTGCATACGGCGACGTGCTGGGCCGGATAAATCCCTTGGCGAGCAGGTAATCCAGCTGGGCCCGCAACTCGGCGAGTTCTGGTTGACTGAGCCGCCACTGTGTCCGCACAGTAGGTTGCGCGCCGGGCTCCAGCTGGATCCGATGATCCTCAGGTCGTTGGGGGGGCAAACCATCCGGGAGGTTATCCGCGAAAATTTCGGGATACTTCCGAATAATGCTCGCCAATTCCTCGGGGACTGCCGCGCAGAGGGTGTCGATGTCCGCGATTTTCTCGGAAGCTGCCACTTCGTACAGGTGCACTAAGAAGGCCTGAGCTCCGCTTTTCATCGCACGCTGCATGTTGACCGCGTTAACACGTGTCGTCACCGGCTCCGGCTCCGTCCATTTCGGAAGCGTCGTCTTCCCTCCGTATCCTCGCACGACGCACGCCCCAGTCGTCCAGTCGAACGTCGGATTGAAGCGCTGCAGCCAATCCCTCCCCAGCAGCACATCGCAGCCGTCCAACGTCGTCGCCAACATCCTCATCTCGGATGGCCAGCGGTGTCCCGTCCACCAACCTTGCATCGATCTCTGGCAGACACCTGGTCAGCTTCACCCCCATTTTTTTGGCCGTTGCCAGGTTGACGAGACTGTGGCTCGCCCCACCGTCAACGAAGATTTTAATTTTATAACCGTTAACCCTCCCTACCACCAGCACAGGGTAGTCCACGTGTTCACCCACGTTATTCGTCCGGTTCTGGTCGATAGCGCTGATCGGTACCACGACCCGGTGTGGATGGTGATTGTCGGGCGACAGGGTCTCGTCAGTAGGTGGCCCGTCTGCTACTGACTCGTATCTTTTCCCGACCCTTCTCCGTCGTTCTTCTTGTGAAGAAATGAGGAATGAATGAACTAGCACAAGGTTGGGTACAAGTAGGAAACCCTAGGAAACTGTACCCCATAGTGTCTACCCCACTATAGCCTAGACAAGCTATATGATATGAGTTTGACACACCCCCATAGGCAAAGTGGGGGAGAACAAGAGGTCACAAGACCAGTCAAGCAAAGCAAAGCAAGCTCAGGGTGGATCACAACGTCACCACACAATCCGAGCACAAGAGCAAGGCCAAAAGGCCAGTTCACATGCAAGATCATATATAAAGGTAAACATGCAAGTGCAGGTATAGAAAGATCACAGTACAAGCAAGGTCAACAAGTGAGCAAGTGAGGCCAAGTAGGCACAAGACCTAGCATCGTACAGAAGCGCTGATGATCACCAGGCGGAAGTGCCTTGGTAAAGATATCAGCAGTGTTGGCCTCAGAGGCCACGTAAGCAAGGCGCAGCTGACCACGCTGCTGTAGCTCACGAGCAAGGAAGTAGCGAAGAGCAATGTGCTTCGTTCTGTGCTCCAGTCTGTGCTCCCGACACAAGGCCAGCATGGCCTTGTTGTCTACGTACAGAACTGGAGGAGAACGAGGCGGCTCTCCTAGGTCAGTCAGCAGGTAGGTGAGCCAGCGTAGCTCCTGTGCAGCCATGGCTCCCGCGTAGATCTCAGCCTCACAGCTGGAGCCGAGAACAGAAGACGAGCGGGTAGACCGCCACGAAACAGAGCCGGAACCAAGGCTGAAGGTGTAACCCTGTGACGACCGCTGCGTAGCCTGGTCGTCAGCCCAAGAAGCGTCTGCGTGACCTGTGAGGACCACTCGACGTCGCCCTCCAAGCACTAGCCCCATGCCCGACGTACTGCACAAGTAGCGCAACACCCTCTTCGCTGCAGCCATGTGCTCTGGTCGGTGTCTCCCAGGAGCAACATTGCGTGCCAAGATGCTAAGAGGGTATGCAAGGTCAGGTCGTGTGCAGGTCATCAGGTACATGAGGCAGCCAACAAGCTCTGGGTACGGGCCACTCGGCTCTACGGACTCATCCGAAGGCAGAGCTGAGAGCGAGTGGCGAGTAGACAGAGGAGTGGCCTGAGGCGAGGAGTACGTGAAGTCGAAACGCTGAAGGACCTGCTGCACCATGTGTGACTGAGTCAGGGTAATGGTGCGCTGTGCTCTGTCCCGGGTGATCTGCAAGCCAAGGTAGCTGCGCAGTTCACCCAGGTCTGTGCACGTGTGTCTCTTCTGCAGCTCGGACTTCACGTGGGCGAGTCCAGCAGTGTCAGCAGTGGCAAAGACCAAGTCGTCGACGTACACGAGGATGTAGAACGGCGGCAAAGAGGTGTCGGTGCGCAGAAACAGTGACGGGTCGGCTGTAGAAGGAGCAAACCCAAGAGCCGCAAGTGTAGTCCTCAGTGTGTCGTGCCACTCACGGGGCGCCTGGCGGAGACCGTAGACTGGCCGCCGGAGGCTCCACTGGGTACCAGGGGGAAACGACCCAGTGAAGCCAGGTGGGCGGCGCAGCCAGATCTCCTCGTGCAGGCTGCCCTGCAGGAAAGCTGTGCTGAAGTCAAGAGAGTGAAGCTCGTAGTCGCGCTGAGCGGCTATGTGCAGCAGCACCCGAAGAGTGGTCATCTTCGGGGTGGGAGAGAAGGTCTGAAAGTAGTCAACTCCCTGCCGCTGACTGAAGCCTCGAGCCACGTAACGCGCCTTGAAGACAGGCGGAGAACCCGGCGGCCGCTTCACCCTGAAAATCCACATGCCACTGACGATGTTCGCCCCAGGTGGGGGAACCTCGTCGACGTAGGTGCCTGTGGACTTCCAGGAAGCCATCTCTGCGTCCATGGCTGACTGCCACTGAGAGGAGTAGGGACCCTCGATCGCCTCAGCGTACGATCGAGGAGTCGGGATGTCTGGTGCATCCGAGTCTCCCTCAGGGGCAATCAGCGTGGACACGAGATGAGGCAAAGCAGCAGCAAAACACTGGAACTCCTCCTGCCTGTCCTCAAGGACGTCCGTGCTAAGAGCACACTCACCCCCGACGGACGGAGGACAGACAGACTCAGACTCAGCAACAAGACTAGCAGCGTAGTCTAGACGACAGCGAGCAGCAAAGTCGACAAGCTCAGCAACTAGGGCCGACGCAGCAGTGGACTCAAAGGAAGGGTCAGTGACAACAGTAGCCAGGAGACGCGTGACAGTAGGACTGGCAGCACGAAGAGAGTCAGACTCCGGGTCAGCAAGAACAGGAAGAGAGGACTCTGGAGGAGACGGCAACGGGACACGCAGAGGAGCAGTGGAAGGACGCAGTGCCATCTGGTGTGTGCCGGGGACCGCAGGAGGACGCGGACGCGGAGCACGACCACTAGTGCGAGCAGCACGAACAGGTGACGCAGGACGAGACGCAGGCTCACGACGCTCAGCAAGACCTCCAGTAGGACCAGTGTAGGGAGAAGGAGCAGGCAGGGGGGGAGGCGGGCTGAAACTGTGACTGCGACTGGACAGGCTGTGGACACTCTAAGGGAGGAGCAGGACCAGTAGAAGGCGGGAGACCAAGAACCTGCTCAAGGAGCGGAACGAAGTACGGCCGCGGCCGCGCAGCGCCTCCAGAACCAGCAGGGACAGCACCAGTACTCCCAGCGGCAGCACCAGCGCCAGTAGCACCTCCAGCTCCAACAGCACCAACTCCAGCACCCTCAGACGCACCAGCGCCAGCAGAACCACCAGCGCCAACACCCCCAGCAGCTCCAGCTCCAGCAGCTCCAGCAGCACCAACTCCAGCAGGACCGGCAACTCTAGTACCGCCAGCAGCTCCAGCAGTACCTCCAGCAGGACCAACTCCAGCAGCCCCAGCAGCACCCCCACCCCCAGCAGCTCCAGTACCGTTAGTACGAGTACCTCCAGCTCCAGCAGCACGGCTCCAGCGCCGGGCAAAACACTCGCGCAGCTCCTGCGGAGAGAGTGGCTCCCGCCTCGACGAAGCACCGCGAGAGGCCACACGAGCAGGCCCAGCACCCCCAGGCTCCGCACCCCCAGGCTCAGCACCCCCAGGCTCAGCACCCCCAGACTCAGCACCCCCAGGCTCAGCACCCCCAGGCTCCGCACCCCTGGACTCAGCACCCCCAGGCTCCGCACCCTCAGGCTCGGCACCCGCAGGCTCAGTACCTCTAGCAGCACCAGAGTCAACAGCTACCTCGACAGGCTCGACTGCGTCTACCTGGGACACACCTGACGGGGCAGGACCCTGAGGGGGGAGGGGGTCGACCGGGGGAGGACCTGGCGCAAGGAAGAGCGGCGGCGGGGGGAGTGGCGCAGTGCGGTAGGGGAAGAGACGGTAGTAAGGCACCGACTCGTCAAAGGTGACGTCCTGGGAGGACAGAACACGGCGCGAGGTGGGGTGGTAAAACTGCCACCCAGGCGCGTCAGGGGGGAAGCCAAGGAAGACGCAGGGAACAGCACGGGGGGATAGCTTGTCCGCAGACAAGTCGCGGACAAACGCCCGAGATCCCCAGACCCGAAACGCAGACGCATCGCCAACCTTCCCCGTCCACCGCAAGGTGGGGGAGGTCTCTGGCAAGGAGACCCGGGGCTGAAGGTTGAGCTGATGCGCTGCGTACTGAACCGCAAACGGCCACAGAAAATGGGGGGCAGCCGCATGGATCATGGACGTACGAGCGACGTCCATGACCATGCCAATGCGGCGCTCAGCAATCCCATTTTGCTGTGGAGAGGCCGGAAGCGTGAAGGTCTGGCGGATGCCCTGTGCTCGACAGAAGGCTCCCAGACGGGCAGAGGAAAACTCCCCGCCTCTGTCAGAGTGCAGACGCAGAACAGGAAAGTCCAAGCCGAAACTCTCTCTGAGCTGGAGACGAGCTGCGCGGATCCAGTCGATCAACACCTCAGTGACGTCACCCTTGCTGCGTAAGGGGAAGACTGTGGTGTAACGCGAGTAGTCGTCAACCACCAACAGGAAGTAACGCTCGTGCCCCTGGCCACGGACGCGGGCGGGGCCCCACACGTCCAAGTGAAGAGTCTGCAGCGGAGCCTCGGTCGGAGGAAACTCGGAGGAGTGAGGGGCAGCGCGCTGTCGCCCCTCGACGCAGGGGACGCAGGTAGGGGCAGGCCCCGGAGGTAGGGGAGGGAGAGACCGGGGGAGACCAGAGACAAGGACACGGGAGGCCATGCCTCGGAGACGAGGCAGGGAGGGGTGACCAAGGCGGTGGTGCCAAAGGAGAGTCTGGTGGGACAGGAGACGACACGAGCAGGGAGCAGACTCAGGACCAGACCTGGACGCTGCAGCAAACACCTGACTCGACGCAGCTACCTGACCAGACTCAGCAGCCGGAGGAGACTCAGTAGTAAGTGTGTACAGGCTCGACCCCGGCCGACGGGTGAACGTGGCGAAGTGTCGGCCTGTCCGAGCACACGTGCAGTGGGTGACCCGCTGACTCGCAGGAGTGAACTGGTCAACCAGCTCCAGTCACCAAGTTCGTAGAGAACGAGGGGAGGTAGAGACCTGACAGGGTGCCAGAGGGGGCTGCCGGGCACGGTAAGACAGTGGAGAAGCTAGCAAGGACAGGACCCCCAGAGGGGTCCGCCAGGGAGACTGCAACCGGCCGACTAAGCGGCGTAAGCGTGGTGCGGTCTCGAAAGAAGGAGCGGGAAGCACCCGAGTCAAGGGTGAAGGTGTGGAAGGCCTGAGCCGACATAGTACCTGAGAGAGCAGACTCACCAGGACCTGGGGCAGCAGACGCACTAGCACCTAGAGCAGCAGCCTCACCAGCACCTAGAGCAGCAGCCTCAATGCCCGGGTCAGGCGGAACACACAGGTAACAGTCACCCTCATCACTAGTAGGCAATGCATACATGGCAGTGAGGATAGCATCATAGTCAAGAGTATAGATATCTACCCGCAGCCGAAGCAGCTCCACCCAGTCGGGGAGCTCAGCCGCGTCGCCAAACTCCGTACGCCAGGCGTCGCTCACACGGGCGAAGCAGCGGGACTCTGCGTGACCAAGCGTCCCGCAAGGCTGACCAGTCCGAGCACCAGTGCGAATGACGTACGGACAGCGAGCAGTACCCCGTGACCCGTCACGCTGAGCGTACCACTTACGAAGCTGCTGGGGCGAAAGGACCGCGCGCGGACGACGCTGAAGCTGCACCTGGCCACTACAAGCAGCTGCCGAACTACTTACTCCAGGACGACTCCCACTACGGCCACCCCGACAACCCCAACTAGCGTACCACGCACGAAGCTGGTGGGGGGTGAGGGACTCACGCGGGCGACGCTGCAGCTGCACCTGGCCACTACAAGCAGCTGTGGAACTACTCACTCCAGGACGACTCCCACTACGGCCACCCCGACAACCCCAACTAGCGTACCACTCACGAAGCTGTTGGGGGGTGAGGGACTCACGCGGGCGACGCTGGAGCTGCATCTGGCCACGCTAGGAGCAGCAGTAGCAGTAGAAAGAGTAGTAGCAGCAAGAGCAGCAGTAACAGCAGTACGGGCAGGGCAGTGCTCACCAGTGGCGAGAAGGGCAGGCGTACGACGGCGGCAACGGCGAGGCCGCTACCACTGTAGGGCAAGAGCTCCGCGGTAGCTGCAGGGGTGGCTGCTCCACGGGCGGCAGTTGTAGGGGCGGCTGCTCCAGGGGCGGCTGCTCCAGGGGCGGCTGCTACAGGGGCGGGTGCTCCAGGGGCGGCTGCTGCAGGGGTGGCTGCTCCAGGGGCGGCTGCTTCAGTGGCGGCTGCTCCAGGGGCGGCTGCTGCAGTGGCGGCTGCTCCAGGGGCGGCTCGGCTGCTGGGCGACTCGGCTGCTGGGCGGCTCGGCGGCTCGGCTGCTGGGCGGCTCGGCGGCTCGGCCGCTCGCTAGGGGCGGCGACGGGGCCGGGTAGGGGCGGCGACGGGGCCGCTAGGGGCGGCGACTGGGCCGCGTAGGGAGGGGAGCGGCGACGGGGCCGCTGGTGGCGGCGACGGGGCCGCTAGGGGCGGCGACGGGGCCGCGTAGGGGCGGCGACGGGGCCGCGTAGGGAGGGAGGCGGCGACGGGGCCGCTAGGGGCGGCGACGGGGCCGCTAGGGGCGGCAACGGGGCCGCTAGGGGCGGCGACGGGGCCGCGTAGGGGCGGCGACGGGGCCGCGTAGGGAGGGGAGCGGCGACGGGGCCGCTAGGGGCGGCGACGGGGCCGCGTAGGGGCGGCGACGGGGCCGCGTAGGGGCGGCGACGGGGCCGCGTAGGGAGGGGAGCGGCGACGGGGCCGCTAGGGGCGGCGACGGGGCCGCGTAGGGGCGGCGACGGGGCCGCGTAGGGAGGGAGGCGGCGACGGGGCCGCTAGGGGCGGCGACGGGGCCGCGTAGGGGCGGCGACGGGGCCGCTAGGGGCGGCGACGGGGCCGCGTAGGGGCGGCGACGGGGCCGCGTAGGGAGAGAGGCGGCGACGGGGCCGCTAGGGGCGGCGACGGGGCCGCTAGGGGCGGCAACGGGGCCGCGTAGGGGCGGCGACGGGGCCGCTAGGGGCCGCGAGGGGCTTGGAAGGGCGGCGACGGGGCCGCTAGGGGCGGCGACGGGACCGCTAAGGGTGGCGCGAGGGGCCGTGAGAGGGGCCTCTAAGAGAGCTCGACAGAAGGGCGGCCCACAAGGCGCGCCTCGGGCAGGAGCCACTGGCGCTCCGGTCAGAAAAAAAGTTTCAGTGGTGGGCCCAAGGAAGCGTTCCCACTAGGGAACCTGCTCTATACCATGTGAAGAAATGAGGAATGAATGAACTAGCACAAGGTTGGGTACAAGTAGGAAACCCTAGGAAACTGTACCCCATAGTTTCTACCCCACTATAGCCTAGACAAGCTATATGATATGAGTTTGACACTTCTTCCCCTGCTTAAGCCTCGGGCAGTCTTTTTTCAGGTGGCCCAGCTGGTTGCATAAAAAGCACGGCCCAAGGGCTCGGCTAGGTGCATCCACGCCGTTGATCGTGGGCTGCTGAGTCGGTCCACGAAATCGAGGGCCCTCCCGGGAGCTCGATCTCGCCCACTGCATCAGCGCATCCGTTGACTCGGCTTCCCGGACGGCGTCGTTGAAGTTGCGTGGTCGGGTTCGTCGGACCTCGTACTGTATCTCGTATTTCAGGCCCGCCACGTAGCGATCCAACCGCTCCGCGTCGCTCATGTCGTCCACCTGGTCCGCCAAGTTGTAGAATTTTCTGGTGTAGTCTTGGACTGAAGTTAGCTGCTTCCAGGTACGCAGCTGCATGCGAGCAGAGTCCGAGGCGGATACGTGCTCGAATCTGGATCGCAAGGCGGCGCCCCACTCCTTCCATGTGCGTATCGTGGCCGTCCCGAAAATCGATGCTGCCTGATGCGTGACAGGTGTTGAAGTCCCGTCGTTCGCACGTGCTATTCCTGCCGAAGTCCCTTCGTGTTGCAGCGTTCGCCTCCACCACTCCAGCGCAGGTCCTCGCAACAGTGAAACTGCGAAATTAATGCGGGTGGCGTCGTCATAAATCATAGCAGCATTAAAGAACACCTCCACACCGAACAACCATGCAGAAACAGTGACAAAATTGTCACTCGGGTTAAACGGGGGCGGGTTTGTCGGCTTGATTTTCACAAAAGCCGTTGCTGCCATCGGGGCCGTTGGCATGCTACTGGCGTCGCCGTCGTCGTCGCTGCTGCACGTGGTGGTATTGCACGCGACTGTTGTGGCGACTGTTCCTGCTGCGCCTGCCTCGCTTCGTCCGCATCCATCTCGCCTTCCAGCTCGCTCCAGACCCGCTCATCTGGTGTAGTGCTGCTACTTGCGTCGTCCACGACAGGCGACTCCTGGCGCGCTTCACCACGCGCCTGGTGTAGTTCGGCGTTTTCCTTCCGTAGACGCTCCATCTTTGCAGTCATACCCTGCAAGTTGGCCTGCATCACACGGAACTGTTGCATGAACTCGTTGAACTCGGCCTGCTCCATGTGCCTCAGGCTTCGTCGAACGGGCAGGGGGTGGCTCGCGATTTTTCTGACTTCGGTGAAGGCGTTAATGCTATCGTAGTCGGAGTGGAATAATCAGATATATTCCACGGGCCGACCGCTTAACAGCCCACCAAGTCTATCGCTCCCCTTCTACAAACTACCCCGGAAACGCGAGGGTAACCTAGGACTTTAGGCTCTGATACCAAGTGTTATAAGTTGTGAAAGGAAAGAGTGCGCAGAACTCAATAATGCGGAAGTGATTACAACGTCTGAATGAACAACGAGGCCTAGGCACAATGTAGCAAGGCTCGCTAGGCCGAGGTCGCGGGGTCGCGCGATGGTTGGGTGCAGGTTCGGGGTTGGAAAACCCGAAAGCGACGCGGTGGTGGCTCGGAAGGCGAGGTCGGCGGGCCGAGCCTGGTTTTCCGAAAGTCGGGGTTGTACGCGTACACTGTGACCCAGTAAGGAATCCGGAAAATTCCTTACAGCACGAGAGACCTCTCGTTAAAGGCAACCTCATTAAAAACAAGGCCGTCTGTCTTAGAACTTGGTTGGGCACTTTACAATAAACCGACTCTGCAGCTAACCTCCAACGATTTACCGAATGTTACGAGTGCAATTTGAGTGAGCGAGCGAGAATTGCACTATCGAAGCAAAAGTACAAATGAGCGAAGGCATGAGCGAAGAATATATAGCGAAACTACAGTGGTAACGGTAATGGACTGTGGTTGTCGCGTGACGGGCCTGGGACTGAGGTTGGGAAAAGTGTCGAAGCGGAGGCCCGGAGCGCGGGTTACCCGCCGAGCCGTGAGGTCGGGGTGCGACGTGCGAAGGTGGCGGGAGGATTGTCGATGCGAGAGTTGCGAGTGGTAACGGTGCTGACTGTGGTGCTACAATGATGTACGCGCTGAGCGGGGACGCGAAGTAAGGAAAGGGATTTTTCCTTACACTATCCCCCCCCCTAAGGAGGTCCTCCTTACGAAAGTGCGTGTACATCCCTGAAGTTTCGGCTGCGCAGATACTTGGTGAGGATGGGGTGGTTTTCGATTCTATCCAGGGGAACCCAGTTGTCTTCGGTGGGTGTACGATCTTTCCAGCGGATCAGGAACTCGATCCTTCGGGCTTCTCGAGGATCGCGAACTCTGTGACTCAGAATTTTCTCGGGGGTGATGATTGGTTCAGTCGGCGGTCGTGTCATGCTGGCTGGGCGATTTTGTGGGAGTTGGCTTGTGGACGGGACGTAGGGGCGAAGCAGGCTGACGTGGAACGAGGGGCTGACGTACCAGTCAGCGGGGAGGAGGAGGTGGGCGGTGACGGGTGTGATCATGTGGCTGATACGAAATGGTCCACAGTATCGGGGACGGAGTTTTGGGGTGATGGGCAGGCGGAGGTTCTGGGTGTCAAGTAAAAACTAGGTCGTCGGGCTGGTAAGTGACAGGTCTGCGGTGGCGGTCGGCGTTGCGTTTAGCGACGATGTTCGATTTTTTTATTGCGTCTGCTGCCCGGGTCCGTGCTGCTTGTAATATTTCGGCGAACTGTTGTGCTCGTGGGACTGGGTTGTCGGGATTAGGGGTCATGGGTACTGTTGGGTCTTGTCCGTAGTTCAAGTAAAACGGTGACTGTTGGGTCGTGGCGGAAGGCGAATTGTTGTACGCGAACTCGATGAGTGGCAGTTGCTGTTCCCAAGTGGTCGGGTCGTCGCACGTGGCTCGGATGAGTTGTTCCATGGTCTGATTTGTCCGTTCTGTCTGTCCGTCGGTTTCGGGGTGGTACGAAGAGCTGACTGTAGTCGCGTGCCAAACTGCTGCCACAGGTTCCGCCAGAAGTTGCTGGTGAATTTCGTGTCTCGGTCGCTGATGATCGCTGCTGGTATCCCGTGCAGGCGTACGACGGTGGCGATGAAGAGGCGGGCTGTTTCTTCGGCTGTGATCGATTTCTTGCAGGCTGCGAAATGTGCCATTTTCGTCAGTCGATCGACGACGACCAGGATCGCGTCATTCCCACTCGCCCCGGCTGGTAACCCCGTGACGAAATCCATCGTCACCTGCTGCCAAGCACGCTCTGGGGGTGGTATCGGC
This sequence comes from Closterium sp. Naga37s-1, assembly GCA_947471745.1. NCBI lineage: Eukaryota > Viridiplantae > Streptophyta > Zygnematophyceae > Desmidiales > Closteriaceae > Closterium > Closterium sp. Naga37s-1. Next base: position 4,321,979 of record CANJKZ010000068.1, read on the forward strand.
TGCAACTGTCCTGCCGGCCGCTGCCTTGATGACTTCATGAGCTGGCAAGTGGGACACGATGCCACGTGTCGCTGTACGTCAGTCAACATTTCGGGCCAGTAATAATACCGCTGCAGCTGCTGCCGTGTCTTTTCTACTCCGAAATGCCCCGAGGTAACTCCGTCGTGTGCCTCCTGTAACAGTAATTCCCGTAGCAGTGTATACCCAGGCACCCAAATGCGGTCAGTCCCGGCTTTTACGTAATAGACTCCCCTTGCTGCTGCGAACTGTTGCGAATTTCCTCCTGTGAAGAATGGATCCGTTTGGTACCCGTGGGTAAATAGGCCTGTCAGTAGTGGGCTTGTCTGGGCGAGTAGTATTGCGTGGATCTGGGCAGTGGGGCGGGTCAGTGCGTCGGCGATGTTCGAGGCTCCTTTTTTGTAAGTGACCGTGTAGTGAAAGTTGGACTCGAGAAAATCGAGCCAGCGAATTTGTCGTGGGTTGAGGTGTGGCTGTTGTCAGAATGCTGTATTTGTCTAGCCTGCAGTGGGGTACTCTATAGCGAGTACAGCCCAACTTAGGGTTTCCTATATGTACTCAACTGCTTGCTAGTGCAACTCCACTTTCTGCTTCTAAACTTTCTGCTCATTATTTCACATGCTATCAGAGCCTGTCCTTCCTTGGCCTGTGGGCCCACCAACCTGCTTCCGCTGCTACTCGATCTGTCGCACGCCCCGTGGCGTGCGACGTATTTTTCATCCCGCCGCGCGCCGTAGGCGCACGGCAGTTTACTCTCTGGCGCGCGCCCCGGGGCGCGCGGCCCCTTTTCTTCCTGGCGCGCCGGCCCCGCTGGACCTGCGCGCCGCACCCCGTCGACCCTCGCGTCGCCTCAGGGGACCCGCGCGCCACCCCCGTCGACCCTCGCGTCGCCCCCGGGGACCCGCGCGCCACCCCTGGAGCCGTGCGCGACCCCCCCGCTGCCTCGTCGCGGCGCCCTAGGGAGTCGCGCGCGGCCCCTCGCTGCCCCGTGGTGGCGCCCTGGGGGCCGCGCGCCGTCCCCCTCGCCGTCCCCCGCGCTCCTACCCCGTGCCACCCGTTTTAGGGTTTGGGGGTGGGGAGTGTGGGGGTGGCGGTTGTGGGGGTGCCGGTTGTGTGCGCCGTCCCCTACTCCTCCTCCTCCTCCGTCTCCCGCTGCTGCAGCTGCCGCTCAGGGGGGTGGGTGTGTGGGAGCCGAAGGAGTGGTGCTAGGGGGGTGACGTGGGAGTGGAGCTAGGGGTGCAGCAGGGGGTGTGTGATAGGGGCGTGGGGCAGCTGGGGGAGGTTGAGTGGAGGCAGCCGTCGTGTCGTCAGCAGCGCCAGTAGTCCGGAGGCTACAATCTCCGGTAGTCGCCAGTCGCCTGTGGGTCAGTTGCTCCAGTAAGGAGGCTACAATCTCCGCGGAGCCAGTTACTCCTGTAGTCCGGGCCTTTGCTTCGGTAGCCACTGAGCCAGCAGCTCCTGTGTGTCTGCAGCTTCAGCAGTCGCCTCCCATCTCCTCGCCCCCACAGTCTCTCCTCCTCCTCACTTGCCCTCTGTGATAGCCTCTAGCTTTGCTTATCATTGTGAACTATTGCCATGCATGCTTCTTGTGCTGATTACACCCCACTTTGGCTATGGGGGTGTGTCAGAATGCTGTATTTGTCTAGCCTGCAGTGGGGTACTCTATAGCGAGTACAGCCCAACTTAGGGTTTCCTATATGTACTCAACTACTTGCTAGTGCAACTCCACTTTCTGCTTCTAAACTTTCTGCTCATTATTTCACAGCTGTGCGCGAAGGTACTGTAGTGATTTATGGTCTGTCCGTACTGTCACGTCTGCGCCGGTCAAGTAACAGCGCCATACTTTGAACGCGCGTACGATCGCAAGCATTTCGCGGTCGTGTATCGGGTAATTTTTCTCGGGCGGATGCAGTTTCCGTGACTCGTATGCGATGGGCTGTAGGCCGTTGCCGAAGTCCTGTAGCAGTACGGCTCCGATGGCGATGTCGCTTGCGTCGGTAACTACTTCGAATGGGCGGTGTGGGTCGGCGATGCGCAGGACGGGCGGTGAACAGAGAACATTTTTCAGGGCAGAGAAGGTAGCATGCTCTTTCTCCCCCCACGTAAAACGACCCCCTTCCTCAGTAAATCTGTCAGTGGGGCAGTTAACCGTGCCATATCGGGGACGAACCGACGCACATAATTAACGAACCCTAAAAAGCTCTGCAGCTCCGTGATGTTCGTCGGGGGATGCCACGCTTTTACTGTATCCAGCTTCTTTGGGTCGATTTCAACTCCAGCCTCTGAAATAACGTGCCCTAAAAATTCTAACCTATCCTGGAAGAACTCGCACTTGGAACCCTTGGTCAGTAATCTGTGTTCGTCTAAAACCTTAAATACTGCTTCCAGATCTGCTAAGTGCTGCTGCTTATCCCGACTGTAAACTAGGATGTCGTCGAGGTAAACTATCACACATTTATCTAAGAGCGGCCTAAACGCCTCGTTCATGGTTATCTGAAAAGTCGCCGGTGCGTTGGTCAGCCCGAATGGCATCACAGTGTACTCAAACGACCCGTACCTAGTCCTGAAAGCTGTTTTGGCGCATTCCGATGGTTCGACCCTAATCTGATGGTAACCTCCCCGTAAATCTATTTTCGAAAAAACCCGTGCTGTTCGCAGTTGGTCGATCAGTTCGTCGGCGCGGGGAATGGGGTACCGCGACTTGACTGTTACCCTATTCAATGCTCTGTAGTCGATACACATGCGAAAACCCCCGTCTTTTTTCGGTGTGAACAGTATCGGTGCGGCGAACGGTGACGAGCTCGGTCGGATGAATTTTTTCTCTAACAGGTAATCTAACTGCTTCCTCAGTTCGTCGAGCTCGGGCTGTGTCAGTCTGAACTGGCGCTGTACAGTTGGCTGTGCCCCCGGTTCTAATTCTATTCGGTGGTCATGTACTCGCTGAGGTGGCAGTCCTTCCGGTAAGTCGTCGGGAAAAATCCCGGGGTATCGTTTCAACAGTTCCTGTAATCCGGGCGGTACGACTGCTAATAGTTTCTGAAAATCGCTCGGCTGCTCTGCTTCTTCTACTACGGCAATGTCCACTGCGTACACGTCAGCTCCAGCGGCGACTGCCCGTTTCATCGTGATGGCGTTGACGTGGACCGTTGAAGACTCAGGCGACTGCCAGCGGGGTAGTGCGATCCAGTTACCACTACTTCGCACAGTGTAGCTTCCTGTCGTCCAGTCAATTCTCGGGTTGTATCGTCGCAGCCAATCACGTCTCAGTAAAATGTCGTGCCCATCCAGTGTCGTCGCGAGCATTTCATGTGTAAACCCGAAGTTTCCCCCGCAACGAACTTTTACTCTTTCCACCTTCTCCCGTATGGCCAGCGGCGTGCCGTCAACTAAGCGTGCGTCGATCTCTGGTAAGCACCGACTGAGTGTCAGTTGCAGTTTCCGTGCGGTTGCGGTATTAACTAAACTATGGCTTGCTCCTCCGTCAATAAAAATCTTCACTGCTGCTCCTTGTATTTTCCCGTGGATCAGTACTGGGCAATCCGTCGCTGTACCCCCCTTATTCATCCGAGCCCGATCGATGGCGTGAATCGGTACTGTGACTCGGTGAGGGTCGGTGCGGTTGGGCGAGCAGGCAGTCTCGTCAGTAGTTGGCCCGACTCCTACTGACTGCTGGCGTTTCCCTGCCTCTGAGACTCCTTCCCCTGCTCTGCTCTGCGGCGCCTCAGCTCCTCTGGGCATTCGCTCTTGCGATGGCCCGGCCTATTGTAAGCAAAGCAGCGCCCCTTAAACGGTGCGGCAGCTGCATTCGTCGCAACGGCGTGTACGGTGGCGTGCTCGATCGGTCCCCGAGGACGATGTCCGTAGTAGGACCCCGGTCTCGGACGGCGTAAAATGTCGATTTTCTCGGCGAGCGCGAGAATCTCGTTGAAGTTCGAGAGCCCACGTAGCATAATTTCGTGCGAGATGTCCGGCTTCAGCCCTCCGACATAACGGTCCACCCGCTCCGCTTCGTGCATGTAGCCGACTTGCTCGCATAATGCGAGAAAACCACTCGTATAGTCTTGAACCGATCCGAGCTGCCGCCAAGTACGCAGTCTCTGACGCGTCGAAATAGAAGCCGCGATTGGCTCAAAGCGCGCCCGAAGCCCTGCGCACCACGCATCCCACGTGCTGTACTGGGCGGTCTCGTAGAACGAAATCCAGGTGACAGCTGGACCCGTGGGCCCTTCCTCTTGCGACGGTGGCTCGTAGGCGCGTGGCGACGTCACGATGACTCGCCACCAGTCCATGGCGGGGCCCCTCAGCAGCGAAACGGCATACCGAATCTTCGCTGCGTCCGACTCGACGTAATTCGCGTCGAAGAAGACGTTCATCGTGAAGACCCACGATTGAACCGTCGGACCTCCACGTTGGCTTGGGTCGAAGCAGGGCGGGCATTGCGGCTTGAGTGGCATTGGTGCCATGATGGCCTGTTCGCCACTTGTCGCCGCAAACTCCACGTGCCACGGGCTTCACGAGGCTCCCGCGGGCTTGGTGCGACCCTGTTCCCTCCCATGCCAGGCATCGGCTGGGCGGCGCCATCACTTGCTGCGCCTGAGCACTGTCCCATGCTGTCGTGTTGTGTTGGTGTGCCGGACGAAATGACGATCGGTTCGTCCGATTGTGCAGATGCATTTGTTGGTGCGTGTGGTGGCGCGAGAGTGTTCACCGTTGATTGCTGACGCGCGGAGTCACGTTCCGCCGTGAGCGTCGCAATTTCGAGCGCCGAATCTTCAAGTTGGCGCACCAGACGGTCGAGCTGCTCCTGCGTCAATGTTGCGAGCGTGAATTCGGCCATGGCGGGGGTGTCAGGCGAGCTCAACGAGAGCCTCTGTCGTGGCCGTGCGTGCTTACGAGAGAGCACTACGAGCGGCGGTGCTGTGTCGCTGAGAGATGTCTACCCCCCCCAAAAATTGAGATAGTGAGGAAGCGAAGGTGTGGGTGCGGTCCGAGAAGAGATCGTAGGCTCTGAATACCAAATGTTACGAGTGCAATTTGAGTGAGCGAGCGAGAATTGCACTATCGAAGCAAAAGTACAAATGAGCGAAGGCATGAGCGAAGAATATATAGCGAAACTACAGTGGTAACGGTAATGGACTGTGGTTGTCGCGCGACGGGCCTGGGACTGAGGTTGGGAAAAGTGTCGAAGCGGAGGCCGGAGCGCGGGTTACCCGCCGAGCCGTGAGGTCGGGGTGCGACGTGCGAAGGTGGCGGGAGGATTGTTGATGCGAGAGTTGCGAGTGGTAACGGTGCTGACTGTGGTGCTACAGTGATGTACGCGCTGAGCGGGGACGCGAAGTAAGGAAAAGGATTTTTCCTTACACTGAACAAAAACTAATCTCTGCAGATTCAACATATCATACATATAACTTCTATTTTTATAAACGAAAAACCGAGCCTACTCAGGTCAAGTACATCAGGGCGCAGCACAATTTTACAAATTGTTACTTCGAACCGTGTGCGATGCAATCCATCAGATTGCGATCTTTTGCGTCGTCGCACGAAAGCAATGCGACGCAATACGAACTTACTGGCGACTTCTGACGTCGCATAAAGTTTTACGAACTTACTGGCAACTTCTGACGACATCTGTTACCAGCCCGCATTCCGAACCGTCGGTGGTTCGAACCATCAAGCGGAACAATGGTGCCGCGCTCTTACAATCCCCTTTGTCAAACTGCACTGGTCTCTCACCTCTGTGATCTCATGAATTTCTCTTGCGTCTCTCAGCAGCCATTGTTCGTTCACGCAACATAAATCCCATCACAACGCTGTGCGGTCTTGCTACGCCCAGCTCCCCTATTCCCCTATTGTCGTCGTTCGACGTCGATTTCTCAGCTCCCTCTGACAAATCGCCACCATGTTTCTTACGAGGTAACGACTTTATGCCATCACACTAGCCAGATTTTATGCGGGCTTTCAGATTAGATTTGAGTCGCTTTCGATCTGAGTCCATGTTCGCGAATCGCCCGCTTTAGCGGATTCCAGCTTTGAATTTCGTGATCGAAGGTGCATGTACTCCTCGCGAATCGCTGGAAACTTTACCGACGACAATCGTTTACTTCGCAGTAACCATGCTCCCGAAATACGGTCTTCCTGGCATGTCTTAGTACGTGCAGAGGCATCTTTTTTAAGTCTGTGTGACAATGACCGATGCATGTTTCCGTTACACGACTCACGTGACGTGATCTGAGTTCCTTGATTGGCCATATTTAATTCAGTTAGTCGAGCTTTAGCACGAGCCACCAACCAGGGCTCGAAGTCAGTTTACTTGATTCGTGATTCAGGGTTAGTTCTTCGCTTCGGGTTTGTTCTCTTTTCGCGATTCAGTAGTGATTGTGGTCACCATCTCGAGCTGTGCAACCAGCCCGCGATGCAACCATTTCGTACGCTAAGGGATGCGCGAGCTCGTTGTTATATCTTGCACCCTAAATTTGGTATCGTCCGTTCCAGGCAAAACTAGTCCTTCATGCGTACTGATGCCGTACACGTACTATCCTGTGTACGAATTCGATGTAACGGCTGGCAGGAGCGAGTACGATCGGGGGGTGAGCACCTTCTCGCCCGAGGGGCGGCTGTTCCAAGTGGAGTATGCCATTGAGGCCATCAAGGTACACGCTCATGCCTCCTAGAATCTGTTCCTAGGGCACAACCCGATCCCCCTCCTGAGGAGCGGCTGTTCCAAATGAAATACGCCATCGAGGCCATCAAGGTACGCGCGTGTCTGCTCCCTAATAGCGAGTCTGTTGATATTGAGTGAGGAGAGATGCAGCAAGGATGCTGCCATTTCGCCCGAGGGACGGCTGTTCCAAGTGGAGTATGCCATCGAAGCCATTAAGGTATGCGTCCAATCGATCCAGATTCGCTTCTACTTGCACCATGCTCGTTCTCGCCCGAGGGGCGGCTGTTCCAAGTGGAGTATGCCGTCGAAGCCATCAAGGTACGATCGCTCTCGTGCTCTTCCTAATTTACTTCGTTTGGGGTGATGGTTTTGCAATGATGGTGGTGATTCGAGGTGGTAACATGCCATGCCCTCAACGTTTATTTCCTTCACTCATTGCCTGTCGGCTACCCCATGTGTCATTCATGTCAGTCTCATATACAGCCTCACAGCCTCACATATACTCTTGTTTCTTGAGCTCATTATTTCACGTCTCAGCTCAACTGCCGTTCCGTATATTTCAAGTCACGCAGTGTTATGTCATTGTATGTATGTAGTGTCACATGTCGTGTTATGTCTTATCACCTCACACGTCCTCCCCGGTGGTTGTGCATGGCTGGCAGTTGGGTTCAACGGCGGTTGGCATTCAGACCAAGGAGGGCGTGGTGCTGGCGGTGGAGAAGAGAATAACCTCGCCGCTGCTGGTATGCCTCTCCTCTCATGCGCTTGGCAAAGTACTAACCAGTATTCTCTCCTCTGTTGCTGTTGAACATTCAGATTAGGGGAGGGTGTGGCAGTGAGGGGGGGGGGATAGTGGCAGGAGGGCGGAGTGCTGGTGGAGGGCGGAAGTGGTGCTTGCAGTGGGGAAGAGAATAACCTCACCGCTGCTGGTATAGCTCTCCTCTCATGCGCTCGGCAAAGTACTAACCAGGAAGAGGGAGTGTCTGGTGGAGGGCGGAAGTGGTGCTGGCAGTGTATGGTGGTCTCACGCACCCCCATGTGCTGCCTATCTGTGCATGAGGTGTGTGTGTGGTCCTGTGTGGTGCTGTGCGGTAACACTGTGCAGGAGCCTCGCAGTGTGGAGAGAAATATTTGTGTGAACTCGCGCACCGGTGATGCCATGAGAGTGGCCTCACTGCGCATCTGTCCTCCCTTGTGTGCATGTGCTGTTCGGTGCTGTGTGTGTGGTGCCGTGTGGTTCTGTGCGGTGGGACCATGCAGGGGTCTCGCAGTGTGGAGAAGATCATGGAGGTGGATGGATTGGCACACTGGCAGAGAGGGTGTTTTTGAGACGTCTCAAACACACACTGGAAGAGAGGGTGTTTTTGAGACGTCTCAAACAGACCGGTGATGCCATGAGTTGCCTCACAGCCCATCTGCCCTCCCTTGTGTGCATGTGCTGTGCGGTACCAGGTGGTGCTGTATGATGTTGTCTGGTGCCCCGCGGTGCTGTGTGGTCCTGTACGGTGAAAGACTTTGTAGGAGCCGGGCAGTGTGGAGAAGATCATGAAGGTGGATTCACACGTCGGTACTGACACCCATGAGTGGCCTCACTGCCCATCTGCCCTCCCTTGCATGCGTGTGCTGTGCGGCTCCCTGTGCTGCTGTGCGGTGCTGTGTGGTGCTCTGTGGCTCTTTGTGGTGCAATGCGGTGCTGTGCGGTGGGACCATGCAGGAGCCGCGCAGTGTGGAGAAGATAATGGTGGTGGACTCACACATCGGGGCTGCCATGAGTGGCCTCACAGCCCATGTTCCCTTCCTGTGTGCGTGCATGTGCTGTGCGGTTCTCTGTGGTGCTATGCGTTGATATACGGTGCTGTGGGTTGTAATGCGGTCCTGTGCGGTGGTGATGCCCTGCAGGAGCCGCGCAGTGTGGAGAAGATCATGGAGGTGGATTCACACATCGGAGCCGCCATGAGTGGTCTCACAGCGGATGCACGCACTCTCATCCACCACGGCCGCATTCAGACTCAGGTGGGGCGCACTGAAACGCAGGTGTGAATGATTGAGACCCATGTGAGTTGTTGAGGCGCTTCAAAGGCACATCGGATCAGCCATGAGTGGTCTCACAGCAGATGCACGCACTCTCATCCACCACGGCCGCATTCAGATTCAGGTGGGCAGCATTCAGATTCGGAGTCTCCTTGTAAGGATTCACTCATCAGCCTCACTTCGGGGAATGGTCTTACTCTTCTTTACCAATGCTGCAATCAGACTTAGCTGAATCTTTTGCTCGACCTTGAAATCATTCAGACTTGGGCTGGCCGTGCTATTTCTGCCTGCATTTCCCGTCAGCTTTGCCCCATACTGACAATCATTGCTCGTTGTCTCTTACCTCTTCATCCATCTGCACCTCTCTCCACTCCTCCCAATCGCACCGCTTCTCGTACAACGAGCCCATGCTGGTAGAGTTGTGCACTCAGGCTTTCTGCGACCTCCCTTTGCCGTTTGGGGAGTGCCTATACCCCTCTTCACCCCTCCTCACCGCTCCTCACCACTCCTCATGCCCCCATACCCCACAGTTGCACCGCTTCTCGTACAACGAGCCCATGCTGGTGGAGTCGTGCACTCAGGCGCTCTGCGACCTCTCCCTGAAGTTTGGAGAGGGGGGAGATGATAGCATGGTGAGTTGGTGACATGGCACTCGTGGGTACTGGGAGCAGTGACTGCATTGCAGTGTGGCTGGACAGAGTCACTGTGGCTGGCCGGATGGTGGCAGTGGGGACGGGCAGTGAAGGCCCATGCGGGTGAAGTCGTGTACGCAGGCTCTCTGCGACCTCTCCCTCATGTTTGGAGAGGGGGGAGATGACAGCATGGTGAGTTGGTGGGTGGGGTTAATGCCGTATGGATGAGTTTGCGGTGTGGCAGTATGGATTAGTCAGTGGCCGTATGGCAGTATGGTGGTAGGGAAGGGTAGGCAAGGGCTGTGCTGGTATGGTCGTGCACCCAGGCTCTCTGTGACCTCTCCTTGCAGTTTTGAGCAAGGGGAGATGGCAGCATGGTGAGCTGGTGGGTGGGTGGAGTGTTGATGGAGTCGTGCACTCCACCCACCCACCAGCTTGGTGAGTATAGGCACTCTGCAAATCCTGCCTTGAAGTTTGGAGAGGGGTGGAATGAACGACAACATGGCGAGTTGGTGGGTGGGTTTCATGCACTACGGATGAGTCTGCGGCCCTAGTGTCGTGGTATGGGTGGTCTGGGCAGTAAAGGGCTGTGCTGGTGGAGTCATGCACCCAGGCGTGTTGATTTTACTATTGAGAATTTTCAAAAGTAAAATCGACATGGCAGTAAAGGGCTGTGCTGGTGGAGTCGTGCACGCAGGCGCGCTGTGATGTGACCTCTCCTCATGAAGTTTGGAGAGGGAGTTGGGGGGGTAACGACAGCATGGTAATGGAGAGTGCGGATAAGGATGGGGAGGAGGACTGGGAGGAGCAAAAGCAAGGGTGGCAAGGAGGGAAGTAAGGGTAGAAAAGAGGGGGTGCAGGTGGGGGATGAATTGCGTTGGCTGAGGTGTGGCAGCGATGGCTTGCTAGCTAGCAGCTATTAGGCGGTGCCATCTGTCAATGGCGGCACGACACCTGGCGGGTGTGCAGGCCCTGGCAGCTACCTGTCGTCTATCGCCGGCTTTTGTGTGTGGGCCTATCTGACTTTTATGGCCCGCGTGCTAGCGATGCCTCTGGCAAGGCACTTGCCAGTGCCCGCCGTATTGCCTTCTGTAACCTGCCTGCCTCCACCTCCCACACTTCCCTTCCTCCTCCGTTGTTGGCTCGTTTGTTTCCCTGTGCCTCGCTCTTGTTCCCGAGGGGCAATGCGGTGAGGGAGATGGTGGAGGCGGGCAGTTTGGGCTCGGCCAAGGTCATCGTCCGGCAGGTTCAACCCCAGGCAATGCAAATCCTTCAATCCCTGTCGCACTCACCACCACCACACTCCCCTCATGTTCTTGATTCCATCCGTCTCAACTTTCCCAATTCCATCCCTCATATGGCTGCAGCTGCTCCTGCTCGTGTCTCTCCTCATGTCTCATCCCGAGGCTTAGAGCCAGGCTTAGCTCAACGCAAGCTCCCCTGGCTGAGCCACGGTCGTAGCCTCGGCAACCAGAGCAGGCATTGCCGAAGCTGCTTCCCGGAAGAGCCCCCGAACCAAAAGACTTGTCAAGAGGGAGTGTTGAGCTAAGCCTGGTCCTAAGCCTCGAAATGGAACATGAGGAGAAGCACGAGCAGGAGCAGCACGAGCAGGAGGAACTGCAGCCACATGAGAGATAGAATCGGGAAAGTTGAGACGGATGGGATCAAGAACATGAGGGGAGTGTGGTGGTGGTGAGTGCGACAGGGAGTGGGGGGTTCGCACTGCTTGGGGCTGAACTTGTCAAGCGATGACCTTGGCCGAGCCCAAGCTGCCATCCACCCTCACAGCATCTGTTTCAGAACAGCACAATTGCTTCTCTGTATGCTGTCTTTCCCAAATTCTCTTCCCTTTGTTCCTCCTTTTCATGTTACATTTCGTAACTTCTCCTCTTTCCCTCTCACTTACCCGTCACGGCACGGTCCTCTCTCCTGTGCTTCACTATCTCTCCCTCCCTCTCCCCCGTCCATCTGATGGGTCCATCAGAGCCGCCCATTTGGAGTGGCTCTGCTGATTGCCGGAGTCGACAAATACGGCCCTTGCCTGTACGTCATATGTCCATGTGCATATGTCCATGTGCATGTCATGTTGTTTGTGTGCATGTCATGTGCATGTGCCTATCAAGTTCTTGTGGTATATGTGCTGTATGTTCATGTTTGTTTGTTATAGTACGCTACGCTGGAGTTCACAAGTACAGTCTTTCCCTGAAGGTAGTGTGTCCACTTGCATGCATTTGCCTGTGTGCATGGATAATCGCACATGAGTGTGCCGTTGTGAATGGATGTGCGTTTCAACATGCATGTGCAGTGCAGTGCACATATAATCAGCCTTTGTACGTGCATTTGTCCACGTGCACGTTTCTTGTCTGTCGTTCTTTTTTGTTTGTACGAATAAAAATTCCTTGTAGTCAAGACTTGTAGTACGACTCTCTTGCTCACAAGCTTTGACCACGGACCCATCAAACACGTGCAGGTGCTAATAATCCGAGGCCATTAAAGTGTTATTCCCATACTCTCACACGTCCTCACCATGTGCACCAATGCTATTCCTCTTCTGCCCACCAGGTACTACCACACGGATCCTTCAGGGTGTGCGCTATGATGCCAGGGCCACTGGAGCTGCTATTGCCACTCGTGCTGTCCTCAAACTTACTTTCATGCCTCCTCACCACGTGCGCCACATGCTGCCCCCCCTTGCATGCACCTGGTGCCACACGAATCCCATCCGGCATGTTTGTTCGTCACGATGCCAAGGCCAGTTTGGGGAAAATCACTCCCCACTCAACATGTTCTCCGCCTCACAACCCCCTTACACACACCAGGTACCACAAGGACCCATCAAGCACGTTCCTGCGCTAAAATGCCAACACCATTGGGGCTGTCATTGTTCCCACATTCTCTCCCCATACTATCAACCCTCACACCATGCTCTCCCCATGCTATTCCCCCCTCCTTACACAGGTACCACACGGACCCTTCAAGCACGTGCCAAGGCCATTGGGGGGCAAGACCCCACCCAACATGTTCTTCCCCCGCTACCACCCCCCTTACCCCTCCCTCCCCCCCCAACCCTGTTCGCACCAGGTACCACACGGACCCTTCAAGCACGTTTGTGCGCTACGATGCCAAGGCCATTGGGGCTGGCACTGAGGGTGCTGTTACTGATTGGAATGCCACTCTTTGGCCTCCCATTGCCCCCACCCTTCTCCCTGCTTGCACCAGGTACCACACGGATCCATCAGGCACGTTCGTGCGTTACGATGCCAAGGCCATTGGGGCTGGCACTGAGGGTGCTGTTACTGATTGGAATGCCACTCTTTGGCCTCCCATTGCCCCCACCCTTCTCCCTGCTTGCACCAGGTACCACACGGATCCATCAGGCACGTTCGTGCGTTACGATGCCAAGGCCATTGGGGCTGGCACTGAGGGTGCTGTTACTGATTGGAATGCCACTCTTTGGCCTCCCATTGCCCCCACCCTTCTCCCTGCTTGCACCAGGTACCACACGGATCCATCAGGCACGTTCGTGCGTTACGATGCCAAGGCCATTGGGGCTGGCACTGAGGGTGCTGTTACTGATTGGAATGCCACTCTTTGGCCTCCCGTTGCCCCCACCCTTCTCCCTGCTTGCACCAGGTACCACACGGATCCATCAGGCACGTTCGTGCGTTACGATGCCAAGGCCATTGGGGCTGGCACTGAGGGTGCTGTTACTGATTGGAATGCCACTCTTTGGCCTCCCGTTGCCCCCACCCTTCTCCCTGCTTGCACCAGGTACCACACGGATCCATCAGGCACGTTCGTGCGTTACGATGCCAAGGCCATTGGGGCTGGCACTGAGGGTGCTGTTACTGATTGGAATGCCACTCTTTGGCCTCCCGTTGCCCCCACCCTTCTCCCTGCTTGCACCAGGTACCACACGGATCCATCAGGCACGTTCGTGCGTTACGATGCCAAGGCCATTGGGGCTGGCACTGAGGGTGCTGTTACTGATTGGAATGCCACTCTTTGGCCTCCCGTTGCCCCCACCCTTCTCCCTGCTTGCACCAGGTACCACACGGATCCATCAGGCACGTTCGTGCGTTACGATGCCAAGGCCATTGGGGCCGGCACTGAGGGCGCACAGGCGAACCTACAGGACAGCTACAACAAGGTGAGTGCGTGCTGTGCTGTGAACCATTATTCGTTTTGTTTCCATTTGGCTGCGAAATAGCCCCTATGTAAGCTCACTGTCATTATGACGCCAAGGCCATTGTTGCTGGCACTGAGGGTGCTCAGGCCAACCTACCATGTGTGTACGCATGTGTGTGACCATGTCATGTGTGTGACGACGTCATGTGTGTGGCCATGTCATGTGTGTGACCATGTCATGTGTGTGGCCATGTCATGTGTGTGACCATGTCATGTGTGTGACCATGTCATGTGTGTGACCGTGTCATGGGTGTGACCGTGTCATGTGTGTGACCATGTCATGTGTGTGACCATGTCATGTGTGTGACCATGTCATTTGTGTGGCCATGTCATGTGTGTGGCCATGTTATGTGTGTGACCATGTCATATGTGTGACCATGTCATGTGTGACCATGTCATGTGTGTGACCATGTCATGTGTGTGACCGTGTCATGGGTGTGACCGTGTCATAGGTGTGACCGTGTCATGTGTGTGACCCTGTCATGTGTGTGACCGTGTCATGTGTGTGACCATGTCATGTGTGTGACCATGTCATGTGTGTGACCATGTCATGTGTGTGGCCATGTCATGTGTGTGACCATGTCATGTGTGTGACCATGTCATGTGTGTGACCATGTCATGTGTGTGACCATGTCATGTGTGTGGCCATGTCATGTGTGTGACCATGTCATGTGTGTGACCATGTCATGTGTGTGACCATGTCATGTGTGTGGCCATGTCATGTGTGTGACCATGTCATGTGTGTGACCATGTCATGTGTGTGACCATGTCATGTGTGTGACCATGTCATGGGTGTGACCAGTGTCATAGGTGTGACCGTGTCATAGGTGTGACCGTGTCATGTGTGTGACCTTGTCATGTGTGTGACTGTGTCATGGGTGTGACCGTGTCATGTGTGTGACCATGTCATGTGTGTGGCCATGTCATGTGGGGCAGGACATGAGCCTGGAGGAAGCAGAGACGCTGGCACTGTCCACTCTTAAGCAAGTCATGGAAGAGAAGGTAGGACGGGCAGGAAAGGGGAGAGAACATAGGCAGGGCACACGAGTGGAGAGAAGGTAGGGAGGGCACGGGAGGGAGAAGGAAGGACAAGAAAGTAGGGTAGGGAAGGTATGTGACCATGTGTGACAGGACATGAGCCTGGAGGAAGCAGAGACGCTTCCGCTGTCTACTCTCAAGCAAGTCATGGAAGAGAAGGTAGGGCGGGCAGGGGAGGGGAGAGAAGGTAGGGAGGGCACGTAACGATGTGCATAACATGAGCAGCCTGGAGGAGGCAGAGACGCTCGCACTGTCTACTCTCAAGCAAGTCATGGAAGAGAAGGTAGGGTGGGCAGGGGATGGGGGAAGGCAGGATGAGAAGGTGGGGTGGGCATTTGGAGAAAGAAGGGCGGGGGGGGCGGGGGAGGGGGGAGAATATGGAGGGCAATGGAGGAAGAGAAGGCTGGGAGGGGAAGGTTGGGAGGGCGAGAGATGGTGGAGTTACGTCCTTTCTAAGCTCCATGTGTGGTGCAAGTGTTACATGCTCTCGTATTCTCCAAGCTCCTAATGCTTGTTACATGATCTCGCCTTTGATTTAATGTTATCTTTCCTTGAGCTTTCTTTTCCGCGTGCTTTTTTACCTGCAGGTGTCAGCTACGAATGTAGACATCGCAAAAGTTGCACCGACATACCATCTGTACACCAAGGAGGAGGTCGAGCAAGTTATTGCACGAGCTGCATAACCTTTCTAATAATAACATTAATCATACAGTGTAATCGAGTATATTGAGGGTACATTTGGACCTTGACATGTCCATTGAGTAAGCGTCGCAAGGGTTAGTGATACATGAACCGTGTCTATGTTAAGCCAGCAGCTAAAATAGTGACCCCCCCCTTCTAGTTGGGTCCACTAGAAAGTTGAAGTAATGTTTTGTATTTTTTTTCCAGCCCCATATGATACTACAAAAAATCATGGGAAGCATGTGCAAATGTGTCGCTTGAAAGTTTGTGACGTGCGAATCTCAATTGCATTCATCAGTGCCGAATTCACATCGTGAAGCATGTCCAACTCGTGCAAAGCAAGTCCAACTCGTGCAAAGCAAGTCCAACTCGTGCAAAGCAAGTCCAACTCGTGCAAAGCAAGTCCAACTCGTGCAAAGCAAGTCCAACTCGTGCAAAGCAAGTCCAACTCATGCAAAGCAAAGGCCTTAGACATGGGCCTGCTAGGGCGGCAATAACAACATGTGAAAAACAAGAGGCGTATAACAGAGAATTTCAAGGTGTCTCTGTTGGGCCGAGAAAAAGCCCTTAGGATCTTTGCAAGGCTAAATTCTGAGTAGAAATATTGTAATTGCGCTGGTATGTGAGGGCAAGATAGATTCATTATGGAAAAGTAATACAAGCCTTTTAAAAGATTACAAGGAATACCGTATGAAAGGGTGCAACTAATAATTGTTTTACTGTTGCTATTGCGGTTCGATACAGTGACGACTCGGGCAACTGCTCAGAATCGAGTCAGTTATTTGTCCTTGCTGTCGGCTGTATTTGTTAAGTCAAAGGTTCCTGACCTTTGACCTTCGCGTAACCTCCAGCGGTTACTTCTCTTGTCAACCTCCGATGGCTGACTCGCCGTTGCTTCGTTTACAGTTCGATGTTCTGACACATCAGAAGCGTTAAGTTACTTTTTTCCAACAGTCTCGACAAGAGACAAATAGCGCAATAGAAACGAGGACGCGATGAGAGATGCGTGAGAAAAATTCCCGGAATGCTAGGGGAGATAGCAAGGACGACGGAAAGGGAGGGGAGAGAACGAGGGCGACGGAAAAGGAGGGGAGAAAGCAAGGGCGACGGAAAGGGAGGGGAGAGAACGAGGGCGACGGAAAGGGAGGGGAGAGAACGAGAGCGGCGGAAAGGGAGGGGAGAGAACAAGGGCGTCGGAAAGGAGGGGAGGTAACGAGGGCAGCGGAAAGGGAGGGGGGAGAACGAGGGCGACGGAAAGGGATGAGAGAGAACAAGGGCAACGGAAAGGGAGGGGAGAGAACGAGGGCGGCGGAAAGGGAGGGAAGAGAGCGAGGGCGACGGAAAGGGAAGGGAGAGAGCGAGGGCACGGGATCGAGGGATCGACGGGAGGGGAGGGAAGAGAAGAGGAACGACGCGAGGGGAGGTAATAATTTACGAAAGGCGGGACGGAGGGTGACGGGAGTGCGTTGGGAACGCGATCGCGATGAGACGCGAGGGTGGCGGGAGGAGAGAGAAGAAGGGCGACGGGAGAGGAAGGGCGACGGAAGACATGAAGGGCAGCGAGAGAGAGGAAGGGCGATGGGATGGCGAACTGGCGACAGGAGTGAGGAAGGGCAACGAGAGAGGAAGGGATGTGGGAGAGGAATGGCGACGGGATGTGAGAGGAGATCGCGAGGGCGATTGCGACGGAAACAGTGTTTGTCAGACTGGTTTCATAACACATTTTTCAAGAGGAATGGGGTTCACTATTTTAGCTGCTGGCTTTAACAAGTGTAAGAAACTTGGAGCCAGGCCCTCAGATTCACTTTTAGGGACGTTGATGCATCAGGGTCCCTGTGAAAAAAAGCCTGAATTTTCAGGGTTCCTAAAAGGAAAAGCCTGAATTTTCAGGGTTTCTAAAAACAAAAGCCTGAAATTCCAATCACATTACGCATTTGTATGAGAGTAGCCTATACAAACCACGACACACGAGGAATTCGAATCGGGAACCTTACCACCCGGTATCAATCTCGCTAACCACTGAGACAGTTCATTTTGTCAGCCTTTAGTGTCTTTTTCTGTAAACTGTTTCACAAAAAGGATTCGGAATGTGCATTCAGTGTACACTTCGATTAAAGTCTGAAAAATCAGTGCTAGCTATGAAATGGAGGCTGAAAAAATCAGTGTCACAAAAATCTCAACACTGAAAAATCAGTGTAGGTACACAAAACTAGGCTGAAAATCAGGAATTTCAAGGAAAAATTCCTGATATCGTAGGGACTACTTGGAGTGCCAAATTGCAACGTGTACTAAGTTTTACATTGGCTGCCGCAATTCACGCAAACTTGCCATTGAGCCTGTTGCCTTGCCATGCTTTCCTGAATCCTGACCCCGTCCTTACAAATATTATCACAGCACATACTTAGAGTGTATCCCTACGGCCTCATATTAGGCCACCTCGTATCAAGATTGTACTTTTTGCATAGTAAAACTAGCGAGAGGTTTTGGGTATAGGGGAACTTTCAGTGTGAGCTTGATATGAGGTTCGCTTGATACGAGGATTGGAATACACTCTTACACTCCAACCAAGGCTCCTGCTAGGTTTTGGGCCTCTCTGAAAGTAATATATATGTATATATATTTCTGTCTGACGCCAAGATGACCAATTTTCTGTTGTCTGAATTTAAAGACGAAAAAATTTACTCAGTCTGATCCATCAAACAAAAAAAGTTCTCTAGTCTGAACCTACTACAAAGTGATAATACTTAGAATTTCCTACTTAGCCTAACTATGCCATACATCTATCAACAAATGTTAAGCAGTTAGCACATCCTAGACAACTATCAACCTAGTCAGAGTCATTGCCGCCGCTGTCTTCGTCATCACTGTCATCCTTGCTTTCCACAAAAGGGTCAAGGACTTTTCCCTTATCTTCCCGACTAAGCCGGGGGTATTCTGAATCCAGCCTTGCAGCTTATGCTGCTAGGGCTGCTTCTCAAGCTGCAGATTCTGCTTCGCGCGCTTGCTCTGTCTCTCCCCGGAAGCCATCAGCACATCTTTGGCAGGCCTGCGCTTCTTGGAAGCATCCCACCTCCTTAGTAACTCGGGCCACTCCATGTCATAGCTAAGAAGCAAGATGGTCATCAGCTCCCCCTCCGGAGATAAGTCTATCAACGAGAGCTAGACCACGGGCTAGGTACGGGTGCTCGTGTGATCTCTGCGTTCCTTAGTTGTTTTCCTAGTGCACACACTGCTTGCTAGATCACGGGGCAAATTGGCATGAGTTTCACTAAGGAAGGTCGACAACAATGGTAGCAACAACATTGGCATGCAAGCCTATATCAGACCCAGCAAAGCTGCTGGTTGACTTCCAGCGCAGCATGGTCGACCGCGTGCCAGCACGGCTTGGTCGACCGCGTTCCAGCAGAGCAAAGTCGCGGCTTGCCAACGTTGCAAATCCACGGTGTGCCAATGCTGCAGCAAGTCGGCTACACAGCGTTGCACCGGCAGGGCAACGATGCACCTGCTTCGCAGGTGCGCGCAGCTGGTTGGTGCACCACTCCTCGTCACGTGCACGGCGCAGACGCCCAGGTTGACTCCACGCCAGCGACTGCACCCACCAGCCACGTCGACCTCGGGATACCACTTCCGAGGTTGGCCTCACAGAACCATCCCGACGACCTTCGCATGCTCCCGGAGAAGTCTGTCGCCCGGGTAACACGGGTGACTGGGTAACCAGGCTGATGCCGTCAGGTCGGCGTCCTCCCTAGTCGGCGTCCCCATGTCGACCACTTCGGGACTAGGCCGCCGACTCCGCCAAGTCGTCGGCCACCCAATGTTGGCGCCCTCCACCTCGGTGCCTTGCTGCTCGACGTCCAGCTGCTTGGCGTCCTGCTCCTCGACGCCCTCCAGCTCGACGTCCCCAGTCTCCCCTATCGAGGTCGACGTCGGCCCCACCTTCGTCGACCACCCCAAACCAGGCGCCCAGAAGTTGGCGCCCGTCGCAGTGGCCCCCGTGCAGGTCGACCTCCTCGTCGACCAGCACGCCCAGTGCTGTCAGTCGACTGCACTCCCCCGTACACTGGACCACGAGGTCGGCTCCGCCCAAGCGAGGACGGGGCCACACCCAACTCCCGTTGACACTCCCCTGCCGCGTTCACGCTTGGGCCTTCAGCCCACACGATAAAACTCTTCGGAGAATGGCCGTCAGCGTGCACCCAACATACAGCACGCCGATCACCGCACCGGCCATGCTAGAGGGCATGGCACCTACTGCTGCGCGTCGTCGTCGTCGTCGCCCACGTTGGCCAAGCGCACCTGGCCAATTGCAACGGAGCACGGGTTGGAGGCCGGATAGTGCAGCACCTTCGTCAGGAAGTCGGCTGGCTGTTCAGGGGCCGGGATGTATTTCAGCGAAAACTTCCCGCGCTTCACCATGTGCTGCACCCAGGCCTGTCGCCGCTCCATGTGCTTGAGGTTGCCCGTCAGCCCCATGCCCTCGGCGACCGTGATGGCCGACTTGTTGTCCACCCGGAGGACGGTCAGCTTCCCGGCATCCAGCTGCCGGAACTCTGCAAGGAGGAAGCGAAGGCGGCGTTCCTCCTTGCCGGCTTTGGTGGCCGCCACGTATTCCGACTCGGTCGACGACTTCATCTCACATTTGATGCGCTGGCTCGACCAGGAGACTGCAGCCCCTCCGTAGACAAACATGTAGCCTCCCGTGCTCGTCCTCTTCGGCTTGTCACCGGCATCGTGGGCGTCCACGTAGCCGATCAGCTCCAGCGACTCAGGTCCACTGCCGAACTCCAGGGCGGTGTCACGGGTGTTGGCGAGGTAGGCGAGGCAGCGATCGACCTCGCGCCAGTGCTGGTCGCTCCTCACCGTGAGGCCGCTTCCCAGCTTGCTGCAGGCGAAGGCGATGTCCAGTCTCGTCGTCGTCGCCGCAAACTGTAGCGAGCCGACCTTCTGCCAGTACTCCTCCTCCTGGCGCTCCTGCACCTCCTCGTCGTCGTAGGTGAGCTCGGCGTAGGCGTCGACCGAGACCGGCGTCTTTTGGGTGCGCCTGGTGTGCTCCTCGTCGAGGAACCGCCTACGCAGCTTGTCAGCGTAGTCCCGTTGGTGCAGCCACAGCTTCCTCGCCGACGTGTCGTGCGCGATCTCTAGCCCAAGGTACTTCTGCACCGGCGAGATCTCCCGCAGCTCGAAGGCGGCCTCTAGTACCTCCTTCAGCATTGCGGGGCTGCTACTCGCGGCGAGCAGGTCGTCGACGTAGACCAGCATCCAGCAGGCCACGTCGTCCGCGCCGACCTTGAAGTACAGAGCCTTGTCGACCTGGCTCTTCTTCCACCCGGCGCCTGCCAACACGTCGTTGAGCGCCTTATACCACAACATCGGCGACTACTTCAGCCCGTAGAGGCTCTTCAGCAGCTTATACACCTGGCCAGTCCTGTCGTTGAAGTAGTCCGGCTGGTACATGTAGAGCACCCGGTCGAGCTTGCTTTGCAGGAAGGTGTTTTTCATGTCGAGCTGCATCAGGTTGAGGTTGAGGACGACAACGATGCTGAGGAAAATCCTCAGCATGACGTAGCTGCCCACCGGCGCGAATGTCTCGTCGTAGTCGGCGCCATACACCTGTGTGAAGCCCTTCACGACCAGCCTTGCCTTCTCGCGCTCGACAGTGTCGTCGATGTGGTACTTCGTCGTCAGCACCCACCGGCTCTTCATGGTGTTCACCCCGGGTGGGCGTTCGACCAGCTCCCACGTGCTCATGTTGATGAGGCTGCGGATCCCCTCCTCCATGGCGGCTTTCACCGCCGCGCCCTTCTAGCTTGCCAATGCACCGTCATCGTCGAGATGTCCCAACGTTGCTCGGGGTCTGCATGCATGTCGGGGTCAAGCTCTAGAAACTCCTCATCGTCCTCGGTGTCGTCGTATGCCAGGTCGTCGTCGTCCACGTCGTATACCGTAGTAAAGGCAGCGGGGACGAAGAAGTCGGGTGGCCTCCGAAGTCGGCCTGACGTCCGAGGTCCAGGCTGAACCTCCACCACATCGCTGTTGGTGGACTCCTCCGCGTCCTCCCCTTCGTCACTGTCGACGTTGCCTTCAGCGTCCTGCTGCACTACCGCGGTCGACGTCTCTGCCGACTTCTCCCCTTTGGTCGGCTCCTCTTCCAACTGCCTGGTTGCTGATTGCTCCATGGTCGGCTTCACCGCTGCCTGCTCCCTTGTCGGCTGCTGCCCTGCTGGTGCCTTCTTCGCCGACTTCACCCAAGTCGGCTGCACCTCCTCGGCCTACTCCTCCCCTATCAATGTCGACTTCACACCTACGTTGACTTGCTGCTCATCACGTCGAGCACCGGTGATGCTCTTGGCCGGTGCTGAAGGCGACGTCCCACTTCTCCCCTCATCGCCGGAGGCCGACACCGGAGTCAGCGCGCTGAGGTCGGCCACGAGGGGAGGGGCAGGGGGTGCAGGAGGAGGGGAAGAAGGACGGACGACCTCGGCGTCCTCATCAGCAAGCTCACCGACCTCGGCGAGCAAAGGCAGCGTCGCCGTCGAAGTGTCCGTCGGCGGGTGGACAGGCGTCCGCCCCGACGCCGGGCTGTGCTCCGACTTACACACCTCTAGCGACATCGTCTCGTAGAACACCACGTCCGACGTGGTGACCACCCGGTTGTCGGTGATGTCGAGAAGTTCCCAGCCCTTGCTCTCCTCCGACACGCCGAGATGAAGGCCCCATTTGGCCTTCGGCTTCAGCTTCCCACCCCGCTGCTGCTCGGGGACGAGGAACTGCGCCATGCAGCCCCACACGCGCACCAGCGACAAGTCAGGCTTGCCGGTGAGCAGCTGGTACGGTGCTGTCCTCGGTGGCAGTGTCAACCTCTCCAGGCAGTTGCGGACCCAGACGGCTTGCCGCAGAGCAAGGTGCCACCAGTGGTGCTGCACGCCCATGTGCAGCAGCATCGTCCGCACCGACTCCACCACCGTCCTCATCTCCTGCTCCGCCATGTCGTTCTGCTGCGGAGTGTATGAGCATGTCAGGTCGTGGACAATCCCCTTGTCGTTCACGAAGTCGGTGAACTGCTTCCCAAGGAACTCCCCTCCTTGGTCAGAACGCAGCATCAACACTAACTTCTTCGTCTGCCGCTCAGCAACCGCCAGCCACTGCACGAATTCCTGCAGCGCATCCGACTTCTTGGCGACCGTCCTCACCCATACATAGCGGGTCTTGCGGTCCTTCAGCAGCAAGAAGTACAGGCTGCCATTCTTGGCAGCCACTCGAAATGGTCCGCACAGGTCGATGTTCACGACGGCCAGCACGTCGTTGGCGACGGAGCCCTGGTCGGGGAAGGTGTGCCGCGCCAGGTTCCCGCTGACACACGAGACACACGGTGAGTCGGCGCCCGACGCCAACTTGAGGTCCAGCCCAGTGGCGACCTCGTACTTCGCCGAGCTCCGTATGGTGTCCATGCTGACGTGCTCAAGCCGCGCGTGCAGTCTGTCTGGCATAGCCTTCGTCGCCGAGACTATCGCCCGCAGGGCCACCACCTCCGTTGTGGGCGACGTCGACCTCGTCGAGCAGGGACGCAGGTCGGTGCAGAGGACACGTCCGGTGTACGTCGCCCGACTGAGCACTTCTCCCGCCGCCGAGACGAGCAGCATCCCGTCGCCGTCCTTCTGCAGCTGCCTGGCCAAAAGTAGATTCGCTCGCACACCCGGGACGTAGAGCACGTCGAGGATGAGCACCTGCTTCCCAGCCTCCCCTTGCAGAGCGATAGTGCCGCGGCCCTGGACGTACTGCAGCACCCCACTGAAGCCGCGCACGTGCTTGACGTCGCCGCTCGGCTGCAGGTCGATGAAGACCTCCTTCGACCCCATCAGGTGGTGGGAGTAGCCGCTGTCGAGCAGGACCACTGCCGGGTTCGCCTGCACAATTGCCGCCACCACCTAAAAGTCCTCGCCGGCCTCCGGCGCCAGCAAGACGGTCAGCTCCACGTCGCCGATCAGTGAGCACGACACTCCTTGTCGTCTCGCCCTTTGCCGCCAGCAAAGAAATCGGCGTCCTTCGCCGAGGTCGACTTGTTGGACAGCTTCTCCTTGTGCGATTTGTTTCCTCCTCGACAAGGACGATGGCTGCCAGACCTTCCGCAGCCTCCCTTGGCGTCATCGTCGTCGTCGGAGTCACTGCAGTCGGGGCACTCGAAGGAGAGGTGGTCGAGGTCGCCACACAGCCAGCACTCCCGACGTCGACTTCCTCCTCCTCGACTGCTGTCCTTGGCCGACTTCTTCTTGTCGGTGTCCTTGGTCGGCTCCGACCTGCTGCTACCACCGCCGCCACACTGCCCACGTTGCCCCCGTTGACCACCTTGCTTCGCCGGGGCGACGTAGTTCACATGCGCCAAGTGTGAGGATCTGGTTCAGGAAAGATAAATGTATTGAATTATTCACCTGGGTACAAGGCGAGGCTATATATAGGCTCGACACAAAGGCCTGGTGTTACTAGAAGGTTCCGCGGGTCGCGAAGCGTCCCGAACGGGTCCTTCCCAAATTCGGTAGAAGGCAATTCGGTGGCAATCGACAAGCCTAGAATTTGGTGCACTAAACCTAGTTCGGCCTACAACTATAATAACTATAGTAAAAGCAACGAACCTAGGAAATCAAGCAAAAGCAAGCAAAGCAAATTAAAGCTAAGCCAGATAATGCGTAATAAAGCAATATCAAGCAAGCAAAGTCTAGCAAAGCCATTGTACTCTCACACGTCCCCCCCTCAAATGTAAGCGCAAGCGGAATGTTACTTGTGTCACCTGTGCCTCAACACGAAAGGGACCACAGAAGCGTGGTTGGAGCTTGGACGGATGGTGAGATAAGTCCAAGTTGCGTGTGTCGAGAAGCACCTGATCTCCGACTGCTACTGAGTGATCTCGTCGCTGGCGATCGGCATACTTCTTCTGGGAGTTCTGCATCGTGGAAAGACGTTGCTGAGTCTTCTCCCATAGCTGCTGCATGGTGGTGACGAAGTCGTGTGCTGCTTGAACGTGCGCCAAGGTGGTTGGCTGCTGTGGTGTAAGTGGTTCCCGTCCGTAGCACAGGAAAAAAGGAGATTTCCCTGTGGCCGCAATGTGACGCATTGTTGTAAACGAACTCAAGAGTCGGTAACTGTGAATCCCAATGGCTGACGTCGTCTTTGCAAGGTGTGCGCAGTAAGTGTTCAACAACCTGATTGAGTCGCTCTGTTTGTCCGTCAGTCTGGGGGTGGTATATTGAAGACATCGCAAGCTTCGTCCCCAACAATCCCATGAGTTCCCTCCATAACTTACTAGTGAACTTAGGGTCTCTGTGTGAGATGAGCGTAGCGGGGATGCCGTGGATGGTGATGATGCGGTTGAAGAAGAGGCGAGCAGTTGCTTCAGCTGTAGCTGTGGCGTTGGTCGGGATGAAGTGACCCATTTTAGAGAACTTATCGATCACAACGAGTATAGTGTCATGCCCTCGTGAGGTCGAAGGAAGTCCCGTGATGAAGTCTAGGTTAACGACTTGCCATGGCTGCTCCAGTACGGGTAGAGGCTGAAGTAACCATGCTTTTTTCTGCTTGCTACTCTTCATCCATTGGCACGTGTCGCATGAGGTGACGAACTGCTACACGTCTGCTGCCATCCCGGGCCGGTAATAATACTTTGCTATTCCCGCTAACGTCTTGTTGCTCCCGAAATGTCCCGTGTATGGTACTTCATGAAACTCCTCCAGTAAGATCTGTCGGAGTGGGGCATAGTTTGGTACCCAAATCTTTCCTGATCCCTTTCTTACAGCTAGGTCTTTCTCCCACTGTAACAGCTTCTGTTTCTCTGCTGTAGCGGTTTCTACGTCCACGGAGTACCCATGTTGGAATAGACCCTTGAGTAGATGGTTCATCCCGTCGAGCTGGATGCCTGCTACATGTCCGGGGCAGCTCAACACGTCTGCTTTGTTGTGTAGCCCGGGCGTGTAGATGATGTCGTAGTGGAAGTGGGTCTCCAAGAAGTCCACCCACCGCACCTGCCTTCGTGAGAGTGTCGACTGCGACTTCAGATATTTGAGGCTGCAGTGATCAGTATAAACTGTAGTCAGTGCTGTTTGTAGCTTGTGAGAGTACGACGGCTTATGCCAGCTATGCTTGCTTGCCTTTACTTTATCATGCTATTTCTAGCATAGGATAATTATATGCATGCATGAATTGCTTGCTTTCCTAGGCTAGGTGCTTTCCTATATTATATTATAGTTATAGCACCGAGCTAGGTTGCGTGCACCGAATTCTGGCTTTTCGGTTGCCACCGAATTGCCTTCTACCGAATTCGGAAAGAATCTGTTCGGGACGCTTCGCGACCCGCAGATCCTTCGCGTAACACCTGGTTACGGGGCTTTGTGTCGAGCCTATATGTAGCCTCATGTTGTACCCAGGAGATCATTCAATTCAATTCAAACTCTCTTTTCTGAGCTCGATCCTAGATCCTCACACTTGGTAATCAGAGCCTGTTTAGACGCGACCGCTAAAACCTAGCTTTTAAAACCGCGGGGGCGACGACGGAAAGCGCCGATTTCGGGTACGTAAACCAATTCCGCGCTATTTTCTAACGTCCCCTCGAACTGGTTTTCGAACACTCCTCAGGTCCAGTGGCGAAAAAGTTGGAATTTCGACCGTCGGATTGATTCGAATCTCAACAGCCCTGAGAATTTCACCCAAAAAAGTTGGAATTTGGAGCGTCGGATCGAATTTCTTCTCAACGGCCGAGATCGAATGCGAATTTCAAAAAAGGGAGAATAACGCGACGTACAGAAACAGCGCTCGTCATTTCTACAGTCGATTCGACTCACAGTAAGATGACCAGCACCTAGAATTCAATTATTTTCGTCGCAAATCTTCCTGTAAATCGCCAAATGGAGGAAAACGGTGATAATTCCGTACGAAAAATTACGGAGTTACACACCGGCCTGGACCAGACGCGAGCGACATTCCAGTGAATAGAGGAGCTTCTCGCGAACCAGTCGGCAGCCGCCACAGCAGCAGCGACGGCAGCAGCAGCAGCGGCGACACCGACACTTCACCCAGCAGCAGCGGCAGTGGCTACAGTGAATCTTGAGGCGGCACGTCCGAGGCAACCGGAGACGTTCAATCCGAATGCGAGAGACACCGACGTCCGTCGATTCATTGCGACCCTCGAAATTTACTTCGAGGCCGTTGGCTGTACGACCCCGACATACGATGCAATGCGGATTCGGCTCGCAGCAACACTGTTACGAGGCCCGGCGCTCGAGTGGATTTACAACAGCATTAAGATCCGAGGCGAGCGGTCATGGACGCAGTTTCGGGCAGCTTTAATTCAACGTTTCGAACCAATCAACTCTAGCTACATAGCGCGGCAGCAGATTCATCGGCACAGACAGTACGGTAGCGTAATTCAGTACACGCAGCAGATGGAGAGCCTCTTCAACCGAATAACCGACCTGACCGAAGGGGAAAAAATCCAAGCGTATACGGAGGGGCTAAAGATGGAAGTGCGCCGACAGGTGATTGCCACGAACTACAACAACTACCGCGACTTGGTGTGTGCAGCAGAGAGATTTGATGCGTTGACTCAAGGTCAACCCGAGACACGACGCCACGTGCCGAACCGATCATTTGGCACGAAGCGATCGGCACCACCCACGACCGCCGACCCGATGGATATCGACAAGATCGACGCGAAGCAGCGGCCGACAAAATATGAGAAGTGCGAATTTTGCGGCGCAGCAGGACATCGACTCTTGGCGTGTTGGAAAATGAAGAAGGCACGAGCGGAGCTGCAGGGCAATAACAGTGCGACATCCACGATGGCGAAAAAAGGAGGACACGATGGCGCAAATTTAAAACGCCACGACCGGCCGGCAACAGGGGAAATCGCCGAGACAAATGGAGGCTCCGCGAAACTAGACTCTGCACCGACCGGGAAACTCCAGCCGAACACCCCCAAGAGTAAGAATATTTTCTCTCGAGGATTTCAAGCCTTTAACAAATTCAGGGGAGATTTCAAGGCCAAGAAAAAGCCTTCAGAGATTATTCAGGTACCTGAGAAGTTGGGCAAACCACTCCGGAGCGTTGAAAAGGGTCGTACGTTCCAAGGAGTTAATATTCTCTCCCCGCAGCATAGTGTTAAGGCTCCCCATTGCCCACAGGAGAAGCCTACACAGCTGCAAAGGCTTAGGGGAAGGATCCAGGCCAAGACGAAGCTGAATCAGCCTCGGATAAATCCTTCTACCCCTACTCAGTTGAAAACTGATATGGATTCAGCAGCTTCGAGCGCCGGACCGAGGGATGATCTATTCGACGTACCCTACGATCCTATAAGCGAGACCATCTACGGTTACTCGGAGCAGCAACAACCACTACTACTCGAGGTGATCTGCAACGGGCGACGCCTCCAGGCACTGGTGGACAGCGGTGCGTCTCACTCGGTGTGCGACCACAGGACGTTGGAGAAAATTGGAGAATCTTCGGAGGAGACCAAGTTCACGGCAACGATGGTGGATGGTGGATGGAGAATCTTCCCATCCACGGTGAAGCATCACTGCAGCTGCACATAGGGGCGCTGAGGTGGAAGCCGACGTTGCCGATCACGAACATCAAGGGATCTGATTTCATCTTGGGGCGAGATTTCTTGAAGCGGTTCAACCCCGAGATCGATTGGGTCAACAGGAAGGCGTGCATCTACAACAGCGGGAAACGAGTGGAGCTGCGAAGCTGGACGGATACAGGGAGCGTTCCTGAAATGACACTGGCACGGTTCGAATGGACGGTGAACGAGAGCAACACGGGTTACTTAGCACTGGTTATGGCAGCAGCAGAAGAGGAGAAGCCGAGTTCGGAGCTACCTGCAGCAGTGAAGGAGGTCTTGGAGCAGTACAAGGATATAATGCCCGACGACCTACCTACAGGCGTACCTCCAGCACGCACCCACGAGCACGAAATCGTGGAGGAACCAGGTGCGAAACCCGTCTCACGCGCACCATACCGACTGAGTCCGACCGAGCTGGCAGACATGAAGAAACAGATAGAGTATCTACTAGACAGACAACTGATCCGCCCATCCACCTCTTCCTACGGTGCACCAGTTCTCTTCACTCCAAAACCAGACGGCAGTTTACGGATGTGCATCGACTACCACGCACTGAACAAACAGACAGTCAAGAACAAATACCCCATACCGCGCATAGACGACCTATTGGATCATCTGCGTGGTGCAACAGTCTTTTCGAAGCTGGACCTACGGTCGGGTTACTGGCAGATCAAGATGGCGGACAACTCGATCCACAAGACGGCGTTCCGTACCAGATACGGCTCCTACGAATACTTGGTGATGCCGTTCGGACTCTGCAACGCACCAGCGACATTCCAGGCGGAAATGAACCATATCCTGCGGCCCCTGCTGGACGAGTGCGTAGTGGTGTACCTGGACGATATCCTCATCTACTCCAAGAACATGAAGGAGCACGTGGAGCATCTGCGGAAGGTGTTCGAGATCCTGCGGAAAAACAAGTTCTACGTGAAGCTGTCAAAGAGCGACTTCGCCCTGAAGAAGGTGCAGTTTCTCGGGCACATGTTGAGTGCCGAGGGCGTACACGTGGACCCGCGGAAGATCGAAGCCGTCAAGAAGTGGAAAGTACCGGAGAACGTGAAGGAGTTGCAGCAGTTCCTAGGCTTCGCCAACTACTACAACAGGTTCGTGCCGCAGTATGCTAAGATAGCAGCGCCACTGACCGAACTATTGAAAAAGGATACGCCCTACAAATGGGATACTCCTCATCAGCAAGCCATGGAACAGCTACAGACAGCACTGACTACAGTGCCAGTACTCATCCTACCGGACCCAGACAAGGACTACGTGGTGGAAGCAGACGCTAGTGACCAAGCAGTCGGAGCAGTACTGATGCAGGATAACGGACGCGGTTCGCAGCCCATCGCCTACCTCAGTAAGAAGTTACACGGAGCAGAACTGAACTACCCCATTCATGACAAGGAAGCCTTAGCGATAGTCATAGCCTTCAAGGCGTGGAGGTGTTACCTAGAGGGAGCCAAGACTACAGTCTATACTGACCACTGCAGTCTCAAATACCTGAAGTCGCAGCCGACGCTCTCACGACGACAGGTGCGGTGGGTGGACTTCCTGGAAACTCAATTCCACTACGACATCGTCTACAAGCCCGGGCTTCACAACAAAGCAGACGTGTTGAGCCGCCCCGGGCTTCCCCCGGCCAAAATTCACCAGTAAGTTCTGGAAGGAGCTCATGGGACTGTTGAGAACAAAGCTTGCAATGTCTTCAGCATACCACCCCCAGTCTGATGGACAGACCGAGCGACTCAATCAGGTGGTTGAACAGTTACTGCGCACAGCTTGCAAGGACGACGTCAGCCACTGAGACACACAGTTACCGACCCTAGAGTTCGCTTACAACAACGCGTCACATGCGGCCACAGGGAAAACTCCTTTCTTCCTGTGTTACGGACGGGAACCACTCACACCACAGCAGCCAACCATACCGGCACACGTCCAAGCCGCACATGACTTCGTCACCACCATGCAGCAGCTATGGGAGAAGACTCAGGGACGTCTCACCACGATGCAGAACTCCCAGAAGCGTTATGCCGATCGCAACGACGTGATCACTCAGTAGCAGTCGGAGATCAGGTGCTTCTTGACACGCGCAACTTGATGTCTCACCTCCCATCCAAACTCCGGCCTCGCTTCTGTGGTCCTTTTCTCGTTGAGGCACAGGTGACACCAGTTACATTCCGCTTGCGCTTACCAGATACATGGAAGCTTCACAACGCTTTCCATGTTCAGCTACTGAAGCCCTACAAGGACCCCAACCAACAGTTCCAGGGACGGCAGCTACCGCCACCACCACCTGTTCTCATACAGGATGAACCAGAGTACGAAGTGGAGCGCGTTCTCACTCATCGACGCCGCAGCGGCAAGACCCTCGAGTTCCTGATACGCTGGAAGGGATACGACCCCACTGAGGACAGTTGGGTTGCAGAAGCTGATATGGGCAACGCACGCCGTGCTCTCAAGGACTATCTTGTCAAGCAGGGTGTATCTCACGCCACCCAGCTTTGAGGGGGGGACGTGTGAGAGTACGACGACTTATGCTAGCTATGCTTGCTTGCCTTTACTTTATCATGCTATTTCTAGCATAGGATAATTATATGCATGCATGAATTGCTTGCTTTCCTAGGCTAGGTGCTTTCCTATATTAGATTATAGTTATAGCACCGAGCTAGGTTGCGTGCACCGAATTCTGGCTTTTCGGTTGCCACCGAATTGCCTTCTACCGAATTCGGGAAGGATCTGTTCGGGACGCTTCGCGACCCGCGGAACCTTCGCGTAACACCTGGTTACGGGGCCTTGTGTCGAGCCTATATATAGCCTCGTGTTGTACCCAGGTGATCATTCAATTCAATTCAAACTCTCTTTTCTGAGCTCGATCCTAGATCCTCACATAGCTGCTCCATGGCTTGTTGTTGAGGAGTATCCCATGTATAGGGCGTATCATTTTTCAGTAGGTTGGTCAGTGGCGCTGCTATCTTAGCATACTGCGGCACGAACCTGCTGGAGTAGTTGGTGAAGCCTAGAAACTGCTGCAACTCTTTCACATTCTCAGGAACTTTCCATGTTAGGACGGGTTTCATTCCTGGTTCCTCCACGATCTCGTGCTCGAGGGTGCGTGCTAGAGGTACTCCAGCAGGTAGGTCGTCTGGCATGATGTCCTTGTACTGCTCCAACACCTCCTTCACTGCTGCAGGTAGCTCTGCATTCGGCTTCTCCTCCTCTGCAGCTGCCATAACCAATGCTAGGTAGCCCGTGTTTCTCTTGTTCACCGTCCGTTCGAACCGTGCCAATGTCGTTTCCGGAACGTCTCTTGTATCCGTCCAGCTTCGCAGCTCCACACGTTTCTCATTGATGTAGATGCACGCCTTCTGGTTGACCCAGTTGATCTCGGGATTGAACCGCTTCAGAAAATCACGCCCCAAGATGAAATCTAATCCCTTGATGTTCGTGATTGGCAACGTCGGCTTCCACTTCAACGCCCCTATCTGCAGTTGCTGTGTTAACTCGCCGTGAATGGGAAGCTTCGTAGCGTCCACCATCGTTGCTGTAAATTGGGTCTCCTCCGATGACTCTCCAATTTTCTCCAACGTCCCGCGGTCGCACACTGAGTGGGACGCGCCACTGTCTATCAGGGCCTGGAGGCGATGCCCGTTGCAGATCACCTCGAGGAGTAGTGGCTACTGCTGCTCCGAGTAGCCGTAGATGGTATCGCTTGTAGGATCGTAGGGTACGTCAAATATGTCATCCCTAGGTCTCGCGCTCGAAGATGCAGCTTCAATATAAGTTTTCAACCGAGAAGCGTTAGAAGGATTTATTCGAGGCTGATTCAACTTCTCATAAGCCTGGAACCTTCCCCTAAGCCTTTGCAGCCGTGTAGGGTTCATCTGTGGGGAAGAGTGGGCCTTTAAACAGATCTGCTGGGAGAGAATATAAGCTCCTCGGAACGCTCGGCCCTTATTAGCGCTTCAGAGTAGGGTCCCCATATTACCCGGTACCGGTTTAATTTCCGACTCTCCCTTAACAAAGGCTTGAAACCCACGAGAAGTAATATTCTTACTTGTCGGGGTGTACGGCTGGAGTTTCTCAGTCGGTGCAGGGTCTTGTTTCGCGGAGTCTCCTTTTGTCTCGGCGATTTCCCCTAGTGCCGACTGGTCGTGACGTTTTAAATTCGCGCCATCATGTTCTCCTTTTTTCGCCCACTCTAAAGTTGCCACGTTGTCCGTTTTCTGCTTCAGGGATGCCCCACCGTTCTTGTCCCTCAGCTCTGCACGCCTTTTCTTTAATTTCCAACACGCCAAAATACAATATCATGTAGCGCCGCAAAATTCGCACGTCTCATTTTTTGCTAGCCGCTGCTCCACATCGCCCTTGTCTTTCTCCATCGGGTTGGCAGTCGTGGGTGGTGCCGATCGCTCCATGCGTTGCGTTGTGTTCCGTAGTAGCTACTGTTCAGCGCGTCAAACTGTTCGATTAGTGCTGCTCGAAACTGCGTCCACGTCCTTTCGCCTTGGAAAAAATTATTGGTCATCCACTCTAGAGCTGGGCCACGTAACAGTCTTGCTGCGAGCCGTATGCGCATTGCGTCTTTTGTCGGAGTCGTGCATCCAACGGCTTCGAAGTAAATTTCGAGTTCAGCTACAAATTGACGAACGTCATTCCCTTTAACTGTAGGATCGAACGCCTCCGGTAGCCTCGGCTTCACTTCTTCAAGGTTAACTGTAGCTGCTGCCGTTGTCGCAGGTAGAATTGTGGGTGTCGCCGCTGCTGCTGCTGCTGCTGCTCTCGCTGCTGCATTCGCTGCTGCTGTGGCCGTTGCCGACTGGTTCGCAAGGAGTTTTTCAAGTCGTGGGAGTGCCGCACGTATTTTCTTATGCTCGACACGTAACTCCGCGATTTTTCGTACGAAATTATCTCTATTTCCCTCCATTTGGCGATTTGCAGGAAGATGTGCGACGAAAATAAATGATTTCAATGTGCTGGTCGACTTACTGCGAGTCAAGTCGACTGTAGAATCAACGAGCCCAGAGAATGTAGATCGCGTAGATCTCCCTTAATTGAAATTCACGTTCAATCTCGGCCGTTGAGGAAAAAATCAATCCGACGCTCCAAATTCGAATTTCGTGTGAAGAATGAGGAATGAATGAACTAGCAAGCAGGTGGGTACAAGTAGGAAAACCTAGAAATGTTGTACCCCATATAGTCTACCACACTACAGCCTACACAGACTATAGCATATAAGTTTGACACACCCCCATAGGCAAAGTGGGGGAGAACAAGAGGTCACAAGACCAGTCAAGCAAAGCAAAGCAAGCTCAGGGTGGATCACAACGTCACCACACAATCCGAGCACAAGAGCAAGGCCAAAAGGCCAGTTCACATGCAAGATCATATATAAAGGTAAACAAGCAAGTGCAGGTATAGAAAGATCACAGTACAAGCAAGGTCAAGAAGTGAGCAAGTGAGGCCAAGTAGGCACAAGACCTAGCATCGTACAGAAGCGCTGATGATCACCAGGCGGAAGTGCCTTGGTAAAGATATCAGCAGTGTTGGCCTCAGAGGCCACGTAAGCAAGGCGCAGCTGACCACGCTGCTGTAGCTCACGAGCAAGGAAGTAGCGAAGAGCAATGTGCTTCGTTCTGTGCTCCAGTCTGTGCTCCCGACACAAGGCCAGCATGGCCTTGTTGTCTACGTACAGAACTGGAGGAGAACGAGGCGGCTCTCCTAGGTCAGTCAGCAGGTAGGTGAGCCAGCGTAGCTCCTGTGCGGCCATGGCCCCCGCGTAGTTCTCAGCCTCACAGCTGGAGCCGAGAACAGAAGACGAGCGGGTAGACCGCCACGAAACAGAGCCGGAGCCAAGGCTGAAGGTGTAACCCTGTGACGACCGCTGCGTAGCCTGGTCGTCAGCCCAAGAAGCGTCTGCGTGACCTGTGAGGACCACTGGACGTCGCCCTCCAAGCACTAGCCCCATGCCCGACGTACTGCACAAGTAGCGCAACACCCTCTTCGCTGCAGCCATGTGCTCTGGTCGGTGTCTCCCAGGAGCAACATAGCGTGCCAAGATGCTAAGAGGGTATGCAAGGTCAGGTCGTGTGCAGGTCATCAGGTACATGAGGCAGCCAACAAGCTCTGGGTACGGGCCACTCGGCTCTACGGACTCATCCGAAGGCAGAGCTGAGAGCGAGTGGCGAGTAGACAGAGGAGTGGCCTGAGGCGAGGAGTACGTGAAGTCGAAGCGCTGAAGGACCTGCTGCACCATGTGTGACTGAGTCAGGGTAATGGTGCGCTGTGCTCTGTCCCGGGTGATCTGCAAGCCAAGGTAGCTGCGCAGTTCACCCAGGTCTGTGCACGTGTGTCTCTTCTGCAGCTCGGACTTCACGTGGGCGAGTCCAGCAGTGTCAGCAGTGGCAAAGACCAAGTCGTCGACGTACACGAGGATGTAGAACGGCGGCAAAGAGGTGTCGGTGCGCAGAAACAGCGACGGGTCGGCTGTAGAAGGAGCAAACCCAAGAGCAGCAAGTGTAGTCCTCAGTGTGTCGTGCCACTCACGGGGCGCCTGGTGGAGACCGTAGACTGGCCGCCGGAGGCTCCACTGGGTACCAGGAGGAAACGACCCAGTGAAGCCAGGTGGGCGGCGCAGCCAGATCTCCTCGTGCAGGCTGCCCTGCAGGAAAGCTGTGCTGAAGTCAAGAGAGTGAAGCTCGTAGTCGCGCTGAGCGGCTATGTGCAGCAGCACCCGAAGAGTGGTCATCTTCGGGGTGGGAGAGAAGGTCTGAAAGTAGTCAACTCCCTGCCGCTGACTGAAGCCTCGAGCCACGTAACGCGCCTTGAAGACAGGCGGAGAACCCGGCGGCCGCTTCACCCTGAAAATCCACATGCCACTGACGATGTTCGCCCCAGGTGGGGGAACCTCGTCGACGTAGGTGCCTGTGGACTTCCAGGAAGCCATCTCTGCGTCCATGGCTGACTGCCACTGAGAGGAGTAGGGACCCTCGATCGCCTCAGCGTACGATCGAGGAGTCGGGATGTCTGGTGCATCCGGGTCTCCCTCAGGGGCAATCAGCGTGGACACGAGATGAGGCAAAGCAGCAGCAAAACACTGGAACTCCTCCTGCCTGTCCTCAAGGACGTCCGTGCTAAGAGCACACTCACCCCCGACGGACGGAGGACAGACAGACTCAGACTCAGCAACGAGACTAGCGGCGTAGTCTAGACGACAGCGAGCAGCAAAGTCGACAAGCTCAGCAACTAAGGCAGACGCAGCAGTGGACTCAAAGTAAGGGTCAGTGACAACAGTAGCCAGGAGACGCGTGACAGTAGGATTGGCAGCACGAAGAGAGTCAGACTCCGGGTCAGCAAGGACAGGAAGAGAGGACTCTGGAGGAGACGGCAACGGGACACGCAGAGGAGCAGTGGAAGGACGCAATGCCATCTGGTGTGTGCCTGGGACCGCAGGAGGACGCGGACGCGGAGCACGACCACTAGTGCGAGCAGCACGAACAGGCGACGCAGGACGAGACGCAGGCTCACGACGCTCAGCAAGACCTCCAGTAGGACCAGTGTAGGGAGAAGGAGCAGGTAGAGGGGAGGCGGGCTGTAACTGGGACCGCGACTGGACAGGCTGTGGACACTCTAAGGGAGGAGCAGGACCAGTAGAGGGCGGGAGACCAAGAACCTGCTCAAGGAGCGGAACGAAGTACGGCCTCGGCCGCGCAGCGCCTCCAGAACCAGCAGGGACAGCACCAGTACCCCCAGCAGCAGCACCAGCGCCAGCAGCACCTCCAGCTCCAACAGCGCCAACTCCAGCACCCTCAGACGCACCAGCGTCAGTAGAAACACCAGCGCCAACACCCCCAGCAGCTCCAGCACCAGCAGCTCCAGAAGCTCCAGCAGCACCAACTCCAGCAGGACCGGCAGCTCCTGTACCGCCAGCAGCTCCAGCAGTACCTCCAGCAGGACCAACTCCAGCAGCCCCAGCAGCACCCCCAGTCCCAGCAGCTCCAGTACCGCCAGTACGAGCACCTCCGGGACCAGCAGCAACAGTAGTACCTCCAGCTCCAGCAGCACGGCTCCAGCGCCGGGCAAACCACTCGCGCAGCTCCTGCGGAGAGAGCAGCTCCCGCCTTGACGAAGCACCGCGAGAAGCCACACGAGCAGACCCAGCACCCCCAGGCTCCGCACCCCCAGGCTCAGCACCCCCAGGCTCAGCACCCCCAGACTCAGCACCCCCAGGCTCAGCACCCCCAAGCTCCGCACCCCTGGACTCAGCACCCCCAGGCTCCGCACTCCCAGGCTCAGCACCTCCAGACCCGGCACCCGCAGGCTCAGCACCTCTAGCAGCACCAGAGTCAACAGCTACCTCGACAGGCTCGACTGCGTCGACCTGGGACACACCTGACGGGGCAGGACCCTGAGGGGGGAGGGGGTCTACCGGGGGAGGACCTGGCGCAAGGAAGAGCGGCGGCGGGGGGAGGGGCGCAGTGCGGTAGGGGAAGAGACGGTAGTAAGGCACCGACTCGTCAAAGGTGACGTCCTGGGAGGACAGAACACGGCGCGAGGTGGGGTGGTAAAACTGCCACCCAGGCGCGTCAGGGGGGAAGCCAAGGAAGACGCAGGGAACAGCACGGGGGGACAGCTTGTCCGCAGACAAGTCGCGGACAAACGCCCGAGATCCCCAGACCCGAAACGCAGACGCATCGCCAAACTTCCCCGTCCACCGCAAGGTGGGGGAGGTCTCTGGCAAGGAGACCCGGGGCTGAAGGTTGAGCTGATGCGCTGCGTACTGAACCGCAAACGGCCACAGAAAATGGGGGGCAGCCGCATGGATCATGGACGTACGAGCGACGTCCATGACCATGCCAATGCGGCGCTCAGCAATCCCATTTTGCTGTGGAGAGGCCGGAAGCGTGAAGGTCTGGCGGATGCCCTGTGCACGACAGAAGGCTCCCAGACGGGCAGAGGAAAACTCCCCGCCTCTGTCAGAGTGCAGACGCAGAACAGGAAAGTCCGAGCCGAAACTCTCTCTGAGCTGGAGACGAGCTGCGCGGATCCAGTCGATCAACACCTCAGGGACGTCACCCTTGCTGCGCAAGGGGAACACCGTGGTGTAACACGAGTAGTCGTCAATCACCAACAGGAAGTAACGCTCGTGACCCTGGCCACGGACACGGGCGGGGCCCCACACGTCCATGTGAAGAGTCTGCAGCGGAGCCTCTGTCGGAGGAAACTCGGAGGAGTGAGGGGCGGCGCGCTGTCGCCCCTCGACGCAGGGGATGCAGGTAGGGGCAGGCCCCGGAGGTAGGGGAGGTAGGGACCGGGGGAGACCAGAGACAAGGACACGGGAGGCCATGCCTCGGAGACGAGGCAGGGAGGGGTGACCAAGGCGGTGGTGCCAGAGGAGAGTCTGGTGGGACAGGAGGCGACACGAGCAGGGCGCAGACTCAGGACCAGACCTGGACGCTGCAGCAAACACCTGACTCGACGCAGCTACCTGACCAGACTCAGTAACCGGAGGAGACTCAGTA
Organism: Closterium sp. Naga37s-1; assembly: GCA_947471745.1. NCBI lineage: Eukaryota > Viridiplantae > Streptophyta > Zygnematophyceae > Desmidiales > Closteriaceae > Closterium > Closterium sp. Naga37s-1. The sequence goes on from CANJKZ010000068.1 coordinate 4,359,347, forward strand.
GTCAGTGTGTACAGGCTCGACCCCGGCCGACGGGTAAACGTGGCCAAGTGTCGGCCCGTCCGAGCACACGTGCAGTGGGTCACCCGCTGACTCGCAGGAGTGAACTGGTCAACCCCCCTATCCTGTAGATCAGCTCCACTCACCAAGTTCGTAGAGAACGAGGGGAGGTAGAGACCTGACAGGGTGCCAGAGGGGGCTGCCGGGCACGGTAAGACAGTGGAGAAGCTAGCAAGGACAGGACCCCCAGAGGGGTCCGCCAGGGAGACCGCAACCGGCCGACTAAGCGGCGTAAGCGTGGTGCGGTCTCGAAAGAAGGAGCGGGAAGCACCCGAGTCAAGGGTGAAGGTGTGTAAGGCCTGAGCCGACGTGGTACCTGAGAGAGCAGACTCACCAGCACCTGGAGCAACAGACGCACCAGCACCTAGAGCAGCAGCCTCACCAGCACCAAGAGCAGCAGCCTCAATGCCCGGGTCAGGCGGAACACACAGGTAACAGTCACCCTCATCACTAGTAGACACAGCATACATGGCAGCAAGAATAGCATCATAATCAAGATCAAAGATAGCAACCCCCGCCCTAGACAGCTCTCCCCAGCGAGGGATCTCAGTGGCGTCAGGGAACTGGTGACGCCACGCGTCCGTCAGGCGGCCGAAGCAGCGCTGGGTGGAGTGCGGGCCACCGCACTGCTCACCAGCGCGGTCGCCGGTACGGAGGACGTAGGTGCAGGGACCAGTACACCCACCTCGCTGACGCCCAGCGTACCACTCACGAAGCTGCTGGGGGGACGGGGTCTCACGACTGCGCTGCTGTTGCTGGCGCGGACCACCACCGGAGCCACTCCTCTGCGCAGAGCCGCGACCAGCTCCACCGCTGCCTCCGCCGCCTCCGCCACCTCCGCCGCCTCCGCCACCTCCGCCGCCTCCGCTCCCTCCGCCACCGCCGCCGCCTCCTCCGCCTCCACTGCTGCTACCGACACCTCCACCCCCGCCACCACTCCCACCACCACCCCCACCCCCTCCACTGCCTCCACCACCACCTCCACCGCCCCCGCTCGCCCCTCCAGCGCCCTTGCCTCCCTTGCCCTTGCCGGTGCGGCGTCTCCCGCTAGGGGCAGACGCAGCGCCGACCGACTCGAAACCAACGAGGTCGGCCGCAGCAGCAGAAGCAACAGAGGGCAAGAGGGGGGAGGGGGAACACCCCTCAAAGATGGGGGTGCGAGGGTCACCACGAGAGGCTCCTACAGCGACTATGCTCTTCTCTGCTACTAGGAGGCGCTCCTCGAGGAGGTCAACGGTGAGTGTGGTGGGGCAAACTGAGAGGAAGTGGTCCCTGACTAAGCGAAGGGAGTCAGGGAGCCGGGTGACTATGTAGTAGAGGGTGATGTACATGGGGGGGGGGTTCTTGGCACAGAACTCAGCAGGAAGCGCAGCGCGGTAGCGAGTGTCACTAGTGCGAAGGTGCGTAATGAGGTCAGCGACTGTGGGAAAGGCAGCAAGGTCAGGGAAAAGGTACGGCAGCATGAGGCGGCTAAGTGCAGCAGTGGCAGGGGAGGAGTAGCGTGCAACTACAGCGTCGTACAAGGTCTTAGCACTCTTGTACTGGCTAAAGTGCGCACGCTCAGTGGTCGGTAAGTGGCGACGCACAGCAAGACGGGCAGCAGCATCGCGTGTGGCCCACTGTGAGCGAACAGTGCTGTCAGCAGTAGCAGGCGGGGCAGGAGAGGCACCAGAGGTGAGATCGAACAGGGAGAGTCCGTCAGCCCTATCGCACTGTAGGAACAGCTGGAGGTCATCGACCCAGACCTCAAAGTCAACAGCACGACCCTCAGCATCAAAGGTAAGGACACTGGGGGTAGCCATGACTGCAGTGGCCTAGCAGGGAGGGATCTCACCAGTCCGAGTAAGTAGGGCCGGGGCGCGCCGGTAGGAACAGTAGCGGCTCAACGGCAGGGCGGCTCGGCGGCTCGGCTGCTGGGCGGCTCGGCGGCTCGGTTGCTGGGCGGCTCGGCGGCTCGGCTGCTGGGCGGCTCGGCGGCTCGGCTGTTGGGCGGCTCGGCTGCTGGGCGGCTCGGCGGCTCGGTTGCTGGGCGGCTCGGCGGCTCGGCGGCTCGGCTGCTGGGCGGTTCGGCTGCTCAGCTGCTGGGCGGCTCAGCGGTGAAGGGGCCGGTAGAGGCGGCGATGGGGCCGCTAGGGGCGGCAACGGGGCCGCTAAGGGCGGCGAGGTGGCCACGAAGGGCGGCGACGGGGCCTCCAGGGGCGGCGACGGGGCTGCTAGGGGCGGCGACGGGGCCGCAGAGGGGCCGCAAGGGGCCTAGAGGGGCGGCGACGAGGCCGCGAAGGGGCCGTAAGGGGCCTAGAGGGGGCGGCGACGGGGCCGTAAGTGGCGGCGACGGGGCCGCGAAGGGGCCGCGAGGGGCCTAGAGGGGCGGCGACGGGGCCGCTAGGAGCGGCGACGGGGCCGTGAAGGGGCCGCGAGGGGCCTATAGGGGCGGCGACGGGGCCTAGAGCGGCGGCGACGGGGCCGTGAAGGGGCCGCGAGGGGCCTAGAGCGGCGGCGACGGGGCCTAGAGCGGCGGCGACGGGGCCGTGAAGGGGCCGCGAGGGGCCTAGAGGGGCGGCGACGGGGTCGCTAAGGACGGCGACGGGGCCGCTAAGGGTGGCGCGAGGGGCCTCTAGGAGGGCGCGACGTGAGGGCGGCCTACGGGGCACGCCTCGGGCAGGAAAAAAAAAGATCGAGTTAGGTGGTGGGCCCTGAGAAGCGTTCCCACGAGGGAACCTGCTCTATACCATGTGAAGAATGAGGAATGAATGAACTAGCAAGCAGGTGGGTACAAGTAGGAAAACCTAGAAATGTTGTACCCCATATAGTCTACCACACTGCAGCCTACACAGACTATAGCATATAAGTTTGACATTTCGTTGGGGCGAAACTTTCTGGGCCGTTGAGATTCGAGTGGATCGAACGGTCCAAATTCCAACCTCTTCACAAATAAATCTGAGGGATGCTCGAAAACCGAATCGAGGGAGACTTAGAAAAATTGCGCAAAACTGGTTTTACATACCCGTATCGGCGCTTTCGTCGTCGCCCCCGCGGTTTTTAAAGGCCGGAACTAAACGGTTGATGACCTGGCATGTAAGCCCGCTCTGACGACCAAGTGTGAGGATCTGTTTCAGGAAAGATAAATGTATTGAATTATTCACCTGGGTACAAGGCGAGGCTGAATGTATAGGCTCGACACAAAAGAAGTAACCCTGGTGTTACTAGAAGGTTCCGCGTGTCGCGAAGCGTCCCGAACGGGTCCTTGCATAATTCGGTAGAAGGCAATTCGGTGGCAACCGAAAAGCCTAGAATTCGGTGCACTCAACCTAGTTCTGTGCCTACAACTATAATAACTATAGTAAAAGCAACGAACCTAGGAAATCAAGCAAAGGCAAGCACAGCAAAATAAAGCTAAGCTAGATAATGCGTAACAAAGCAATATCAAGCAAGTAACGTCTATCAAAGCCGTCGTACTATCACACCAGGATCTCCTGGGACCGCTCAGCCTCCTGCATCGCCTCGTCCTACAGGATGTACGAGGTCAAGGTGTCCTCGTTGAGCGTCGCCCGCATGCTCGGCGCCATCGACAGCCGCTTTAGCAGGTTGTAGCTGCTCGGGAGTCCTTGCATGACGTGCGTGACGTACGACGCCGTCGAGTACTGCACGCCGGCCATCCTTATGGTGGCGAGAATTCGTCGAGCTCGATTGCAGTAGTCCGTCGCCGTCTCCTCCTCGCCCATACGCAGGTGTGTCAACTGCCCCTCAAGTTGGGCGATGAACAATTCGTCGGTGACCTGGTACGTCGACTCGATGAAGTGCCACGCCCGGTGGCCGGCGTCGAGGTACTCCCTGCACGACTTCAAGGCGATCTACACGACCAGCGAGCAGCACCGCGAGATGACCGTGAATGTTAGCAGCTGCACAACGCAAAACTCCGCACGCAGGTCTGGGTAGATCTCCTTCGGCGTCGCCACGGTGCCACAGGCAAAGCCGATCAGCCCGGCCATCTCCAGCTGGGGCTCGATGGCTTCCTTCCAGGTGAGAATGTCCGGTCGACCAACGAGCGGAGGGGTGACCGAGATCCTGTCCGACGTAAACATGAAGTAGTCGTAGCTTGGTGCAATCCCGCCCGCCGTCACGTGGGTCGCCGACATCGGCGACAATCCACTTCGATATCCTCCGACGTCACCCTGCAGCCGCCGACGACCGCATACCTCGCGCCTGAACGCCGCCGACTTCATCGGCGTGTATCACATCACGCTGCCTCGACGTGCCTCCCGTACTGCTGCCGACTTAGTCACCCCCTGCGTTGACACCCACGTCGACGCCGCCCACGTTGTTCACCAGTCGAGGAGAAGCAGGCCGAGAAGGGTGCTCTGTCACTCACACGGCGTGGATGGCAGCCTCGACGACCGCCCAGGGGATGTCCCCGTACTCGCGCGCCTCATGGCGTCTCCTCGAGTCCTCCAGCCGTGCCTCCAGGCTGTCCACCACCCTTGTGTCAACTACGGTGCCTACCATAGTGACGACCGCACAGCTGCCAGCCTACGAACACAAATTAGGTAAGTGACAACTACGTTGACCCGACTGAAAGGTATGTCGTGTGCCATCCAGGCTCACCGCACCATGCGGAGATAACTCTATCAACGGGAGCTAGACCACGGGCTAGGCATGGGTGCTCGTGTGATCTCTGCGTTCCTTAGTTGATTTCCTAGTGCACAGACTGCTTGCTAGTCCACGGCCTACCTCAACAAGCCCCAACTGCACACAGAACCTGTGGTGATCACCAAGCGCCAAGGCCTTGGTGAAGACGTCTGCAGTGTTGGCCTCTGAGGCCACAAAGTCCAGGCGTGCCTGGCCGCGTCGCTGCAGCTCTCGCAGAAGGAAGTACCTCACGTCAATATGCTTCACTCTGCTCTCCAGTCGAGGCTTTCGACACAGGAGGATCATGGCCTTGTTGTCAGCGTACAAGGTCGGTGCACAGCGAGGCCGCTCACCAAGGTCGGTGAGCAAGAAGGTCAACCAGCGAAGCTCCTGTGCCGCCATGGCACCAGCGTAGATCTCTGCCTCTGCACTGGAAGTAGCCACAGACGACGACCGTGTAGACCTCCACGACACAGCACCAGCTCCCAGACTGAAGCAGTAACCCTGAGTCGAGCGCTGAGTCTCCACGTCGTCAGCGTAGGAAGAGTCGCAGTGACCAGTCAACGCCACTGGCTGAGTCCCTCCAAGCACAAGCCCCATGCCTGATGTAGTTGCCAAGTACTTCGCCACCCTCACAGCAGCTGTCCAGTGGACAGGGCGGTGTCTCCCAGTCGCAACAAAGCGAGAAAGGATGCTGAGGGGAAAGGCGAGGTCCGGTCGAGTACAAGTCATCAGGTACATGAGGCAGCCCACCAGCTCTGCGTAGGGTCCACTGGACTCGAAGGGCTCGTCAGGAAAGGGGCCCGTGAGTCTGTGGTCAACAGCAAGAGGAGTGGGCTGTGTGGTGGAGAACTGGAAGTCGAACCGCCGAAGGACCTGCTGCACCATGTGTGACTGCGTCAGTGTGATGGTGCGAGCGGCTCTGTCCCGGGTGATCTGCAGGCCAAGGTAGCGCTGCAGCTCACCCAGGTCAGTGCACTTGTGTCTCTTCTGCAGTTCGGACTTCACCTGAGCCAGGGCTGCCCTGTCTGCTGTAGAAAACACCAAGTCGTCGACGTAGACAAGGATAAAGAAGGGAGAAGAACCCGCTCGAACAAACAGCGACGGGTCGGCGGAGGACGGGCTGAACCCAAGGTCACGAAGCGTGGAGCGAAGAGTGTCGTGCCACTCACGGGGCGACTGGCGGAGACCGTAGACTGGTCGCCTCAGGCTCCACTGGGTCCCAGGTGGGAAGGTGTCAGTGAAGCCAGGAGGACGGCGCAGCCAGATCTCCTCGTGCAGTCGGCCCTGGAGGAACGCAGTGGAGAAGTCGAGGGAGTGCAGCTCGTAGTCTCGCTGTGCTGCTATGTGGAGTAACACCCGAAGAGTAGTCATCTTCGGGGTCGGGGCGAAGGTCTGGAAGAAGTCAACTCCCTCACGCTGACTGAAGCCCCTAGCCACGTAGCGCGCCTTGAACACCGGCGGTGCTCCAGGCGGCCGCTTCACCTTGAAGAGCCACATGCCATCGACTACGTTCGCCCTGGGAGGGGGAACTGCGTCGACGTAGGTGCCTGTGGATCTCCAAGACGCCAACTCTGAGTCCATAGCCGCTTTCCACTGAGAGGCCCACGCCCCTGACACTGCCTCGCGGTAAGTGCGAGGAGTCGGTATGTCAAGGGCGTCGGGGTCTCCCTCAGGGGAGAGCAGCATGGCACACACAGAGGGAGAAGCGGCTGCCCAGTACTCCAGCTCAGACTCTCTGTCCTCTAGGACGTCACAGCCAAGGGCAAACCCACCCCCGACGGACAGAGGACGGTAGGGAGGAGCTGGCACCACCCGGGTGGCGTAGTCAAGGCGGCTGGCGGCAGCAAACTCAGCGACAGCGGCAGTAAGAGCCGAGGCAGACGACGGAGGGAAACGAGAGTCAGTGACAAGAGTGGCGAGGACACGTGCGGCAACAGGACGAACAGTGCGGTAGTAGTCAGTTATAGGAGTGGGGAGGGCTGGGAGAGAGGACGGAGGAGGAGACGGGAGAACGGACACAGGAGAACAAGAACGACGACTGGACGAACAAAAGAGGGCAGTGTGGAGGTCAGTAACAGGGGACGAGTGACGAGCACGCGGAGGACAACGAGTGATCAAGTCGTGACGGACAGAGTGAGGAGGAGACCGAGGAGGAGGAGAAGACCAGACCGCCGGACGGTCGTCAGGAGGAGGCAACGGAGGAACAAACACAGGAGGAGACTGGGAGCGGACAGGAGGAGAGGAGGAAAGGCCAAGGGCCCGTAGGCCACTCACAGGTGGGAACAACTGCCGCTCCAGAGGAAGCTGCGGTGGCGGCTGCGGCTGCTGCTGCTGCAGCGGTGACTGCGGCTGCTGCTGCTGCGGCTGCGGCTGCGGCTGCGGCTGCTGCTGCTGCGGCTGCGGCTGCTGCTGCTGCTGCTGCTGCGGCTGCGGCTGCTGCTGCTGCTGCCGCTGCTGCTCCAGAAGGTCCAGCACCCGCAGCTCCTGCCGCTCCCTCTCCAACCGCTCCTGCTCCTCACGCTCACGCCGACGGGCAGCCTGGAGACGCGTGTCGTGGCGGTGGGGAGGCGGAGTGGACTCTGCAGAACCAGGGTCTCCAGCATCAGTCTCCTCAGACTCAGCACCCCCAGAACCAGCACCTCCAGTGCCAGGACCTCCAACTCCAGCACCCCCAGAACTAGCACCGCCAGTGCCAGCACCGCCAACTCCAGCACCCCCAGAACTAGCACCTCCAGTGCCAGCACCTCCAGCTCCAGCACCCCCAGAGCCAGCGCCACCTGCGCCAGCACCTCCAGCTCCAGCACCCCGCAACCGAGCACCCCCAGACCGAGCACCGCCAGCGGCTGCACCTCCAGCTCCAACACCAACCGAGTCCACAGTAACCTGTCGCGGAAGTGCCGAAGGCTGCTGAGGGGACTGTGAGGAGGACTGCGGGGAGGGAGACGCTACCTGACGCGCGACCGAGGGTAGAGGGGTAGCGTGAGACACACCAGACGGGGCAGGACCAGGGGGGGGCGGGGGTACCGGAGGAGCAGGAGCAGGAGGAGGAGAGGGTGCTAGGAACAGGGGGGGAGGGGGTACCGGGAGACCTCGACAGGGGTACCGGGTGTAGTAGGACACAGACTCGTCAAACCGGACGTCACGGGAGTCTAGGAAATGGTGGAGGGGCGGGTGGTAAAAGGACCAGTCGGCAGAGTCCACTGGGAAACCAAGGAAGACACAGGGGACGGCGCGTGCCGAGAGCTTGTCCGCGGAGGTGTCGCGAACAAGTGCAAGGCAGCCCCAGACTCGAAAGGCCGACCCAACACCAGGGGAACCAGTCCAAAGACTGGTCGGTGAAGCCTCGGGCCGCGAGACACGCGGCTGGAGGTTCAGCTGGTGTGCGGCGTAGCGAACCGCGTGAGGCCACAGAAAATGGGGCGCACGGGCATGGATCATGGACGTGAGGGCGATGTCCATGACCAAGCCTATGCGGTGCTCAGCAACCCCATTCTGCTGTGGGGACTCTGGCAGCGTCCAGGACTGGGTGATGCCCTGTTCGCCGCAGAATCCGCCGAGAATGCCGGAGCGAAACTCGCCCCCACGGTCGGAGTGAAGACAACTGACTCGACGACCACGAGTGCCCTCAGTGGCTAGAAGCCACCTGATCAGCGTAGCAGTCACCTCGGACTTCTTCGCAAGAGGGAACACGGTGGTGTACCTGGAGTAGTCGTCGACGACCACCAGAAAGTAACGCTCTCTCCCAGACCCCTGCGTCGGGGCAGGGCCCCAGACGTCCAAGTGGAGAGTCTCGAAGGGAGCGGTGGCCGGACGAAGGGAGGAGGAGTGGGGAGTGGCGCGTAAGCGACCGGCGACGCACGGAGAGCAAGGAGGGGCAAGCGAGAGAGGGAGCGACGGGAAGGTGCATGGGAGACCTGTGACAAGTCCCTGACTGAGCATGCCACGAAGGCGAGGGATCGACGGGTGGCCAAGGCGGTGGTGCCACAGGACGGTGCGGTGGGCAAGAGAGCGACAGGAGCAAGACGCGGCGACTGGACTGGACACAGCGACCGGACTGGACACGACTACCTGGCTAGACACAGCAACTGGACTGGGGACCTGGGCCGGAGGGGACGCAGCGACCTGAGGGGAGGACGCGACCGGGGAGCGCTTGGTGTGGAGAACGTAGAGACCGGAGCGGGGCTCCCTGGTGAAAGTGGCCAGAACAGCACCTGTGGTAGCGTCAGTACAGACTGCAGTCCGCCCACCCCCCACGAAGGTAACCGTGATCCCCCTGTCCTGGAGGTATCCAACACCCACCAAGTTCCGAGTGAACGAGGGGATGTGGAGGCCGCGCAGGACACCAGAGGGGACCACAGGGCACGGGAGGGTGGTGGAGCTACGCGCAACGACTGGTCCAGAGGTAGGATCAGCCAGAGCCTCCGACACAGGGGTGAGGAGTGGCGTAAGGGTCGTGTGGTCGCGGAAGAAGCACTGAGACGCGCCCGAGTCCAGCGTGAACGACAGAGAGGCCTCAGCCGGAGGGTCACCTGACCCAGTCGCTACACAAGCACCTAGAGCAGCAACACAAGCACCTAAGCTAGACAGGCACAAGGCTACACTAGCAGGAGGCAAGCAGGCTAACCTACGAACACGCGAGCACACAGACCCATCAGCACTAAAGTCAGCATCAACATACAAAGCATGCGGACGTGCATCGTCCATGGACAGATCAAAGACATCAATCTTACGGGCTAACAGGCGAGACCAGCGAGGCGTGACCGCCAGAGGGCCCCAACGAGCCCGGTAGAGGTCGTCGAGGCGGCGGAAGCACCGCGCGGCAGAGTGGTCGTCGCGACCACAGAGACAGGGGCTGCCCGGCCCGGTGAGGCACTAGTGGGTGCAGGGGCCAGCGTCACGGCGAGGGGGGCGAGGGGCCCAGCTGGAAGAGCTGCTGCTGCGGCCGGTGCTCCCAGGGCCTCCCGGACCCCACTGCGGCGGAGGACCCCAGTGCTGCTGCGGACCCCACTGCAGCGGGGGCCCCCACTGCTGGAACTGCTGCGGTGCCTGCTGCTGCTGCTGTCCCTGCTGCTGCTGCTGTCCCTGCTGTGGCTGGTGCTGCTGTGGCTGCTGCTGCTGGGGGACAACGCCCCCACCGGTCGGGCCACCACCTGGGGTTGGGCCTGTCTGTCCTGCACCTCCTCCAAGGCCCCCTCCCCCTGGCGCACCACCGCCGCCGCCTCCGCCGCCGCCTCCGCCACCACCGCCGCTCCCACCTCCACCGCCACCTCCACCGCCCCCACCTCCCCCCTTCCCGCCCTTCTTGCCACTCTTGCCCCGTTTCTGCCAGTCTGCGGCAGAAACGGCAGCGGTGTCCTCAGAGACCGACACAGCAGCAGAAGCGCGGGTAGAGGTGAAAGTGGGAAGCTGAGGGGCGGCACACCCCGCAAAGAGACGGGGGGCCACCGCATCAGTGGCGGAGGCAACGGTGAGGAGGCTGCTCTCGATGGTCCCGAGAGTAGTCTGAAGGAGGTCTATAGTGAGCTCAGTGGGGTGCTTCTGAAGAAGCGCGTCGCGGGCAGTGGCAAGGCGGTCAGGGAGGCGGGTGACTAACCAGTGCACAGTGAGCCACATGGGGGGGGGGAGCAACAAGGAGCTGTGCGTCGGTACAGGCTGAACGAAAATCGGCGTCAAGCGAGCGGAGGTGAGTCACTAGGTCGGAAACAGTCGCAAACGAGCCTAGGTCGGGAAACACGAACGGCATGAGGAGGCGACTGAGGGAGGCGGAGGAGGGGGTGGAATAGCGAGCCACAATAGCATCCCAAACCCCCTTGGCTGTCTCCACCTGGTCAAAGTGAGCGGCCTCAGTCGGGGGGAGAAGCTCCGATAGCGTCAGGGCGGCGGCCGCGTCACGAGAGAGCCACACGTCCCGAGCCAGGACCCGACGGTCGTAGTCCGCCTGGGCCGTAGGAGTGGGCTCCGGGGCGGTCGGCAGGGCGGCGGGGGACGGGGGTGCCGCGAGAGCACCCGACGCGTGGGCCCACAGAGTGGCGCCGTCCTGACGCTGGCTGGTGAGGAAACGTGTGGTCTGGCGCTGCCAGGTACCGAACTCGATCGGGCGTCCCTCAGCATCGAAACGGAGGCGACGGGCCTCCATAGCGGAGCCCATGCTAGAGGCGACTGGAGCACGACGGAGGCGAAGCTAAGAACGAGGAGGAAAGCTACGGAGGGCTAGGGACGCCAGCGGGGAAAACGACGAGAGACAGTCGGCGAGAAAATAGTCGTGGGGCGGGGCTCTAACCGAACCTAGGTGGCGCTACCAGAGGGAAGAGCGGCTGCCAGCCGCTGAGCCGGGAGCCAAGTGCAGTAGGAATGGCGTGGGACTGGTGCACAGGTGAAGGGGAGAGAGATGCAGTAAGCGCACAGAGTGATGCGGTAAGGGCACGCAGGTGTGCGGGGAGTGCACGCAGGTGTGCGGGAAGCGCACACAGAGTGATGCGGTAATTGCACGCAGGTGTGCGGTAAGCGCACGCAGGTGTGCGGTAAGCGCACGCTGGTGTGCGGGAAGTGTTGACGGAGGAGGGCGCGCGACAGGCGAAGGGGAGGGCACGCGACGATCTAAGGAGGGCGCGTGACGGTTGAGGAGGGTGCGCGACGATGAGGGAGGGCGCGCGGCGGTCTAAGGAGGGCGCACGACGGTTTTGGAGGGCGCGCAACGGTGGGGGAGGGCGCGCGGAGGTCTAAGGAGGGCGCGCGACAGGCTGGACAGCGCGGGAGGGCGCGGGCTAGGCGCGAGGAGGGCGCGGAGGGCGCGGAGGGCGCGGAGGGCGCGAGAGCACGGAGGGCGCGTAGGGCGTGGAGGCTAGTTAAAAAAACGAACGAGGATCTAACCTACTCGCTCTGATACCATCTCAGAATAGGAATGCAACGGAATGCATGAAACTAGGAAGTGTGGAAGTACAAATATGCAACCCTAACAACTGTACTCCCTATTGTGCTACTCACTGTAGCCTACAAGCATAGAACTACATTTGACAATCTACCAACTCATTGAGGGCTCTTATTCGGCATCTTAGCAGCTACCATCTTTTGAAACCTACCCATCACCAGGCCCTCAGATTCACTTTGAGGCACGTAAGGGTATCAGGGTCCCTCTGGCCCTAGACCCTGATCGACAGGGTCGCCTAGGAAAAAAGCCTGAAAGTTCAGTGTTACTTTAAAAAAAAGTCTGATGCATCAGTGTCACCTATAGAAAAAGGCTGATAGTAGTGAAGCTGATTTTTTTAACTTAAAACTCTATGAAGGTCGCAAACAACCTTCAATCTATCTATCTGTGTTGTAAACCAAAGCCTATCTTGCTTGCTAGCTAGCTATGCATTGCATCCAGCATGACTCTGGGTCTGGGTGAGTTCAGTAATCATCATCTGATGAGGCCTGCTTGTCATCATCATCTTCTCTTCCCTTAGCCTGTCGTTCTGCCCACTCTTCCTCCTCTAGGGCCTCCTTTCCCGTGCTATCCCTGCCCTCTCCCTCTCTTTCGGGTGGTGCCGCCACATTGCCGAATGGGCGGCGCTTCTTGTAGCTGCGCCAGATCTGCACCACCTCATCGTAGTTGGGCTCGTACTCGAGTAGAGACATGGTGACGAGGTCTTTGAGGCGGGCGTCCTTCAAGCTCCCCCGCTGCCACGATTTGATAACGTTTTGGCGTGAGAAGCCGCGCTGTTGAAGTAACAAAGGAGATTAGGTTTAGGAGCCTTAGCAAGGAGAATCATGGCGATGGTATCGAGAGGGAGAATTGGCCAAAGAGAGCTTTGATATTAGGCAAGAGTACAAGATATAGGAGAAGGAAGAGAGAAGAAGAGGGTACACCACCAGCAGTTGATGGTAATAACTAAACTAATACACTAGCAAGCTATAGACAGGTATAAGATATGCAATATCAATTAACACACCCCCGTAACTGCCTATGGCTATAGCTAGTGGTGTCTGGCACCAGGTCGCCTGGAGAGCAGTTGCTTGTAGCTGGGATATGCACAGAAACAGCGGTTGCTGACCGGCAGCACCTGTGAACGCCAGAACGGAGGAGGGCGCGGAGAGCGCGGAGGAGGGCTGGGATAGCCGGAGGGCGAAGGATGCTGGTCGCCCGCCATCTACGAGCAAACACAACTGTTGGTGAGGAGGAGGAAGCTGCTGGTGGTGCACAGGAGGAGAGCGGAGGAGAGGCGGATGGAGGAGAGGAGATAGGAGGAGGAGATGGTGCCACGGAAGGTAGAGGGAGGAGGTGCGGCTGGAGGAGAGGAGATAGGAGGAGGAAAGGTGAAGAGAGGCGGCTGGAGGAGAGGAGAGAGGAGGGGCGGCTCTGGTCATACCCGCCACCCCCACACCCCTTCCCCCTCCCCCCCACTGCAGCATGGGCGGCAAGGGAAGAGAGGATGGGCGGGGGTGCTGGTGCTGCCAGCCAACTCACGCCACCCTTTTACCTTCGCCCCCCGGCCCCGCCACATCCCCCCCCCAAAGCAGATGTCGCGGGTGAGGCGTGGCAGGGCGCGGGTGTTGCTGCTGGGAGCTCACGGCGGCCAACCGCCCCACACCACGCCCCTAGCGGGTCTGCTGGCGCGCTGGCGGGTCCGGAGGCGCATCGGCGGACCGCTGGCAGGGCCGTTGGCGGGCTCCCTTGCGCGCTGACGAGTAGGCTGGCGCAGTCGCTGGCGCTGGTGTTGACACACGTCGCTGGCGCAGGCGGCCGTCGTTGGCGCTAGCGCTGGCGCTAACGCTGGCGACGGTCGCTGGCGCTGGCACTGGCGCTCACGACCAGCGAGCGGGCGACGAGGCTGCACGTGCGCGGGAAGCTGCACGTGTGCGGCCGCGCGCGCGGCTGCTGATGCGCTCGTGACGGGACGGGGCGGGACAGCGCGAGGGGCGAGCAGTGAGTGGGGAGGGCATTGCGGGACGGGGCAGCCAGCACACGGTGTGCTAACGGGCTGCGCGACTGGTGGGCCCATGGTTCTTAGGTCCTAGGAAAGGACCTGCTCTAATGCCATGTTGAAGTAACAAAGGAGATTAGGTTTAGGAGCCTTAGCAAGGAGAATCATGGCGATGGTATCGAGAGGGAGAATTGGCCAAAGAGGTGCTTTGATATTAGGCAAGAGTACAAGATATAGGAGAAGGAAGAGAGAAGAAGAGGGTACACCACCAGCAGTTGATGGTAATAACTAAACTAATACACTAGCAAGCTATAGGCAGGTATAAGATATGCAATATCAATTAACATTAGGAGCCTTAGCAAGGAGAATCATGGCGATGGTATCGAGAGGGAGAATTGGCCAAAGAGAGCTTTGATATTAGGCAAGAGTACAAGTTATAGGAGAAGGAAGAGAGAAGAAGAGGGTACACCACCAGCAGTTGATGGTAATAACTAAACTAATACACTAGCAAGCTATAGGCAGGTATAAGATATGCAATATCAATTAACACGCGCTCACACTCCACTGTGCTCAGCGGCAGCACGGCGACAGCCACCCAGAGACGCACCAGATTGGGGTAGCCAGTCGCCCAGTCGCTTGTCTTCAGCATTGCTGTTAGGCCTGCGTGGAAGCTCCGCTCGTTCTTCGGGGCACTTGCGAGGATGGGGCAGAAGGCCCGCAGCTCCTTGATCGCACGCCGCTTGTCGACCCCTGCCACATAATGCGGAAGGGAGAGAGAGGGGGTTTTTGAAAGGCTGGCAAGTGCGTACACCATACGTTGATGAAATGCAATGACACAATAAGACGGACAGCAACAGTGCGAGAGCGGGAATACCTGGGATGATGTAGTCCGTGTCCTGTGCCCTGAACAGCCTCACGAGAGACTCGAGCCACTCGAGACACTGCCTGTGGCGCTCCGCTCTCCCCAGCTCCCACTCGTCAGGCATGAACAGCCGCACTCCCACCAGGGAGTCCAGGTCCTGGAACCGTGTGCTGAGGTTTTGCACGAGCGTCTCGGCGAAGGTGGTGCAGAGATCGACGCAGGCGTCGTGGGAGCCGAGGGTCGGGTAGTCTTCGCTCGGCTTCTCGTGCAGCTCGAAGGTGTGTGTCGTGGGCCGCCCGTCCGAGTCGACTCCCTGCACCTTCACCTCGGGATTGCCCCCCTCAGGCCCGTGCTTCTTGATGAACGGGGAGAGGCGCGCGCTCACCCCGCCTCCAAAGTCGTCACCACAGTCGACGTAGCGGGACTCTAGGAATGAAATCGACCGGCGGATCTGCCCGTGGACACTTGCAATGTCCAGCTGTTAGGGGTCAACAGGGCGAACAGAGGATGGAGAGAAGGCCAAATCAGTGCAAAGCAGATTCTGCTTAAGCAGTACATCAAACAGTGACTCACAAACCGAAACAAGGCACACAATCCAGCAACGATAGTAACCAAGCTCACCTCACGCTGCTGGAATGCCCTGTTCAGCACATTGAGCTGCTCGAGGACGTCTGCAAGGAAGTATAGCAGAAAGTGAAACCTGTAGCTCGTGGCGAGCTCGTAGAGGGTGCTGTCCCACTCATACAGCATCACGATCAGCGCGGGGAAGACCTCTACCGCGCGCAGAATGGCGTCACCGCGGGAGAGCCAGCGGGCGTCGTGGATCCTTTGTAGCTCCAGGTTTGTTTTCGTGAACACCTCCTGCAGGCCAATGAAGCATTGATGCCACGGGCCAGAACGCCCCAAATGCTCTGCCACTTGGCGGAGCAGGGAGTCCACCATGCCAAACTCGGGGATTTGTTCAGCGGCGTCCTTTGCTGCGAGGGCCTCCCTGCATGCACACCAGCATTAAAACCGGCTCAAGGAGGGGTTAGCAGGGGATGCAGCAGGGACTGTATGGAAGCAGTAAACAGAAGATGAAAACTGACCTGTGGGCGATGCAGTGGCTCGAAACAAGATGCGGGATGCGGAGGCGAAGTCGAGCGACAAGGCCGTTGTGTTTCCCCATCATAACGCTCGCTCCGTCAGTGCTTATGCCGGATATCCTTGCCAGTTCAATGCCTAGGGCCTGCAGGTGGGACAAGAGCACCGAGAGGAGAGAGGCTGCATCGCCCTTCTCCACGGTCAGCAGGGCAAGGAACTCGGTCACGGGACGATTTTCACGGATGAATGTCGCGAAAACAATCATATGCTTTCCCCGACACCTGTCCGTGCTTTCGTCGCACGTGACGCCAATGTATGGGCTGCTGAGGATGTGCTGCAGTTGCGTTGTGTGCAACCATGTGGCCATCGACTGTGTCAGCTGCCCGAAGCCGTAGCTGCAGCGCATGTCAAACAACACAACGTCAGATAATTCGGTTGATTTTCACAAACACGGTTGCAGTTAGATTAATTCAACACTCACGTAGTATAATAGGTTCCGTAGCCTTTTGCTGGGAACCCGGGCACCTTGAGTCGCGCGAGGTAGCGCACAAGATTCACCCATTACTCTATGGGTGCATCTTGCTTGGTCACGAAGAGCAGGGAGTCGAGGAGCTTGACGACCCGCTCCTTCTCCGTGTCGCGAGCGAGATTGTCGCCGTTGATCCGTGGCTGCGTAGCGGCGTCGTCGAGAAGCTTCTGGTGGTGTTTCAACGCCTCCTTGTGCTTGGTAGTTGCCGCATGCCGTTTGAACGCCTGCGTCTGAACGTCTGTGGCGCCCTTTCCGCCTCTCCCACACGGTCCAGCGTAGCCTGCGTGCTCCGTACAGATGCTGCACTTGAAAGCGGGGAAACCGTCAGCTTTTTTTAGCAGAGTAAGCCAAGAAAACCGCTCGAGCCACTCGCTTTTGTACTTATACAGAGCCTCCGCGTAGGTTGCGTCTGGCCCTGCCGGTTTAGAAGGCCCAGGTGTTGAGGGCGACGCCTGCGTGCCTGCGGTCGCGGGCGTCGACAGTTGGTCGGCTGGCGAAGCCGGTGTTGCACCAGCGGGACCTCCCTTCTTGGGCCACGGCAGCGTTGACTGCGTGTACCTGGCGGACTTCTTAGCCACTGGCACCGCCGCGATTTCTTCACCTGAAGGGTTGGAGCTGTCTTGCTCCAACACGGGCACAGTAGGGGAGGGACACAGAGGCTCGTCGATGGGTTCAAATGGAACATCGACGGTCGGCGCGACTGCAGGCGCCTTTCCATGGTTATCTACTGCCGCTAAGTTGGAGAATAGCAGATCCAGCCCGGTAACGGCCGCGGACAGATCAATAGGCAAACGACGAGCGGGTTCATCGCCGGGGTCATCAGGTCGTTCAATGGCGTCCGGGTGGTCCGCCATTGATTGCGCTGTGAACAAGCAGCATCTAACGGGACTCCCTAGCTAGCTGAACGATGGAGGTTTGCCAGGAAGAGAGGACACACGGCTGACTGCCTCTTGGTACACCAGGCAGCAACGCGATGAAACCTTACCCTTGCTAGATGGAAGGAAAGCATGGAGCAGACTGGGGTGGGAGACTGGATGGCTGGCAGCACGGCTGGGCGGCGTGGATGCATCCGTGCTTGCCCGCACGACTTAGACAAAACGGGCCAGAGGACCACAGGTGCTTCACATGGGCCTGAATCCCTCGTTGCGCTGCCTGCCAGCATCGCTGTGCTGCAACCCTGTAATTGGCCAAATCAGGAAATGCTGTCAAAGTGGCCAATCATCGCACCACGCGCGCCAACAACGCATCCCTCTACGAGGCAAATTTGTCTGCTACTCACCGCCACGCCCTGCTGACACCGCGGGAATCTGATATTCCCTGTACAGCCGGGCAACTACACACGAACCGTGTAGGAATCGCTTTCAGGGTCGGATTCGTTACAACGTAGTGGAATCAGTGTCACTAAAAAAAAATTGCTGAAAGTTCAGAGTCATGTGCTAGGTGAAGGCTGAAAAATCAGCCCCACAAAAAGCTGAACACTGGAAAATCAGTGTAGGTTAAAAAAAAACCCTGGAAATCAGGAATTTCAGGGAAAAATTCCTGATATCGTAGGGCCTGCCCATCACCCCCCCATTTCCTCCAGGAGTTTTGATTCAGGACGTATATTCAAAAGTTTATTCAGAGCGCATAGCACAGCGCGACCTTAGCAAAAGCTTCCTACCACCCTATGAGTTGACTAGAAAACCCATCACTTTCCCACCCCTTTTCTTTCACGGCACGTAGTGCAGCTTGCCTTCAGCAGTGTCCCCCTCCTCTGACTCCACCACCGCCACCCTAAACGTTGACTCAAAAGCTAACCCTGTCACTTCCCCCCACCCATCCCTGCAACCTAGGGCGAGTTCGTTCACTGTGCATAGCGCAGCGTGCCTTCACTGGTGTGTCCCCCTCCTATGACTCCACCAACACCACCACCACCGTGTCGACTCAGAAGCCAACTCCGGCACTTCCTCCCCCTCCCCCCACTTTTGCGAGTTCACAATTGTTCACTGTGCGTAGCGCAGCGTGCCTTCACCGGTGTCCCCCTCCTCTGACTCCACCAGCACCTCATGCATGAGTTGACTCAAAAGCTAACCCCTTCCCCCCCACTTTTGCAAGTTCACCGGTGTTCACTGTGCGTAGCGCAGCATGGCTTCAGCAGTGTCCCCCTCCTCTGACTCCACCAGCACTGTAAACGTTGAGTTCACGACCAGGTTCCCGATTGGATCAGTCCACTTGTCAAGTGGGTGTGGCAGGGCCACTGCACGCATGCTCATGGCAGCTTTCAAGGCAGAGTCCGAAGCAGGGTTAGGAGTGGAGGTGGTAGCAGCGTTAGGAGCAGCGTAAATAGCAGAGGGAGCAGCAGAGGGAGCAGAGTCAGCGGCATTGTCAGCGTTTGGAGCAGGTGTGGAGGTGGGACTGGCATTAGCCGGGAAGTCATTGAGCCACTCGCACAGCTGCACGCCGGGCCTGGGCTGGGTCCACGTGCAGTCGAGGGGGATGCTGGTGGTTTCAGAGGAAGTCATATTGAAAACGGAGAGCGTCGCTGCTGGCTTGAGGTCGCCTCGGTAGAGCAGCAGGATGCTCACATATAGCTTGCAATTGCCGTTTCTGGAGGGGAGGGAGGGAGGGGGGAGGGAGAAGGAGGGAGGAGAGAGGAGGAGACATTTGAGTGGACTCAGAAGTTTCTTGAGGTCGCCTCAGTAGAGCAGCAGGATGCTCACGCATAGCTTGCAATTGCCGTTTCTGGAGGGGGGGGGGGGGGAGGGGGGATGGGGGAGGAGGGAGGAGGGAGGAGAAGGGAGAAGGAAGGAGAAGGGAAAAGGGGAAAAGGAGGGAGGAGGGACACGGAGCGCAGTGGGGTCAAAATCGATTCGTCGGGTTGAAGATGAGGCATTTGAAAGATGAGAATTGATGCCTGTCTATTCTACTGTGGTAGTTTGGATAAGAAACCGGCATGTGACAACGGCGGTTGAGGCCCTCTCATCTCATGCATTCTGATTAGATTCAAAATGTACATGGTTTAGAGATATATCGGAGATATAGGGGGAGGAGAGAGGGTGAGAGAAAGCAGTGTGTTAAGACATATTGGAAGGTGACTTTTGAGTCGACTCAAAATTCAGCGATTATGGTGAACACTAGGGACTCACGTATTGGAGACGGCAAACATCGCGCCCCCTTTAAACGCATCGCCATTGATCATTGCCTGGAACCTTCCAGCTGGTACCCCAACCAGCAGCTCGGGCTTACCTGCAACATTGAATACAGAATGCTTAGTGACAGTCAACCACTCACTCATGTTGCTAAATCATTTTCATGAGCAAAAGATGTGAACTGGCCAACATCGAGACAAAGAACTTCTGTTCTACAGCTAATAAGGCACAAACTTCACTAAAAATGCTACCAGGGTGGGGCCAAGAAACGTAAGAGACGCAAGCAACGTACCAAACAGCTGCTCCCTCTTCAGAGTTGACTTGGCTCTTTTGAGGGCCGATTTTGAGCGGGTAACCAGTGGCTGCCTGTTCGAGTCCAGATACGTGAGTCTCAACGCGTGCGAGTCAACGCGAACCCCCACGCCAGCCGTGAATCCGATGCTGTTGATGTTGGCCTGGGTCAGCTTGGTCTGGCCGAAGCAGTCCCACACGCTCGGCGCGACTTGCGAGCACTGCATGTTGCTTCCGAGCGAAGCCAGCACGACGGGAGCCTTCACACCCAGGCTGACATTCACTGGCGGGGTGAGTGAGCCTGCGGTGGTCAGGCGGAACTGCGACGGCTTGCTCTGAGCCCTGGCAAGGTGGGCAGGCGGGCATGGGGGGGGAGGAGAAGGAAGCCAGGGGTTTCAAGAGCAGCGCAGGGCACATGGTGTGTTTGGTTCGGAAATTCGGGAGACCGGTGGTGGGGGGCTTTATAGCACATGGTGGTCAGGCGGAACTGCAACGCATGTGGGCCCTGGCATGGGTATGGGCTGTGGCGTGGGTGGGGGGCGGGGAAGAGGAAAAGGAGAGGGGAGGAGGATGAGGATGGGAGGTGGGGTGGGATGGTATGGGGAAATGGAGAGTTTTGAGCAGGCATGGACCAGGATTTTGAGAGTTTTGAGAGTTCAAGACACGTGCTCAGGGTGATATGGATGAGGGTGACCTGGTTCGGGTGACCTGGTTCGAGCGACCTGGTTCGGGTGACCTGGTTCGGACGACCTGGTTCGGACGACCTGGTTCGGACGACCTGGTTCGGACGACCTGGTTCGGACGACCTGGTTCGGACGACCTGGTTCGGACGACCTGGTTCGGACGACCTGGTGGTGGGCGAATGATGGTGTGGAAAAGCCCAAGTCCAGTGGCGGGGTGGGTGAGAGAGGGTGAGCAGGCGGGAGGGAGCGTGTAAAGAGGGGAAGCTAACCAAGCTAGAATGTTGGACCTCTCAAAATCGCCATGTGGTGCGGCGGCAGCAAACGCCTTGTCCTGCCCCGTCGCCATGCCTGCCCTAAGCCACACGCACACATGCCATGCCCCCAACCACACGCAAGCCGTCACCTTACAAAAGCGCCTACTGCAGATCAGGGTGCGGAAACCCCGCATGTGAAGTGCGACTATGGAATGGATTTCTTACTCAGAGGGGACTGCGATGCTGAACGTGCCTCTCACGTTCTCATCTGAAAGTTCCGCGCTGTAATAAACTGCATTGGCGGGGGGCGACGGGACAGAGAGGAACGGAGGAAAGAATGAGGGAGGAGGGACGCGGGAGGGACAGCCACGCCGGGGTATCGAACGGCACGGGTCGGGTGCATGCGAAACGCTACACAGGTGGCAGATCAGGCAATTTCTGCGCAGCGATTTCACGCAAAGCGAGCAGGGAGTAGAGCAACGGAGCGGGGAGAGCGCCGGCAATCAAGGTGACTTTGAGTCACCTCGTTCCAATGTAACACGGGCGTTAGAAAAGGGATGCAGGGATGCAGAGTGACTGGCGGCAGGCGCGGGCGGCGGGAAGAGCAGCAACTGGACTGCCTTGACGAACGCGAGGCAGTTGGGGGGAGGGGATGGATGTTAGGGTTGGTTCGCCCAACCACGGAACCTAAGGCGAAAGCACCTACGACGGCGGAATGACGGCGAAATGGAAGCGCGTGTGTGAAATGGTGGAAATCGGCCTACGGTGGGGAATAGAGGCTACGGCGTGAGAAGCGGGAGAGAAATCGAGAAGAAATGTGCTAGAAGGAGGGAGAGAGAAGGAGAAGCATCGAGAATGAGATTGACGAGGGGAAAAATGTGCTTCGAGACCAAGGCGCGTTCGAGAAAGTTCGGGATTCGGTCTTGAGGAGTGTTCACCGAATTCGGTTCGGTTGCGTGTGCGACTAGGGGTGAAACGAGGCGCACGCGGTTACTTGGGAAACAAGTGAAGTTACGAATCGCATTTTGTGTCTTGCTTGACTATAAACCTGTTTGTACTCATTCTGGAAATACAACATTGATACCAATCAGATTCTGAAAATTGCTGAAGTGTGTATTGACAACTTCAAGCAGAGCTGCACATATTATTGGATTCGGGAGATCGTGGAGAACACGATAGGCGATAGCAAGTAGACTATTGCCGACTAAGGTGCTTACGATCCTGAGAACTGGTATCAGAGCTGGTTTAAGTGGCGTTTAAGCATTCTTAAGTGCAGAGCGAAGCTTTCGAGATGGTCGGCGGACAATCGGAAGCTAGTTCGGGCTCCTCTGTGAGTATTGGAGATCCCCAAGTGAAGGCACTTCTGGAAATGCTAGCGCAAGGAGGGGTGGTGACAAAGCCCACCAGGGGGCTCAGTGAAGCCCAACGATTCCACGGCCAACACTACAGCACGTGGAGATTGAAGTTCATAAGGAGGGCGAAGGAAGTCGGTTTTTGGGAGTACTACCGACCGGATGGAGAAGGTGACGCAGCCGCGCGTAAGGCGAGATCGGATGAAGAAAAGGTGGAACACAAGAAGAGGAGTAAGCATGCGTTTTTTCAGTTATGTCATTCCGTTGCTGACGGGATTGCAGTGGGTTTGGACGAATTTGCAGAGCGCGAGAACTCTGCACAGGCGGCATGGGCTTACATGGAGTCTACATACCTCGGGCATATGGACGCAAACATCGCCGACGCAAGGAAGAAGCTGATGTTAATGACCATGGAGCCGAACCAGAAGATTATTGACTATGTCAACATGGCGAGGAGCTACAACGACGACTTAACTGCGATGGGCGAGCCGGAAACCGAGCGGGCGATGATCGGGCACATCGTCAACGGTCTACCGGAAGATTGGGCGGGTGAGCGGCCGGCGTTGATCTGCCACCCACCGGAGAATATGACGAAGCTTATTGCCATGCTTCAGGCGTTGGAGCGAGCAAGAGAGCATCAGAAGCGACGGGAGAAGTTTACAAGGGGCTTTGTGGAGGAGAAGCCTGCGTTGGTGAATGCGGCAGCTGCTGGAAGGAGCTCGGGAGCGTGCTACCAGTGTGGACAACTCGGGCATCGTGCGTTTGAGTGTGTGGAGAACCCGAGGAGTAGAAACTACAAAGGGAACGGTGCGGGATGGAGTGGTGGACAGCAACACGGAAGGTTCAATGGTGTGTGCCATCACTGCAAGAAAATTGGGCATCGTGCAATTGATTGCTACTTGAATCCCAACGGCCGTAACTACAAAGGACCGTTGAAGCAGGAGCAGCAGCAGAACGTGGAGGCCAAGGCTAACGTGGCGGAAGCGGAGAAGGAAGAAGAGGATCCGATTTTGGGGGGAGCACATCTTGCGAACGTGGTGCGTTTACCAATGGAGGTTCGGCAGATGGACGGACGTGAGAAGACGACATGGTTCATGGACAGCGGATGCACGCGTCACATGACATTCAGGTCAGATTGGATGGAGAATGTGAGGGAGTCGAGTGAGGATTATATACTACAAGGTAACAGTGGAAAGTTACCAGTGACAGGAGAGGGAGACGTGGTGCTGCGGAGTCCGTATGGAGTAGTGAAACTGGAGAGTGTGTTGCTGGTTGCGGATTTGAAGGTGAACTTGGTCAGTCAGTCACAGCTTGATGACTTGGGGTGCAAGATATTCTATGACAGTGGTGAGGTGACTGTGTTTGGTCCTGAGTGGGAGAAGTATGCTGATGGTTACTTCAGTGACGGGTTCTATGAGATGAACTTGGTCGCGACGAATGATATGGATGAGATCTATGAGGATCCTGAGTATGGTGAGATGGGAGAACTGGAGGAGTTATTGACTAAGGTTGATAAGAGCGAGGACACGGATGATACGGGAGCGAGTGTGGAGGCAGCAGTGAAGCAGGAAGAGGAGATAGTGATCACGGATGCAGCAGCAGTAAACGGTGGAGATGGAGACGATGTCAACACTTTTGCAGCAGCGATCGTGGTTGAAGATGAAGCAGTAAATGCGAAGTATGTGGGAGTTGAAGCTGTGAAAGGGGACATCATGGTGAAAGGATCAAAGGCGAATGCAACTGCAAAGGGGCAAGTGCTTAAGGAGGATGAACGCGTTGAAGGGTACGAGACCCGAGAGGTGTTGGGTGTAAAGATGCCGAGGAGAAGCGAGAGGCATAAGAAAATCTCTCACGGTTTGGATGTCAAGGCGCTCAACTACAAGACACATAAGCAGAGGTTCAAGGTGCAGGAGCTGCAGGGGAGCGTGAAGCCGACTTAGACCCTGTGAAGGCTACAAGGAGCAGGGGAGCAGTGCGAGTGGTGTTCGTGGTTGACGAACCACAGGGGAGATTGTTAGGGTTGGTTCGCCCAACCACGGAACCTAAGGCGAAAGCACCTACGACGGCGGAATGACGGCGAAATGGAAGCGCGTGTGTGAAATGGTGGAAATCGGCCTACGGTGGGGAATAGAGGCTACGGCGTGAGAAGCGGGAGAGAAATCGAGAAGAAATGTGCTAGAAGGAGGGAGAGAGAAGGAGAAGCATCGAGAATGAGATTGACGAGGGGAAAAATGTGCTTCGAGACCAAGGCGCGTTCGAGAAAGTTCGGGATTCGGTCTTGAGGAGTGTTCACCGAATTCGGTTCGGTTGCGTGTGCGACTAGGGGTGAAACGAGGCGCACGCGGTTACTTGGGAAACAAGTGAAGTTACGAATCGCATTTTGTGTCTTGCTTGACTATAAACCTGTTTGTACTCATTCTGGGAATACAACATTGATACCAATCAGATTCTGAAAATTGCTGAAGTGTGTATTGACAACTTCAAACAGAGCTGCGCATATTATTGGATTCGGGAGATCGTGGAGAACACGATAGGCGATAGCAAGTAGACTATTGCCGACTAAGGTGCTTACGATCCTGAGAATGGAGGGGGGGGGGGGGGGGGGGGGGGGGAGGGGGGGAGGGAGCAGGAGCGCGGCAGGCATGGGAAGGGGGGGAAGGGGGGTGCGCTTACTGGCGGCAGGCGTGGGCGGCGGGAAGAGCAGCAACTGGACTGCCTTGACGAACGCGAGGGCGGATTTCACGGCGCGCTGCTTCGCCACCTCGACGCTAAACGCCGCCTCTGCTCCGGGAAGTGTCGAGGAGAGTAACACACCTGCAGGCGAAGACACGAGAGAGATTGAGGGCATGATTAGATCGACTTTGCTACCAGGGTGGTGTGTCACACAGTCGAAGTAAATAATGACAGACTGATTGAATGATAGGCATGTTCATAGAAAGGAGGCATGGGTCATGAGAGACCGCACCGGCAATGACGAGGAGGCACGTCAGAACCCTACTAGGGAGAGCCATTGCTGGGGTTTCCGATGGGGTATCTTAGAGAACACTACTAGGGGTATCTTAGGGGTATCTTAGGGGTTTCCGACGGTATCTTAAAGAACACTACTAGCAGTACTAGAGAGCTATCAGTGATTTGAAAGGAAAGTCGCAGTTAGCGGAATCGAAGAACAAGAGCTGCTGGTTTCTTAGGGGTGGATTGGAGAAGAAAAATGCTGGAGTTGGGAAAAGGATGTGGTGCTTTCCCTTCGGAAGGGAACGAGCCGCGCTGACCTGCCCATGTGAAAGTAAGCGCGGATGCCGGGCCATCGTCGCAAGGCTCGCCTGCTGACTTTTCTCGTCAGCCATTCGCCCAAGGACCAGTAATAATGACTATATAATGACTATGTTTGCGTTCCGCTCCAATCGAAAGCGATCTAACCAGCGACGAAATGAAGCAGGACGCGTTCCATTTTAGTCGATGGATAAATAGCCCTCGTGCTGAAGCAAAGTAGCCCTCCCCAATAAAGCTTGACGAACTCACCACCAATAAAGCACCAATATAGCTTTATTGGTGGTGAGTTCGTTTTGCCTCGAAACCGTACTGTAACGTATAAAGGTGTAAGCAAACCATTCTGGCATGCACAGCTTCGCGCTCCATTGGTAGGGTGAACTCATGACAGAAAGCTGGACAGCAATAATTCCGTTTCTCATCTGACAGGGCCGTCACGTCAGGCTCCGTCAACTCGGGCAGGCTCACAAAGCTACTGGGGCTGACCGGAAGAAGGGTGGTTGGGATTTGCTCGAAATGGCTGGTGAGTTTTTTACTGCATTTATTGCTGCCCAACAGCGGCGGGCAAATCTGATGATGGTGGAGGGGCATGTGCAACATCGCCCATCCCTGTCTTGACAACATGGAAACCAGAGTGGTGGTGAAACCAAAATTCTATTCGACAATACCTGACACAGATTTTCAAGCCACGCGCTTCGGATACCCATAATGCAATGCTCGGAAATAAAACCTCTTGGTCCAATTCCACCGCTCCCACCCAGCTTTCCGCCCAGCTGTATTCATCGTCAAACCTCTGCACCGAACATAAACCCTCCGTAAGCCCTTCGCACATTCCTCAACCAGAGTAATCCGCTCTCATGTCAGCCCACCCCCCAAGTGAACAACCTCATCAGCCACTACAAATCCAACCTTTTTCTTCACAACGCCTCATCCTCTCCACCAGTCACTTCACGAGCCCTTATAGCTCCTCGTTCCTTGCCAGTATTCTCAAACCAGACCGAGTATTCTCTACTGCTCCTACCACATTCACCGTCCGTTGGCGGTATTTGAGCTGAAAAGGCATCGCCATGCCTCGCCTCAAACTTCCCCACTGGCTCGTATCCTGCCTCGTGTGCCTTCCAGGTACAAATTCCTTTTGAGATGCGGCGGCATCCTGAACATGCATCCGAATTGTGGAATCGCCTTGTGGAAGGCGCTTCATTTCCAGCAGTTTTAACTCTCCGTATTCTGTAATCACGTAATTCACGTAATTCACTCCGTGCCATTTTTCGGCGACTTATTCGCCGTGGATTGTGCAGGCATTATTCTCTTGTGCGCGGGGCCTGTCACCATGTCGTCAGGATTCGCGTTCACGGACAAGGATCTCGCCGTTTTCTTTCCCCGAATTCCAAGGGACTCACGTAAGACCGTACGCGATCACCGTACTTGTAAGGACGTGACGATCATGGCTAGTTGTGTACGATGTAGATCTTGTGGGTTACGCGTTGATCATTGTTACATCATCATGATGGTACCGCGTAAGGGGCTATAGCCTCTTAGTTTCCTCTGTTCGTTATCTTTGTTGTCATTCTCATTCCGAAATTAAGGAACGGGGAGTGGGAATTTGTATCCGCTGTAGACCTGACTGTTGCTGTACGTATACGGTGACCGTGAACGGACTATTCGCAAGTACCTGCCTCCACCGCACAAAAAACACCGCTCCCACTCCGCTTCCGACCCCTCACATACATCTGCCCTCACGCGAGTCGCCCTGAGTGCTCCCCCCCCTCCCGTCCTGCTGATCCATTGCAGATCCCGCCACTGCTCAGCTGACGTCGAGCCAATCGCAGGGAATCATATGCATGCAAATATCAGTACGACGGTAAGGCATTTCCTTTAACGTGGCGCCACGTGGCAATCTCCTCTGGTCATTCTCCGTGCACGAGCTTGTTTCACTCCCCCATTCCACACCCGGCTGATAAAGAGGCAACGCCGAATTTATCCGTGTTCCTCCCCCTCCTCCTCCGTTCCCCACGCTCCGATTACCGCAGCCCTGAATTCCCGACCGTTTTCCGGGTGATTATAGCGGGAAGCGTGGATCCTCCAACGCGGGTGTCGCTGTGGGACAACGGAACTCTCGCCACGGGCGGTGATCAGTGGAAGCTGGTGGCGCCGGGAGTGTGGGACTTGGAACACGCTTCCTACTGGCCTGCTGGCAATCCCTCCTCCTGGCCCGGCCCCGACACGGTTACACACGCCGGGGTGAATGGCGGGACGCTGGAGGCGTCTGGAGCGCTGGTTTTACAGATGGAAACAGGTGCTTATGACACAGGTACGCATGCCAGCTGCTATTCTGCTGCCATGTGCTTGCTGCCATGTGCTTGGTACGGTCGCAGTCAGGGTCGCGCTTCTGGAGCTTGGGGCTCTGCCGCTGGAGGTACTTCTGCTGACGTCACTGGAGCTGGGAGTGGTGCTGGTCCCGGAGGTGCTCGTACTGGAGGTACTGGAGCTGTTGGGGCTGGAGGTACTAAGCCTGAGGGTGCTACTGCTGGAGACCCTGGGTCTAGGGGTGCTACTGCTAGAGACACTGAGGCTGGAGACCCTGGGACTGGAGGTGCCGGTTCTGGGGGTGCTGCTGCTGGTGGAGCTGGTCCTGTAGGAGCTGGCGCTGAGGGTTCTGGAGCTGCTGGAGGTGCTGGAGTTGCTGGTGCTGGTGGCACTGCACAGCAGCGCCTGTTCTTTGCTCCACCGTCTCCATCGTCTCAGCCACCGTCTGACTCTGTGCTACGCCAGGTTCTTAGTTTCCCTTCGTCTACTGGTCTTCCGTTACAGCCTGGCTCACCGCTGCCTGCTCCTTCTCCTTACACTGAGCAGACAGGGGGTCTTACTGAGCGTCGTGAGCCTGCGTCGCGTCCTGTCTCGCCTGTCCGTCCTGGTCGTCCTGGTCGTCCTGGTCGTCGTGTTCCTCGTTCGCGTCAGCCGGCTGTCACCGACACCCACCTCGTAGTTTGTCGTCCTTCCTCTCCTCCGCATCATGTTCCCCTGCCGTCCCCTCCTGCGTCTTCTCTGCCTACCGTTCCTGAGCCTGAGTCTGACCGCACCCATGCTGCTCACCCTACTGTCACGCGTCTGCTAGCCACAGTTGTCACTGACCCGTCGTTTGAGTCTTCTGCTGCGTCTGCCTTAGTCACTGAGCTTGTTGACTTTGCTGCTGCCTGTCGTCTAGACTACCGCTAGTCTTGTTGCTGAGTCTGAGTCTATCTGTCCTCCGTCTGACGGGGGTGAGTATGCTCTTGGCACGGACGTCCTTGAGGACAGGCAGGAGGACCTTGAGTGTCTTGCAGCCGCTGCGCCTCATCTCGTGTCCATGCTGCTTGCCCCTGAGGGAGACCCGGATGCACTAGACATCCCGACCCCGCGCTCTTACGCTGAGGCGATCGCGGGTGAGTACTCCTCTCAGTGGCAGACAGCCATGGACGCAGAGATGGCATCCTGGAAGTCCACAGGCACTTACGTTGACGAGGTTCCCCCTCCTGGGGCGAACATCATCAGTGGCATGTGGATTTTTAGGGTGAAGCGGCCGCCAGGTTCTCCGCTTGTCTTCAAGGCTCGTTACGTTGCTCGAGGTTTCAGTCCGCGAGAGGGAGTAGACTTCTTTCAGACCTTCTCCCCCACCCCGAAGATGACCACTCTTCGGGTGCTGCTGCACGTTGCCGCTCAGCGTGACTACGAGCTTCACTCTCTTGACTTCAGCACAGCTTTCTTACAGGGCAGCCTGCACGAGGAGATCTGGCTGCGCCGACCTCCTAGCATCACTGGGTCGTTCCCTCCTGGTACCGAGTGGAGCCTCCGGCGGCCAGTCTACGGTCTCCGCCAGGCGCCGCGTGAGTGGCACGACACACTGAGGACTACACTTGCGGCTCTTGGGTTTGCTCCGTCGACTGCTGACCCGTCGCTGCTTTTGCGCATCGACACGTCGCTGCCGTCGTTCTACATCATCGTGTACGTCAACGACTTGGTCTTTGCCACTGCTGACACAGAGGCTCTCGCCCTGGTGAAGTCGGAGCTGCAGAAGAGACACACGTGCACAGACCTGGGTGAACTGCGCAGCTACCTTGGCTTGCAGATCACCCGGGACAGAGCACGCTGCACCATCACACTTACTAAATCACACATAGTGCAGCAGGTCCTTCAGCGCTTTCGGCTTCACCTGGTCCTCGCCACAGCACACTCCTCTGGCTACAGGCCACTCGCTCTCAGCTCCACCTTCGGACGAGTCCGTAGAGCCGAATGGCCCGTATCCAGAGCTAGTGGGCTGCCTCATGTACCTGATGACCTGCACTCGACCTGACCTTGCGTACCCTCTTGGCCTTCTGGCTCGCTACGTGGCTCCTGGTCGGCACCGAAAGGTGCACATGGATGCTGCAAAGAGGGTATAGCGCTACTTGTGCGGTACATCGGGCATGGGGCTCGTGCTTGGAGGGCGGAGCGCAGTTGTCCTCACTGGGCACTCAGACGCTTCTTGGGTTGACGACCAGGCTACGCAGCGGTTGTCACAGGGTTACACCTTCAGCCTTGGCTCTGGTTCAGTTTCTTGGCGTTCTACACGCTCGTCTTCGGTTCTCAGCTCCAGTTGTGAGGCTGAGATCTACGCCACAGCCATGGCTGCACAGGAGTTATGCTGGCTCACCTACCTGCTGACCGACTTGGGAGAGCGGCCTCGTTCTCCTCCAGTGCTGTACGTCGACAACAAGGCCGCCATTGCCTTGTGTCAGGAGCACAGACTAGAGCACAGAACGAAGCACATCGCTCTGCGTTACTTCCTGGCTCGAGAGTTGCAGCAGCGGGGTCAGCTTCGTCTTGCTCACGTGGCCACTCGGGCCAACACTGCTGATATATTCACCAAGGCACTTCCGTTTGGTGATCATCAGCGTTTCTCCACTTTGTTAGGCCTTGTGCCCACTTTTCCTCACTTGCTGTAGACTTTGTTTGTACTGTGATCTATATATATACCTGCTTGCTTGCTCTGCTAGGTAGAGATCACTGTGCTGTTGTTGTGCATATATACCTCCGCATGTGAACTGGCCTTGTGGCCCTTTGCTTGTGCTCAGTGTGTGTGGTGACGTTGTGATCCACCCTGAGCTTGCTTTGCTTCTCTTGACTGGTCTTGTGACCCCTTGCTCTCCCCCACTTTGCCTATGGGGGTGTGTCAAATGATATATATGCTATATATGCTTAGCCTGTAGTGGGGTAGCCAATATGGGGTACAACCCCTTTTAGGGTTCTATATTTGTACCGATCTCTTTCATAGTTCATCATTCCTTCTGCCAGATTCTAACAGCTGCTACTGGTCAGGAGTCTGCGTCAGGTCAGGTAGCCTCCCCTTGTTTGTGTCGCTCCCTGTCGCCAGAATTTTCTTTGGCACCACCGCCTAGGTCACCCCTCCTTGCCACGTCTCCGTGTCATGCACTGTCGCCTCCTAGTGTCTGGTCTTCCCAGGTCTCTCCCTCCCCTCCCTGCCTCCCCTGCGCTGCCCTGCCCTCCTTTTGTCGAGGGGCGGCAGCACGCTGCTCCTCACTCGTCCTCGTTTCCCCCGACAGAGGCTCCTCTGCAGACCCTCCACCTGGACATATGGGGCCCAGCCCGCATTCGTGGACAGGGCGGTGAGCGGTACTTTCTGTTGGTTGTCGACAACTACTCGCGTTACACCACGGTCTTCCCCTTGTGCACAAAGGGTGAGGTCCCTGCTGTCCTAATCCCTTGGATCCGAGCAGTTCGTCTTCAGCTCCACCGGAGGTTCCGCCAGGACCTTCCTATCTTACGTCTGCACTCTGACAGAGGTGGTGAGTTCACCTCTGACCTCTTGCGGGCCTTCTGTCAGGGGGAGGGCATCGAGCAGTCGTTCACGCTTCCGGGCTCACCGCAGCGAAATGGGGTTGCTGTGCGCCGCATTGGCTTGGTCATGGAGGTCGCGCATACCTCCTTGATCCATGCGGCGGCTCCCCATTTTCTGTGGCCGTTTGCAGTCCGGTACGTTGCGCAGCAGCTCAACCTCTGGCCCCGTGTCTCCTTACCAAAAACCTCGCCCACACTGCGTTGGACGAGAGAGGTTGGCGATGCGTCGTGTTTCCGAGTCTGGGGTGCTCGTGCCCTTGTCTGCGATACGTCCACGGACAAGCTCTCCTCCCGCACCATTCTGCGTCTTCCTTGGCTTTGTCCCTGACGCACCTGGCTGGCAGTTTTACCACCCCACCTCGCGCCGTGTCTTCCCCTCTCAGGACGTCACCTTTGACGAGTCGGTTCCTTTCTACCGTCTCTTCCCCTACCGCACTGCCCCCCTCCCTCCCCCGCCGCTTTTCCTCACTCCAGGTCCCCCTCCGGTAGACCCCCTCCCCCCTCAGGGTCCTGCTCCTTCAGGTGTGTCTCAGGTAGACCCACTCCCCTCGGCTGAGCCTGTAGAGGTCACTAGTGATTCAGGTGCTGCTGCGGGTGGTGCTGCTCGAGGTACTGCGTCTGGGGGTGCTGAGCCTGTGCGTGAGGTGCTGGGGGTTGCGGAGCCTGGGGGTGTTGAGCCTGCGAGTGCGGAGCCTGGGGGTGCTGAGCCTCCGAGTGCGGAGCCCGGGGGTGATGAGCCGGAGGGTGCCGGGTCTGGGGGTGCTGAGTCTGGGGGTCTCTTTTAACGATGGGGGCCTCTCTCACCACAGCAGATACGAGAGTGGCTTGCGTGGCGTACCCGCCTGAGGAGTCATGCTGCTTGAGCTGCAGATCCTGCTCTGGAGGTACTGCAGCTCGATGCGTTGCGGTTGGAGCTGCTTGAGCTGCTCGTCGGCGCTAGGAGTGCTGGTGTTTCTGGTTCTGGAGGTGCTCGTTCTGGAGGCACTGGAGCTGGAGACCCGCACGTTGGAGTTCGAGACCTTGGAGCTGGAGGTGCTGGCCCTCGAGGTGCTGGCCCTCGAGGTGCTGGCCCCGGAGGTATGGAGTCTGTTGGTGCTGAGCCTAGGGGTGCTGAGTCTGCTGGAGGTCCTCCTGGTGCCGTGTCGTAGCGGTCACCTCTCTTGCCGCAGCAGCTGCGTGAGTGGCTTGCTTCGCGCACCTGCCTTCGGAGTCGCGCTGCTGGAGCTGGAGGCACTGGAGCTGGAGGCGCTGGAGCTGGGGACCCTGGAGCTGGAGGTGCCGGTTCTGGGGGTGCTGCTGCTGGGGGCACTGGAGCTGGAGGCCCTGGAGCTGGTGTTGTCGACCTTGGAGTTGGAGACCCTGGAGCTGGAGGTGCCGGTTCTGGGGGTGCTGCTGCTGGAGGCACTAGAGCTGGAGTCCCTGGAGCTGGTCATGTCGACCATGGAGTAGGAGACCCTGGAGCTGGAGGTGCCGGTTTTAGGGGTGCTACTGCTGGAGGCCCTGGAGCTGGAGTTTCTAGAGCAGCTGGAGGCGCTGGAGCTGCTGGTGCTCGTCCTGGAGGTGTTGGAGCTGCCGGAGCTTGTGGTGCTGCGGACTTTGGAGCTGGAGGCGCTGGCGCTAGAGCCGCATGGATCATGGAGGTGCGAGCAACCTCCATGATGAAGCCAATGCGATGCTCAGCAATTCCGTTCCACTGTGGAGAATCTGGAAGCGTGAACCACTAGGCGATGCCCTCGTCATGACAAAAGTCTTCAAGGAAGCCGGAGGAAAACTCACCACCTCTGTCAGAGTGCAGTCGCAGGACCTGAAGGTCCTGCTGAAACCGTGCGCTCAGCTGGCGACGAACAGTGCGGATCCAGGGGATCAAAGTATTCCGAACATCCACCTTGCTCCGCAAGAAGAAGACTGAGGTGTAGCGCATGTAGTCGCCAACAACCAGCAGAAAGTAGTGCTCGTGGTTCCGTCCACGGACGCTGGTGGGGCCCCACACGTCCATGCGGAGAGTCCAAAGAGGAGCAGTGGTCGGATAAAACGAGGAGTGAGGAGCGGCGCGCTGCCGCCCCTCGACGCACGGAAGACACGGTGGCGCAAGCGAGCGCGGGAGCAGGGGCTGGAGCATGGGGGGAGTGTGTGGGAGGTGCAGCCGACCTGCAGCAGTGGGCGAGCTGGTCGATGGGTTGGTCGACCTACACGGTGCTACTGCACTGCCGCCGACGTTGGGGAGCCGGCGGACGATTACAGCCAGGTGGTCGACGAGGGGAGACGTCGACCTGGGAGGGGGACCGACTTCTGTGGGCGCCGAGTTCGGGTGGTCGACCCGGCAAGGTCGACCTCGGAGGCGTCGACTTGGTGACGCCGACTTGGGGAAGCCGACCTGGTGTGGTCGGCTGACACCAGGAGCTGGTCGACCAGGAGCATGGCCGAACTGGGGTGTGGTCGACCGGGGGTGGTCATCGACTTGGGTGGTCAATGAGCATGAGGAGAACCTACTGGTCGACGGGGTTGCCCGGTCGATCGAGTTACCTGAGAGACAGAGTTCTGCGGAGGCACGCGATAGTCGCCCAGGAGGTTTTGCGAGGCTGACCTCGGTGGTGGTATCCCGAGATTGACGTGGAGGATCAGATGCAGACGTGAGGCTGCACTGTGCGAGTGACGAGGCACAGCACACCAACCAGCTGCGAGCACCTGCAAAGCGGGTGCACTGCTATCCTATGGATGCAGCGCTGTACAACCGACTTACCACAGCGTTGGCATGCCGTCGAGATGCAGCGTTGGCAGACGGTGACATTGCACTGCTAGAGCACGGTCAACCTTGTCGTGCTGGAACGCAATCGACCGTGCTGCACTGGCAGTCAACCAGCTTGCATGCTAAAATTTGATGTAGTTATTGTTGCCTTGCCAATGTGAACCATTGTTCTCAAACTTTGCTAGTGAAACTCTTGCGGTTTTGCCCTGTAAACGCACAAGTGCTAGAGAACGACTAAGGAACGAACGCAGAGATCACTCTCACATCTGTGCCTAGCCCGTAGTCTAGCTCCCGTTGATTCAGTTATCACCGACAACAGGGTTGGCTACGAGACTTTGTCGCTAGAAGTGTGGAAGTTGGAGCACGGGCCGGCGTCGGGGCGGACACCGGCCAACCCGCCGACAGACACCTCAACGGCAACACTCCCATTACTCGCCGAGGTCGGTGAGCTTGCTGTTGAGGACGCTGAGGTCGTTCGCCCTCCTTCCCCTTCCCCTGCCCCTCCTGCCCCACCCCATGTCGCCGACTTGCGTAAGCTGACAACGACGTCGGCCAGCGGCGATGAGGGAACTAGTGGGGCGCCTGTGGCTCCAGCTAAGTGCATCGCTGGTGGCCGACGTGACGTCAAGCAAGTCGGCATGGTAGTGAAGTCGACGCCGACAGGGGAGCAGCAGATGGAAGAGGTGCAGCCGACTTTGGTGATGTCGCCGAAGGAGGCGTCGGCAGAGAAGCCGACGACAGGGGAGCAGCCAACAGTGAAGTCGACCACCAAGGAGCTGTCGACGATCGAGCAGTCGGCAGGGGAGTCGACGATAGGGGAGCAGCCGGCACGGACGCTGACCTTGGTGCAGCAGGATGTCGAGACCAGTGAAGGCGGTGATGCTGGAGGGGAGCAGTCGGGCGCCGAGGAGTCCATCCGACAGCGATGTGGTGGACCACGGCGTTCCGGTCAACTTCGGAGGCCGCCTGACTTCCTATCCTACCATGTGTGCTTGCCGCCGACTGTCTACACCATGGTCTACGACGAGGTCGACAACGACCTATTGTACGACGACGCCGAGGATGGCGTCGACCTACCGGTGCTTGACCCCGACAAGCACGCCGACCCCAAGCACCGCTAGGACATCGCAACGATGACGGTGAAGGAGGCGTTGGCGAGCTGGAAGGGCAAGGCCGTGAAGGCCGCCATGGACGAGGAGATCCGCAGCCTCATCGGCATGGGCACCTGGGAGCTGGTCAAACGCCCACGCGGGGTGACCATCATGAAGAACCGGTGGGTGCTGATGACCAAGTGCCACATCGACGACACGGTCGCCCGAGAGAAGGCGAGGCTGGTCATGAAGGGCTTCACGCAGATGTATGGCGCCGACTACGACGAGACGTATGCGCCGGTGAGCAGCTACGTCACGCTGAGGATCTTCCTCAGCATCGTCGCCGTTCTCGACCTTGCACCTGATGCAGCTCGACATGAAGAGCGCCTTCTTGCAGAGCAAGCTCGACCATGTGCTTTACATGTACCAGCCTGACTACTACAACGACGAGACCAGCCGGGTGTGCAAGCTGCTGAAGAGCCTGTACGGGCTGTCGCTGCTGCTGTGGTACAGGGCCCTCGACCACGTGCTGGTCGATGCTGGCTGGAAGAACAGCCAGGTCGACGAGGCTCTTTACTTCAAGGTCGGCAGAGACAGAATGGCCTGCTGGGTGCTCGCGGGTAGCAGCAACACCGCGATGCTGAAGGAGATGAAAGAGCGACTGAAGGCTGCCTTCGAGCTGCGCCAGATTTTGCCGGTGGAAAGGTACCTCGGGCTCGAGATCGTGCGCGTCAGGCTGCCGAGGAAGCTGTGGTTCCACCAGCAGGGCTACACCAACAAGCTGCGCATGCGTTTCATTGAAAAGGAGCATACCGGGTGCACCCCGAAGACGCCGGTGTCTGTCGACGCCTACGCCGAGCTGACATTCGACGACGAGGAGGCACGGGAGCGCCAGCAAGAGGAGTACCGGCGGAAGGTCGGCTTGCTGCAGTTCGCGGCGACGATGACGAGGCTGGAGATCGCCTTCGCCTGCAGCAAGCTGGGGAGTGGCCTCACGGTGAGGAGCGACCAGCACTGGCGCGAGGTCAACCACTGCCTTGCCTGCCTTGCCAACACTCGTGATACCGCCCTGGAGTTCAGCGGTGGACCAGAGTCGCTAAAGCTGGTTGGCTACGTGGACGCCGACGACGCCGACGACAACCAGATTCGGACGAGCACAGGCGGCTACGTGTTTGTCTTTGGAGGTGCCGCGGTCTCCTGGTCGAGCCAGCGCATCAAATGTGCGACATTGTCGTCGCCCGAATCGGAGTACATGGCGAAAACTGAGGCCGGCAAGGAGGGTCGCCGACTTCGCTTCTTCCTCGCAGAGTTCCGGCTGCTGGACGCCGGGACGCCGACTGTCCTTCGGGTGGACAACAAGTCGGCCATCACGGTCGCGGAGGGCATAGGGTTGACAGGCAACCTCAAGCACATGGAGAGGCAATAGGACTGGCTGCACTACATGGTGAAGCGCGGGAAGTATTCGCTGAAGTTCATCCCGACCACAGAGCAGTCGGCCGACTTCCTGATGAAGGCGCTGCACTATTCGACCTTCAATCGGGGCTCCGTCACAATCGGCAAAGTGCGACTGGCCAACGTGGGCGACGGCGACAACGACATGCAGTAGTAGGCGCCATGCCCTCTTGCAAGCGGGTGCGCTGCTGTCCTACAGATGCAGCGCTGTACAGCCGACTTACCACAGCGATGGCACGCCGTCGACCTGTAGCGTTGGCAAACGGCGACATTGCACTGCTAGAGCGCGGTCGACCTTGTCGTGCTAGAACGCGATCGACCGTGCTGCGCTGGTAGTCGACCAGCTTGCATGCTAGCATCTAACATAGTCATTGTTGCCTTGCCATTGTGAACCATTGTTCTCAACTTTTGCTAGTGAAACTCTTGCGATTTTGCCTTACAAACGCATAAGTGCTAGAGAATGACTAAGGAACGAACGCAGAGATCACTCTCACATCCGTGCCTAGCCCGTAGTCTAGCTCCCGTTGATTCAGTTATCTCCGCAACCAAGACGTTTATGCCATAAGAGAGACGGGTGGGTGAGAAGTCGATACGAACAAGACGCAGCTAACTGACCTGACTCAGCTACATGTGCAGACTCAATGGTCAGAGTGTATAGGCCAGACCCGGGTCTCCTAATGAACGTGGCGAGGTGGGCGCTAGTCCGTGAGTATGTGCATATCGCCAAAAGCTCACCCCTAGGAGTAGTGACAGCGACAAACTGGTTACTCACCAAGTTCGTAGCGAACGAGGGGAGGTGAAGACCTATGAGTGATGTGAGAGTACGACGGCTTATGCCAGCTATGCTTGCTTGCCTTTACTTTATCATGCTATTTTTAGCATAGGATAATTATATGCATGCATGAATTGCTTGATTTCCTAGGCTAGGTGCTTTCCTATATTTTATTATAGTTATAGCACCGAGCTAGGTTGCGTGCACCGAATTCTGGCTTTTCGGTTGCCACCGAATTGCCTTCTACCGAATTCGGGAAGGATCTGTTCGGGACGCTTCGCGACCCGCAGAACCTTCGCGTAACACCTGGTTACTGTGCCTTGTGTCGAGCCTATATATAGCCTCGCGTTGTACCCAGGTGATCATTCAATTACAATTCTCTTTTCTGATCTCGATCCTAGATCCTCACAAGTGAGCCCGTGGGGGTTACCGGACATGGGAGAACGGTGGAGGCACGTGCTACGACTGGGCCCACAGAGGGGTCAGCCAGAGTGTCTGGGACATGTGTAGTGAGCAGTGTGACTGTGGTGTAGTCGCAGAAGAAGCGAGACGCGCCTAAGTCTAGCGTGAAAGTGTGCACAGCCTTCGCAGGGGTTGTACGTGCTAGCAGGCTCACAGCACCTATACTAGTAGCCGCTACACCACCGACGACGCAACATTGTGAAACCCACTCCCGAATCTGCTGCAGCGAGAGGGTCTCCGAATGACACTGTTGCTGCTGCTGAGCAGGAGCAGACGTAGAGGTACCTACACTCGCCTCCTCGACCAGCGGACAGCGCTTCTGCAACGGACGGGTGGCAGGAGAGAGGGAGGACTAGTGTCTAACAAAAGCGTCGAACAAAGTATGGGCCGACGTCACCTGACGAGATTGGGCCCTCTGATCGACCGGCAGGAGAGCTCGCACGGCACGCTGTGCGACAGCATCGTGCTCCGTCCACTGTCTCTAGGCAAGGCTGTCCATCCGGTACCGCCTCTGCACGTCCTCGCCAGCATCAGCAAGATGTTTAGTGGGAGTCGTAGGGGCCTAAAGGGACCCTGACGTGTGCTCGAGCAGGGAGAAACTATCTCTAATGAAACGCCGGAGATACACGGGCTGGCACGTAAATCACAACCCTAACTTGTAAGGGCGTCCGTCTGCGTCAACTGCTAAGACCGGAGGCGTGGCCATGGTAGGCAGCGGTAATCAACAGCAGCGGCGCAAGGGCTGGAGTGGCAGCCGTAGTGGTAGCGAGAGCCTGTAGCGACAGCAGAGGCATGTGCAGCGACAATGGTAATGGCAGTGCTGGCAGTAGCTGTTGTAATGGGAGGTGCTGGGACTGTGGCAGCTATAGTGGCTAAGGCAGTGCTCGAGCAGCAGGGCGTGCCGGGCGCAGGGCAGCAGGGTGTGCAGGGCATGCAGGCAGCAGGGCGCGTGGGCAGCAGGGCGCACGCGGGTAGCAGGCGACACAGACAGCAAAGGCGCATGCGGGCAGTAGGCGACGCAAGCAGCAAGCACACGCGGGCTGCATGGCAGCAGGGCGCGCTGGCAGCAGATGCATGCGCAGGTAGCAGGGCGCATGCGGGCAGCAGGCAACGTGGTTAGCAGAGGCGCACGCGGGCTGCAGGACGCGCAGGCAGTAGGACGCGTGGGGCGCAGGCAGCAGTGCGCGTGGGGCGCGGGCAGCGCAGGCGAGGGCAGGTTGCGGGCAGCTGCGCACGCGGCTAGCGCCTAGGGCAGCGCGCTGGCAGCGTGTGGGGCAGCCCGCTAGACAGGGCAAGTGCGAACGCGTGGGGAAGGGCGGCTCTAGCGGGCAGCCGGGTCACGTTCGTTAGGGGCAGGTCAGAAACACGGGCAGGGTAGAACGAACGGTGGGCCCTAAAAAACAAAATCGGTCCTAGGGACCTACTTGCTTTGAAACCATGTTAGAATCTAGCGAGCAGGAATGGATGAGCTATGAAAATTGGTACCCATAATGGGTTATACCCCTTGTAGGCTACCCCCTGTAGCTTAGAGATAACACACAAACATGAAGTTTGACACTCTCGCCTCTCCCAGCCCCATTCTCCCCACTTCCCTAGCACCTCTCACCACATTTCTCCCCATTTCCCTCACTTCTCCCAGCCGAGCCCCATTTATCCCGTATCCCTCGCCACTCCCAGCTCAACCCACCCCGTTTCATTCACATCCCCCAGCCCCACCCCTCCCCACAATTCCATCACCACTCCCAGCCCCAATTCCTCATTTCCCTGACAAAACAGGGTGCTCAATTTTGTACCCTGATTTTGACAGGGTGGAAGAAAACATACCCTGACAGATAGGGTGACGTCCAGGGCCCATTTTATCAGTGTAAATCACCCTGATGCCCTGACTAGAAGGGTATTTTTTGGTAGTAACACTGATGCTGTTGGGTAATTTTTTCGGGACCTTGATTTACCCTGATGTGCGAGGTTTTTAGATTAAGGAACACTGTCGCCTCAGGGTTGCCGTTCCGCTTATCGAGGTTTACCCTGAGGCGCGTACCAGCGAACCCCCCCCCCCCCCCTCGTCCCCTAACCTCCCGACTCCGAAACCTGGATTTTCCCTACGCCAACTCTCGAAAATGTAGATTTCGGTAGGACTTTGCCAACTGTCTGATGATGATGATTAAGCTTGTTATTGTGTGCTATGTTAATAACAGCTGAAGCAGGGTTTTGCGAATTGGTACACTGATGCCTCAGGGTAGTCTTTTTTATACATGCAAAAACCCTAACGCATCAGGTTTTCCACAACGGGTAACCCTAAAAATCAGGTTTTTGAACATGTGCTAGACTGATCGTAAGGGTTGGTCACAACCAAAAATTAGCCATGGTGACGTCATCAGGGCACCCTGATTCCTAAGAGTACCCCAAAACCAATAGTAGGCCCTGGTAAGAGGTATTGATTTGTGGTCGTTGACTTGAGAGATGTGTCAGGTGGGTCTTAAAGCCCTAGTATTGTACCATTTTTGTTTATCAATGGTCTTTGAGCTATGGCTGCACATGTAACATATCACATACTGTTCCAGGTCACAGCGTTAGTCACTTGCATTCAAGGGCAACTCACAAAAAGGTAGAGGTACCGGTATATATACCAACACAGAAAGAGGCTAGGGAGCTAAAAGTGGAGATGTTCAAAGAGGGAGGGGAGGAGGAACAGAGGGAGGGAGGGAGGGAGGGAGGGAGGGAGGGAGCAAGGGGAACAATGGCAGTGCAACCTCTTTCAGGAAGGAGGAGGCAGTAAGTCAGCAGTGTCCCCAGCTTCCGACTCCACTCAGCTTAAACACCGAATACACGGCTGAGCCTGGCAGGGCCGCAGCACGCATGCTGGCAGCAGCCGCGTAAGCAGCGCCCGCAGCGGCAGTAGCAGCACCCGACACGCTCGGGAAGTTATCGAGCCACTCGCACAGCCACACGCCGGGGCGGGGCTGGGACCACGCGCAGGGAAGGTTAAGGTCGGTGCTTTGGGCTGACGCAGGGTCAGTGACTACGAGCGTCGCTGACAGCTTGGGGGCGTCTGGGGAGACCACCATGATGCTCACGCCTAGCTTGCACTTGCGGTTGCTGCGAGGAGGAGGGAGAAGGGAGGACGGCGAGATGAGGCAGTGGGGTTGAGATCTGTGTGCGTGGATGGTATAATTTTAGGAGAAGGAAGATTGGCATGCGAGATAAGGAATTGAGGCATTTCTGGTGCGGGGTGCGGAGCAAAGGAGCAGGGTGCGGAGCATGTTGGGCTGAGAAAATAGCCCTTAGGATCTTTGCAGGGGTGAATTCTGGGTAGAACTGATGTAGTTGTTGGTGCAACCCTACGGTTTGCACTCGGCTTGTTGTCCGTGTGCGTGAATGTGTGTGTGTATGGAATGGTATGAGGGCATGGGATAATATATATTTCATGCTTATAATTGTGTGTGAATGTTGATTCATGATGTCGAGTGTGTGTGTCGAGTCAATAGCGAGTTATCGCTAGACGCGTGTTACGCGGTCGTTTGTGTCTCGCGCGCGGTTTCTATTTTGTCGTGCGCGGTTTCTATTTTGTCCTATGTCGAACGTTCGGCGTGTCGCAGGTGTGTGCAGCAGACCCATCAAGAACTCAAGGATGAGTTTGTGATGAAGAGCCCGAGCCTTGGTGTCAAGCCTCAAGTGATTTCGAAGCTTGCCAAAAGGGTACACCTCAAGATATTGAAGATAGATACATTACTTTGTGTAGTGTAACATTTCACTTGGTGTAGGCCCTAGTGAAGGGTATTTTCGAGACCCTTCGTGGTTGGGGACAGTGTGGCACTGTTCCACATCACTGTACCTCGGCTCTTGGGGTTTGTAGGAGCTGGGAGTCATTCCCAACTCGTAACTCTTCCTATCTTGTGTTCTAAGACTATAGTGGCTGCCATAGTACCGTTCGTTCAAACCGACGCTGTGTCGTCAATTCTTTATCAAATCGTGCAATCTAAATTGCTAATTGTACACGACGTGAAGACGCTCCAGATCCAATTTGAATCAAGTCATTTGCAGCTGTGAGCAGAACGCTATCAACGTTTGAAGCCGCTGTGCAGAAATCCGTCTGTGCTCTCTATCTTTCGTTTTAGGCACATTCAAGCCTATTGTGACTATAACAAGTGGTATCAGAGGCCCTTGGAGCAGTTTCGACAATGTCTGGACCTGAGGAAAGGGGTGGCAGAGGTGCTGGTGGCAGTGGAGAAGCTCAAGCTCAAGGCCAACCCCGTGATTCAGCCATGGCGCCCATGCAACCAAGTCTTGGCCCACCTAGGGATGAGCCTAGGGTGTTTGGGCTTGACAAGTTCAACGGTGACAACTTTGCTGAATGGTCCTTCAAGATGGAGAACATCTTTGACCACTATGACCTGCTGGAGGTGATGGAAGGAACGGAGAAGCGCCCCGAGAACGACCCGGAGAAGAGCCCGTGGGTGCGGAAGAGCGCACAATGCTATCTCTTACTTGGGCAAGCGTTGGGGAGCAGTCAGATCCGTCACATCAAGCCATTCCAGCGTGAACCAGAGAAAGGACCAAAGGCATGGGCTGCTCTCAAGGGTGTACATGCTCCTGCAACAGCGGCGGTAGCGGTGGTGTTGGAACGGCAAATGGCGGCACTTCGAATTGAAGAAGACGAAGCGGTTGAAGAAGGGGTGCAGAAATTCTTCGACTTGTTGACGCGGCTTGAGGGAGCTGATTTGAACTACAGTGAGCTCCAAAAGAAGACCAAGTTGCTGGCCTTACTCCCAGAGTCATGGTCCTCGCTCATCATCAACCTTAATCGCGACTTGCCCCGCCTCTCGCTTGAAGACGTGAAGCGAGCTATCCTTCAAGAGGATTTCCGCCGCCGTGAGTTGGCGAGTGCGGATGGCGCTGGGGCAGCGAGCATCGGCCGTGGATATGGTCGAGGAAGAGGCAGAGGACGAGGGGGAGGAAGGTTTGGTGGCAGCAACTTCGGCGGAGGCCGCAGGAGTGGCGGTTACGGCAGCGACGACAAGAGCTACGGACGCGGTCGCGGCCGATTCGACGGCGAGTGTCACTATTGCCACAAGAGCGGACACATGTGGCGCGACTGCTACAAACTCCCTGATGGTTGGACCCCTGCTCAAGGCCAAGAGGGTAGAGGAGCAGGAGGAGGGAGAGGACGAGGCCGTGGAGGCCGTGGCGGTCGCGGTGGCGGAGCTGCAAACATGAAGAGCGGAGACAACGACAAGGACCCGAGCGACGATCGATACCCGGGTCTATTCTACTTCGTGTCGACGCAAGTACCGGCTGGTCCAGAGAAGGATGAAGGCTTTGAGGAGCCAGCAGCTGTGGGGAAGGTGACCCTACACCCCCTGGACTATTGGGTGATTGATAGTGGCGCTACCTATAGCATGACACCTCGCCCGGACTTGCTCACCGAACTCGAGCCGTCACCGGTGAAGCATGTCACATCGGCTTTGGGGCAGCGAGCAGAGGTGAAAGGCATGGGCAAGGCCATGTTCAAGGGTGCTGATGGGAAGATGGTGGGCCTCAAGAACGTGCTTTGGGTGCCCAGCCTTGCTGCAAACCTGATTTCCGTGCGGCGGTTGGCAAAGGCCGGCATGGACACGAACTCGAAGGGAGCCAAGACCTACACCGCAAGGCTTGGCGATCGAATTCTTTGGGACCTTCATGAGGACAGGGATTTCTACAACGAGATGTGGCAGATCCCAGTGGTCCCTATGCCTAAGGAGAGGCAAGTGGCAGCAAGCATCAGCACCAAGGATGGAGCGGTCGGTAGCGACGATGGCGCGAACGGTCGCGCTAAGAAGAATGAGCTCAAGAAGAGCAAACCTGGAGGGACCAGCAAGTTCAGTGAACCTAAGGAGAGTGGTGCAGCAACCAAGGAGCAGCAAAAGGGTGAGGAGAACCCAGAGGCAGCAGCGCAGGAGGACTACGGAGAGAGTATGTGGGGCGCTATTGCGAGCGCGGCATTCTCCAATCCAACTTCGGCTACGGGGGAGTGTGATTGGCTCACCTTGCATCGGCGCATGGGGCATGTGGCCCTGCCCATCTTGCAGCAGCTAGTGAAGAATGAGATGGTTGCTGGCATACGTGTGAAGGGGGAGCCCGATGAGGTGCTTGGCTGCCCGACGTGCATTCAAGCCAAGTTCACCCGGTTTCCGTTCCCTAGTTCGGAGGCAACGGCAAAGGCACCGCTTGATGAGGTGGTGATGGACGTGGTGGGCCCCCTGAAGCTTGGAGCTGCTGGAGCTGAGTATTTTCTCACCATTGTCGACGTCTACACCCGCATGACTTGGGTGTACGTGCTGGCCAAGAAGAGCGACGTGGCTGAAACGTTGAAGACGGATTGGTTCCCGATGGTGGAGCGGCAAAAAGACCGTCTAGTCAAGTCAATCCGCACCGATCGAGGGGGAGAGTTCCTGAGCAAGGAGTTTGGGTTGTGGCTGAAGAAGAATGGTATTCGGCACTCCCTCACCATGCCATACTCCCCTGCAATGAACGGCATCGCCGAGCGAGCGAACCGCACAATCACGGAGGCGGCACGCGGGTTGCTCATTGAAGCCGGGCTACCCGACTATTTCTGGCCTGATGCGGTGCGGAGCGCGTGTGTGGCCAAGAACAGAGCCTTGACTCATGTGGGAGCAGACAAATGGATGCCCTATGTGGAGTGGCTAGGAAGGAAGCCAAAGGTGGATATGCTTCGGGTGTTCGGGTGCATGTGCATGGCGCTCGTGCCTAAGCATCTTCGGCACAACAAGCTTGGTGCCAAGGCGGTGTGGGCCGTGCACTTGGGCATGGCTCAAAACAGCAAGGGATGGCTTCTTTGGGACCCATTCACCAAGAAGTTCTTGGTGAGCAGGGACTGCAAGTTCATGGAGAACTTCATGTACAAGGATTGGAAGGCGGAGAATGAGGCGAAGATAGGCGTGCGGTTTGGGGAGGTGAAGAGTTCCGGTTTGGAGCATGTGGAGCTGCCTTTGGAGCTGAGCAGCGGCAGCACAACCACAAGGCAATCCTCCCTTGTGAATGGGGGAGAGGAGGCCAATGATGCAGAGGAAGAAGAGGAGGAGGTGCAGCAAGTGAGCGAGCGTGCACCGTCACTCCCTTCCCGTACTACGAGTGCTCCACGGATTCGAGCCACACCGCAGCAACGCCAAGGCCTTCAAGTCCCTGCAGCTGAGGAGGAAGGAAGGGGGAAGAGGAGAGTTCAACCCCCTAATAGGCTGACCTATGATGCGCCGGGAAAGCAGGGCAAGACAGCCCTGGCCGGAGCGGCAATGATGGTCGGAGACG
This sequence comes from Closterium sp. Naga37s-1, assembly GCA_947471745.1. Taxonomy (NCBI): domain Eukaryota; kingdom Viridiplantae; phylum Streptophyta; class Zygnematophyceae; order Desmidiales; family Closteriaceae; genus Closterium; species Closterium sp. Naga37s-1. The sequence goes on from CANJKZ010000068.1 coordinate 4,404,084, forward strand.
ACGAGGAGAGTGACTACGAGGAGTGTGCCTTCGCGTTCTTCTCTCCGGTGGAGATGCCGGGAGAACCAGCAACTCTCAAGGAGGCTTTGGAGAGTAGTGATGCTGAGGAGTGGAAGAAGGCCATGGAGAGTGAGCTGAAGAGCATCGAGGAGAATGACACGTTTGAATTGGTGGAGCTACCGGAGGGGCGTACGGCGATAACGTCCAAGTGGCTCTTCAAAATCAAGTCGGATGCCGACGGCAAGATCGAGCACTACAAGTCTAGGCTTGTAGCCAAGGGGTACCAGCAGAAGGAGAAGGTGGACTTCAAGGAGCTGTTTGCCCCTGTGGTGAAGCCGACGACGCTGCGAACCCTATTCGCGGGAGCCGCCATCAAAGGATGGGTAGTAAAGCAAATGGACATCGTAACGGCATTCCTTAACGGCATCCTTGAGGAGGAGATTTTCATGGCGCAGCCAGAGGGGTTTGATGATGGTAGTGGCAGAGTGTGGAAGCTGAAGAAGGCCCTCTATGGGCTGAAGCAGGCCCCTAGGCAATGGTACATGAAGCTGCGCGAAGTGTTGGAGGGGATCGGCTTCACTCCCTCAACGGCCGATCACTCCTTGTTCATGCTTGGCGAGGGGGAGCAGAGGAGTTTCATGGTGGTTTATGTGGATGACATCCTCATTTTCTCACCCTCTTCTGACCTTGTGAAGGAGGTGATGCTGAAGCTTCAAGACAAGTTCAAGTGCAAGGCCCTTGGTGACGTGAGCTTCTACCTTGGGCTCCACATCGAACGAAATGTGGAGAAGCGGTGCATGCGGGTGCATCAACGAAAGTACCTGGAGGCATTGGCTGCCAACTTTGGGCAGAGTGAAGGCCATGTGGCTACACCCTTTCCCTCTGGGTTCAAGTGTGTGAAGGGACCAGAGGAGGAGAGCGTTGGTGAAGAGGAGAGGCGCCGATTTCACTCGTTGGTGGGCAGCCTCATGTATGCGGCGGTAAACACCCGACCGGACGTCGCGTTTGCTACCGGGCAACTGGCTAGGGTTGTGCAATGCCCTAATGAGGAGCAGGTAGCAGCTGGAATGAGGGTGGCCAAGTATCTTGGCCAAACACCGACCGTTGGGCTGCAATACTCGGCGGCGGCACAAGGCGCCAAAAGGGCGCGGATGGTGTTGAACCCGGGCGTTTGTTCCTCACCGCCTACTCGGATGCTTCATATGCATCAGAACCAGAGGACATGACAAGTGTGTTAGGCTTCATATGCTGTGTTGGTGGAGGCCCAACTGCTTGGGAGAGCAAGAAGCAGGTTGACCAAGCTTTGAGCTCGGTGGAGTCCGAGTACATGGCACTCTTCCGTGCCGTACGGGAGATTGTGTGGCAGCGGCGTTTGTTGGCTGAATTGGGGGAGGAGCAGCAAGGACCTACCCCACTGTACTGTGACAGCCAGGGTGCCATTGCTCTTGCTAAGAACCCTGTGTTGCATGGACTCACGAAGCACATGAGAGTGAAGTGGCATTGGACGAGGAGCATGGTAACCGCGGGTGAAGTTGAGTTGCGCTACGTGAAGACCACGGGGCAGCCGGCTGACATGATGACCAAGAGGCTGGTGGAGCAGCAGCATTGGAAGTGTTGCAAGCTGGCTGGGATGGCTCTGAACTGAGAGAGCAACATATCCTAAGGCCAACAATCCGAGGGGGAGTTTGTTGGTGCAACCCTACGGTTTGCACTCGGCTTGTTGTCCGTGTGCGTGAATGTGTGTGTGTATGGAATGGTATGAGGGCATGGAATAATATATATTTCATGCTTATAATTGTGTGTGAATGTTGATTCATGATGTCGAGTGTGTGTGTCGAGTCAATAGCGAGTTATCGCTAGACGCGTGTTACGCGGTCGTTTGTGTCTCGCGCGCGGTTTCTATTTTGTCGTGCGCGGTTTCTATTTTGTCCTATGTCGAACGTTCGGCGTGTCGCAGGTGTGTGCAGCAGACCCATCAAGAACTCAAGGATGAGTTTGTGATGAAGAGCCCGAGCCTTGGTGTCAAGCCTCAAGTGATTTCGAAGCTTGCCAAAAGGGTACACCTCAAGATATTGAAGATAGATACATTACTTTGTGTAGTGTAACATTTCACTTGGTGTAGGCCCTAGTGAAGGGTATTTTCGAGACCCTTCGTGGTTGGGGACAGTGTGGCACTGTTCCACATCACTGTACCTCGGCTCTTGGGGTTTGTAGGAGCTGGGAGTCATTCCCAACTCGTAACTCTTCCTATCTTGTGTTCTAAGACTATAGTGGCTGCCATAGTACCGTTCGTTCAAACCGACGCTGTGTCGTCAATTCTTTATCAAATCGTGCAATATAAATTGCTAATTGTACACGACGTGAAGACGCTCCAGATCCAATTTGAATCAAGTCATTTGCAGCTGTGAGCAGAACGCTATCAACGTTTGAAGCCGCTGTGCAGAAATCCGTCTGTGCTCTCTATCTTTCGTTTTAGGCACATTCAAGCCTATTGTGACTATAACAGTAGTAGCGGAAGCGTTTAATGAAGAGTTGTGAACCACCTTGCGCTAGTATGTGAGGGCAAAGTTGATTGATTAAAGCAAAGAGATACAGGATTATATAAGAGTACAAGGAATACGAAGAGATACAGTTATAACTACTTTACTGTTGCTGTTGCGGTTCGATACAGTGACGACTCGGGCAACTGCTCTGTAGCGAGTCAGTTGTGTGTCCTTACTGTCGCGCTGTACTAGTCAGGTCAAAGGTCGCTGACCTTTGACTTTCGCGTAACCTCCAGCAGTTGCTCAACCTCCGAGGGTTGACTCGCTGGTGCTGCGATATGTTGTGCTTCGCTTGTGCCTTGGTGTTTCGACACGATAGAGGCGCTTAGAATTAGTTGTTTCCAACACTCCCCTTCGCTTCTGGAGTGTCGCTGCTGGTGACGTGGCTCTGTCCAGTCAGCAGCATGCATTACTCGAACTTATGTTTTCCGAGCTTCTTGGTCAAGTAGTCAGCTGCCATCTCGGACGTGGGGCAGTATGACAGCTCGAGTCTCCCCTTCTCGATCTCGTCCTTCACGAAGAAATATCGCAGGGCGATGTGTTTCGTCCTGTTCGCGAAGCCCTTCTTGTTGGCTATGCGAATGGCGGACTGGTTGTCGCAGAACAGGATGAAGTTCGGTAACTGGGCTAGCTTGGCTTCCTCCAGGAGTTCGCGAAGGTACAGTCCTTCCTTGGTGGCTGAGCAGAGTGCGATATATTCTGCTTCAGCTGAGGAGAGAGCGATTAATTCCTGCTTGCTCGACTGCCAGGAGATAGGACCGATAGGCTCGAAGCGATAGATGTAGCCGGTGCGCGAGCGTCTGTTGTCGGAGTCGCCAGCGTGATCGGCGTCGACGTAGCCGATTAGCCTAGGTGCCGTGGTCCCGTTCTTGTGATAGGTCAGGCCGATTGTTGGGGTGCTGACGAGGTAGTGGAGAGCGCGGTCGAGCTCCGCCATGTGTTCTGCTTCAGGTTTCTTGAGGTAGGTCGCGAGCTGACTTGCGGAGTATGACAGGTCCGGACGGCAAGTGACGGCTGCGAAGAGGAGACAGCCCAGCTTTCTCTGGTAGTCGCGTATGCCGGCAGGCTTCAGTGGAGCGGATCCTTCCTTGCAGTTTCCTGCCGTGTAGTGATATGGCGTGGAGATGGTAGTTGGTGTGAGAGCGAAGCGTTTGGCGATGGTGTCGGCGTACTTTGCGGCGCTAAGGTAGATCGCGTCTTCTTCTTCCCGTATGTTGAGGCCGAGGTATTGGGTGACGGTCGATGACACTGTGAGAGTGAGATCCTGTTGCAGCTCCCCTTCAAACCAGGTGGTGACGTTGTCAGTTGACAAACTCCTCAGACCGGAGCTGCCATAAATGTAATCGCGAACATGGCGACAAGGCGTCGCCCACGAGCTAACTCTCCGGACGAAGAGGACGAGCCTATCGGCAGATTAATTCAACCTGAAGAAGGGCACAATAATCCCTTCACAGAGAACTCATACTACGACGACGAGGACGCGCAAGATTGGCACCAGCCAATACAACCGCGGGAAAGCCCACCCCACGATCACCAGAGCTTCGTTCCCGTGGGATGGAGAGAAGATGAATATTTTGAGAGAAGATATAAGGCGACCCTGGTGACACCGCGGCTCGCACTCCTCCTGCGCAACAACAACACCAACCACAACACATGGTACCTGGACAGCTGCTGCGGACAGCACATGGTGGGATCTGTCCGATACATCTCGAATATCAGCCGCGCTCCCGCCACTTACGTCACCGTCGCCAACAACGAGCAACTATGCGCAAATGCGCAAGGCATCGTGGTGCAAGCTCGAGATACCAACACACACATCACGTTCAATGACGTGCTCTACGTGCCAGACTTACGCTTCAGCTTGCTGTCAGCGGCACAGCTATCTGACTGCGGAGTCATGCTCACCACGGATCCCTACACACGCGACCTCATTCTCACATACGCTCCTCCGGACACACCCAACGAGTCGCACAAATACCTCGGAAGTGCTCGCTCGCTCAACGGCGTCTACGTGCTCGACTTCGACATACCCAATTGCGAAGCGTCCTCAGACGAACTTGTGGAACTCGTTCCTCTGGACTTTCCATACATGAACGTGGAGTCATGGCAACATCCGGATGGACGACCCTGGATCCGCCGCAGTCCTCACCCCCACGAGATGAACCTGCACCAACCCGGACCGGACGGGCTCTGCACCACCTGCTTCACGCCCACCGCGAGCCGCACAGAAGAAATTGAGAAAGACTACGCGACAATTTAGGAAGCGGAAAGCGCCGAAGCCGAACCTGCATGCATGACAGAAATGGAGCTGGCGATTACCACTCACCGCGTCTTCGGCACCAAGAATGAAGATCTCGGCATGCAAGCGGTGGAGCGCCCAACACCCGCAGAAGAAACTCTCCGCTGGATACTGGAAGAAGCCACGGTCGGAACGTTCGATGAGGAGAATCGGCCGCGCCCTTACCCCCGCGATGTCTGCCGCACCATCGACAAAGAGTGGAAAGATCCCGACAAGCCCGAGGAGCTCAGCGTCAAGGAGGAGGAAGAGAAGGTTCAAGAGGAGGAGAAGGAACGCCTGTACCACGAGCGAATTGCTGCAGGATGGAGCCCAAAATCAGCACGACGCGGCGGCTTGGGAGATACTGACACCGCCGGCGCAACATGGGGATCCGCAACTGGCGCATCCGGTACCGTGCAAGGTTGGGGAACTGGCGGCTGGGGCGATGCAGGAGGATGAGGCGACAAGGACTACGTGGATGCCCCGCCCACCAGAGAAGAGCTGGAGGAGATCGAGCGAGAAATTGCTGCCGAACGCGGAGAGCAACCTCCAAGAGTCGTAGTCCCTCTCGGACGACCTCCGCGCAGACGCCCATCTAGAGCAGGTCGTCCACGTAGACAATGAGCAGAATGTAGTCGTCGCCCTTCGTGAGCCGGTACATGCCTTGGTCGTGAGGTAGCTGGCGGAATCCAATGCGAATGAGTCTTGTGTGCAGGTACTGCTGCCACAGCCTCGGTGCCTGTTTGATGCCATACAGGGACTTTACCAGCTGGCAGACTTGGTTGGGCTCTCCGTTGGAGCCGTGTGGAAGTTCGACGAAGATTTCGGCGTCAACAGGTGCGTAGAGGAATGCATTTGCGACGTCGATTTGCCGCAACTTCTTCTTCTTCATGGCAGTGATCGCGAGAAGAATTCGAAGTGAGGTGTGCCGACTGACTGGAGCGAACGTCTCGGTGAAGTCGCGTCCGTGCTCTTGATCGAAGCCGCGTACGACCCATCGTGCTTTAAACTTGTCGATGGTGCCATCTGCTTTCGTCTTCACGTGGAAGACCCACTTTCCGGTGAGAATTGTTTTGTTCCGCGCCACACTGATAGGGACGACTTTCCAGGTGTTGCGCTCCTCTAGTGCCTTTAATTCCCTGTCCATGGCTTCGCGCCATTTTTCCTTATGCTCCCCCCCCAGAGCCTGCTGAACTGTGGCAGGCTCCTTAGGAATGGCCGTGCCGTGGACTGCGGTGACGAGCCCGAGTATCTGGAGTCCACTCTGTTCAGGTGCGAAATTGGGTCCTACGCGTTCTGCTTCGTCGGTGTTGACTTGTGCGGGTGTAACGTAACCGTTGTCAGCGAAATGGTAATAGGTTTCGGCGTTGATGCTGTCCCGTGGGTTTTCGTCGTCCATTGGAACGTCTACTGAGCAGTAGGGTAGAGGTCCGGCTTCTTCCGAGGCTCTGTCCACGTTCTGCTCATCCCAGTCAGCTTCATCTTCTGCCGAGGCGAAGGCTCGGGTGCCAAGAAAGCCATCGGAGCGGTCGGGGTTTCCGTCTTGCAAATTGGAGAGGTAGTATCGGAGGGTGAGGTTTTCGTAGAAGATGACATCACGTGCTGCTACTGTCTCTTTTGTCTCGACGTCGAAAATCTTCCATGCGTTGTAATGTTTTTCGATGCCCAGGTGTAGTCCCCACTGTGCGCGTTGGGAGAATCGGCCAGCTCGTGCAGATGGGGGCCGGTACTGTACCATGCAGCCCAAGACACTCAACATTTTTGTGCTGCCCAGTTTTCCTGTCCACAGCAGATGCTGTGATGCGTTGTTCGGGAGCGATGATGATGAGAGCAAGTTGTGCAGCATGACAGCGTGGTCCATTGCTTCGGGCCACTGGTGGTTGGGAAGGTGCATGCCACGTAGCAGCTTGCGCATGGTGTTCTGGAGTGTCCTGTTCATCCTTTCTGCTACGCCTTGCTGTTGATGGGCGTAGGGAAGGGAGATGAGTCGCTTGATTCCTCTCTCTGCCAAGTACTCCTTGAACCTCTGTGAGGTGTATTCTCCTCCCCCGTCTGACTGGAAGCTTTTTAGTTTGACGCCCGATTCTCGTTCTGCTACTAGAAGCCAGGCGACGAAAGCTTCGAAGGCCATGTCCTTGCTTGGAAGATTTAGATGCCAGACGTATCGAGTGGCTGCGTCGATGAAGGTGATGGTGTAATTGTACGCGTTTTGTCCAAGCTCGCGGTTGTACAGGATGTCGCTGTACACTTTCTCGAGTGGCGCGTAAGCTGGTGCGCTTGGGTTGTGGTGAGACGCGAACGGTTGATGCGGTAAGTCAGCTTCGGGACAGGTGAAGCATGTTCCACGAGCTCGCTGAAGTTCTCTGCCGTCAGTTAGGAGTAGAGAGTCTTTGTCGAGCATGCCTGCTCTTATCGTGTTGTTTAACACCGTGTTGCTTGGGTGTCCCATTCTTGCGTGCCAGGTTCCTTCGGTGGCACGATGTCCGGGTGAGCGCCGATACATGTCGGAGTTGGAATAGAAGCTGGCGGTGAAGTTGGCGCTTCGATGAACTTCTCGTGGTGCTGGGTGCAGTTGCTGCGCGGGTGTCGGTGGTGTGTCGTCAACGAGGATCGATGCCGTTGAAGGACCAGCGATTGGTGTTGATGTTGCCGCTGTTGTCTCTGTTGTCTCTGCTGCTGCCGTTGTTGTCTCTGCTGCTACCGATGTTGTCTCTGCTGCTGTCGATGTTGTTTCTGCTGCTGCCGGATGTTGAATTGTCGCTAACGCTCTTGTTCTTTCTGCTTCAGGTATCGTGTGTGAATACCAGAAACCGCCGGGGCTGAAGTCTGGGTCAAGATCCGGTGGATGTGTCCAAGAGGTGAAGGTGACGATCCCGTCGCTGTCGGCGGTGCCGAGATCTGGAACGAAGTTGAGAACGAAAACATTGTTCTTCAAGACTGCCTTGCCGATGTAGAGACCTCCTCTCCCGTGGTACAATTTGAACTCCTGGGTGGTGCTGTCTGCTTCGAGGTGAATGCCTTTTGCCATCAACTGGCTGATGCTCAGTAAGTTGTAGCCGAGTCCCTCCACGATTAATACTTTTGACATCTGTAGTAGAACGTTTGTCTCTCTTGACTGAAGTTGAACCACGCCTTGTCATCGTGTGCGCAGGTTCTGGTTGTTGGCGACGGTGATGACTACTTCGCGTTGGAGTTGGTATTCTTGCTGCACGAAGCGTCCTGAAGAGCACATGTGCTGTCCGCAGCAACTGTCCAAGAACCAGGTATCTTTCCCGGACGGCTCGCTTTGGGCAATGGCTGCGTATGTTGGATTCGGTTGGAGTGACTCGCGGCGAGGTGTGGTGTTGTCGAGTTGCTCTTCCGGTGAGTAGTGCGGTGGTGACTCGGTGATGCAGGAATCGGTCAATTTTGCCATGCAGCTGACGATGTTTCTTGCTCCTTGTGCAGATTGTGTTGTTGAAGGTTGCGACTGACTCGTGGGGTTCGCCTGCGTCGATGCCACTTGGCTGCTTGAGGGTCGAAGCTGCCGTTGCGGTGGAGTTGACTGTTGTCGATTCGGGCAGTGTGTGCGTGGGTGCCCTGACGTCTTGCAGATGTGGCAGAACGGAGGTACAGGCTTTGGTTGTTGTCGGTTGTTGTTGTTGTTGTTGTTGTTTTTGTAGCGTCGCTGAGTGTGGAAAGCGAATTCCGGTGTTGACGTTTTTCTCTTGTGTCTTTCTTCTTGCAGGTCCATGTCTTGCTGTTCGGCATGAATTTCGGCGCAGAGTGCCGCTTCGGAAATCTTCCCGTGAGCTCGGAGAATAGCTGGAGTGGAGCGCCAATGAGGACCAAGTCCAGTGATGACGACCGTGACGAAAGCTTCTTCAGAGATTGAACCTCCGCATCGAAGGAGTTTGTCGCGTAGTTCGCGACAGCGGCTGATATACGCCATTCCTTTTTCGCCTTGTTTCATCTCGACTGTTGTCAGTTGCGCCATCAACTGACTCTGATTTACGCTGTCTGTTGCTTGATACTGGCTCTTCAAGTGGCTGTATGCGAGTTCGGCGGAGTTGCCGTATCCTCGGTAAGACCGTATATTCTGCTGCTGGGTGATGTTCCTCAGTAGAATCGTGTACGCCATCATTGACTGGTAGGTGTACTGTTGCTTCTCGTACTGTGTGCCGTTTGTTGGGTATGGCAGAGATCCGTCGAAGAAACCAAGAATCTGCGCGTCTTCCACATTAACTCGAACTCGAACGACCAGGTGAAGAAGTCTTTTCCGTCGAAAGGCCTTGACGTCTGAAGTTTTAAGACGTGCGCGAATTGCGACTGAACTTGAAGTGCGTCCAGTGGTTTCTCCTGTCCAGGTGTAGGCTGCGGTTGTGGCATAAAGCTGACGGAGCCGCGCTGGGGCTCGTACGGAGCAAAGGTAGGTTGCTGTTGTTGATTTCCACGTGCGTAGGATGATCCATCAAGGCTCATTGGAGTCACGTCGTTGTTGTTATTGCTATTGTGTGACTGCGCAGGTGCCGATTGCTGGTGTTGCTCGTAGAAGGACATGAAGGAGAAAAACTTCTCCATCATGCTCTGGTCGAAGCCTGCAGGTTGATTCGCGGGAGTCTCGGTGGATGTTGCCCTGGGTCTTGTTGCCGTACCCTCCTCTGTCTGTAGGCCAGAGGCAGGAGGTGGAGTAGGAGTAGTGCCGGGAGAACCAATAGAGGAACTCCTTTCCTTCTGAGTAGCCATGTCTTCTGATGTTGTAGGTGTCTTGATAGTTGAATTCCCCCTGATAGCTCTCATACCATGTTGGGCTGAGAAAATAGCCCTTAGGATCTTTGCAGGGGTGAATTCTGGGTAGAACTGATGTAGTAGCGGAAGCGTTTAATGAAGAGTTGTGAACCACCTTGCGCTAGTATGTGAGGGCAAAGTTGATTGATTAAAGCAAAGAGATACAGGATTATATAAGAGTACAAGGAATACGAAGAGATACAGTTATAACTAATTTACTGTTGCTGTTGCGGTTTGATGCAGTGACGACTCGGGCAACTGCTCTGTAGCGAGTCAGTTGTGTGTCCTTACTGTCGCGCTGTACTTGTCAGGTCAAAGGTCGCTGACCTTTGACTTTCGCGTAACCTCCAGCAGTTGCTCAACCTCCGAGGGTTGACTCGCTGGTGCTGCGATATGTTGTGCTTCGCTTGTGCCTTGGTGTTTCGACACGACAGAGGCGCTTAGAATTAGTTGTTTCCAACAGAGCAAAGGAGCGAGGAGAGCAAGGAGAGCATGGGCAGCGGCAGCAGCGGCAGTGGCAGCAGCAGCAGCAGCGGCAGCGGCAGCAGCAGTAGCGGCAGCAGGAGCGGCAACGACAGCAGCGGCATCGGCGGCAGCGGCAGCGACAAATGGAAGCATGTCACTGCAATCTGGTGGAAGGAGGGAGAGGAAAACAGGGGCGGTGGTGCTGAGACAGGATAAAATATGGAAGTGGACGGAGGTGCAGAGACAGGAGCATCTGGGAAAGTGGGGCTATGTGATTGTGCATGAGGATGTGCGCATTCATTTGTGTGTCTGTATGACTCACCTGCAAGGCATGTGCATGTGTGCATGCATTGCATCGATTCTGCTAGGAGCAACCTGCTGCACAGCAGGAAAGTGTGAAATAACATGAGTGATGGAGCATCAGCAGCAGCAGCAGCAGCAACAGCAGCAGCAGCAGCAGCGGCACCGGCAAAAAGGGAGAGGATGGAAGGAGAGTAAGAAAGGTAGAGGGTTCCTGAGTGGATGGGAACGAGAGCACGCATGCAGCAGTAGAGTGGTCTGTCGGATTACGGGTAACCTAGCTCGTTTCAGTTGACCTGCTTACTCCGTGGAAGATCAGAGTGCAAGTGAATTAGAAGAAGGGAGCATGTGGTGTGGACGGAAAAGGGAATCAGTAATACCGGTATTACTGATTCGATTGGTTCAGTAATAGGTACATGTGTTTCTCTATGAGTTTGTGTGCATGGTGTGCAAGGGCGAGGGTTGTTGGAGGCCACTGACCTTGACCTTATGACAGTAATGACCTGTGCCGTATTACATACCGGTAACATCAAACATTGTTTACTGTTAAGCTAGTTAGTGATTGTTATAAAGAGATTGGTTCATTCCAGTGGTATAGGGGGTGGCGCTTTATACCGTAATAAGTTGCTTACACTTGGCATTACAAGGACATCGTACAACAAGAATGCAGATGCACCATCCTTAAGCAACAGGGCACGAGGTGTAGATGCAGCAAGCACTACAGGAAGATTGCAGGCAAAACAGAGGAAACATGGCAGTTTCACCTCTTTCAGAGAGGAGGAAGCAGTAGACCCCCTACACTTATTCACAGCCACTAACGCGGCTTCTCTCCACATATTTTATGGTGTGGCTGGCACCACCCTGTGAGGAACAGAGCAGTCCTGACAGAGTTCGTTCAGAGAGTGTAACGCAGCGTGCCTTCAGCAGTGTCCCCCGCTTCTGACTCCACAGTCAGCTTAAACACCGAATCCACTGCCGAGCCTGGCAGGGCCGCTGCACGCATGCTGGAAGCAGCCGCGTAAGCAGCGTTTGCAGTGCCAGCAGCACCCGACACGCTCGGGAAGTTGTCGAGCCACTCGCACAGCCACACGCCGGGGCGGGGCTGGGACCACGCGCAAGGCAGGGAAAGGTCGGTGGTGTCAGCAGTAGCCGGGTCGGTGACAGAGATTGTTGCTGACGGCTTTGGGGCGTCTGGGGAGACCACCACGATGCTCACGTCGAGCTTGCACTTGCGGTTGCTGCGAGGGAGAAGGGAGAGGGAGGAGGGAGAAATGAGGCAGTGGGGTTAAGATCTGTCTGCGCAGACAGTGATATCCTAGGAAGTGGGTAATTTAGTCTTATTATATTGCTGTGAAAGAAAGTTTGGCATGCACGAACCAGGATTGAGACATTTGTGGTGCAGCTAGCAGGGACTCACATGTTGGAGACGGCAAACATGGCTCCTCCTTTGAGCTTCTCGCTGTTAATTGCTGCCTGGAACCTTCCAGCGGCAACCCCAGCCAGCAGATCGGTTTTACCTGCAGCAACATCGAGCTCAAAAGAGTTAGATAATTGCTCATCTTAAAAATCATTTTATGGGAGCGAAAGAGGTGAACTGGGCAATCTCGGGTTGTCAGTCAAGACACACGACTGCTCCGCACAACAATCAAGAAAACAGAAGTACACAAACTGGGTCACCAGGGCGGAGCGGAGCCAAGCAACGTACCGAACACTTGCTCCATTTTCGAATTCGCCTTGGCTACCGCGAGGTTGGCATTGGAGTCGACCATGAGCCCCATGTTGCGTGCGTCTGTGTATGTAAGACTCAACGCATACGAATTCACGCGAACCCCCACGCCAGCCGTGAATCCGATGTTGTTGATGTCGGCCTGAGTCAGTTTGGTCTGGCCGAAGCAGTCCCACACGCTTGGCGCGACTTGCGAGCACTGCATGTTCTTTCCGAGCGAGCCCAGCACGACAGGAGATCTCGCGTTCAGGGTCACTTCTTGCGGCGGATAGGGCGAGCCTGCAGCGGTCAGGCGGAACTGCGACGGCTTGGTCGCGGATCTGACAAGGTTGGGAAGGAATTACCAAAAAAAAAACAAACAAAAAAAACGGGAATTTAATTGTTGAACATGACACCCCTCAGTGATCACGCGGAACTGCAAGGTTGTGCGGGAAAAGGGGGGAGGAGCAGGGAGACCAAGGGGACAGGGGGTTAGGGAGAGGGGGAAGAAATTGGGGAATAGGAGGGTAGGGAGGGCGGAAAACGTATCTCCACTCGTGGGTCGTTCTGTCGCCGTCCCTGCCGTCAGTGATCGCGCGCACGGCTCAGTGCTCCCACAACCATACTACTGCATGTGACAAGCCATATGCTATGCTCACGGCACGAAATTCCCGACCCCAAATCAGACGCTAAATTTTTCCCTACTCTGAATCCCGGGTTTAGGATCCTAGATTTCTTACTTGGAGGGGACAGCGATGCTGAACGTCCCTGCCACGGTCTGATCCGAAAAGTCCGCACTGTAGAACTCTGCATTGGCGATCATCCAACGTGGCAATGAGAAGGGGAGGAGGCGAGATGATGGAGAGACATCTCGAGTCATGGAATACGATAACCGACACAAAACGCGACAGATAATGTATAAGGATTTATCACGAGAAATTACCACAAAATTCAAACTCAAGCAAGCCGGGAGAAGGATTACAACTTAAGCAAGCCGGGAGAACAGGGTGCAGAGCAAAGGAGCGAGAAGAGCGATAGGGAAGGGATGGAGGCACTGACTGGCGGCGGGCGTGGGCGGCGGGAAAAGCATGGTGAGGACGGCCTTCACAAACGCGAGGCCCGCCTTTGCGGCGCGCTGCTTGGCCGCCTCGCTCAACGCCTCTGCACCGGGAAGTGACGACGAGAGCAGCACGCCTGCAGCGGACCAAAAAAGAAAGTTGTCAGAACGATGAAAACAGTAAAAGCAAGTTAAAAGTGCGTGGCGATGGGAATAGAAAATTATATAAGCCTGTATAACAGCCCAGCGATCGAGGAGAGACGCATGAGTTGATGAGAAGTCATACCGGCGATGATGAGGAGACACGTGAGAACACGGGGAAGAGCCATCGCGGGTGTTTCTGTTGTGTCGCTGAGAAGCCCTAGACAGCAATACCACTGATGTGAAAGGAACTCGCGGTTGCAACAGAGTTTGCGGTCTTAAGAGAAGAAGGAGCTCTTTGAAAGGAATGTTTAGGGAAGAGAAAGGCTGTTGATGAGAAAAGGATGTGGCTCTGATGGTGGTAATAAACGATTTACGGATGAGAAGGCTTGCGTCCAAGGGTGGAAGTGAACACGCAGCGCTCAGCTGCTTTGTGTGAGGTAAGCGCGAAACCCGGACCGTCATTGTCGGTCCGTCAACCATTTGGCCAGGGGTCCAGCGATAATGCAAACGTCCGCGTTCCATTGGAGAAGTGAAATAATAGAGGCTTCATGCGTTCCGTTATTCACGGAACGAAGCAAGAGACGTTCGCGTCTCAGCTGCGCCGATGGAACCTAGTTGGCAGGAAATAGGCTGAGCTATGTACGCGTTCCTGAATGGTGAAAGCTAGGAAGAAAACTGGGAAACTGATTGACTGGCTGGCTGGTTGAGATGTATGAGGCGAAGGGGTGCTTCATGGCGCAGGACGGTTTCACACGGTGGAAAACTGTTTTTGAGTTTTACCGTGTGGCTGGCTGGTTGTGACCGTTTGAAGGCGGTGGGGAGAGGAGAGGAGGAAGAACAATTAAAGCTGACGGAAATCAGCACACCAATAATTCCGTTCCTCATCTGACAGAGCCGTCAGACTCCGTCAGCTGCGGGCTGTTGCTGGTCGCGGTTCACTGAATCCTAAAATGAACGGGGCTGACCGTGAAGGAGGATGGTTGAAAGGGAGCTGTTTGTTGGGTTTGTGTCGCTGAAACGGGTTTTTCGTTGGTGTCTGAACGAGTCAGCGACTTCTGACGAAACCCTTCGCAAGTGGGGGTGCCACAGAGGGTGGTGGTAATTCAGGATGTCAACTTTCGCACGTAAGGTTTCTGCCCCGTGTCATGGAAATATTTGGTACTGCATTATTGCTGCCCAACAAGGGCGGGCAGATTTTCAAGATGAGCTCGCCCAATCACTTCATCGGAAGCAAAAACTTATTTCTGCCAACCAAACACACCAATGCGATTTTCAAATAGCGCGCTTCGGACACCCAATAATGCAGTGCCTGATTCTAACCTCCAATCCCATCGCCCCACCCGATCCATTCCTTCCTCCGCCCACCTCTATCCATCGTTATCTCTCTGCAACGCATATTAATCCCCTGTAAGCCTCCGTAAATTCCTCAGCCAAGCTTATCCGCCTCTACCCCATCCTTCTTCCCAAGCAGACGACTCCACACAGTACATAACATACTTCACAACATTCATCAGTTCACATCGTGCTTTTCACCTCTCGAGCAGCAATCCCGCTTGCACTTGTGCTCATTCTCGCTCCTACCCAGTTTTCTTCCAGACCAGACCGAGCTTCTTCTGCTAATTCTTTCTACCTCCATTGTCCGTTCACGGCATTTCACTCAAACGTGTCGTCATGGCCCGCCTCGCAATTCCGCATTGGCTCGTATCCTGCCTTATGTGCCTTCCTGGTAAGAATCTTCAAGGCGCAAAATTCAGATGGCCCGTTCATTACAGCTACCCTCATCTTTGAAAGAAATCTAAGCCTTTGCGGTTGTATTTTACATCGATTTACGCTGAAAACAAAAAATCATACACGATACACTTGATTTTCGCCGCAGGACTCGTGCTTCTCCTCTGCGCGGCGCCTGTCACCGTGACTTCAGCGGCGTTCGAGGTCGCGGACGCGGATATCAAGAAATTCGTTCCAGCAACCTCTTCGAAATCATGTAAGTCCATACGCGTCACCGCTTTGACCCAGCGTCACGCTCAGTTTGTGTTACCATTCTGAGACTAGAGCGGTCTCAGCGGCTAACCCCTCGTTCTCCCGTTCCCACTCCATATCTTTGCAGCATTCTACAGTGCTCTGGTGGTTTCTTCATACGAATCGCAGGGGACCGTGATCGTGCGTATGCCTGCCGAGTAAGTCCGGCCTTCCAAAAGTCTCCCCGTGCCGTCGCATTCCTTCATTCCTCCATATCACGAAGATTCTCCAACCCAGCCGGCTGATAAACCGCCGTTTCTGCTGACTTCTGAAACCTCCGTGTTATTCATACTCCCCCCTTCCTCCCTCTCCCCGTCCGTTCCTCGCGCTCCCATCACCCCAGCACGGGCCTATTCCCGGTGGTTCTCCGGGTGGTCATGGCGGGAACCGTCGAACCGCCAACGGACGTCTTACTCGATGGCACGTCTCTGGCGTCGGACGCCAGTCAATGGAAACTGGTGGCTCCGGGTGTATGGGACCTGACTAGGAGTCTCGACTGGGGGGCCATTGCTCTAGGAAGCGCCTTGATTGGTGTCGGGGCCGAAGTGTCGCACGTGGATGTGAACGGCAACGCGATTACCGCGTCAGGATCGCTAGCGAAGATCGGATCTCTCGATACTGGTACGGACGCTCTAGTTATGAATCCAGCAAAGCAGATTGTGTTCTTCTTCCATCCATTCGTTATGATTACTCGTGACAGAACAAGTTATACTGCGTTGCGGCGGACTCTGTGAATTGCACCCTTCCCATTGCAATCCCCCTGATGCACCCCTCCTCGTGCATCCCCCCCCCATTCCGCCTTTTCCCGTTGTGACTCTCCCAATGCGCCCATCCGCCCCTCCCATGTGCCAGGCCTCGCAGTGCTGCCATCCATGTCAGGCGGCCGATTCCAAGCCATGTTCTCGGGGGCCGTGGCTGGGGGAGCCAAGATCCGCATCGCCACCAGCACGTGAGTTCCTAATTTCGGAACATCTATTGCGATGAGAGTGGTAACGGCGAAAGCCAATCCAGAGAGGCTGCATTCGAGGGGTTTGGGATTGTGAAGCTGGTCAGGGAGGAAACCTAGTATGACAAATTTCCGAGAATATAAAACTACAAGCAAGCAAATCGACTTATATTTGCTCTACTTGTTGTGTCCTCTGCTGCCCCCCCTTCTCTCTGTCCCCCCTCTCTGCCCCCCCTCTTTGCCCCTCCCCTCTATCCCCCCGCCATATAGCGACACCAAGGTCAGCCTGGAAGAGCACCTGGCCCTCATCAGAGGCGTGAAACTAAACTCAGCTTGTGCTCTTCCCTTCACCTGCTTTACCTCTTGTGTCCTGCTGCCCCCCCTCTGCTGCACCCCCTATCTGCACCTCCTCTGCCCACTCTCTCTGTCCCCCCTCTTTCCTGCACCCTCTCTCTGCCCCTTCTCTCTGCCCGTCAAGCAGCGACACCAAGGTTACTCTCGAGGTGCACCTGGCCTTCACCAAGGGCGTAAACACCAACTCAAAGGTCTCTCTGGTGGGTCAGGTCGGAGCCGACAAGTCTGCCCCTCTCACCCTAGCATGCCCCTTCACATCGAACATCAAGGGAGTGTTCACTTGCTCCAAGTATGTCGACGTGAAAATCCCCGCGGGAGCTGCTACCACGGCCGGCGTCTTGGGACTGCAGAAGTTTATGGCTGCTCTGGTGGGAGCTACCATGTCAGGTGATCACCTGGCGGCAACCTTCACCCTGATAGTGAATGGGCAGCAAGAGACCCTTTACTACGGTTTGTAGTTCTATCTTATCATTCCCGTGGAGTTCTTGCTTGTGAAGTACCGTCATGGGGGTGATGTGAGAGGAATTGTGATGTAACTGCATATCGTGGATTGCAACTAGGAACGGGGTCTTAAACGGGAAATGGGAGCATATGCTGCTTGTAATCTAGTGAATGTTTCTGCTTAATGATGACATTGTACACTGAATAACATTCGAAGACAAGATTCAGTTTGAAGCTGGAGGAGCTTGGGGACCCAAGTCACTTAGCTTCTTGTTATGCGGGTCCACGATCTGCAACCAGTTGAGAGTTAGTTCAGGCGAAGATGTCAGGGATAGTCACTGGAGCAAAGGCCCAACTCACCTTGACGATTATGATGGCGATCACTCCAAGAATAACAAGCGCCAGCATTGCCAAGATGCATTTATCTGTTGCCATCTGCTTCAGTGGTTGTGTTAAGCAGGTCGCATGGTTTAGGGAAAAGAGAGCACTCACCATCATCTGACTCACCTGTCGGCCCAATGCCTTCACAAGCTTGGCTGCCCGCTTAAGGGAGAATTCTAAATTGTCAAGCTTATCAACAATCCGTTCCATTTGTTCGGTCTGCACGCGTCACACAAGAGTAAGAACCCCGCACTTACAAGGCAGAATCTTCAGCGCCATACCTGTCCCTTCAAAGTCGTGGCCGTTGCTGCTCCAATGTTGATAGTGTTCTCAACTACCTGAAACACGAAAAGCACATACGGTAATAAACATATGCATCGCCTTCGACAAAGGTCTTCGAAGCAAGAAAGAACCTGCTTGGATCTTAGAACAGACCGCTTGTCCCATCACACGATTGCCCTCCTCCATCAGCTGAGCATTTGTCATCGCTGCAGGGAGATCAGGAATGAAAGCTCAATACGGCTGCGGAGCCAGATGGAAATTCATACGTCAACCAGGAAGGAAGTGTTACCAGATGCTAGCCGGGGAGCTCCCACAACTTCAGCCGTTCTTCCATCCTCGCTCAGCTTCACCTTCTGGCCTTCCTGGATAGCGCTCTGGTAGCTGCAAAAACAGCCTCATGATTAGACCTGGGGTAATGACATGAATGTTACACCATGTACGAACGTTTTTTTGAGAGTGACGAAGACGTTCAAATCTTTCACAAGGTTCCTTTTCTTCTCCTGCAGCAATTTGTTAACTTCTGGTGAGTTCTTAGCTTCTTGGTCTTTCATGTCACGCTCGAATTCCTGAATCAACCTGCAATAAGATCCGTTTGCTCAGTAACGCGACTACGCAACTTCGACGCAACGGCAGAGTTTTCATATCCACCTTCTGCACTCTAAGTTTAGGCGTGACATCTTCCAGCAACTGGCTTTGTCGAGAAGGGTCTTCGCACTTGTCAATCTTTGAGAAGGTGGTCCTGGAACAGATAAAGAGTGTCAAACTCTGCATAGGTTCTAAGCGTACTATATATTCACCTCATTCAACCGACTCACTTCAACTGGGTGAAGCTTCTACCAAGCTGGTTCGAGATATCGTTCAGGGAAGGCGGCAGGTTCGTTAACGACATTCTGCCTCAGCGTCCAGAATCGTCCCAAAATCGTGACCTTGGATGATACAGTCTGTTTGTGTACTGAATCTGATTTACAGGAAATGGCATGAAGCGATTCATCTGTGACCAACCCTAGAAGCCCTCTGCACTTGGTGTCTGGAAGCGCTGCGCATCCCCGTGAAGCAGCCACTGCCAGGAAAAGGACTCAACTTTTTGAACTGACTCATTTCAATGTAACACTGACAATGATTCAGGATATACCGGTAGTAATATATGAAGAAAATCTGGAAGCATTGTCACTGTCAGGCCAGATTACATGTGCTCGACCTTCTCTCGTTCTGGAGATTTGATACGAGCAAAACAACAATGTGCCAACAAGGATATATTTATGAAAAAAAAAAAATCAAGCACGAAGCGGCTTCAATCCAAGTTTCGCACGAAGCTTGTTGGCTTCCGCGATTTCAGGATCCTCATGATCTGTCCCATCTGCTGCCTTCTCTTTCTTCTTGCTCTTCTTCTCCCTGCCACATTAAAAACGAAACAATTATGAGCAAAACGACTATGTGACAACAAAGGATATATGTGTGCTGTGTAGAGATTTGGTGATGTAAACCCTATGGACAGCATACTTACTTGGTCTCGTCAGCCGCCTCATCTCTTCGATCGCGTTTCCTCGAATCACCATCCCTGTCCCTGTCTCTATCCCGCTCCCGCTCCCTGTCCCTGTCCCCATCCCTGTCTCTCTCCCTGTCCCTACCCCTATCTCTTTCCCTGCTCCTGTCTCTTCCCCCATCCCTATCCCTGTCCCTGTCTCTGTCTCTCTCCTTACCCCTGTCTCTTGCCCAATCTCTGTCCCTATCCCTATCCCTGTCCCTCTCCCTGTCTCTGTCCCTCTCCCTGTCTCTGTCCCTGTCCCTGTCTCTGTCTCTGTCTCTCTCTCTCTCTCTCTCCCTGCCTCTGTCTCTGTCCCTGTCTCTATCCCGGTCCCTGCAAAGGTGGAAGCAAAGAGGCAACAAACAGAGAGATGTTATTGGTGTACAGATCTGACCTTAAGCGCACTTCACGCTACTCATTTCATCTTTATTCATCTATGAACCACACCAAAAAACACCCAATGATGTTCAGTGCTTTATACTTCTCTCAGAGCACTGCCAGCACTGGGAAACCTGGAAGCACTGATACCCATGACTGCACACTCAAGGAGCTCCGAAGAACTCTATAAGGAGTACAAAAATAGGTTTGTTCTTGGGAGAACATATGACACAAAGGCAACCCTCGTCCATGAAAAAAACGAGGGGACAAGAGTGAGTGGGCCATCTGGGAAAGGCAGCCTTGCAATGACAAGAAGTCATTGAAGGACTGCCTAAAAAAGATGAGCTCTTGCCGCCTTGCACGCACAACTGCAGCTTGCTTCAGGACGCTTCCCAAGAGGATGCTTCCCAGAAAATGCACAGTCGGCTGTTCTCCCTATCGAGTTAATGAGCGGAATTCAAACAACAAATAGCTAAGGGCACTTTGCAAACACTACCAAACGTTGCTCAGGAAAACAAAGACAAAAAGTACCTGAAATAAACTATCTGAGTACAGTGGGATACTGAATACAGTGGCACATACCTGTCTCGATCCCTGTCTCTGTCTCTGTCTCTGTCCCTGTCCCTGTCCCTATCTCTTTCTTTGCCCCTGTCCCTGTCTCGGTCACCCTCTCTTTCCCGATACCGATCTTTCTCCTCAGCCTGGACACACATGTATGTGCGGACAAAAACGGGAGAAATTCGAAAACAAAAACAGGTTGTAAAAAGAAACAAAGAGAATATACATGGAATGC
Organism: Closterium sp. Naga37s-1; assembly: GCA_947471745.1. Classification (NCBI taxonomy): domain Eukaryota; kingdom Viridiplantae; phylum Streptophyta; class Zygnematophyceae; order Desmidiales; family Closteriaceae; genus Closterium; species Closterium sp. Naga37s-1. Next base: position 4,424,462 of record CANJKZ010000068.1, read on the forward strand.
ACGAATGAATTAGGAATCTTTCTCATGCATTCATCCGTGCATTCAACAGGAGCGGAAAGAGGACTAGGTCGTACCTTATCAGCAACTGGTTCTGGCTCCTCTTCCTCCTCTTCCTCTTCCTCCTCCATCTCGTCATAATCCAACCCACTCTTTCTCAGCTCCAACTGCCCTGCTGCTTCCAACGTCCATCTGGAAAAAAGAAGATAAAAAAAAAAAAACACCAGATAGTAAAACTGCCGGAAGACTTCCACATTGAATTTTATGAATACATGACGGACAAAAAAACAGAAAAAGGGCTCGAACCAGGAGCAAAACACGTGCAACATAGACCACAGAGAACAAGGTTAGAATCAAAAGCAAGCCTCATACCTGCGAGGTATGCGAGGCAATGCGATGTCGCAGCTGGAGTCGAGCGTGAGAAGCTCCTCTATGAACTCGTCCACATGCGACAACACAAACACTAGGGGGAAAGAAAGGGTGGAAGGGGGCGAGCGGGGGGTGATGGGGGAGCAGGGAGGTGAGGTGATGTCGCAGCTGGAGTCGAGCGTGAGAAGCTCCTCTATGAACTCGTCCACGTGCGACAACACAAACACTGGAGGTGTGGGGTAGTGCACAGTAAAGGGGGAGTGGGGGGGACGAGTGGGGGGACGAGTGGGGGGTACGAGTGGGGGGGAGGAGTGGGGGGGACGAGTGGGGGGGGCGATTGGGGGAGAGAGGTGAGGTGATGTCACAGCTGGAGTCGAGCGTGAGAAGCTCCTCTATGAACTCGTCCACATGCGACAACACAAAGGCTGGAGGCACGGAGGGGGGAGAGGGGAACGAAAGGAGGGGGATGGGGAAAAGGAGGGACGGGCGGGGGTAAGCAATGTCACACTGGAGTCGAGTGTGAGAAGCTCCTCAATAAACTCGTCCACGTGCGACAACACAAAGGCTGGAGGCACGAGGTAGTGCGAGGAGGGGGGGAGGGGTGGGGCAGAGGGGGGAAAGGGGGGAGTGGTGAAGCGATGTTGTGACTGGAGTCGAGTGTGAGAAGCTCCTAGATAATTTTGTACAAAGGTTCCAGGTACAAGTTTATACACGCTTAGAATGGCTCCACGTCCGAAATGGCTTCTGCACTAGAGCACTTGAAACCTACCCAAATAAACCTCGCAACAATAATGAAAGACAAGAGCAGTAACTCACTTCCACTCTCCAGTTTCCTCCGCACTTTGCGGTAGTCTTTGTACAGAGGCTCCAGGTACTGGTACACGTCCCTGGTGGCTTTCGGGCTAGCACACTCAGAAACTTAGACACCTAGCCCACACTTAGAGACCTCTCAAGGATAACGATGGACAAGAATGGGAACTCACTTCCGCTCTCCAGTTTCCTTCGAACTTTTCGACAGTCGTTGTACAGTGGCTTCACAGGTACTGGTACACGTCCCTGGTGGCTCCCAGGCTAGCGCATATACAAACCTAGACACACCTAGAACTTACAACGATAACGATAGATAGGCGAGAACAAATAACTCACTTCCACTCTCCAGTTTTCTCCGCACTTTCCGATAATCGTTGTACAGCGGCTCTAGGTACTGGTACACATCCATTGGCTTGCCCACCAGCCGCAGGTAAAACGCTCCAAGCAGGCGAACGTACCTGAGGAGAAAGGAAGGGGGTGCATGGGAGAGAGGAGGGGAATGGCAGGTATGAGAGTTGGGTGATGGAAAGAGTAGGTCTGAGCTGAGTGGCTCCAGGTACTGGTACACGTCCATGCGCTTGCTCACCAGCCGCAGGTAGAACGCTCCAAGCAACCGCACATACCTGAGGGGTATAAGGGGGGCGGGGAGTGGAAGGGGGAGGCGGGAAGGAGGGGAGGGGGGGAAGGAAGGAAGGAGACGATGTAGGTTGCAAAATTCCAACAATAGAGCGTCGTCGCCCCTTAAAAAGCCCAACTCGCATCCCCGAAAAAAAAACGATCAAAACTGAAGAATCTTGAAAACCAGGCAGATGTGACCGTCGACACATCAAGTAACGTACTCACTTGTAATCTGAGTTCTTTATAAACTCGACCACGATCTCCTTCTCGGGTTGAATCTGAAGCATCTTGAGAATGAGGCACATGAACGGGGTGGGCTTGCGATTTCCTCCGAAGGTTCCTCCGAAATGGTCCAGATCCATAGCTTTGTCGACCAGGGTTTCAGCTGCCGCGAAGAGACGGAGGAAACACCACGAAAAATGAAGGGTTTTTATTTACAGAAATTTAATTGCTTGCAGGAACGGGGACGAAAACAGGGGAACCGGGAAAACGATATTCACCCAAGAAACTCAAGTGGCATAAGTGGAAATAAGGGTGAAGAAACGCAGACAGGAAGAGACGGAACCGAAACTCGCAACGCGAAACAGCGACAAAGGTCACGAAAGGTATCGGGAGGCGGGGAGGGGAGGGCCGGGGGGAGGGCGGAAACGGCGGAACATAACGATAATCCGATAATCTCGAGGTCTAAGGGTTAGAAGGTCAGTGTTTGAGAGAAAGTGGTCAAGAGGACGCAGCATCGAGTTCATCGGCAAAGGCGACGAAAAGCTGACGCAATGAGAACGAAAGAAAAGAAAATTAAATGAACAATTCCCCTTTCGAAGTCGAAAGGACGAACCTGTGAGGCCGAAACATTGCTCCTTCCAGTAAATGTTCTGATAGATCTTGGCGCGCAGAATCTTCTCCACCAGATTCTGCGGGTTCGTGCCGTGAACCGTTCGCGCCCTTGGATCCGTTCGATTTGCCATGGCGCATCAAGAAGACGACAACAATCACCTTGTCTATCCGCAGCGATCTCCTAAAGCGCAACGTCAAGGAGACAGTGATCACTGGTTCTACACTCGGATCGATTTTCTAGGGTTCGACGTCGAACGGGAGGCCTCGCCAGAAGTGAATGGCCGTCACCCTCCAGAAGAGAGTTCCGCTTTTACTTCACCCTCGTGCCATAGACATGGATACTTACCCTAACAGGTGACGAAGTGGTAAGGGCGTGTCCCACGAGTTAGTTTACAGTTCAAGTTCAGTGTTGTAACCCTGTTTCCCGTCTGTAACCCTTCCCTGCATGACATGCGTCTTCAATGACGCACCGGATGACACGCCCAGGACGTCAAGATGTTCGTACTATCCCACGTACAAGGTACGTGAGATCACTTCGTACCGGGTCCTCCATTCCGTTACCCCAATCGGAGACTTCGCCCACATTCAGTCGCGCGAAGAAAAAAATAAATTTCGCAAAGGGCACAGTTGATTCGCACTGTGGCGGGTTACCGCTCGCGGCCCATGTTCGGATGACGATTTTTGTGTGGGTGGGGCTATGAGTCCGCGTGGGTCAATTTCGTTTGGCGCTGTGCTGACGCGCTGCGTGCTTTTCACGTCAGAGTGTACACTTGCTTTGTCGAAATTACGTAAATAATATGATTTTCTACCCAAATGAACTCATGGGACACGCCCTAAGACTGCCTAATGGGAAAGTACATCCCAGCTCCTGTGTTTCAGATTTCTCTCATATTTAGCCCCAGGTTTACTAAAAAAGTACGACTTCCTGGAAGTTTGCTCACGCGAGGCCCAGATTATGTTCAAAACTGGTCCTGCGGGTAAATTTTTTTTGACACGTGTCCAATTCGCATTAATTTTTTTCGCCCTAAGGACGCGTCCCTGAAGCGGATCGATCGGCTGGAAGATCGGTTTTGCGCATGGGGTTAGCTCTGTAGCGTCGTGATCAGCAAGGTAACTGAATTTCGTGAACGTTCGCGAATTAACAGTAAAAATGTGCCCACGAACATGTCACCTACGGGAGCCCTGATCGATACAGCGAAGTAAAAATATCGAGCGTGAGATTGGGTGGCGGGGTGTTGAATTTCGCGCCACAAGTGACAGTCAAATTCGAATGTTTTCGCTCGTCATCGCATACCCTAGGTTTCCCAGTGCGATTCTGCGCACGACAACATTGCTGTTGTCGCAGGCTAGGTTACCACAACCCCGTAACCTGCCATACCGAACCTGTCACCTGTATATCGGTGCGCCGTAGCTGTGCAGTCATGGGCACCGATCTCTACCGAGCTTGGGCTCGAAATGACAATCGGTGCGGATCGGCCGATCTTCGGCCGATCCGCTTCAGGTGACGCGTCCTAAGTATCAGGTCACCTGGCGACGCCACTATTCAGGGCACAATACAACCAGCTTCGTCTCCACAATCAGCATCTCCTTACTTCAACTCTCTAAAAGCACATACGTATATATTCGGACTTCTGTTTGACCACTGTATTTGAAACTCAATTTCTGTATCATAGCATAAGAATTGAAGCAAAGAAAAATTAACCTTCAAAATTGTTTCATTTACCGCTCACAGCCTCAACATACTTTCAACGTACTCCATGCAGTAAAAGCAAGCACATTGCACAATGCCATCATTCATTTCTAAACTACAAATTCCCCAAGCGCCCAGGTTTGTGGGATCTGCCTGTCATTGAACTGTCTGTCAGGCCAGACAAGATTTATGGTAATTAGATCATCACAACAGCTGCGTTGCAAGAGATTATGCTTTGATGACAACATACTTGCCTGACAGCCAGGCCCTCGGATTGGTTTGAGGGTATGCTGATGGATCAGCGTGCCCCGGCCAACGAGGTGTCCAAATCAGCATTCACGGTTTTTTTTATACTGATTTTGCCAGTGTAAAAATCATAAGTAAACTGAACCAACAGTGTAATAACAAAAAACTATAGCTGAAACCCCAGTACAAGGTGTGTGGTGTTGTTGCTGTGATAGGTTCCAGCGAGGCTAAACACTTCGGCGCGCACCTGATATCTGTGCAGTGCATGCGAAAAAATGCCAAGTGTGTGGGTGGGGTCTCAGGAATCACGGGAAGGTACAGATTGTACATGCGTACCCTATCACCCCCCCCCACACGCGGTCAACTCCGTTTCAGTGTGACTCACGTCACTATACTGATTCGTCAGTGTTTCTTGTAAAGAAACACGCAAAATGGTCAGTGTGACAAGGTAGGATATACTGAAATTTCAGTGCAAAATTGAAGCATATGCTGAATTTTCTGGGAAAACGAAAATCACAGCTACAAAATCAGCGTAATCAGCGTGTTTTACGCTGATATCTGAGGGCCTGCTGACAGCCCATTGCTTCAAGTGGAAAATATCAAGCATACATATTCACACAAAAAGTGCCTTAATGCGGCAGACAAACAAATCTACTACTTGCAGCCGAGCTCGAGGCGTGTGAACTCCCCGAGCGTCTGGTTACGGCAGAGCTTCTGCACATCGACGTAGCCAATCAGCGCGTCCTCAAAGATTGTATCGGTGAGGTTGGCGTCGTTGAACGTGGACCCCGACAGCACCGCGTTGCGGAACGACGCTCCCGTCAAATCTGCCTCGTTGAAGAGCACCCGATCCAACACCGAGTTGCTGAAGTCCGCACCTGAACAAGGAGGGTGGGAGAGGAACGGTAAGGGCATGCAAGGAGTCAAAATGGTGCATTGTCAAGATCTGAAGACCAGCCTCGCTGAAGAGCATCTGATCCAACACCGAGTTGCTGAAGTCGGTGCCCGGGGGACTGAGGTGGACAGAGGTGGGAATGAGGTGGACAGAGGTGGGGATGATGAGGTGGACAGAGGTGGGGATGATGAGGTGAACAGAGGTGGGGATGATGAGGTGGACAGAGGTGGGGATGATGAGGTGAACAGAGGTGGGGATGATGAGGTGGACAGAGGTGGGGATGAGGTGGGGATCAAATGTGGACAGAGGTGGGAGAGCTGGCCCCAACGGCGTACGACTTGGCCATGACGGTCTCGGTGAGACTAGCTTTCCTCAGCCTGCAACGAGAGGGGAGCAAAAGCCTCCCTCTAGCCAAACATGTGGCATGCGCCCTGGCAGGATGCTCTCACTCACCCCTGAAGCTGGCCCCAACAGCATAAGCCTTGCTCATGACGGTCTCAGTGAGGTCGGCGTTGTCGAAGTTGGCGCCCGACATGAGAGCGGACGACAGCGTCTTGCCCTTGAGGTTCTCCTTGTCGCCCGAGAAGTCGCACTGCCGCAGGTCCAGCACCTTATCCGACACGCCGTTCGCCTGCCCGATCGTGTTGCCCACAAACGCGCGCTCACAGCGCGCCGGGTCGTTGGACAGGGGGGGCAGGCGCACCTGGGGTAGGAGGTGCGGAGAAGGAAGGTTGGGGGGAGGGGAAGAGGGGAGGAGGGTGGGGGGGTGAAGCGGGGGGAGGTTGGGGAGGGAATGGGGAAGGAGATGGGAGAATGGGAAGGAGGATTGAGGAAAAGAGAGGGATGTGGGTTCTCCTTGTCCCCTGAGAAGAAGAAGTCGCACTGCCTGAGGTCCAGCACCTTATCCGCCAGGGGGAGAAGCACCTGCAGTGGGGGGATGGGGAGGGGGGAGGTGCGGAGGTGGGTGGGGAGGGGATGGGCAAGGGGATGGGAAAATGGGAAAGACGAGGAGGGAATGGAAGAGCGAGCCTCACCTGGCTTTGCCGAGCCTCACCTGGCCGTTCCGAGCCTCGCCTGGCCATTCCGAGCCTCGCCTGGCCGTTCCGAGCCTCGCCTGGCCGTTCCGAGCCTCGCCTGGCCGTTCCGAGCCTCGCCTGGCCGTTCCGAGCCTCGCCTGGCCGTTCCGAGCCTCACCTGGCCGTTCCGAGCCTCACCTGGCCGTTCCGAGCCTCACCTGGCCGTTCCGAGCCTCGCCTGGCCGTTCCGAGCCTCGCCTGGCCGTTCCGAGCCTCGCCTGGCCGTTCCGAGCCTCACATGGCTGTTACGAGCCTCACCTGGCTGTTACGAGCCTCACCTGGCTGGGCGAGGGAGCAGCGAGGGCGGGAGCGGCAGTAGCGAGCGAGACGGCGACACATGCGCCGCAGATGGCGGTGGCAGCTGCCGTGGCGATGGACGCCGCCAATGACGGCTTTTCCTCCGCCGAGGCCCCTGGGAGAAAGGGGGAAGGAGGAACAGGGGGCGAGGGGAGGGGGGGGGGGGGGGAGACGGGGGAAGGGAGGGTTGGAAAAGGGGGGGAGGGAGGACTTTCGAGGCGCCTTAAAAGCAGATGGCGGTGGCTGCCGCCGTGGCGATGGACGCCGCCAGAGATGGCTTCTCCTCCCCCGAGGCCCCTGGGAGGACGAAATAGGGTGGGGAGAGGGGGAGGGGTTGAGGAGAAAAGGGAAAGGTGGGGGGTGTGAGCAGCCCGGTTTAGTGGGGGAAAGGGGGGGGAGGGGGGGGACGGAGGGGGGGGAAAGGGGGAAACGAAAGGGGGGGAACGAAGTTGGGGAAAGAGAGGAGGGCGGGGGGGGGGGGGGGGGGGGGGACGGTAGCTTTGACGCGAGAGAGAGGGGAGAGGGGGATGTTTGATGCTTGTGGGAAATCCAACCGTTGATATCTGGAGAGAGGGCGTGCAAGATTTGTGTGGCCTCCGGGGAACATTCCGGTCATTGCTCCATATGACCAGTCGAGCTGGTGATTGGCGTTCGATACCCGTCATGATTGATGTACCTTGTCATTCGTTGGTGAAGCCACCGTCTTGCACCGTCTCTAACACCATACAATGTCACCATGTAATGTCACAGCGTAGATGTCTGAAGCAGCGAATATGTCTGACGTCACCATATATCATGTTACCGTGTAACACAGCGAGTGCGAAAGAGCACGAAACGGCGAGATGACAGAAGCAGTGATACGAGGTACGCGTCGCGTGGTGTCATGACATTACACTACAACTAAGTTCTACGTGATAAGGATGCTTTTGAGTCGACTCAAAAGCGTGATAAGGCTTCTCCGACGCGGTGCACTAATTTGTTGATGACGACAATGGCAAAACATATGTCTCGCAGTGTCTACTTGGTGAATGTGCTTGCTCACTTGCGGAAACTTAAACCTGACCAGAAAGTAAATGTACTCGCAGAAATGTCTACTCACTCGCGCGGATGGTAACTCACGAAAACAACTGTGTAACATTGCCCACTTACTCGCGACAAGTGCCGCTTTCCTTGAAAATGCTGCTGCGGGCCTGGCAGAGACAACTGCGAGCTGCCGGCCAGCGACGGCCTTGCCCTGCGAGGGCAGTACGGAGCAGCGAAGGCTGGTGGACGGTGCAGCGACGGTCGCCATTGCGCTGTGGGAGGAGAAGATTAACTCGAAAACGCAACGGAACTGCGAACGACAAGCAGATGCAGTAAGGCAGATAGTGAAGGCTGCTCACTCCAAGCTCAAGAAACTGATCTGTAAGTTCTGAAGTGAAGGTGAAGTCGATGCGATGGCTGCTCTGAAGAGCAGGAAAAGCAAGCGGAGTTACAGTCTGATCTCAACATTTGGTTTCATTTGGTTTCATTCCGTCACTTTGTTCATCGCGTACGTTAACAGCCAAACTCAGGTGGCGTGCCTGTAACCAGTCTGCAACGAGGTGCTCTGAGTGTGCTAAGTGTTAACTGTTAGGAATCTCTTGAAATCACAGAACCATGGCCGGGTTTGCATACGCCCTCGCGTCTTTCAAGGAAAGAACCATGGCCGGGTTTGCATACGCTGAATCGAAGCCTAGAAAATGCTGGCGCTGCGCTGGCATGCCCAGTCATTCACCAAAGTAAACAGAAAATCGGGAGGGTCTGCCGATGTGGCATGGTTAACTTCCGCCACGACGCTGCCAAGATCCACGACCGTCGTGGCAGCGTTAACATGACACGTCATGTATGACACCAGGTCAGATGGGTTCTCCAGGAATGATAGGTACACCAGAATTTTTTGCCCCTTTCCAACTAAAAGTGGAAGGGATATATATATGTAAGGAATTTTCTCGATATTCCTTAGCGCGCCCGGCAACATCGCGTACAGCAGCAGCCGTTGTTCGCCCGTTACTGCTAACGGGGCTTCGCCGACTTCGCGCGCACTGTTTCACCAAACCTCGCACTGCTGGCCTGGCCGTATCGGCCTACGTTTCGGGACTAGCCCGAACCTCGCTTCCAGCATAGCACTAGCTAGCTCGCACGCACCGCGTTACCGTTTGCATGTTTCGCGCATAAATGTTCGCTCATGCCTTCGCTCACATTTTGTACTCGTTTGACACCTTATTGCAATTCTCGCTACTTCGATTCATTGCACCCGTAACACTTGGTTATCAGAGCCTCTTTCTTTTCGGACCGCGCATCTCCGCACCCCAGGAAGCCAACTTTTGATTTTTTACTCGAAGGGACTCACACACCTTAGCACCTAGGAGCCGGTGTCCTCGCGTTCTCTCGTAAACGCGTGCAGCCACGACTGCACCTAGACTAAGACGAGCCGACGCCCTTCGGAATGGCAGAACATATTGACGTCACTAACCTCATGCAGGACCGCCTGGATGAGTTGCTGCGACAACTGCACGAAAACTCCGAAGAAATCGTGGCATTAACGGCGGAACGCACCTCCCTGCAAAATGACCTCGCACGAGCACAATCCCAAGCACCTGGCACCCCGATTCAACCCGCACCACAGACATCGCAACACGGAAGTGTGGGGCAACCCGCGAGCGCCGCAAGTGATGGCGTTGTCCGCCATGACGGAGACGACGACCACGGCACGACACACCCCGACCCGACGAATGCGGCCAGGAATCAGCCTCGAGTCACTATTTCGGTGCCGTCCGGTGAATCAGCTCTACCGTCGCCGATGCCGCTGAAGCCGCAGCGCCCGCCATGCTTTGACCCAAGTCAGCGGGGTGGTCTTACCGTTCAGGCGTGGCTTTTCACGTTGAACGTTTTCTTCGACGCGAACTACGTCTCGGAGGATACGGCGAAGATTCGCTACGCCGTGTCGTTGCTGCGAGGACCCGCCATGGACTGGTGGCGTGTCATCGTCACGAAGCCGGTGGACTACGCGACTCTACCGACACGGGAAGGACAAACCGGACCCTGGGCGCCGTCGTATTTCGTGGAGGTGCCCCAGTATCGCACGTGGGACGCGTGGTGCGCAGGTCTGCGCGCTCGTTTCGAGCAAATTGCGGCTTCGATCGCAGCGCGACAGAGGCTCCGCACTTGGCGCCAACTCGGTTCCGTCCAAGACTACATGAGCGGGTTTCTGGCGCTATGCGAGCAGGTGGGATACATGCATGAGAGCGAGCGCATCGACCGCTACATCGGCGGCCTGAAGCAGGACATCGCTCAGAAAATCCAGCTTCGCGGCGTCACCGATTTTCAGGAGATTCTCGCCATGGCAGAGAAACTCGATTTCTTCCGCCGACCGAGACCGGTGTCCTACGGAAGCAGCAATTGGGGACATCGGCCTCGTGGGACGAACGAGGGCGCTACGATACGTGCCGTCGCCACAAATGCCGCTGCCGCACCGTTCAAAGGGCGCTGCTTTGCGTGAAATCGGCCGGGACACCGCAAGAGCGAATGCCCGGAAAATGCTAAGGGAAAGGGGGAAGCTGAGCAGCAGAAACAGACCAAGCAGCAGGGAAACGCTGGGAGTCAGTAGCATACGGACCTTCTACTGACAGGTCACGCCGCTCGCCCGACCCAACCGACCCTCACTGGGTGATTGTGCCGGTTCACGCAATCGACCACACCCGGCCGAATAAGGAGGGTACTACGGTAGACAGCCCTATACTGCTTAGTGGGAAAATCGGGACGGACTTAGTTAAAATCTTCGTAGACGGAGGGGCCAGCTACAGCCTTATCAACACTGCCACAGCACGAAAACTGCGACTGCCACTGGACAGATGCTTACCTGAGATCGACGCAAGACTGGTCGACGGCACGCCACTGGCGATACGGGAACGCGTGGACCGAGTTCGGATTCGATGCGGGGGTAACTTCACGTTTAGCCAGGAAATGCTCGCAACGACCCTCGACGGAACCGATATTTTACTCGGGCGTGATTGGCTGCGACGACACAATCCGCGAATCGACTGGACGACGGGTGACTGCACTGTGCGAGTGAACGGTAACAACATCGCCTTACCTTGCTGGGGCTCGCCTGAGTCTTCGTCGGTGCGTGTCAACGCGATCACGATGAAACGCGCCGTAGCGGCAGGAGCTGACGTGTACGCGGTCGACATTCGGGAAGCCGAGGCAGCAGACAAAGGAGGGGATTTACAGAAACTACTAGCCGACGTACCGAGTGATCTGGCAGCACTGTTGAAGCAGTACAGTGACATCTTCCCGGACAACCTACCGACAGGACTGCCACCTCAGCGACCGCACGACCACAGGATCGAATTAGAACCGAGGGCACAGCCGACAGTACAGGGACAGTTCCGACTGACCCAACCCGAACAGGACGAACTGAGGAAGCAACTGGATTACCTGCTCGAGAAGGAGTTCATTCGCCCTAGTTCGTCGCCCTTCGCAGCACCGATACTGTTCACGCCGAAAAAAGACGGGGGATTTCGCATGTGCATAGATTACAGACCATCAAATCCCGTTACCCCATCCTGCGAGCCGACGAACTGATCGACCAACTGCGCACAACCCGGGTTTTCTCGAAAATTGACCTTCGGGGAGGTTACCACCAGATTTTGTCAACCCACCCGACTGCCCTAAGACAGCCTTCCGAACACGCTACGGATCCTTCGAATACACCGTCATGCCCTTCGGACTGACCAACGCCCCCGCCACTTTCCAAATGACAATGAACGAAGCCTTCCGCCCGCTTTTAGATAAGTGCGTCATCGTATATCTGGACGACATACTGATTTACAGCCCCGATAGAGCACAATACTTACATGACATCGAAGCAGTTTTTCAGATAGTGAGTGAGAACCGCCTACTGACAAAAGCGTCTAAGTGTGAGTTTTTACGGGACCGACTGGAGTTTTTGGGACACGTTATTTCAGCTGCAGGAGGGGAAATAGACCCGAAAAAAATTGCGACGATTCAAGCATGGCACGCGCCGACCAACTTTACCGAGCTGCAGAGTTTTTTGGGGTTCGTCAACTACGTGCGCCGGTTCGTCCCCGACATGGCGAAGCTGAGTGCCCCGTTGACCGACCTGCTGAGGAAGGGGGTTGAGTACACGTGGGGGGAGAAAGAGCAAGCTGCCTTCTCGGCCCTCAAAAACATTTTGTGCTCACCGCCCGTACTTCACATCGCAGATCCGCACCGTCCGTTCGAGCTCGTCACCGATGCTAGCGACATCGCTGTGGGAGAAGTACTGTTGCCGGACTTTGGGAACGGCCTTCAGCCAATCGCGTACGAGTCCCGCAAGCTTCACCCGCCCGAACGCAACTATCCGATACACGACCGCGAAATGCTGGCGATCGTGCACGCGTTCAAGGTGTGGCGATGTTACCCCACAGGAGCAGACGTGACAGTACGGACAGACCACCGATCCCTACAGTACCTTCGCGCCCAACCGAATCTCAACCCACGACAGATCCGCTGGTTGGACTATCTGGAGTCCAACTTCCACTACACGGTCACGTACAAAAAAGGCGCATCCAACATCGCCGACGCACTCACACGCCCTACCGCCCAACTCCACGCTATCCTACTCACCTAAACCAACCCATTGTTAACAGGCCTATTCACCCACGGATACAGTACCGACCCATTTTTCACGACCGGAAATTCACAGCAACTGGCAGAGGCCAGAGGAGTCTATTACGTAAAAACAGGCACCAACCGCATCTGGGTACCCGCGTAATCACTACTGAGGGAACTGTTACTGCAAGAGGCACACGACGGGATTACCTCGGGACATTTCGGGGTAGAAAAAACACGACAGCAACTGCAGCGGTATTACTACTGGCCGGAGCTGTTGACCGACGTACAGCACCACGTGGGCTCGTGTCCTACGTGTCAGGTGATGAAGAGCTCACGAAAAAGAAAGGCGGGTCAGTTGCAGCCGATTCCACCGCCTGAGCGCACCTGGCAGCAGGTTACCATGGATTTCGTCACGGGGTTACCTTCGAACCCTGGGGGTAACGACGCAGTTATGGTCGTCGTTGACAGGTTGACGAAGATGGCACACTTCGCTGCGTGCAAGAAATCGATCTCAGCAGAAGAAACCGCTCGCCTGCTCATCGCAGCCGTCGTTCGACTGCACGGGATACTAGCCGCGATAATCAACGACCGCGACACGAAGTTCACCAGCAACTTCTGGAAGATCCTCTGGGAGCAGTTCGGGACAAGGCCACAGTTCAGCTCGTCGTACCACCCCGAGACCGACGGTCAAACGGAGCGGACGAATCAGACGATGGAGCAGTTGATTCGTGCCACGTGCGACGACCCGACCACTTGGGAGCAGCAGCTGCCGCTGATCGAGTTCGCGTATAACAATGCCACGTCAGCGACGACGCAGCAGTCCCCTTTCTACCTGAACTACGGGCAAAATCCTACAGTGCCCATGATGCCGAGTCCGGACAACCCAACACCACGTGCACAGCAATTCGCCGAAATTCTGCAAGCTGCCCGCACCAGAGCCGCAGAAGCAATTAAAAAAGCCAACGTCATCGCTAAGCGCAACGCTGACCGCCACCGCCGCCAAGTCACGTACCAGTCAGGAGATTACGTACTGCTTGACACACAGAACTCAAGACTGCCCGTCGTACCGAAATTGCGACCCCGCTACTGTGGACCATTCCAAATCAGCCACATGATTACCCCGGTGACAGCCCACCTACTGTTGCCGACGGACTGGTACATCAGCCCTTCGTTCCACGTCAGCCTACTTCGCCCATACATCCCAACCACAAGCCAACTGCCTCGTCACCGCCCGCCATCCATGACTCGCCCTGCATCGGAGCCGATCATTGAGCTCGAAAAAATCTTGAGCCATCGGATTCGACACCCCACAGGAATCCGGAGGATTGAATTCCTCGTTCGCTGGAAGGATCGCACGCCAACTGAAGATAACTGTGTGCCCCTGGCCAACATCGAAAACCACCCTGCCCTGCAAGTGTACCTGAGGAGCCGGGGTTTCCGCGATATACACGCACTCGCGTAGCGGAGGGGGCCTCTTGAGGGGGGGGGTAGTGTAAGGATTTTTTTCGATATTCCTTAGCGCGCCCGGCAACATCACGTACAGCAGCAGCTGTTGTTCGCCCGTTACTGCTAACGGGGCTTCGCCGACTTCGCGCGCACTGTTTCACCAAACCTCGCACTGCTGGCCTGGCCGTATCGGCCTACGCTTCGGGACTAGCCCGAACCTCGCTTCCAGCATAGCACTAGCTAGCTCGCACGCACCGCGTTACCATTTGCATGTTTCGCGTATAAATGTTCGCTCATGCCTTCGCTCACATTTTGTACTCGTTTGACACCTTAGTGCAATTCTCGCTACTTCGATTCATTGCACCCGTAACGATATATATATATTTTGTTTTTCAAGGAAGCCATGAATACTATCAAGCACTTCAGCAGCTTCAATGTCCATGTTGCCACGTGTTACTGTTAACTATTTCTTAACCATTGTGTTCGCATGTCGCAAGGAACCCGAAGACATTACCGTATTTCAATGTCATTACGAGAGACATTGCTTTCTCAGTTTCCAAGGCAGATGTCCTTAATGGTCTACGTGGTTTTAATGCAGTTGATTCCTGTAACGTCTCTGCATTGCTCTCAATGTCTTACTTCATCAGTTCCCAATGTCGCATCTATTTCAAATAATGACCATTGCAACATAGTTTTTTATGGGACAACAAGAATGCTTTGTTCTCAATGTTACCAGGCTCGCATCTGTGGCTTACATTTAAGACAGGCTCTTTCCGTGATCCAGCATTATCGTGCTCCTACTAGGTTTTACATCGTCACGCCATGCCGCCAAGAGTGAGATATATGAAGAACGTGTCAAACATTGCATATGTTACTGTTCTGTAGGCTACAGTGGGTTTAGCCTTAGGGGGTACAACATTCTAGGGTTTTCCTACTTGTACTCCCAATCTTGCTAGTCCAACCACTTCTCATTCTCAACATGGTATTCAGAGCCTAGGTTAGGGACCTAGGACCGATTACCTAAGGGCCCACCGATCCGCTACAGGTGCCCTCGTGCGCCCTACCGTCTTAGCGCCCTCGAGCACCTCTCTCCTAGTGCGCCCTCGCGCGCCCTCCTCTCACGCTGCTCGTTTTGCAGCCCGCTAGCAGCCCGAGCGCGGCCCCGCGTTTTTAGCGCGAGTAGGAAATTCGCCGCCTAGGGCGGCCCGATTTTTTCTCGCGAGCCCCAGCAGGCCGTCGCCCGTAGGCCCCGCTCGCCCCTAGGCCGACGCTCGACCCACCGCAGCCCGCCCGCAGGTCGCAGCCCGAGCGCAGCGACGATCCTGCATCGGCTGCTGCAGCTAGCGCTTAGCCGCCGCACGAACGCAGCCGCGGCCCGCGCGCAGCTGTACCCTAGGCGCTGCCGCGCACCGAGCATAGGCCCGCCGTCGCGCCGCCCTACCTACCCGAGCCGCGCCGCCCGAGTCGCGCCGCCCGAGTCGCGCCGCCCTGACCGAGCCGCGCCGCCCCACCTGCAGCAACTGCTCTTACTGCTCCTACTGCTACTGCTACTGCTTCTGTTACTTCTGCTACTGCTACTGCTGCTACTGCTACTGCTGCTACTGCTACTGCCACTATGGCTAGCCCTACCGTTCTCACGTTTGACTCTGAGGGCCGTCCGATTAAGTTTGACGTTTGGCTCGATGACCTACACCTGTTCCTCCAGATCATTGCCAAGGACGATGTTTCCCTGTTTGACCACACGTTTGGCGCCGCTCCCGCACCTGCTGCTACTGCTGACAGCACTGCTCGCTTACAGTGGCAGACCCGTGACGCTCATGCTCGCCTAGCCGTTCGCAGCCACCTACCGTTAGATGAGCGCGAGCACTTTGGCCAGCATAAGACCGCTAAGGAGCTGTACGACGCTGTAGTTGCACGCTACTCCTCCCCTGCTACTGCTGCGATAGGCCGTCTCTCCCTGCCCTATCTCTTCCCCGATTTGTCTGCTTTTGCGACTGTAGCTGACCTCATCACGCACCTCCGTACTAGTGATCTTCGCTACCGTGCCGCGCTTCTCCCCGATTTCCTAGCCAAGAACCCTCCCCCGATGTACCTCACACTCTATCACCTAGTCACCCGCCTCCCTGACTCCCTTCGCACTGTCAGGGACCACTTTCTCGCCCTCTCCCCTACCGACCTCACTGTCGACCTGCTCGAGAAGGAACTCATAGCAGCTGAGAAGAGCATTGTAGCTGTAGGTGCCTCTCGTGGCAACCCTCGCACTCCCTTCTTTGAGGGGTGCTCCCCCGTCCCCCTCCTCCCCTCCATTGCATCTGCTGCTGCTGTCGACTACCTCGGTGCTGAGGGGGTCGGGGCTGCGTCTGCTCCTAGTGGGAGGCGCAAGGGCGGCAGGGGCAAGGGGGGCAGGGGTGGCGAAGGTGGCGGCGGGGGCGGCAGTGGTGGAGGGGGTGGAGGCGGCGGGGGTGGTGGCGGTGGTGGGAGTGGTACTGGTGGTGGGGGGGTCGGTGGCGGAGCCGGGGGTGGTGGCGGCGGCGGTGGTGGGGGTGGCGGGGGTGGTGGTGGCAGTGGTGGCGGCAGTGGAGCCGGTGGCGGGCGCGGTGGAGCGGTGCAGCGTGGGGGGATTGGAGGTGGCCAGAGGCAGCAACATCAGCGTCCCAGCGAGACCCCGTCGTCCCAGCAGCTCCGTGAGTGGTACTCTCAGCGTGGGGGGTCTGGGGGTGGAGGTACCTGCCCGTACATCATCCGCACAGGTGACCGCACTGGCCAGACCTGTGGGAGGTTTCACACGGCGCATCGCTGTTTCTTTCGCCTCGACGACGCCTGGCGCGAGCAGTTCCCTGACGCCTCTGAGCTGCCCCGCTGGGCTGATCTGCTTAAGAAGGGAATTGATATCTTTGCTCTTGATTTTGATGCTATCCTTGCTGCTATGTATGCATTGACTATTAGTGTTGAGGGTGACTGCTACCTGAGTGTACCGCCCGACCCGGGTATTGGGACCAGTGAGACAACTGCTCTAGGTGCTAGTGCGTCTGCTGCCCTAGGTCCTGGTGAGGCTGCTGCTCTAGGTGCTAGTGAGTCTGCTGCTCCAGGTGCTACTGCGTCTACTGAGGCACTACACACCTTCACCATCGACTCGGGTGCTTCCCGCTGTTTCTTTCGTGACCGCACTGTCCTTGAGCAGCTAGCTCGGCCAGTTGTTGTCTCTCTCGCTGACCCCTCTGGGGGCCCAGTCCTTGCGACCCCCTCCACTGTCCTCCCTTGTCCAGCAGTTCCGGCCGGCACCCTGTCGGGTCTTTACCTCCCCTCGTTCACTACGAACTTGGTGGCGGGCTCTGCTCTCCAGGACGGGGGTGTTCACCAGTTCACCCCTGCCTATGAGCGTGTGACCCACTGTACGTGTGCTCGGACGGGTCGCCACCTGGTTACCTTTACTCGGCAGCTGGGGTCAGACCTGTACACACTGACCACTGAGTCCCCTCAGGTAGCTGCGTTTGCGTCTGCGTCGGGTCAGCTGTCAGCCCCCTGCTCGTGTTTCACCCTGTCGCACCAGACCGTCCTCTGGCACCACCGCCTTGGTCACCCTTCAGTGCAGCGCCTTCGTGGCATGCACTCCCGGTACCTTGTCTCTGGTCTTCCCAGGGTTCTCTCTCCTCTCCCACCCTCGCCTGCTCCTCCCTGTCTTCCCTGTGTCGAGGGGCGGCAGCGCGCCACTCCTCACTCCTCCTCGTTCCCTCCCACAGAGGCTCCTCTGCAGACTCTCCACCTGGACGTGTGGGGCCCAGCCCGCGTCCGTGGACAGGGCCACGAGCGGTACTTCCTGCTGGTCGTCGACGACTACACGCGCTACACCACGGTCTTCCCCTTGCGCACCAAGGGAGAGGTCCCTGATGTTTTGATCCCTTGGATCCGCGCTGCTCGTCTCCAGCTCCGCGAGCGGTTCCAGTCGGACTTTCCAGTCCTGCGTCTGCACTCTGACAGGGGTGGTGAGTTTTCCTCCGACCTCTTGGCAGCCTACTGTGCGGAGCACGGCATCCGCCAGACGTTCACTCTTCCGGCCTCTCCACAACAGAATGGGATTGCTGAGCGCCACATTGGCTTAATCATGGAGGTCGCTCGTACCTCCATGATCCATGCAGCTGCCCCCCATTTTCTGTGGCCGTTTGCAGTACAGTACGCTGCGCATCAGCTCAACCTCTGACCCCGTGTCTCTGCTCCGGAGACCTCGCCCACACTGCGTTGGACGGGGAAGGTTGGCGATGCGTCGGCGTTCTGAGTCTGGGGATGTCGAGCCTTTGTCCGCGATACGTCCGCGGACAAGCTCTCCTCCCGTGCCGTTCCCTACGTCTTCCTTGGCTTTGTCCCTGACGCGCCTGGCTGGCTGTTCTACCACCCCACCTCGCGCCGTGTTTTCTCCTCTCAAGACGTCACTTTTGACGAGTCGGTATCCTTCTACCGTCTGTTCCCCTACCGCACTGCGCCGCTTCCCCCCCCGCCGCTCTTCCTCACGCCAGGTGCTACTTCGGTAGACCCCCTCCCACCCCAGGGTCCTGCTCCCTCAGGTGTTTCCCAGGTAGACCCGGTCGAGCCTGTCGAGGTAGCTGTCTACTCTGGTCCTGCGAGGGGTACGGCGTCTGGGGGTGCTGAGACTGGGGGTGCTGAGCCTGGGGGTGCTGAGACTGAGGGTACTGAGCCTGGGGGTGCTGAGCCTGGGGGTGCTGAGCCTGGGGGTGCTGAGTGAGTGGTACGTTCGCCACTGCAGCCTCCGGAGCGGCGCTCCTAGCACTGGGGTGCCGCTCGCTGGAGGCCCTGGTGCGACTGGAGGTACTGGAGCCTCAGGTCCTGGAGGTGCTCGTACAGGCGGTACTGGAGCTGCTGGGACTGGGGGTTCTGCTGGAGCTGGAGCTACTGGAGCTGGTGCTACTGGAGGTGCTACTGGTGCTGGAGTTGGAGCTACAGGTGCTGGCATTGCTGGAGTTGCCGGTGGAGCTGAGGACGCTGGGCCTACTGGAGTTGGTGTAGCTGCTGACCCTGGGGTTGGTCCTGCAGGTGCTGGAGCCGACGGTGCGGCTGGAGCTGGTACTACTGGGGGTACTGGAGTTGGCGCTACTGGAGCTGCTGGTAGTGCTACAGGAGTTGGAGCTGCTGCTGGGGGTTCTGGTGCTGTCTCTGCTGGTTCTGGGGGCGCTTCACGGCCGCGGCCGTACTTCGTTCCGCTCCTTCAGCAGGTTCTTGGTCAGCCTCCTCCTCCTTGTCCTGCTCCCTCCTTAGAGTGTCCTCAGCCTGTCCAGTCACAGTTACAGTTACAGCCTGCCTCGCCCCTCCCTGGTCCTTCTCCCTACACTGGTCCGACAGGAGGTCTTACGGAGCGTCGTGAGCCTGTGTCTCGTCCTGTGTCGCCTGAGTCTCGTTCTGCGTCACCTGTTCGTGCTGCTCGCACTGGTCGTCGTGTACCGCGTCAGCGTCCTCCTGCTGTCCCAGGCACTCACCAGATGACGCTTCGTCTTTCCACTGCTCCGCAGCGTGTCCCTCTGCCTTCTCCTCCTGCGTCCTCTCTTCCTGCCCTTGCTGACCCGGAGTTTGACTCTCTTCGTGCTGCTAGTCCTACTGTCACGCGTCTCCTGGCCACTGCTGTCACTGACCCTTCCTTTGAGTCTGCTGCTGCGTCTGCCTTAGTTGCTGAGCTTGTCGACTTTGCTGCTCGCTGTCGTCTAGACTACGCCGCGAGTCTTGTTGCTGAGTCTGAGTCTGTCTGTCCTCCGTTCGTCGGGGGTGAGTGTGCTCTAGGCACGGACGTCCTTGAGGACAGGCAGGAGGAGTTTGAGTGCTTTGGCGCTGCTGTACCTCATCTCGTGTCCATGCTGATTGCACCTGAGGGAGACCCGGATGCACCAGACATCCCGACCCCGCGCTCTTACGCTGAGGCGATCGCGGGTGAGTACTCCTCTCAGTGGCAGTCAGCCATGGACGCAGAGATGGCATCCTGGAAGTCCACTGGCACTTACGTCGACGAGGTTCCCCCTCCTGGAGCGAACATCGTCAGTGGCATGTGGATTTTCAGGGTGAAGCGGCCGCCAGGTTCTCCGCCTGTCTTCAAGGCTCGTTACGTTGCTCGAGGCTTCAGTCAGCGAGAGGGAGTAGACTTCTTCCAGACCTTCTCCCCACCCTCGAAGATGACCACTCTTCGGGTGCTACTGCACGTTGCCGCTCAGCGTGACTACGAGCTTCACTCTCTTGACTTCAGCACAACTTTCTTGCAGGGCAGCCTGCACGAGGAGATCTGGCTGCGCCGCCCTCCTGGCTTCACTGGGTCGTTTCCTCCTGGTACCCAGTGGAGCCTCCGGCGGCTGGTCTACGGTCTCCGCCAGGCGCCACGTGAGTGGCACGACGCACTGAGGACTACGCTTGCGGCTCTTGGGTTCGCGCCTTCTACTGCTGATCCGTTGCTGTTTCTGCGCATCGACATTTCGCTGCCGCCGTTCTACATCCTCGTGTACGTCGACGACTTGGTCTTTGCCACTGCTGACACTGAGGCTCTCGCCCACGTGAAGTCGGAGCTGCAGAAGAGACACACGTGCACAGACCTGGGTGAACTGCGCAGCTACCTTGGCTTGCAGATCACCCGGGACAGAGCACGCCGCACCATCACACTGACTCAGTCACACATGGTGCAGCAGGTCCTTCAGCGCTTCGGCTTCACCTGGTCCTCGGCACAGGCGACTCCTCTGGCTACAGGTCACTCGCTCTCAGCTCTGCCTTCGGATGAGTCCGTAGAGCTGAGTGGTCCTTACCCAAAGCTAGTTGGCTGCCTCATGTACCTGATGACTTGCACTCGTCCTGACCTAGCGTACCCTCTTGGCCTTCTGGCTCGCTACGTGGCTCCTGATAGGCACCGAAAGGTGCACTTGGATGCTGCAAAGAGGGTATTGCGCTACTTGTGCAGTACATCGGGCATGGGGCTCGTGCTTGGAGGGAGGAGCTCAGTTGTTCTCACTGGGCACTCAGACGCTACTTGGGTTGACGACCAGGCTACTCAGCGGTCGTCACAGGGTTACACCTTCAGCCTTGGCTCTGGCTCAGTTTCGTGGCGTTCTACGCGTTCGTCTTCAGTTCCCAGCTCCAGTTGTGAGGCTGAGATCTACGCCACAGCCATGGCTGCACAGGAGTTACGCTGGCTCACCTACCTGCTGACCGACCTGGGAGAGCGGCCTCGTTCTCCTCCAGTGCTGTACGTCGACAACAAGGCTGCCATTGCCTTGTGTGAGGAGCACAGACTGGAGCACAGAACGAAGCACATCGCTCTACGTTACTTTCTGGCTTGAGAGTTGCAGCAGCGTGGTCAGCTTCGTCTGCGCTACGTGGCCACTCAGGCCAACACTGCTGATATATTCACCAAGGCACTTCAGTCTGGTGATCATCAGCGTTTCTGCACTTTGCTAGGGCTTGTGCCCACTTTTCCTCACTTGTTGTAGACTTTGCTTGTACTGTGATCTATATACATATATGCATATATATACCTGGATGCTTGCTAGATATAGATCACTATGATGCTTGTGTTACATATATGCCTCTGCATGTGAACTGGCCTTGTGGCCTCTTGCTTGTGCTCAGAGTGTGTGGTGACGTTGTGATCCACCCTCAGCTTGCTCCGTCTTTCTTGACTGGTCTTGTGACCCCTTGCTCTCCCCCACTTAGCCTATGGGCGTGTGTCAAACATTGCATATGTTACTGTTCTGTAGGCTACAGTGGGTTTAGCCTTAGGGGGTACAACATTCTAGGGTTTTCCTACTTGTACTCCCAATCTTGCTAGTCCAACCACTTCTCATTCTCAACAGAACGTTGCTGGTGCTGATATAGCTCCCCCATACTCTAGCTCTTGTTGCTTGGATGAAGGTACCCGCTCCTGCTGTCGTGATAGGAGATTAGGGTGTGAGAGCTGGGAAGGTAGCAAGAGAGTAAAATGAGAAAAGAAGGTTCAATAGATGGTGAAGGGCCTGCGAAGTACATGCAAGGCAAGGGTCCACCACCAAAGGACGTAACTACACTACACGTACGCAACAAGCTGTTTGTACAAAACATATAATCTTAACACACCCCCTAAACTATTTGAAGCATGAAATATTACACGAACACTCCCTGAAAGGGTACACCGCCGACGTCGAAGCAGGAGAAGGCAGAAGAGAGAACAGGAGAATTGCATAATTCAGAATACATGTGCAGTGGAAGAAGCAATGGCAGTCAGGAGCAACAACGACATGTGCAGCGGTGGCAGATGGAGCAGCGGCAGGTGCTCAGTGACGGCAAATGCAGCTGTGGCAAGTGTGGCATCGGCAGGTATTGGGGGGGGCAAGTGCGGCGACTCCAGCAGGCAGTCGCGTGGCAAGAAGTGCAGGCGCCTGTAGCAGGCAGCAGCGGCATGTGCAACAGCAGCAGGTGCAGCCGCTGCAGATGCCCAGGGACACCAGGAAGAGGAGAGGTGGCAGTTGGAGCGGCAGTTTTGGGGAGAGAGAGGGAGAGATGAGGAGGAGGGGCGACTAGGAAGGGAGAGAGGGAGAGAGTGGGAAGAGGCGTGGCGATGCAACTGCGTCAGCAGCGACGACGACAACAACAACACCAACGTCAAAAGTGTCAGCAGCGCTGCCATCCACACAACCTCCTCTTCCCCCCCTTCCCAAAGCGGCAGACATTGCAGGGCGGCGGATAGGGCGGCAAACAGGGCGGCGGCTAACACTGCAGACTCACTTCCACCACCCCCTCAACCTCCCCTCCCACTTTGGCTGCCATTGGAGGCTCGCGTCCACCACCTGCTCAGCCTCCGCCTCACAACGACAGCCGCGGCCGCAGCAGGGGAGGCGGGAGGACGTGACAGGGCCACGGCTGCGGCGCAACGGGCCCGCATCTGGGAAGCGAAAGGAGGGCACAACGCGCGCGACGGGGGCTGAGCGAGGTGTCAAATTATATGTATGATATATATGGTTAGGCTGTAGTGGGGTAGCCAATATGGGGTACAGCCCCATTTAGGGTTTCATACTTGTACCCAACTCTTCCATAGTGCATTCATTCCTGCCTAGACTTCTGACATGGTATTCAGATCAGTAGGTCCGTAGGACCGTCTTTTTTTTTCCGGGCCCACCTACTGCTACCCCACGACTGTGACTGTGACTGTGCCTAGGACGTGCTGCGCTCCGCGCACTGTCTGCCTGCTGCCTGCTGTCTGCTGTCTGAGCTGTCTGCTGCTGCTTCGCGCGCGCAGACCTGATTCCTGCGCGCTGCCCCCCCTTTTGCCCCGCGCGTCGCCCTCCCTGCTCGCGTCGCGCCTTGGCAGCCGCGTCGCGCCCCGCGCGCCGCCCGCGCAGCCCGCGTCGAGCCCGCGCAGCGCGCGCGGCCCGCAGCTGCCCCGCGCACCGCCTGCGCAGCTCGCGCCGAGCCCGCACAGCGCGCGCGCGGCCCGCAGCCGCCCCGCGTACCGTCCGCGCCGCGCAGCCCGCGCCGCGCGCCGCCCTACCTGCTCGAGCTGCGCCTCTGCAGCCTGCGCGCGGCCTGCTGCTGCCCCGCGCGCTACCTGGGCTGCCTGCGCCTGCTTTGCGCGCCGCCCTTGCTGCTCGCGCCCTTTGCCTGCTGCCTGCTGCCTACTGCCTTTGCCTGCACTGCGATTATGGCGGCACTTAATGTTCTCGCGTTTGCGCCTGACGGTCGCCCGATAGAGTTTACCACGTGGCTAGACGATCTCCAACTGTTTCTTCTGACTGATGCCAAAGACGGCGTTTCACTGTTCGATTACGCGTCTGGCACTGCCGTTGCTCCTCTTGACGATGCTACCGCTCTCGAACGCTCACAGTGGCAGACTCGCGATGCTGCTGCACGCCTAGCTATTCGAAATCATCTGCCGATCACTGAGCGCGCGCATTTCAGCCAGCACAAAACTGCTAAAAACTGTATGACGCTGTAGTTGCGCGCTACTCCTCCCCGCCCACTGCAGCCCTAGGTCGGCTCATGCTACCCTACCTGTTCCCAGGCTTGTCCTCGTTTACCACTGCTGAGGACCTCATTTCTCACCTTCGCGCTAGTGACACTCGCTTTCGAGCTGCCCTTCCAGCCGAGTTCTGCGCCGAGAACCCCCCCCCCCCCCGATGTACTTCACTCTCTATTTCCTCGTCACCCGCCTCCCTGACACTCTTAGCTCCATCAGGGACCACTTCCTAGCCCTAGACCCTACCACTCTCACTGTCGCCGAATTCGAGAAGCACCTCCTAGCAGCAGAGAAGAACATCCTCGCTGTAGGTGCTGCTCGTGGTACTCCTCGCACTCCCCTCTTTGAGGGGTGCTCCCCCTCCCCTCTTACCCCCTCCTACGCCTCCGGAGCTGCTGGTGTCGACCTCCTTGGTGCTGAGAAGGTCGCAGCTGCTTCCGCTCCTAGTGGGAAGCGCAGCGGCTCCAGGGGAGGCAGGGGTGGCAGGGGTGGCGGACGTGGCGGTGGAGGGGGCGGTGGTGGAGGCGGCGGGGGAGGTGGAGGTGGTGGGGGTGGTCGTGGGGGTGGAGGTGGTGGTGGGGGCGGTGGTGGTGCCGGGAGCAGTGGCGGTGGCGGCGGCGGTGGTGGCGGAGGGGGGAGTGGTGGTGGCGGCGGTGGTGGGGGCTTGGGTGAGACCAGTGGTGGCCAGGGGCAGCAGCAGCAGCAGCGTCAGCGCCAGACCCCCACTTCCCAGCAGCTTCATGACTGGTGTGCCGTGCGTGGGGCGTCTGGGGGTCCTGGTCGCTGCCCCTATATCATTCACGCAGGTCCCCGCGCTGGTCGCCAGTGCACAGGCTTTCACACTGAGTACCGCTGCTTCGCTCGGCTTAGCGACGCCTGGCGCGTCAAGTTTCCTGATGCTACTGAGTTCCCCAACTGGGCAGACCTGCTTAGGCGTGATGTACCTATCTTTGATCTTGACTATGATGCTATTCTTGCTGCCATGTATGCATTGACTGTTAGTGCTGAGGGTGACGGCTACTTGTGTGTGCCGCCTGACCCCGGTATAGCCCCAGGTATAGCGCCTGCAGCTCTAGGTACTCGTGAGTCTGCTCCTCCTGGTACTGCGTCCGCACAGGCCTTGCACACCTTTACACTTGACTCTGGTGCTTCCCGCTGTTTCTTTCGCGACAGCACCACAGTCACTCCCCTCCCTGGACCTGTCCCTGTCTCACTGGCTGACCCCTCTGGGGGCCCAGTGCTTGCACGGTCTTCCACTGTGCTTCCATGTCCGGCGGTCCCGTCTGGTGAGCTGTCTGGTCTCCACCTCCCCTCGTTCTCTACGAACTTGGTGAGCAACGCCGTCCTTCAGGATCATTGGGTTGACACCTTTACTCCTGGAGGGCAGCCTGTGGCGATCTCCATGTGCTCTCGGACCGGCCGCCACCTGGCCACGTTCACCCGTGAGCCTGGGTCCAGTCTGTACACCCTCACCACTGTGTCGCTCTCTACCCCTTTGTCTCCTCAGCTGTACGCGTCTGCTCAGGTAGCTACCCAGTGTGAGTGTCGTCGCCTGTCGCACCAGACTCTCCTTTGGCACCACCGCCTTGGTCACCCCTCCCTGCCTTGCCTTCGTGGCATGCACTCTCGCTACCTGGTCTCTGGTCTTCCCAGGTCTCTGCCTGCCCTCCCTCCCTCACCTGCGCCCCCCTGCATTCCTTGCGTCGAGGGACGGCAGCGCGCCGCTCCTCACTCCTCCTCGTTTCCTCCCACAGAGGCTCCGCTGCAGACTCTCCACCTGGACGTGTGGGGCCCAGCCCGCGTCCGTGGACAGGGCCACGAGCGGTACTTCCTGCTAGTAGACGACGACTACACGCGTTACAACACGGTCTTCCCCTTGCAGCGCAAGGGGGAGGTCCCTGATGTTTTGATCCCTTGGATCCGCGCTGTTCGTCTCCAGCTCCGCGAGCAGTTCCACTCGGACTTTCCTGTCCTGCATCTACACTCCGACAGAGGTGGTGAGTTTACCTCCGACCTCTTGCGAGCCTACTGTGAGGAGCACGGCATCCGCCAGACGTTCACGCTTCCGGCCTCTCCGCAGCAAAATGGGGTTGCTGAGCGCCGCATTGGCTTAGTCATGGAGGTCGCTCGTACCTCCATGATCCATGTGGCTGCCCCCCATTTTCAGTGGCCGTTTGCGGTCCAGTACGCCGCGCATCAGCTCAACCTCTGGCCCCGTGTCTCCGTGCCGGAGACTTCGCCCACACCGCGCTGGACGGGGGAGGTTGGCGACGCGTCGCGTTTCCGAGTCTGGGGTGCCCGTGCCTTTGTCCGCGATACCACTGCGGACAAGCTCTCCCCTCGCGCCATTCCTTGCGTCTTCCTTGGCTTTGTCCCTGACGCGCCTGGCTGGCAGTTTTACGACCCCGCCTCCCGCCGTGTCTTTCTGTCTCAGGACGTCACATTTGACGAGTCAGTCCCCTTTTACCGTCTCTTTCCCTACCGCACTGCCCCTCGCCCCCCCCCGCCGCTCTTTCTCGCTCCAGGTCCTCCCCAGGTAGACCCGCTCCCCGCGCCAGGACCTGCTCCTTCAGGTGTTTCTCAGGTAGACCCTCCCGTGCCTGCGCCTGTTGAGGTCACTGGTGACTCAGGTCCTGCTGGGGGTGGTCCTGCTCGGGGTGCTGTCTCTTGGGGTACTGAGCCTGGGGGTGCGGAGCCTGGGGGTGCTGAGCCTAGGGGTGCGAAGCCTGGGCGTGAGGAGCCTGGGGGTGCTGAGCCTGGGGGTACGGAGCCTGGGGGTGCTGAACCTGAGCGTGAGGAGCCTGGAGGTGCTGAGCCTGAGCGTGAGGAGGCTGGAGGTACTACGCCTGGGGGTGCTGCGTCTAGGGGTGCTGAGCCTGAGCGTGAGGAGTCTGGGGGTGCTGAGTCTGGGGGTGCGGCGCCTGAGGGTACTGAGACTGCTGGTGCGCGGTCTCCTTGGAGAGGCCGCCTTCGTCCGCGTGCGCCTCTCTCCCCTCAGCAGCTGCACGAGTGGTACGCTCGCCGTCAGGGTCGCGCTACTTGAGCTCGGGGCTCTGCAGCTGAGAGTGGTGCTGGTACTTTGTCTACAGGAGGTGCTGGAGTCGCTGGTTTCCTGAGGTGCTCGTACTGGAGGTACTGGAGCTGCTGGGGCTGGCGGTGCTGAGTCTGGGGGTGCCGATGCGGGAGACCCTAGGGCTGGAGGTGCCGGTTCTGGGGGTACTGCTGCTAGTGACGCTGGTACGGGAGGTGCTGGAGCTGGAGGTTCTGGGGCTGCTGGTGACGCTGGTACTGGAGGTGCTGGCGCTGGAGGTTCTGGGGCTGCTGGTGACGCTGGTACTGGAGGTGCTGGCGCTGGAGGTTCTGGAGCTGCTGGTGACACTGGTACTGGAGGTGCTAGCGCTGGAGGTTCTGGAGCTGCTGGTGGTGCTGGCGCTCGAGGAGCTGGAGCTGGAGGTTCTGGAGCTGCTGGAGGTGCTGGAGCTGCTGGTGGTGCTGGAGCTGCTGGTACTGGTGGCGCTGCGCAGCCACGACTGCTCTTTGCTCCGCCGTCTCCGTCGTCTCTGCCACCGCCTGACTCCGTGCTTCGCCAGGTTCTTAGCCCCGCGTCGTCTACTGGTCTTCCGTTACAGCCTGGCTCACCGCTACCTGCTCCTTCTCCTTACACTGAGCAGCCAGGAGGTCTTACTGAGCGTCGTGAGCCTGCGTCGTGTCCTGTCTCGCCTGTCTGCACTGGTCTTCGTGTTCCTCGTCCGCGTCCGCCGGCCGTCCCCGGCACACACCTCATGGCTCTGCGTCCGTCCTCTGCTCCGCAGCGTGTTCCTCTGCCGTCTCCTCCTGCGTCTTCTCTGCCTGTCGTTGCTGACCCTGAGTCTGACCAGTTTCGTGTTGAGCACCCTACTGTCATGCGTCTGCTAGCCACTGTTGTCACTGACCCGTCGTTTGAGTCTGCTGCTGCGTCTGCCTTTGTCGCTCAGCTTGTTGACTTTGCTGCTGCCTGTCCTCTAGACTACGCCGCTAGTCTTGTTACTGAGTCTGAGTCTGTCTGTCCTCCATCCGTCGGGGGTGAGTGTGCTCTTGGCACGGACGTCCTTGAGGACAGGCAGGAGGACCTTGAGTGTCTTGCAGCCGCTGCGCCTCATCTCGTGGCCATGCTGCTTGCCCCTGAGGGAGACCCGGATGCTCCAGACATCCCGACCCCGCGCTCTTACGCTGAGGCGATCGCGGGTGAGTAATTCTTGCAGTGGCAGACAGCCATGGACGCAGAGATGGCATTCTGGAAGTCCACAGGCACTTACGTTGATGAGGTTCCCCCTCGTGGGGCGAACATCGTCGATGGCATGTGGATTTTCAGGGTGAAGCGGTCGCCAGGTTCTCCGCCTGTCTTCAAGGCTCGTTACGTTGCTCGAGGTTTCAGTCAGCGAGAGGGAGTTGACTTCTTCCAGACCTTCTCCCCGACCCCGAAGATGACCACTCTTCGGGTGCTGCTGCACGTTGCCGCTCAGCGTGACTACGAGCTTCACTCTCTTGACTTCAGCATAGCTTTCTTACAGGGCAGCTTGCACGAGGAGATCTGGCTGCGCCGCCCGCCTGGCTTCACTGGGTCGTTCCCTCCTGGTACCCAGTGGAGCCTCCGGCGGCCGGTCTACGGTCTTCGCCAGGCGCCACGTGAGTGGCACGACACACTGAGGACGACACTTGTGGCTCTTGGGTTTGCTCCGTCGACTGCTGACCCGTCGCTTTTTCTGCGCACCGACACTTCGCTGCCGCCGTTCTACATCCTCGTGTACGTCGACGACGTCTTTGCCACTGCTGACACTGAGGCTCTCGCCCTGGTGAAGTCGAAGCTGCAGAAGAGACACACGTGCACAGACCTGGGTGAGCTGTGCAAACACCTTGGCTTGCAGATCACCCGGGATAGAGCACGCCGCACCATCACACTTACTCAGTCACACATGGTGCAGCAGGTCCTTCAGCGCTTCGGCTTCACCTGGTCCTTGGCACAGGCCACTCCTCTGGCTACAGGTCACTCGCTCTCAGCTCCACCTTCGGACGAGTCCGTAGAGCCGAGTGGTCCTTACCCAGAGCTAGTGGGCCGCCTCATGTACCTGATGACCTGCACTCGTCCTGACCTTGCGTACCCTCTTGGCCTTCTGGCTCGCTACGTGGCTCTTGGTCGGCACCGAAAGGTGCACATGGATGCTGCTAAGAGGGTACTACGCTACTTGTGCAGTACATCGAGCATGGGGCTCGTGCTTGGAGGACAGAGCGACGTTGTCCTGACTGGGCACTCAGACGCTTCTTGGGTTGACGACCAGGCTACGCAGCGGTCGTCACATGGTTACAGCTTCAGCGTTGGCTCTGGTTCAGTTTCTTGGCGTTCTACACGCTCGTCTTCAGTTCTCAGCTCCAGTTGTGAGGCTGAGATCTACGCCATAGCCATGGCTGCACAGGAGTTACGCTGGCTCACCTACCTGCTGACCGACTTGGGAGAGCGGCCTCGTTCTCCTCCAGTGCTGTACGTCAACAACAAGGCCACAATTGCCTTGTGTCAGGAGCACAGACTAGAGCACAGAACGAAGCACATCGCTCTGCGCTACTTCCTGGCTCGAGAGTTGCAGCAGCGTGGTCAGCTTCGTCTTGCTCACGTGGCCACTCGGGCCAACACTGCTGATATATTCACCAAGGCACTTCAGTCTGGTGATCATCAGCGTTTCTGCACTTTGTTAGGCCTTGTGCTCACGTTTCCTCACTTGCTGTAGACTTTGCTTGTACTGTGATCTATATATATACCTGCATGCTTGCTCTGCTAGGTAGAGATCTCTGTGCTGTTGTTGTTGCATATATACCTCTGCATGTGAACTGGCCTTGTGACCCTTTGCTTGTGCTCAGTGTGTGTGGTGACGTTGTGATCCACCCTGAGCTTGCTTTGCTTCTCTTGACTGGTCTTGTGACCGCTTGCTCTCCCCCACTTTGCCTATGGGGGTGTGTCAAATTATATGTATGATATATATGGTTAGGCTGTAGTGGGGTAGCCAATATGGGGTACAGCCCCGTTTAGGGTTTCATAATTGTACCCAACTCTTCCATAGTGCATTCATTCCTGCCTAGACTTCTGACATGAGGCCGCAACGAGTGCCTGACGGGCGCGACGGACTGCGCCTGCAACAGCGGACGATCGCGCCTGCAGCAAGTGACGGCCGCAATGGCATCAAAGGCAGTTATGTCTAAAAAAAAGAAGGTTCTAGGAAAGAATCCGCTCTGATACCATGTTGTATATGAGATTAGGGGGCTAGGATGGTAGCGAGAGATTAGGACGAGAAAATAGGGTTTAATAGAGGGCCAAATGCCCAAAAAGTACAAACAAGGCGAGGCAAGGGTGCACCACCAAAGGATGTAACGACACAATACATGTGCAATAATCAGTTGATTTAAAATATTATGATTTTAACAGCTCCTTCCCTTTGCGCTCGTCGCTTAAAACGACGAGTGTGTTGAAGGCATCGTGCGGTCCCTTCGTTGTTGATGGCCCGAGAAATGTCACTCTTATGGTTAATAACGTAACTTTAAGGATTGAAAGGCCTACTGGGGGGATAGATGGAAGAAGTGATAAGAAGAACGACTCTACTTCTGATGCTGCTATGGAAGAAGGCGACACTGCTGCGGACGATGCACAAGAAGAGGTTGCTGATCAGGGTCTTCGTTATCAGACCAAGTTGGTCTGATTGTGTGACTTTCAGACGAACTTTTAAGGTTTCATATAATTTGCTAGACAATCTTTTTGATTTCATGTGAAAGTTCAGACACGCAACGTCTATTTTTTCATGCTACTTGTATTTTTTCATCTGATTCGTCAGATAACGCGTACAATCTCGTATGATAACGGCAAATCCGCCCACGGTTCGGTGGCTTAGATTACGCGGGGGCATTAGGCGAGATTGTAATGGCAAGTCAGACCCAACCCAATGATATCCTGATACAAGCGCCACGTATAATTTCGTTAGTTCCTACGGGTGGCGCATCATTACAGTATCAACCCACCAATCAACCAACTCCCTGGAGTTGGTGGGCTGGTGGGTTGAAATTGCCGTGCCACCCGTAGAAACTGCCCTGCCCTGAGCTGAGGAGTGCTGAGCTGGAAAGGAAGGGACAAGGGCACTGGTGTGTGTGATGCTGGACTTTGAATGGAAGAATCAAAAGCACGCATTAATAAATCAGTAGTGAATCAGAACCATTGTTTGTATGAAACGAATTCAACATCGTAAAACGAATTTCAAATACACCAAACACTAGAAGAGAGTTCAGACTAACTAGCATGTTTCGTCTGAAATACCAGGCAGTCATGATTTTTTTGTCTGACAATTAGACGGGGGAAAAAAAGTGCCGTTTGATTTTCAGACGGGGCTAAAAACTAGTAAAGACCCTGTTGCTGATGCACCCGATGGTGAGATTGTCATGCCTGATCGACCGCTTCGTAGCACGAATGATGAGGACGACGACCGCATTGGTGACGACCCTAAAGATGGTGTGGAAGATAAGACATGAAGAGAAATTTCTACGCACTAAGTATCAATACTCTCCTATTTCTTTACGCTCACTTGCAAGAAATGACATGTATGCCGGCAACAATCACGTCCTTATTGCCGCTCTTGAAGCATGATCTGATTGAATATATAAATGAGACTACGAAATTTCAGGAGCTCGCGCCGCCTTACCTCTCAAAGATGTTGCCTAGGCATATTGGAGTCATCTTTGTTTTTCCCTCTATCACAAACTTTTTCGAGCGTAACAGTCTGAAGCATTAGTGTAGGGATGGCAAACATGCTATTCTGGATTGGTGGTATACAGAAGACGCGAGCTTCACACAAATGAAGGCTTCGGGTCCTTCGGTCATTTCAGCAGATTTTCACGTGATTTCGGGGAAAATTTCTCCAAACATGCTGTGGGATATGCTGGTGGTTGCGAGGCTCAAGAAGCACCGGCTTACAGGCTTCAAGAAGGAATTGTGTATTAGGGTTGATTGCTGGTTGTAGCACATGAGAATGATTGCTTCCACTACAAGCAATTCATCAAAAACCCAATTCAGGGAGGGGCGGTACTCAAATGCAGTCTCGGTGGTGGAATGTGCTCTATACACAACCAGGTCAACATTTCGATGTGGAACCTTATAGTGGGAGGGTCCACGAGCGTAATGGTATTGATGCGGCCCGCTTTGTGCTTTTGTGTGCCCGGGTGCTGACATTTTTATCGTGTCTTGACCTGAGGTTGCTCATCCCTTGTGCTTGCAGTGGTTACAATAGTAAAAACACATATTCTCAAGATCTTACTTAATGACTCGTTGGTTTTCATCTCCAAAGGCAACAACCAGGAGTAGGTTTGCCTATTTGAATGATGTGAGAAGGGGAATGGAGCCTCTTTTGAGTAGGCAGCGCATCACGTCTTGCCTCAGCGACATCGCGGTGCCTCTATGAAGCATGAGTAGCCACGCGGATCCTGAAGGAGAATCTAAGCCTTCGCGTACTGCGGTAGGTAGGAATACTAGATACAATGACCTGGTTGTGAGTGTGGCCTGTATAGAGACAGGTAGATGAAGGATGCTGTATTAGTTTGATAAAAGGCTTTGTGATGCTTTCACGATACTTACGCACTTCTGTGAAATGGGCCCTTGTTCTCACCTCAGCCATGGATGCTTTGGGGCTATCGAGTGGTCATGTAATCGATAATGCGTGCCTGCTCTCGATGTGCGAGCTCAATGTGAACGGGCTCGAAAGCTAGGGGAAACAACAAAATCTTAAAGCATATAAACAAGATGCCGCAGAAATGATCGGTCTTACATGCATGTGTATTGCTCACGACTGCCATCTTTGGAAAATTTTGAAGCTGCTCTACTGTCACGTTGCACTTGCAAAGAGGGCGGGGGAAAGGGGGGTGGGGGTGACCATATTGAGCAACGACCCCTAGATCTTCTTCACCAATGTCATTCTATAAGCTTTGGGCAAATTGTTTCAAGCGGACGTTCTCTAGGACACTTTCAATTTCACAATTTTGGCGGTGTACTTCCCCACTAAGGCCTGCATAGGTAGAACCTTTTCACGACAACGGTGTTGTTGTTCCTGGCGAACTCATGCGGGACAACTATTCTCATGCTTACGTTGTTCTTAATCTGGTCGAAGCACGCTTCTTGACATGTCCTCTAGGGCTGGGTTTGCGAGGGGAAATGACAGGCTGCCCTTGTTGTTCCGTGCCCACCGGCTGACTGGCGTATACTAGCTCATGAAGCTGCTAAAACTTGTACATCTTCTTCTCCTGACCATCGCGGACTAGCTTGTGGATTGGTCATACTCTGATTTTGGACCCATATGTAGTGGGGCCTTTCATGTCCGGCTGTTGAAGGGCATCTTAGACCATTAAGGTGGTGCTGAAAGCGAATTTGCAGTTGCACATATGGCCAGACCTCTTGTGGCTAATCGCATTAGATGCTGTAAACCCAGGTGTTTGGAAGGCTGTTGAGTTACTCACCTCATTGCATCACGAAGGCGGTTTTGATGGTCTTCTTATGAAGCTCAAAGCTTCACCGAAGCAATAGAACACGGAGGAGTGGAAGAGAGTTCGCCCGACAATCCGGCACCTTAAGGCGACAGTTCCAGTGCTGCAGAAGGAGGTGGTGGGTGAATTGGGTTGCGCTCTTCGGATAGAGGAGCTACTAGTGAAGGAGTCCCTATTGGTCGCATGCCTGCACACGGACAACGTCGGCTGCAGCTTGGCATGAATGCGCAGGGCGAAAGGGGAATTACCGCCGACATTTTATCGGAAATTAGGTTAATGACAGACATGCAAGAATGACAGTGAGGACTTTCATGCAAAAAAACGGTGCTTCTGCTTTTGACTCAGAGCTATTCGCGGAAGTGCCACCCTCGGCCTTGCCATATTGGGGCCTGAAAAGTGGGAAGACACTACGAGAGGCAGAGGCTTACTACTTGAAGTGGCATAGACAAAAGAGGAGGTGCTTAAGGCGTTGAAAGGCATGGCGTCCTCGGGGAACAACGACCTATCAAAGGAGTTGTATGAGCTCCATTGGAACTTGCTCCCTAAAAAGAAAAGAGGTATCGGCGCTGCTGATGGAAATGCAGTCACAATATTATCTCACAAAAAGAGCCCGAATAAGGATATTTAAAACCGCAAGTGCTTAATGCTTCCAAATAGCACTTACAACATCGTTGCTTATCTCTTGGCAAACAAATGGGAAGGTCCTACACATAGTCATCTCAAGCGAACAGTTTTGCTTTCTCTTGGGCAGAAAGCTCTCCAATGCAATCTCGCTAGTGGCTGGCACAACTGAAGCGGCAAAGAACAACGGGGAGGAATATACCTCCTGCTGGTGGACTTGTAAAATGTTTTCAATCCAATCATGAGGCCCTTTCTTTTTGGCACGATGGAGAGGATATGCTTCCCAATTAGATTCATCGGCTCGTGTAAGGGGCGGCTTGACAACAAGGCTCCTCTTCAACGGCTGGCTAGAGGATCAGGTGGCTCCATGTCTGCTCGCGTTGTAACTTTTCTTATGCGCAGTGGAACCGATCTGGGATTGGGCAACCTGTATGAGGAGAGGCTTTCCTACATGGGCTGTGCTGACTACTACACACTGGTGCTCAAAGGGAAGCGACATATTAAGAGAGGTGAGAAATGTTTGGTAAACAAGGCGTGCTTTCAGGCCTCCGCATCAATAAGGGCAAGTCGATGTTGCTGGCGCAGGGGAAGAACCTGCATCGTGCACGAGACAATGACTTGCGTTCACGTGGGTAAAGCCTAATGAATCTGAGAGGCTACTAGGCGTATGGGTCTCACCGTCATGCACCGTCACGCATATTGCGCAGGTGCCAAGTCGGCCACGTGCCGACAGTTGCGCAAGATGCACCACGTCGACCACGTGACGCTGCACGCTGGACGACGTTCGCGCACCCCCACAAAACCTCGTCAACCAGGTAACGCGGTTGACCAGGTGAGGCCTGCCGTCGCCCACAAGTCGACGCTTTCACATTGATGACCTTCGTCGTCGACCACCGAAGCCCTGTGACGTTCGTAGGTCGACAAACACCTTCGTCGACCACCCAAGTTGAAGCCGTCCACCGCCTTCTCTTGCCGGCGACACTGCAATGGTCCCGCGGAAGTCGACCAAGTCTATCGACTTCCCTCCCCAAGTCGGCATCGACCATTGACAGTAGCCGGCTCCACAGCCCACACACCCGACTATGAAGTCGGATTCGCCCAAGCGAGGGCGAGGCCATCTTTCCCGTCAACGGAGATGCATAAATCCTCAGTTGGCGATGCATCTAGCAAGTTGTATAAGGCCTGTTAATGACTCTTATCTTCCAAGAACGCTCAATCTGGAGGCAGGCGGGTGGGGTCGCTGGATGACCTTATTTTCCAAAATGAGGGGCTGGCCTTTCTCTTGTGTTACCATCAAGTCCCATTACCCTATACACGGCATAGACAAAGTGATTTATTCTATCAAATTTGCACGACCCACATTTTCTCTAAAAGTAAACACCATGAGATGTTATTTCCAGTCCCCAATCACCCTAACCGACCGTGAGAAAAATGTCTTTCTCACCCTTTACGGTTTATTAGGTTACATGGTAATACCCTTTAGATTGACCAATGTTCCTGCGAATTTTGGAGATGTCGATAAGCAAAGCCTTTTGACCGCTCCTATATAACATAGTATGAAGTTTTTAGGATATGTAATTCATCTGACGGAATGGACGGCCAGAGAGAAATATCAACAGTATGGCATCCACCAACCAACCTAATTCAGATGCATAGATTCTCAGGGTTCGTCAAGTGCGTACGTCGGTGTCAAAACATATTTATGTTTATAGCTTTCTAGGCTATGTAGGGGTCATCCTTAGAGGGTACAACCTTTTTGCTCGATAGTCTTGTACCCCCCCCCTTACCTAATCGACATCCTCCTCAAAAGGATTCTAACATGGTTTTAGAGGCTAGGGCGTTCCTATACCTTAGGACCTAAGTTCTTAAAGGGCCCACCGTTAGATTTTTCCCTGCCCGAAGCGCTACTGCGCTACCCAGCCCGTTCTAAGAGCGTAGCGCTGCCCTGCTGCCAGTTTGCAGTCGCGCGCTCCTTGTGCTGCCCCGCGTGCTGCTCGTGCTGCTACCTGCGCCCCGCATGCTCGCGGCCTTCGCGCACCCCTCTCGCAGCCTTCGCATCCTTCGCGCGCCACGCATGCAGTGCGCACTGCGTGCTGCCCCGCACGCCCCTACGCATTGCCCGCATCGCCCTCTACTGCAGTTGCCGCTTGCGCTGCTGCTGCTGAACGCCCTACTGCTGCTGAACGCCCTGCTGCTGCAAGTGTTCCTACTGCTGCGCGTGAGCTGCTGCTTCCACACGCGCTACTGCTGCTAAGCGCTGCTGCTGCTGCTATCTGCTGCTGCTACATGCTGCTACTGCAAACTGCGGCTACAAGCGTACTGCTGCTACCGCTTCTGTTAAGCGCACCACTGCTGCTGCTGCCGCTGCAAGCACTGCTGCTGCTGTGCCCTGCCCTACAAACCCGCGCGCACCCAGCCCGCGCGCTACTGCCGCTGCTGCTGCACGCCTCCTCCTGAGCGATCCTGCTGCTGCTACTTGCTGCAGCTACTGCTTCTTGCTACTGCTGCTGCTCCTTGCTGCTGCTGCAACTACCTGCTGCTGGAGCTGATTTTGCCGCTACTGCTGCTTCGGCCTGCCCAGCCGGAGTCGCGCCGCCCTGCTGAGCCGCGCCGCCCTGCCTAAGCAGCACTGCTGCTACTGCTCCTCCTGTTGCGTCAGCTGCTGCTACTGCCATTGCTGCTGCTGCTGCTGCTGCTGCTGCTGCTGCTGCTGCTGCTGCTGCTGCTGCTGCTGCTACTGCTACTGCTGCTGCTGTTACTGCAGCCATGGCTAACTTCTCAGTTCTTACTTTTGATGTTGAGGGTCGCGCGATTAGCTTTGATGTTTGGCTTGATGATCTCCAGCTCTACCTGTAGAGCGAGGCTAGGGACAGAATTTCACTGTTCTTGCATACCGACGGAACCCTCCCAGCCCCAGCTGCCACAGCGGTAGAGGATCATTCGAAGTGGCTCATGCGTGACGCCACTGCCCGCCTTGCTGTCCGCATCCACCTGCCCATAGCTGAGCGTGCACACTTTAGCCAGCAGAAAACAGCCAAGGCCCTCTATGACGTTGTAGTCGCTCGCTACTCCTCCCCAGCTACTACTGCCCTAGGCCGTCTGATGCTGCCATACCTGCATCCCGAGCTAGCCGACTTCCATGCTGTCTCTGACCTCTTTACCCACCTCTGCTCTAGTGAGGCTCGCTATCGCACCGCTCTCAAGCCGACCTTCCTTGCTGCGAATTCCCCCCCCCCCCGCTGTACATGACACTGTACTTCCTCGTCACTCGCCTCCCTGACTCCCTTCGCACTGTCAAGGACTAGTTCCTAGCCCTTGACCCCACTGAGATCACACTCGACTCGCTTGAGAAGTCCCTTCTCGAGGTTGAGAAGAGCACTTTCGCTGTCGCTGCCTCTCGCGGCACTCCCCGCTCCTTTTTTTAAGGGTGCACTACCTCCCCCCTCCTCCCCTCAGTTGCTACTGCTACTGCTGTCGACCTCCTTGGTGCTAAGGAATTTGGCGCTGTGTCTGCTCCCGGTGGAAGGCGCAACAACAGTAAGGGAAAAGGGGGCAAGGGGGGTGGGGGTGGCTCTAGCGGTGGAGGTGGCGGGGGTGGTGGCTCTGGGGGTGGCGGCAGTGGAGGCGGCCAGGGTGGTGGAGGCAGCGGGGGTGGTGGAGGTGGCGGAGGTGGTGGAGGAGGTCGGGGTGGAGCTGGCTAGGGTGGAGGCCGTGGCGGTGGTGGCTCTGGACAGCAGCTGCCGCGCCTCCCGGACAACCCCACCCCTCAGCAGCTTCGTGAGTGGGTTGTCCAGCGTGTTTCCCCCGGGGGCTCTGGTCGCTGGCCGTACGTCAGGCGCACTGGGAAGCTGAAGGGTCAGCCCTGCGAGAAGCTGCACACCGAGTACCGCTGCTTCGGCCGCCTTGAGGATGCCTGGGTGGATGAGTACGGGGAGGAGGCGATTGTCCCCAACTGGCTAAAACTGCAGGGGATGGGGGTAGATGTGTATGCTCTTGACTTTGTAAAGATCAATGCTGCCATCTATGCTATGTATATGACCGAGCTTAGTGATGAGGGTGCGTGTTACTCGTGTGTCCCTGGTGATGCTGGTGTCGAGGGTGCTGCTCTAGGTCTAGTGAGTCCGCTGCAGCACTAGGTGCTAGTGAGTCTGCAGTCCCAGGTGCTAGTGAGTCTGCTGCTAGTGCGTCTGATGCCTCCTCTGAGGCCCTTCACACTTTCGCACTTGACTCAGGCGCATCTCGTTGTTTCTTTCGTGACTGCACCACACTCACACCACTAGCTGCACCGGTACCAGTCTCACTGGCTGACCCCACTGGGGGCCCAGTAGTCGCACGAGCCTCCACTGTCCTTCCGTGTCCAGCAGTCCCCTCCGGTTCTCTGTCAGGTCTCCACCTCCCCACGTTCTCAACGAACTTGGTGAGCAACGCCGCTCTCCAGGATGTATGGGTTGACACCTTTACTCAAGGAGGGCAGCGTGTGGCGATCTGTACGTGCTCCTGGACTGGCCGTCACCTTGCTACGTTCACTTGACGGCCTGAGTCTAGTCTGTACACATTGACCACTGCGTCTGCATAGGTGGTTGAGTCAGGTCAGGTGGCTGCGTCGAGACAGGTGTCTGCGTCTGGTCAGCTTGCAGCGTCTTGCTCGTGTCGGGTACTCTCCCACCAGACTCTCCTCTGGCACCACCGCCTCGGTCACCCCTCACTGCCGCGTCTCCGTAGCATGCACTCCCGTCTCCTTGTCTCTGGGCTTCCCAGGTCCCTGCCCTCCCTCCCGCGCTCGCCTGCCCCGCCGTGCCTTCCCTGCGTCGAGGGGCGGCAGCGCGCCGCTCCTCACTTTTTCGGGTTTCCTCCGACCACTGCTCCTCTGCAGACTCTCCACATGGACGTGTGGGGCCCAGCCCCCGTCAGTGGAACAGACCAGGAGCGCTACTTCCTGCTGGCAGTTGACAACTACACAAGCTACACCACTGTCTTCCCATTGCGGCGCAAGGTGGACGTCAGCAGAGTTTTGATCCCCTGGATCCGTGCTACTCGTCGCCAGCTGCGCGAGCGGTTTTGGCAGAACTTGCCAGTCCTGCGTCTGCACTCGGACAGGGGCGGTGAGTTCTCTTCTGGCCTCCTTGTGGAGTTCTGTCGAGACGAGGGCATCCGCTAGGCGTTCACGCTTCCGGCCTCTCCTCAGCAAAATGGGATTGCTGAGCATCGCATTGGTTGATCATGGAGGTTGCTCGTACCCCCATGATCCATGCAGCTGCTCCCCATTTTCTATGGCCGTTTGCGGTCTGATACGCCGCACATCAGCTCAACCTCTGGCCTCGTGTCTCTTTGTCAGAGACCTCGCCCACACTCCGTTGGACGGGAGAGGTTGGCGATGCGTCGGTGTTTTGGGTCTGGGGCGCGCTCTCCCTTGTTCGCGATACCACTGCGAGCAAGATCTCCCCTCGCACTCTCCGCTGCGTCTTCCTTGGCTTCCCCACCAACGCCCCGCCGTGGCAGTTCTACCACCCACGCTCGCGTCGAGTCTTCTCCTCCCAGGACGTCACCTTTGACGAGTCTGTCTGTTACTACAGACTTCACCCACACACGTCCCACCCGGTCCCCCTCGCGCCTCTCTTCCTGGTACAAGTCCCCCCCCCCCGGTAGACCCCCTCCCCCCACAGGGCCCTGCTCCCTCAGGTGTGTCTCAGGTAGACCCACCCCCCTTGGTTGAGCCTTTGGAGATCTCTTCTTACTCCTCTGGCCCAGTTGTGGGGGGTGACCCCGCCGCTGATGACACGGCAACCACTCGCTGCTCTCCACACTTGGAGACCCCCTCTGGTTTTCCGCCTCGGCCGTCTCCGCCGTCTCCGCAGCCTGCTGCTGTGGACTCTGGAGCTCAGATTGCTGGTGCTAAGCCTGGGGGTGCTGAGACAGAGGGTGAGGGTTCTGGGGGTGCTGCAACTGGGGGTGCTGGTTCTGGGGGTGCTGTGACTGGGGGTGCTGACTCTAGGGGTGTTGCGAGTCCTAGTGGCAGTGGAGCTGTGGGTGACCCTGCTGGAGGTGCTGGAGGTGCTGGGGGTCCTGCTGGAGGTGCTGGAGGTACTGGAGGTGCTGCAGGTACTGTTGGTGGCGGAGCTACAAAACCTGGAGGTGCTCGTACTGGAGGTGCTGGAGCTGCTGGAGCTGGTGGTACTGCTAGAGGTGCTGGAGGTGCTGCTGGCGCTGGAGGCACTGGAGCTGCTAGTGCTGGAGGTGCTATTGGTGCTCGAGATGCTGGAGCTGCTGGTGCTGGAGGTGCTGGAGGTGCTGTAGGTGCTGCTGGTGCTGGAGGTACTGGAGCTGCTAGTGCTGGAGGTACTACAGGTGGTGGAGGTGGTGGAGGTGCTGGAGCTGCTGGTGCTGGAGGTGCTGGTGGAGCGGGAGGTATTGCTGGTGCTGGAGGTGCTGGAACTGCTGGTTCGCTTCGCCACCTTCTCGGTCTTCCACCAGCTCCGACGGAGTTCCCAGTCGCTGGAACTACTCCTCCGTTGCTGTTCCCACAGCTACTGCCTCACTCCCCACTGCTTGCTCGTGCTCCTTACACTGCTGTGACAGAGTTTCTGACTGAGCATCGTGAGCCTCAGACTCGTGCTTCCACTCCTGAGCGTCGAGAGCCTGAGATTAGAGCGTCCGTTCCTGCTCGTGCTCGTCGTTTGCGTTGTCCTCGTGCTCCGGCTGTCCCAGGCACTCACGATATGACACGCCGTCCTTCATCTGTTCCACAGTGTGTTGTCCTACCATCACCCCCTGCATCTTCTCTTCCTGCCATTGCTGATCTTCCATCTGACCTTGCTCGTGCGTCCAGTCCGACTGTCACTCGCTTTCTCGCTACAGATGTGACGGACCCTGCGTTCTCGTCTCCTACTGCGTCTGCCCTAGTCGCTGAGCTAGTTGACTTTGCTGCTGCGCGCCGCCTAGACTACCTTGCGAGTCTCGTTTCTGACCGTGACCCTGCCTGTCCTCCGTCCGTCGGGGGTGAGGTTGCCCTTGGCTATGACGTTCTTGAGGACATACAAGAGGAGCTGGAGTGTCTTGCGGCCGCTGCACCTCATCTCGCAACCATGCTACTTGCCCCTGAGGGAGACCCGGATGCACTTGACATCCCCACCCCGCGCTCTTACAGAGAGGCGATTTCGGGTGAGTACTCCTCTCAGTGGCAGACAGCCATGGACGCAGAGATGGCTTCCTGGAAGTCCACAGGCACCTACGTCGACGAGGTTCCCCCACCTGGGGCGAACATCGTCAGTGGCATGTGGATTTTTAGGGTGAAGCGGCCTCCGGGTTCTCCGCCTGCCTTCAAGGCACGTTACGTTGCTCGAGGCTTCAGTCAGCGTGAGGGGGTCGACTTCTTTTAGACCTTCTCCCCCACCCCAAAGATGACCACTCTTCTGGTGTTGCTGCACGTTGCAACTCAACGTGACTACGAGCTGCACTCCCTCGACTTCTCGACAGTTTTCTTGCAGGGTAGCCTTCACGAGGCCATCTGGCTGCGTCGTCCAGAGGGCTTCACTGGGTCGTTTCCTGAGGGTACCCAGTGGAGCCTACGGCGACCAGTATACGGCCTGCGTCAGGCACCCCGCGAGTGGCACGACACACTGAGGACTACACTTGCGGCTCTTGGGTTTGCTCCTTCGACTGCTGACCCGTCGCTGTTTCTACGAACCGACACTACCCTGCCGCCATTCTACATCCTCATGTACGTCGACGACTTTGTTTTTGCTACTGCTGACACTGAGGCACTAGCCCTAGGTGAAGGCGGAGCTGCAGGAGAGACACACCTGCACTGACCTGGGTGAACTGTGAAGCTATCTTGGCTTGCAGATCACCCGGGACAGAGCACGGTGCACCATCACCCTGACACAGTCACACATGGTGCACCAGGTCCTCTAGCGCTTCCGCTTCCAGTACTCCTCGCCACAGCCCACATCTCTGCCTACCGGCCACTCGCTCTCAGCTCCACCTTCAGACGAGTCCGTAGAGCCGAGTGGTCCGTACCTAGAGCTTGTAGGTTGCCTCATGTACCTGATGACGTGCACACGACCTGACCTCGCGTACCCTCTCAGCCTCCTGGCTCGCTACGTGGCACCTGGTAGACACCGAAAGGTGCACTTTGATGCTGCGAAGAGGGTACTGCGTTACTTGTGCAGTACATCGGGCATGGGGCTCGTGCTTGAGAGACAAGGCCTAGTGGTCCTCACAGGACACTCTGACGCTTCTTGGGCCGACGACCAGGCGACTCAGCGTTCGTCACAGGGTTACACCTTCAATCTTGGCTTTGGTTCTGTCTTGTGGAGGTCCACTCGTTCTTCTTCTGTGCTTAGCTCCATCTGCAAGGCTGAGATCTACGCTGGGGCCATGGCTGCTCAGGAGCTACACTGGCTGACCTACCCACTGACCGACTTGGGGGAGCGGCCTCATTCTCCTCCAGTTCTGCACGTTGACAACAAGGCAATGCTTGCCTTATGTTGCGAGCAGAGACTGGAGCACAGAACGAAACACATTGCTCTTCACTACTTCCTTGCGCGTGAGCTGCAGCAGCGTGGTCAGCTGCGCCTTGCGTACGTGGCTTCTTGGGCCAACACTGCTGATTTCTTCAACAAGGCTCTTGGGTCTGGTGACCATTGGCGTTTCTGCACTGCTCTTGGGCTTGTGCCCACTCTGCCTCACCTGCTGGTTGCTTGACTTGCTCTTGTTGTACATTGCTATATATCTTTATACCTGCATGTTTACACTTGCTAGATTGTGATCAGTGTACTGCCTTGCTATTATACATCTGCATGTGAACTGGCCTTGTGGCCACTTGCTTTTGCTCAGATTGTGTGGTGTCTTTGAGGTCCACCCTGGGCTTTGCGTTGCTTGTTCTCTTGCTTGACTGGTCTTGTAACCACTGTTAGGTTTGGCTATCCCCTACTTCACCTATAGGGGTGTGTCAAAACATATTTATGTTTATAGCTTTCTTGGCTATGTAGGGGTCATCCTTTGAGGGTACAACCTTTTTGCTCGATAGTCTTGTACCCCCCACCTTTACCTAATCGACATCCTCCTCAATAGGATTCTAACAGTCGGGACATCCCCGACATCCCCTACTGCCCCGCGGACGGACCTGCTAAGGAAGGCGGTTGAATATTCTTGGGGGGTAGGCTGTCTTATATGCCTTAAGAAACAGTTTTTGGTTGCCGCCCGTGTTTCACTCGCTGATTCTCACTGCCCCTTCGAGCTTATTTTCGATGTATTGTTACAATACTTTGGCAACGGCCTACAACCCATCACCTATGAATCCCGCAAAATGCATGGAAACAAATGCAACTACCCAATACGCGGCAGAGAGATGCTCACTATCGATACCCAATCATGCTGTTACCTAATAGGTGCAGACGAGACACCACGGACAGACCACCAGACACTACAATATGCATGCAACTATGGAATTCACGTCAGGTCTGCT
Source organism: Closterium sp. Naga37s-1 (assembly GCA_947471745.1). Classification (NCBI taxonomy): domain Eukaryota; kingdom Viridiplantae; phylum Streptophyta; class Zygnematophyceae; order Desmidiales; family Closteriaceae; genus Closterium; species Closterium sp. Naga37s-1. The sequence goes on from CANJKZ010000068.1 coordinate 4,467,974, forward strand.
AGTTGGACTACCTGAAGTCCGATTTCCACTACACAGCCACGCACTGAAATGGAGCCTCAAGCATCGTCGGCGACCACAGACGACCAATTGCACAACTGCATACCATCCTACTCGCCCAATCGAATCGATTACTCAACCAAATAACTATCCACAAATATCACACTGATCCATTCTTCAACAATGAAAATTAGCATCATCTGATGGAGGCAAATAGAGTGTATTACGTGAAAACTAAGACAAACCACGTCTGTATCTCAGGGTACGCACTGCTTCGGGAACCGTTACTACAAAAGGCACACGTCATAATTACCTCGTGCTGTTTTGTGTAGAAAATGTGCGAAGCTACTAACAGACGTGCTGCACCACGTGAGATCGTGCTCGACGTGTCAGGTGATGAAGTCGTCTCATAAAAAACAAGTAGGACAAATGTAACCGATCTCGTCGCCGAAACGTGCATATCAACAAATTCGAATGAACTTGATTATGAGGTTACCAGTTGGGTCCAGCGGTAACAATGCGGTAATGGTCGTTGTCGACCGCTTGACGAAGATGGTCCATTCATCTACATGCAAATCCATCTCGACCAAAAGAAGCTGCACGCTTGTTAATCGAGACTATCGTCTGACTTCAGGGGGCATCATTAGCGATCATCAACGACCGCAATACAATATTCACCAGTAACTTCTAGAAGGACCTTTGGGAAGATTTCGGCACAGGACTACCGTTCAACTCGCCGTACCATATGGAAACTGATGGCCAGACATGACGGACAACCAGACCAAGGAGCAACTGATGCATGTCACATGTGATGACTTAACAGCATGAGAGCAGCAGCTGCCATTGATTTGCCCAACAATTTGCCAAGATTTTGCAAGCTGCCCCAAATAAGAAGAAAAATGTTATCGATCGCCACCACCGCCTTGTGGCATACCAGTCAGTCGATTTTGTATTGCTGGACACTAGGAACTTTCACTTGCCCATCATGCCAAAACCTGGGCCTTTTTAGTGTGGCCCGTTTTTGGTCAGCCACATCATTCCACATCAGCCAGCCAAAACCGCCCATCTACTCCTGGTCGTGAATTGGTACGCCAGCCCATCATTCCACATCAGCCTTCTTCAATCATACATCCTCGATCGCGGTCCATGACCCACCTAGCATCATAGCCATTTATGAAAGCTAGAGAGTCCTCAGCCATAAGATTTTTCATCCCCAGGGATCTTGACGAATCAAGTTTCTAGTTTGTTGGAAGAACCGCACACCAACTGAAGACAGCTGGGGGCCCTACATAGTATTGAGAGACACCCTGCCTTCCAGGAGAATATGAGGAACCCTGGATTCCACGATGTGTATGCACTTCCTTAAGGGTATGGCTTTCTTGGATAGGAAGGTAGGGTAGCACTCGAATTCACCACGTACAACACTTCTAACGCCCTCGACCGTTCTTCGCCCATTTCATGTTTTTGGTTTTTGCCATATTGCGTGTCATGACCATGTCGGCCTACGCTTCGGGACTAGATGAGAACCTGCTGCCACCTCTGCATAGCCTAGCTCGCATTGCTTGTTACCATGTGAATGTTTCGCTATATATTGTTTGCTCATGCCTTCGCTCACATCGTTACCAGTACTTTGACATGCCCCTACAGTGGGTTTGGGAACATCAGAGTTCGCAGACAAATGTACGTTGAAAAGCCCTTAAAAAAAAGCACACACATACATACACACATACATACACAAACACACACACACACACACATCTACCTACACACACATACACATACATACACACACATACACGCACACAGAGAGTAGTCTAAGATGTTCAGAAAAAAAATGTCAGAGAGAGAATGTGTGCACTGGATGACGAAGATGGGTACAAATAGGCAACCCTAACCTAGGCTACCAAAGGTAGTGTAACAAATACGGTTTGACACACCCCTAGCCTAGGTAAGGGGTGGACAATGTATGGCAGACAAGAAGCAAGTCAGGGCGGCTCCACTAGTCCGGATGTTGAGTTGAGACAAGTGGTCACAAGAACAGTCAACAAGAAAACCAACTGTACAAAATACAAACCAAGTGGTACTACTAGCCCAACTTCTGAGACAAACAGCCACAAGGCCATGCATCGTGTACAAGCAAGGCAGAAACAAAGCAAGTACAAATATCAGCTACCTAACAAGTGAGGGACGGCTGGAACAAGGCGACATGTATGCAAAACCTCCCCCCTTCCCTGCCCCTGATGATCACGAGGTCGGAGTGCCTTGGTGAAGATATCAGCGGTGTTAGCCTCTGGGGGCATGTAAACCAAGCGTGCTTGACCGCTTCGCTGCAACTAGCGTAGTAGGAAGTATCGCGGCTGGATGTGCTTCACTCTGCCCTCCAGTGTGTTATAGTCACAATAGGCTTGAATGTGCCTAAAACGAAAGATAGAGAGCACAGACGGATTTCTGCACAGCGGCTTCAAACGTTGATAGCGTTTTGCTCACAGCTGCAAATGACTTGATTCAAATTGGATCTGGAGCGTCTTCACGTCGTCTAGAATTAGGAATTTAGATTGCACAATTTGATAAAGAATTGACGACACAGCGTCGGTTTGAACGAACGGTACTATGGCAGCCACTATAGTCTTAGAACACAAGATAGGAAGAGTTACGAGTTGGGAATGACTCCCAGCTCCTACAAACCCCAAGAGCCGAGGTACAGTGATGTGGAACAGTGCCACACTGTCCCCAACCACGAAGGGTCTCGAAACTACCCTTCACTAGGGCCTACACCAAGTGAAATGTTACACTACACAAAGTAATGTAACTATCTTCAATATCTTGAGGTGTACCCTTTTGGCAAGCTTCGAAATCACTTGAGGCTTGACACCAAGGCTCGGGCTCTTCATCACAAACTCATCCTTGAGTTCTTGATGGGTCTGCTGCACACACCTGCGACACGCCGAACGTTCGACACAGGACAAAATAGAAACCGCGCACGACAAAATAGAAACCGCGCGCGAGACACAAACGACCGCGTAACACGCGTCTAGCGATAACTCGCTATTGACTCGACACACACACTCGACATCATGACTCAACATTCACACACAATTATAAGCATGAAATATATATTATCCCATGCCCTCATACCATTCCATACACACACACATTCACGCACACGGACAACAAGCCGAGTGCAAACCGTAGGGTTGCACCAACAAACTCCCCCTCGGATTGTTGGCCTTAGGATATGTTGCTCTCTCAGTTCAGAGACATCCCAGCCAGCTTGCAACACTTCCAATGCTGCTGCTCCACCAGCCTCTTGGTCATCATGTCAGCCGGCTGCCCCGTGGTCTTCACGTAGCGCAACTCAACTTCACCCGCGGTTACCATGCTCCTCGTCCAATGCCACTTCACCCTCATGTGCTTCGTGAGTCCATGCAACACAGGGTTCTTAGCAAGAGCAATGGCACCCTGGCTGTCACAGTACAGTGGGGTAGGTCCTTGCTGCTCCTCCCCCAATTCAGCCAACAAACGCCGCTGCCACACAATCTCCCGTACGGCACGGAAGAGTGCCATGTACTCGGACTCCACCGAGCTCAAAGCTTGGTCAACCTGCTTCTTGCTCTCCCAAGCAGTTGGGCCTCCACCAACACAGCATATGAAGCCTCCCACACTTGTCATGTCCTCTGGTTCTGATGCATATGAAGCATCCGAGTAGGCGGTGAGGAACAAACGCCCGGGTTCAACACCATCCGCGCCCTTTTGGCGCCTTTGTGCCGCCGCCGAGTATTGCAGCCCAACGGTCGGTGTTTGGCCAAGATACTTGGCCACCCTCATTCCAGCTGCTACCTGCTCCTCATTAGGGCATTGCACAACCCTAGCCAGCTGCCCGGTAGCAAACGCGACGTCCGGTCGGGTGTTTACCGCCGCATACATGAGGCTGCCCACCAACGAGTGAAATCGGCGCCTCTCCTCTTCACCAACGCTCTCCTCCTCTGGTCCCTTCACACACTTGAACCCAGAGGGAAAGGGTGTAGCCACATGGCCTTCACTCTGCCCAAAGTTGGCAGCCAATGCCTCCAGGTACTTTCGTTGATGCACCCGCATGCACCGCTTCTCCACATCTCGTTCGATGTGGAGCCCAAGGTAGAAGCTCACGTCACCAAGGGCCTTGCACTTGAACTTGTCTTGAAGCTTCAGCATCACCTCCTTCACAAGGTCAAAAGAGGGTGAGAAAATGAGGATGTCATCCACATAAACCACCATGAAACTCCTCTGCTCCCCCTCGCCAAGCATGAACAAGGAGTGATCGGCCGTTGAGGGAGTGAAGCCGATCCCCTCCAACACTTCGCGCAGCTTCATGTACCATTGCCTAGGGGCCTGCTTCAGCCCATAGAGGGCCTTCTTCAGCTTCCACACTCTGCCACTACCATCATCAAACCCCTCTGGCTGCGCCATAAAAATCTCCTCCTCAAGGATGCCGTTAAGGAATGCCGTTACGATGTCCATTTGCTTTACTACCCATCCTTTGATGGCGGCTCCCGCGAATAGGGTTCGCAGCGTCGTCGGCTTCACCACAGGGGCAAACAGCTCCTTGAAGTCCACCTTCTCCTTCTGCTGGTACCCCTTGGCTACAAGCCTAGACTTGTAGCGCTCGATCTTGCCGTCGGCATCCGACTTGATTTTGAAGAGCCACTTGGACGTTATCGCCATACGCCCCTCCGGTAGCTCCACCAATTCAAACGTGTCATTCTCCTCGATGCTCTTCAGCTCACTCTCCATGGCCTTCTTCCACTCCTCAGCATCACTACTCTCCAAAGCCTCCTTGAGAGTTGCTGGTTCTCCCGGCATCTCCACCGGAGAGAAGAACGCGAAGGCACACTCCTCGTAGTCACTCTCCTCGTCGTCTCCGACCATCATTGCCGCTCCGGCCAGGGCTGTCTTGCCCTGCTTTCCCGGCGCATCATAGGTCAGCCTATTAGGGGGTTGAACTCTCCTCTTCCCCCTTCCTTCCTCCTCAGCTGCAGGGACTTGAAGGCCTTGGCGTTGCTGCGGTGTGGCTCGAATCCGTGGAGCACTCGTAGTACGGGAAGGAAGTGACGGTGCACGCTCGCTCACTTGCTGCACCTCCTCCTCTTCTTCCTCTGCATCATTGGCCTCCTCTCCCCCATTCACAAGGGAGGATTGCCTTGTGGTTGTGCTGCCGCTGCTCAGTTCCAAAGGCAGCTCCACATGCTCCAAACCGGAACTCTTCACCTCCCCAAACCGCACGCCTATCTTCGCCTCATTCTCCGCCTTCCAATCCTTGTACATGAAGTTCTCCATGAACTTGCAGTCCCTGCTCACCAAGAACTTCTTGGTGAATGGGTCCCAAAGAAGCCATCCCTTGCTGTTTTGAGCCATGCCCAAGTGCACGGCCCACACCGCCTTGGCACCAAGCTTGTTGTGCCGAAGATGCTTAGGCACGAGCGCCATGCACATGCACCCGAACACCCGAAGCATATCCACCTTTGGCTTCCTTCCTAGCCACTCCACATAGGGCACCCATTTGTCTGCTCCCACATGAGTCAAGGCTCTGTTCTTGGCCACACACGCGCTCCGCACCGCATCAGGCCAGAAATAGTCGGGTAGCCCGGCTTCAATGAGCAACCCGCGTGCCGCCTCCGTGATTGTGCGGTTCGCTCGCTCGGCGATGCCGTTCATTGCAGGGGAGTATGGCATGGTGAGGGAGTGCCGAATACCATTCTTCTTCAGCCACAACCCAAACTCCTTGCTCAGGAACTCTCCCCCTCGATCGGTGCGGATTGACTTGACTAGACGGTCTTGTTGCCGCTCCACCATCGGGAACCAATCCGTCTTCAACGTTTCAGCCACGTCGCTCTTCTTGGCCAGCACGTACACCCAAGTCATGCGGGTGTAGACGTCGACAATGGTGAGAAAATACTCAGCTCCAGCAGCTCCAAGCTTCAGGGGGCCCACCACGTCCATCACCACCTCATCAAGCGGTGCCTTTGCCGTTGCCTCCGAACTAGGGAACGGAAACCGGGTGAACTTGGCTTGAATGCACGTCGGGCAGCCAAGCACCTCATCGGGCTCCCCCTTCACACGTATGCCAGCAACCATCTCATTCTTCACTAGCTGCTGCAAGATGGGCAGGGCCACATGCCCCATGCGCCGATGCAAGGTGAGCCAATCACACTCCCCCGTAGCCGAAGTTGGATTGGAGAATGCCGCGCTCGCAATAGCGCCCCACATACTCTCTCCGTAGTCCTCCTCCGCTGCTGCCTCTGGGTTCTCCTCACCCTTTTGCTGCTCCTTGGTTGCTGCACCACTCTCCTTAGGTTCACTGAACTTGCTGGTCCCTCCAGGTTTGCTCTTCTTGAGCTCATTCTCCTTAGCGCGACCGTTCGCGCCATCGTCGCTACCGACCGCTCCATCCTTGGTGCTGGTGCTTGCTGCCACTTGCCTCTCCTTAGGCATAGGGACCACTGGGATCTGCCACATCTCGTTGTAGAAATCCCTGTCCTCATGAAGGTCCCAAAGAATTCGATCGCCAAGCCTTGCGGTGTAGGTCTTGGCTCCCTTCGAGTTCGTGTCCATGCCGGCCTTTGCCAACCGCCGCACGGAAATCAGGTTTGCAGCAAGGCTGGGCACCCAAAGCACGTTCTTGAGGCCCACCATCTTCCCATCAGCACCCTTGAACATGGCCTTGCCCATGCCTTTCACCTCTGCTCGCTGCCCCAAAGCCGATGTGACATGCTTCACCGGTGACGGCTCGAGTTCGGTGAGCAAGTCCGGGCGAGGTGTCATGCTATAGGTAGCGCCACTATCAATCACCCAATAGTCCAGGGGGTGTAGGGTCACCTTCCCCACAGCTGCTGGCTCCTCAAAGCCTTCATCCTTCTCTGGACCAGCCGGTACTTGCGTCGACACGAAGTAGAATAGACCCGGGTATCGATCGTCGCTCGGGTCCTTGTCGTTGTCTCCGCTCTTCATGTTTGCAGCTCCGCCACCGCGACCGCCACGGCCTCCACGGCCTCGTCCTCTCCCTCCTCCTGCTCCTCTACCCTCTTGGCCTTGAGCAGGGGTCCAACCATCAGGGAGTTTGTAGCAGTCGCGCCACATGTGTCCGCTCTTGTGGCAATAGTGACACTCGCCGTCGAATCGGCCGCGACCGCGTCCGTAGCTCTTGTCGTCGCTGCCGTAACCGCCACTCCTGCGGCCTCCGCCGAAGTTGCTGCCACCAAACCTTCCTCCCCCTCGTCCTCTGCCTCTTCCTCGACCATATCCACGGCCGATGCTCGCTGCCCCAGCGCCATCCGCACTCGCCAACTCACGGCGGCGGAAATCCTCTTGAAGGATAGCTCGCTTCACGTCTTCAAGCGAGAGGCGGGGCAAGTCGCGATTAAGGTTGATGATGAGCGAGGACCATGACTCTGGGAGTAAGGCCAGCAACTTGGTCTTCTTTTGGAGCTCACTGTAGTTCAAATCAGCTCCCTCAAGCCGCGTCAACAAGTCGAAGAATTTCTGCACCCCTTCTTCAACCGCTTCGTCTTCTTCAATTCGTAGTGCCGCCATTTGCCGTTCCAACACCACCGCTACCGCCGCTGTTGCAGGAGCATGTACACCCTTGAGAGCAGCCCATGCCTTTGGTCCTTTCTCTGGTTCACGCTGGAATGGCTTGATGTGACGGATCTGACTGCTCCCCAACGCTTGCCCAAGTAAGAGATAGCCTTGTGCGCTCTTCCGCACCCACGGGCTCTTCTCCGGGTCGTTCTCGGGGCGCTTCTCCGTTCCTTCCATCACCTCCAGCAGGTCATAGTGGTCAAAGATGTTCTCCATCTTGAAGGACCATTCAGCAAAGTTGTCACCGTTGAACTTGTCAAGCCCAAACACCCTAGGCTCATCCCTAGGTGGGCCAAGACTTGGTTGCATGGGCGCCATGGCTGAATCACGGGGTTGGCCTTGAGCTTGAGCTTCTACACTGCCACCAGCACCTCTGCCACCCCTTTCCTCAGGTCCAGAAATTGTCGAAACTGCTCCAAGGGGCTCTGATACCACTTGTTATAGTCACAATAGGCTTGAATGTGCCTAAAACGAAAGATAGAGAGCACAGACGGATTTCTGCACAGCGGCTTCAAACGTTGATAGCGTTTTGCTCACAGCTGCAAATGACTTGATTCAAATTGGATCTGGAGCGTCTTCACGTCGTCTAGAATTAGCAATTTAGATTGCACGATTTGATAAAGAATTGACGACACAGCGTCGGTTTGAACGAACGGTACTATGGCAGCCACTATAGTCTTAGAACACAAGATAGGAAGAGTTACGAGTTGGGAATGAATCCCAGCTCCTACAAACCCCAAGAGCCGAGGTACAGTGATGTGGAACAGTGCCACACTGTCCCCAACCACGAAGGGTCTCGAAACTACCCTTCACTAGGGCCTACACCAAGTGAAATGTTACACTACACAAAGTAATGTAACTATCTTCAATATCTTGAGGTGTACCCTTTTGGCAAGCTTCGAAATCACTTGAGGCTTGACACCAAGGCTCGGGATCTTCATCACAAACTCATCCTTGAGTTCTTGATGGGTCTGCTGCACACACCTGCGACACGCCGAACGTTCGACACAGGACAAAATAGAAACCGCGCACGACAAAATAGAAACCGCGCGCGAGACACAAACGACCGCGTAACACGCGTCTAGCGATAACTCGCTATTGACTCGACACACACACTCGACATCATGACTCAACATTCACACACAATTATAAGCATGAAATATATATTATCCCATGCCCTCATACCATTCCATACACACACACATTCACGCACACGGACAACAAGCCGAGTGCAAACCGTAGGGTTGCACCAACACAGTGTAGGCTAATTACACAAAAGGATCATGCCTTGTTGTCAGCGAACAAGACCGGGGCAGAGCTAGGCTGCTCACCTAAGTCCGTGAGCAAGAAGGTCAGCTAGTGGAGATCCTGAACAGCCATGACACCAGCATAGATCTCAGCCTTAGCACTAGATAAAGCAACTGATGACGAGCGAGTAGACCTTCACGAGACCGCTCGGTAAGTCTTCGAGTCACCTGCCCACTATGCGTCTCTGTATCACGTGAGTATGAATGGCTGTCGCCAAACCATGCCTGATGTGCTCGCCAGGTAATTCACTACTCTCTTAGTGGACGGCCAATGAGAAGGATGGTGCTTCCCTGTCACAACAAAGCGAGCTAGGACTGTGAGAGGGTAGGCGAGGTATGGCGGGGTGCAAGTTATCAGGTACGTGAGGCAGCCCACCAGCTCTGCGTACGGACCACTGGGCTCGACCGACTCATCACAAAAAGGAGCCGAGAGCGTGTGACTAACAGCAAGTGGAGTGGGTTGTGCAGAGGCGAACTGAAGGTGGAACCCTTGAAGGTACAACTGCACCATGTGTGACTGAGCCAAAGTGATGGTGCATGCTGCTCTGTCCCTGGTGATCTGCAAGCCAAGATAGTGTCGCAGATTACCAAGGTCAGTGCAAGTGTGTCTCTTCAGTAGCTCATCCTTCACTGAAGCCAGAGCAACCCTGTCTGCAGTAGCAAAGACCATGTTGTCGACGTAGACAAGGATAAAGAACGGCGTAGTGCCCGTGTGAGCGAAGAGCGAAGGGTCAGCAGAAGACGGGTAGAAACGAAGGTCAGCAATAGTAGTATGTAGCTTGCCGTGCCACTCCCTGGTTCCTGGCGCATACTGTAAACGGGCCTTCGAAGGCTCCAGGCGGTCCCAGTTGGGAAGGTCCCAGTGAAGCCAGATGGGCAGCGAAGCCAAATATGCTCGTGCAGGCTACCCTGGAGAAAGGCAGTGGAGAAGTTAAGTGATTGCAGCCCGTAGTCACGATGTGCTGCGAAGTGCAGTAACACCTTAAGAATCTTCGGGGTGAGGGAGAAGGTCTGAACGAAGACAACCCCCTCACATCTACTAAAGCCTGGCGCCACGTAGCGCGCTTTGAAGACATGCGGCGATCCAAGTGGCCACTTCACCTTGAAATCCACATGCCATCGACTACCTCCGCCCGGAAGAGGGATCCGCGCCGATGTAGGTGCCTCTGACCTCCAAGTTGCCATCCCTGCGTCCATGGCTGCCATCCACTGAGAGGCCCCACTCACCCGAGACAGCCTCAACGAAGTGCGAGGCGTCAGGATGTCAACAGCTTCAGGATCTTCTTCAGGGGCAAGCAGCATGGCACAGAGCTCAAGAGCAACGGCCGCATAGAGCTCCATCTCAAACTGCATATCCTCTATGACGTTATAATTAAGGGCAGAAGCACCCTCGACGGACTGAGGACAGGCATCAGGAGAAGCCAACTGAGTGGCGTAGTCAAGGAGGCGGGTGGATGCAAAGTCAGTAGGGTCAGCCACAAGAGAGGAAAGTACACTAGAGATTACATGATGAGCAGTACCGAGGTAGTTAGACAGAGATGGAGGAGAGACCGTGAGAGACGGTGCAGGAGGTAACGGGAGAATAGCGCGAGGTGGAACACGAGGAGGGAGAGTACGGAGGAGCAAGGTCTGGAGGTCGGGAACATGGGACGAGGAGCGAGCACCTGGGAGATGACGTCGCTAGGGAGTGGAGGCAAGAGAAGGAGAAGGAAGCAAAGGAGGAGACAACTATGACCGAGGAGGAGAACAAGTTGGAGACGAGTCCGGAGAGAGGAGATGTAGGACTGTAAACAGGCAAAGATGGCGAGCGGTCTATCGAAGGAGAAGGAAGACCAAGAAGAAGAAAAGGCTGAATCCTCGTAAAAAGGCTGAAATCGGTCGTTTCTCTCGTTCATTGCACTCGTACGGTGAAATCATGTATTTGTCCCGCAGCCAGCTCACATCCGAGATTTGCCTTGACATTCCCATCCGGCTATCAACGAAATTTATATGAACTCCTGGTCGTCCACATCCTCTATTCGATTGCAAAGCTACTCAGCTTCGGTTCTGCCTGTGTTAGATTTTATCTTGCTCCATTCATGCCCATCAGTGTCCACATCCAAACGAACCACTATGGGCCATGAAATTAGCATCAAATCAAAGGCCAATTTTAACAAACTCGTCAAGGTCCAACTTAACGTGCTGCACTTGGGCTTCAGTGAAGTACTGGTACAGTACATAATGATAAAAACATTGCATACTCAGACATGTCTATTGGCAACTTCTCTAAGTAGTAACTTAATTCTACACTCCTTTCGCTGAACTTAGTATCCATATGATAGTTATTTCCTGTCTGCCCTTCGGTTCGCACGATCCCCTTATGCTGAAACAGTGAAGGATTGTGCAGGTAAGCTTGTAACCTGTAGTGAGGTTTGTCTTAGGGGGTACAAATGTTAGGGTTTGCTATATGTACCCCAACCCTCATCAATAACACAACACTTTCATTCTTGACATGGTATCACCTAGGTTAGGATCCTGTGGGATCCCGCTCCTCCTGTCCTCGTTCGTTCCGCCCGAGCTTGTCTCCCTCTCTCGTACTAGTCGTACCCGTCTTGCCCGGGCCTAGCGCCGGCCCGATCCAGTCTCGCTCTCTCGTACTAGTCGTACCCGTCTTGCCTGAGCCTAGCGCCGGCCCAATCCAGTCTTGCTCGTTCGTTAGTGCCCGCTCCGCCGACCCGCTTTCCGCGCAGCGTAGCGCCTTCCCCCCCCCCCTGCCCGTCGCGTCGCGCTCTTCCTGGCTTCCCGTCCCGTCACGCCCTCCCCCGCTGCTCGTCACGACATGCCCTCCCACCCTGACCGTCGCGTCGCGTCCTCCCCCCGCTGCCCTAAACGCCCGCTCGCGCGCCGCGCCTGTCGCCGCGGCGCCCCTTATTTCCGTTGCCGCGGTGCCCCGCATTTCGTCACCGCGGCGTCCCGCATTTCGTCGCCGCGGCGTCCCGCATTTCGTCGTCGCGCCTGCCCGTACCGCCCGCCGCCGCGTCTGCTCGTTAGGCCCGACCGCGGGCCCGTTCGTCCCGTCGCTGTGCCTGCTAGTTAGGCCCGCCGTGGGCCCTCCCTTACAACCGCCGTGGGCCCTCCCTTACAGCCGCTGCGCCTGCCAGTTCAGCCAGCCGCCGCGCCTCCTCGTTAGGTCCACTACCCGCTCGTTGGGCCCTTCCTTTGCACCACTGCGCCTACCCGTTCAGTCCGCCGCGGGACCGCCCCTAGCCCCGTTGCGCCCGCGTTTTGCGCCCGTCACGGACTTGCCCTAGCCGCCCACCGTCCCTACCAGTGCCACCCATTGCCGGACTTGTCGCTTCTACTTACACTATGGCGACCCCTAGGGTTCTTCGCTTTGACGCTGACGGTAGACCGCTCGAGTTTTCGGTCTGGCCCCTACGCGCGCGTCGCCTTTTAGAGATTCAGGTTCAGGCGGGCGAGTCCCTTTGGGCGCACGCTACTGGTGACCTTCCCGCGCCCGACGACCCTACGTCTTTAGGCACCGCTCCTGACGATGCAGCCAGGGACCGCTTCACCCGCCAGTGTGCTGACGTGACGGCGTGGAAGTCGCGTGACGCTGCGGCCTGCATCGCTCTTAGCAGCCTCCTCCTTGAGTCTGGGGTACAACACTTTAGGGTTTGGTACTTGTACTTCTCATGCTGCTCAGTTCAATCATTCCTCGTTTCATTTCCACATGGTATCAGAGCGAAGGTCTCGGGTTCAAATCCCAGTGTGTGCACTTCGGGCATCCCAGCGCGGGGGGGTGTCAGAGGTCCACTGGTGATCCCCGATTGATCCTAGGGAAGGGTTACAGGCATGTTGGCCTGGGGGGTTATGGGCGCACTGACCCGCTACTTAACAAGCCCTTTTATCCCAATGGTCTAGTGGTTGGGATTCTGACATGTTATCAGAGCGAAGGTCTCGGGTTCGAATCCCAGTGTGTGCACTTCGGGCATCCCAGCGCGGGGGGGTGTCAGAGGTCCACTGGTGATCCCCGATTGATCCTAGGGAAGGGTTACAGGCATGTTGGCCTGGGGGGTTATGGGCGCACTGACCCGCTACTTAACAAGCCCTTTTATCCCAATGGTCTAGTGGTTGGGATTCTGACAGTTTCGTACGATTCAACACGATGAATCATCTACTTCACTTGTACGTTTTCTTGCAATTTCATTTTCTTGAACATTGTTATTTTATTGTACCCAAAAATGTTTGGTGTGTCAACGTTGTTGTTTGATTGTAAGATCTGTCTGAACACAATTTGCTAAAAGGAGATGTCAATGTTTTCGTCGACGGTAAGTTTTTTTCATTCTGTTCTGGAGCTTTGTTTTCTAACCTCAATGACTGACAAATGATGTTTTCCAGCATACTATATGCCTATGTTGCGGTTCAATATATTATAATTGGATCAATTCATTTTTGTAATTGTCTTCTAACAACTTCGTCGGTTCAAGGGTAATATTGATTACTTCATGTCTGCACAACGTTTATTATGACTCAACTGAAGCCACTACTTAGATGTTGCGGTGTTTTTGTGTTATGCCAGATAATAAATTTGAGCCTTATGGTTTTGGAAGTTGTGGCAATTTGTATACATCATGGTGCAAGAATTATGCATTAGCGTTTCTAGTGTTTTCTTGTATAAACATTGTATTAATGTCCTGTTTTAAATACAATGGGGCTTTAAGGCCAAGCGCAAGAGAGGCAGTTGCAATGCAAGCAAACCCAGAGACGTCCCGAATCTGTCCGTGGGAGAGTCCTCAATGCTACAGGAAGAGAGGTCTCGAATGTGTCACAAAAGTGTCTCGAAAGACACTTTCGAGACAGTTGGGCGTGACCCTTTCGGGACATTTCACTTAGTCTCGAAAGTGTCTTTCGAGACACTTTTCAAACTGTCCCGAAAGTATTCGGAAAGAATCTTTCAGGACAGTTTCGGGACATTTCAATTAAAGCATGATGCTTTCTACTTGCATGACTAAAAGTTAATGCCCTCTTCCGCGGACTCAGTGTTGTTCCTCCCAATGCATTCGTCCCCATCTATTCCCTCTCATCGCATCCCACCCGTTGCACCCCTACCAGTGACGGACCAAGGACTGCTGCCATCCATGGCAAGCGGCCGATTCCAAGCCATGTTCTCCGGCGACGTGGCAGGGGGGGCCAAAATCCGCATCGCCGCCAGCAAGTGAGTCAACCGTTTCAAAATCAATGTTAGGAATCTCTATAGTGTGGTAGCAGCGAGAACAAAACCACTATCTGCAGAGTTTTTTGCTGCCCCCCCTCGCTCTCCCCGCCCTCTCTACTAGAATCGGATGCAGTGACAGCAAGGTCACTCTGGAGGTGCACCTGGTGTTCACGAGGGGCGTTACCGCCAACACAGGCGTCTCCCTCGTGGGTCAGGTCGGCGCCGACACGTCTGACCCGCTCCCGCTCGCATGCCCCTTCAACACGCCACTTTTGGACGCGATAGGAATCGTTATTCCAGGCGTGTTCACTTGCGTCAAGACCATCGGCGTGAATATTCCCGCAGAAACCGCCAGCAAGCCCAAGGTGCTGGGACTGCAAAGGTTTATGGCTGCGCTGGTGGGAGCTACCCTGCCGGGTAATTACCTGGCCTCAACCTTCACCCTGACAGTGAATGGGCAGAGCGAGAATCTGTACTATAGTCTGTAATCTATGTCATACAGTATTATATGTTTATTCTGATGTGTTTGCTTGCTTGCAAAGTACCATTCTAAGGAAAATTCGTTTTCCTTACTTCGCGTCCCCGCTCAGCGCGTACACCACTGTAGCACCACAGTCAGCACCGTTACCACTCGCAACCCTTGCATCGACAATCCTCCCGCCACCTTCGCACGTCGCACCCTGACCTCACGGCTCGGCGGGTAACCCGCGCTCTGGGCCTCCGCTTCGACATTTCCCCAAACCTCAGTCCCAGGCCCGTCGCGTGACAACCACAGTCCATTACCGTTACCACTGTAGTTTCGCTATATATTCTTCGCTCATGCCTTCGCTCATTGTACTCTTGCTTCGATAGTGCAATTCTCGCTCGCTCACTCAATTGCACTCGTAACACTTGGTATCAGAGCCTACGATCTCTTCTCGGACCGCACCCACACCTTCGTTTTCCCCACTATCTCAATTTTGGGGGGGGGGTAGACGTCTCTGAGCGACACAGCACCGTCGCTCGTAGTGCTCTCTCGTAAACACGCACGGCCACGACAGAGGCTCTCGTTGAGCTTGCCCGACACCCCCGCCATGGCCGAATTCACTCTCGCGACACTGACGCAGGAGCAACTCGACCGTCTCGTGCGCCAAGTTGAAGAGTCGGCGCTTGAAATTGCGACGCTCACGGCGGAACGTGACTCCGCGCGTCAGCAATCCATGGTGAATACTCCAGCGCCACCACACGCACCTGCAAATGCACCTGCACAATCGGAGGAGCCGATCATCATTTCATCAGGCACACCGACACAGAATGACAGTGTGGGGCAACGCTCATGCGCAGCCAGTGATGACGCCGCCCACTCGATGCCGGGCATGGAGAGGAACAGAATCGCGCCAAGCCCACGGGAGCCTCGTGAAGTCCGTCGGCACGTGGAATTTGCGGCGACAAATGGCGACCACGCCATCATGACCGCAATACCACTAAAGCCGCAGCACCCGCCCTGTTTCGACCCGAGTCAGCGTGGAGGTCCGACGGTTCAGTCGTGGGTCTTCACGATGAACGTGTTTTTCGACGCAAACTATGTCGAGTCGGACGCAGCGAAGATCAGATACGCCATCTCGCTGCTGAGGGGGCCCGCCATGGACTGGTGGCGAGGCATCGTGACATCGCCACGCGCCTACGAGCCACCGTCGCAAGAGGAAGGGCCCACGGGTCCAGCCGTCACCTAGAGTTCATTCTGCAAAACCGCCCAGTACAGCACGTGGGATGTGTGGTGCGCAGGGCTTCGGGCACGCTTCGAGCCGATCGCGGCTTCTATTTCGGCGCGTCAGAGATTGCGCACTTGGCGGCAGCTCGGGTCGGTTCAAGACTACACGAGCGGTTTTCTCGCATTATGCGAGCAAGTCGGCTACATGCACGAAGCAGAGCGGGTGGACCGTTACGTCAAAGGGCTGAAGCCGGACATCTCGCACGAAATCATGCTACGCGGACTCTCGAATTTCAACGAGATTCTCGCGCTCGCCGAGAAAATCGACATTTTGCGCCGTCCGAGACCGGGGTCCTACTACGGACATCGCCCTCGGGGACCGATCGAGCACGCCACCGTACATACCGTTGCGACAAATGCAGCTGCCGCGCCGTTTAAGGGGCGCTGCTTTGCTTCCATCAGGCCGGGCCATCGCAAGAGTGAGTGCCCAGAGGAGCTGAGGCGCCGCGGAGCAGAGCAGGGGAGGGAGTCTCTAAGGCAGGGAAACACCAGCAGTCAGTAGGAATCGGGCCAACTACTGACGAGACTGCCTGCTCGCCCAACCCCACCGACCCTCACCGAATCACAGTACTGATTCATGCTATCGATCGGGCTCGGACGAATAAAGAGGGTACAGCGACGGATTGGCCAGTATTGATCCACGGGAAAATACAGGGAGCAGCAGTGAAAATTTTTATCGATGGAGGAGCAAGTCACAGTTTAGTTAATACCGCAACTGCACGGAAACTGCAACTGACACTTAGCCGTTGTTTACCCGAGATAGCCGCACGCTTAGTTGATGGCACGCCACTGGCCATACGGGAAAAGGTGGAGAGAGTCAAAGTCTACTGCGGGGGGAATTTCGTGTTTACACAGGAAATGCTCGCGATGACATTGGATGGGCACGACATTTTACTGGGACGGGATTGGCTGCGACGGTATAACCCGCGAATTGACTGGACGACGGGTAGCTGCACGGTGCGAAGTAGCGGTAATTGGTTCGAACTACCTCGCTGGCAGTCGCCTGAGTCTTCAACGGTACACGTCAACGCCGTCACCATGAAACGGGCTGTCGCTGCTGGAGCTGATGTGTACGCAGTAGACATTGCAGTGGTAGAAGGAGCAGAGCTGCTGAGTGATTTCAAGAAACTGCTGGCAGCAGTACCGCCCGAACTATAGGAACTATTGAAACGATGCCCAGTGATTTTTCCAGACGACTTACCGGAAGGACTGCCACCTCAGCGAGCACATGACCACCGAATCGAACTAGAACCGGGGGCCCAGCCAACTGTACAGCGCCAGTTCAGACTGACACAACCCGAGCTCGACGAACTGAGGAAGCAATTAGATTACCTGTTAGAGAAGAAATTCATCCGACCGAGTTCGTTACTGTTTGCCGCACCGATACTGTTCACGCTGAAAAAAGACGGAGGGTTTCGCATATGCATCGATTACCGAACGCTCAACAGGGTAACAGTCAAGTCGCGGTACCCCATTCCCCGCGCCGACGAACTGATAGACCAACTGCGAACAGCACGGGTTTTTCAAAAATAGATTTACGGGGAGGTTACCATCAGATTAGAGTTGAACCATCGGACTGCGCCAAAACAGCTTTTCGGACTAGGTACGGGTCCTTCGAGTACACTGTGATGCCTTTTGGGCTGACGAACGCACCAGCGACATTCCAAATGACCACGAACGAGGCGTTTAGGCCATTTTTAGATAAATGCGTGATAGTTTACCTCGACGACATCCTCGTCTACAGTCTCGAGAAGCAGCAGCATTTAGCAGATCTGGAAGCAGTATTTAACATTTTAGACGAGCATCGACTACTGACAAAGGGTTCCAAGTGCGAGTTTTTTCAGGACAGGCTAGAGTTTTTGGGGCACGTTATTTCGGAGGATGGAGTCGAAATTGACCCGAAGAAGTTGGACACGGTGAAAGCCTGGCACCCCCCGACGAATATCACGGAACTACAGAGCTTTTTGGGTTTCGTCAATTACGTGCGTCGGTTCGTCCCCGACATGGCACGGTTAACAGCGCCGCGGACGGACTTGTTACGGAAGGGGGTCGCTTTTACGTGGGGGGAGAAAGAGCATGCTGCCTTCTCTGCCCTGAAAAATGTCCTCTGTTCACCGCCCGTCCTGCGCATCGCCGACCCACACCGCCCATTCGAAGTAGTTACCGACGCAAGCGACATCACCATCAGAGCCGTACTGCTACAGGACTTTGGCAACGGCCTACAGCCCATCGCATACGAGTCACGAAAACTGCATCCGCTCGAGAAAAATTACCCGAAACACGACCGCGAAATGCTTGCGATTGTGCACGCGTTCAAAATGTGGCGCTGTTACTTGACCGGCGCAAACGTGACAGTACGGACAGACCATAAATCACTACAGTACCTCCGCGCACAGCCACACCTCAAACCACGACAGATCCGCTGGCTCGATTTCCTCGAGTCAAATTTCCACTACACAGTCACCTACAAAAAGGGGGCATCGAACATCGCTGACGCCCTGACCCGCCCCACTGCCCAGATCCACGCAATACTACTCGCCCAGACAAATCCATTACTAACAGGCCTATTTACCCACGGGTACCAAACGAATCCATTCTTCACAGGAGGAAATTCGCAGCAGTTCATAGCAGCAAAGGGAGTCTATTACGTAAAAGCCGGGACCGACCGCATCTGGGTACCAGGGTACACACTGCTACGAGAGTTATTGTTACAGGAGGCACACGATGGAGTTAAAACAATATCGGGGCATTTCGGGGTAGAGAAAACACGGCAGCAGCTGCAGCGGTATTATTACTGGCCCGAGATGTTGACCGACGTACAGCGACACGTTGCATTGTGTCCCACTTGCCAGCTCATGAAATCATCACGGAAGCGCCCGGCAGGTTATTTGCAGCCGATACCACCCCCAGAGCGTGCTTGGCAGCAGGTGACGATGGATTTCGTCACGGAGTTACCGGCCGGGGCAAGTGGGAACGACGCGATCATGGTCGTCGTCGATCGACTGACGAAAATGGCACACTTCGCAGCCTGCAAAAAATAAATCACAGCCGAAGAAACGGCACGCCTCGTTATCTCCACCGCCGTTCGACTGCACGGGATACCAGCAGCGATCATCAGCGACTTAGACACGAAATTCACAAGCAACTTCTGGCGGAACCTGTGGCAACAATTCGGCACGCGACTACAGTTTAGTTCTTCATACCAACCTGAGACCGACGGACAAACAGAGAGGACAAATCAGACAATGGAACAACTCATTCGAGCCTCATGCGACGACCCAACCACTTGGGAACAGCAACTGCCACTCATTGAATTCGCGTACAATAACTCACCCTCCGCCACAACCCAACAGTCGCCGTTTTACCTGAACTACGGACAAGACCCGACAGTACCCATGACCCCGAATCCCGACAACCCGGTGCCACGAGCACAACAGTTCGCCGAAATTTTACAAGCAGCACGGACCCGGGCAGCAGACGCAATTAAAAAATCGAACATCATCGCTAAACATAACGCCGACCGCCACCGCCGACCTGTCACTTACCAGCCCAACGACCTAGTTTTACTTGACACCCAGAACCTCCGCCTGCCCATCACCCCAAAACTTCGCCCCCGATACTGTGGACCATTCCGCATCAGCCACATGATTACGCCCATCACCGCCCATCTCCTCATCCCCGCTGACTGGTACGTCAGCCCGTCCTTCCACGTCAGCCTACTTCGCCCCTACATACCATCCACAAGCCAACTGCCACGTAATCGCCTCGCCAGCATGACACGACCGCCGACCGAACCAATCATCACACCCGAGAAAATTCTGAGCCACAGAGTTCGTGACCCACGAGGAGCCCGAAGGATCGAGTTCCTGATCCGCTGGAAAGACCGTACACCCACCGAAGACAACTGGGTTCCCCTGGACAGAATCGAAAACCACCCCGTCCTCACAGAGTATCTGCGCAGCCGAAATTTCAGGGATGTACACGCGCTTTCGTAAGGAGGACCTCCTTAGGGGGGGGGGTAGTGTAAGGAAAATTCCTTTTCCTTACTTCGCGCCCCCGCTCAGCGCGTACACCACTGTAGCACCACAGTCAGCACCGTTACCACTCGCAACCCTCGCATCGACAATCCTCCCGCCACCTTCGCACGTCGCACCCTGACCTCACGGCTCGGCGGGTAACCCGCGCTCCGGGCCTCCGCTTCGACATTTCCCCAAACCTCAGTCCCAGGCCCGTCGCGTGACAACCACAATCCATTACCGTTACCACTGTAGTTTCGCTATATATTCTTCGCTCATGCCTTCGCTCATTGTACTCTTGCTTCGATAGTGCAATTCTCGCTCGCTCACTCAATTGCACTCGTAACAACCATCAACAACGGGTGTGGTGTGAGGAACATATTGCGGACGGGTAATAAGCGGTCCAGCGCATTCAGATTCCGTTCGCTCAGTGCGGTTACTCTTGTTGTGTCACGGTCCAAAATGGTGTACCGTAGTTTGGTAACCGCTGTACACCGCTTGGAATCGTCTTGCCCCACGACGGATGAACTGTAAACGAACGCGTTGGACCTGCTTTTAAGGTTTCTCCTCAATAATGAGATCATACAGTTGAGCATGGCAGATATACCAGCAATTCATAGTTAGTATATAAGTCATAATGATCTGTCAGAGAGTAGACTTAGTAGTCTAGGGTTTGGGGTAAGAGAGAGTTGGCCATAGAGGATTGCAATAACAAGGAGGGTACAAGATATAGGAAAGGGGAAGTGATCAAGGGAGGTAGACCACCTAACAGAAAGATAGGATGATACTACACTACTACCTATGCATGTAATTATATAAGAATTTCATATTCTGACATCCCCCCTTAATTGTTGTCAAATTGTTATTTGCTCTGTAGGCTGTAGTGGGGTACTCAACAGAGAGTACAACCCTTTTAGGGTTCCTACATGTATCTCACCTGCCTGCTAGTGCAAAACCCTCTTCTTCCATTCCTACTTCTTGCCTAGTTTCAACATGCTATCAGAGCAGGGGCTCATCTCGAAGCACTGACGTCACCGCGCCAATAGCTGCTCTCACCGCCGGGTATGGTGGAATGTCCGCTTGCGGGTGTGTGCAACGAGGAACGATGGCGCCCAAATACGACGGATTAAGAATAGACAAGGAAAGCAGTACATGCAAATCTCTCTCTCTCTCTCTCTCTCTCTCTCTCTCTCTCTCTCTCTCTCTCTCTCTCTCTCTCTCTTTCTCTCTCTCTCTCTCTCTCTCTCTCTCTCTCTCTCTCTCTCTCTCAAGCAGTCATGTATTGATAGTGATCATGAGGTACAGACAAGGCAAGAGGTGGTTGTAGCTAATCTGTCTAAACATGTAGGCAACCAGGTACCAAGAGCTAAGGAACAATCAAGCGGAAAGCAAGCTATGCAGGCCGGGCAGCAGGCATGCTGTGTGTGTACACACTTTTCCCCTAGCACTGAAACAGACCGGTCAGCAGCAGCACCTGTCTTTGAAGGCATCCCTCTTCTCCTGCCCTGTGGCTCCTCCATACCATAGTCCCCCTGCCCCCTATCCTCATCCTTGCAGTTTCCTCTAATCTTCCTTCCGCCACCCTCTCTTCACTCCCGCCCTTCTAAGCCGCTCTTGCAGGAGCCTCCCGCTCCTCATACTCATCTTGGGTCATCTGCCATAGGTCCCCAAGCCGTGGGGCCCAGGGATCAGCCGCCGCCTGTGGGAAAGCTACTTTTGCTGTACGGTTGGACTTGGACAGGAGGAAGATGGCCTGGCTTCGCTGCAGCATCACCGACCATCTCTGGCGGTAGTGTGGAGTGAGTCGGGTAGCAGTTGTTGTGAGCCGCCCTTTCCTGAACTTGGTCTTTGCTGCGTGGTTGGCCAGCATGCGGAGGAACTGAATCGTGTCCGCAGCCATAGCCCCATATGTTTCGACCGCAAGCCCAAAAACCCCACGTAGCTCAGCCACCCCTCATAGAGCTGATGATTTCTCTGTGAGGCTTCTTCCGCAGCCCACCCCGGCGGCCTACGGGCTCCGCTATCCCTGTTCTGCAACACAGGATCTGTCACGGTGACGTCGGCCACCCACGTTTTTCCAGATTCTTGGTCCCGGATGGCCAAATCGGCTCGCTTCCTCATCACTGGCGGCGAGAAGGCAGAGGTTTCGTGGAACGTCTTATAACCGGCCTCCTTAGCCATGCGTTGTGCCACGTATACCAGGGCGTTGTGAGTCCTGACCGTGTTCCCCCCATCTTGGCACCGCAGTAGATGGTTTGGGAGGCTCTTGTCTCCGATCACTGAGTTGCTACATTTGTAAGGGCACAGTTCAGCAACTGGGAGCTCCATGCCTACGCGAAGGCCAAGGGCCAACAAGAATTGACCAGGGGAAATGGAGAGGTCACCTCTCGTTGGGCTCGCATGCA
Organism: Closterium sp. Naga37s-1; assembly: GCA_947471745.1. Taxonomy (NCBI): domain Eukaryota; kingdom Viridiplantae; phylum Streptophyta; class Zygnematophyceae; order Desmidiales; family Closteriaceae; genus Closterium; species Closterium sp. Naga37s-1. The sequence goes on from CANJKZ010000068.1 coordinate 4,490,260, forward strand.
GCCATTCGCCTGCGCTCGTCCCTTTCAGGCTTATCAGCCGCAGCGCATGGCCTCTGTTGGAGCTGGGCCGGTCCACCACTGTGTCCCCCAGGAGTTCCACCGCGCATTGCTGGTTGATGAGCTTGGAGAGGCACAGCTGGAGGCTGCCTGCGCCCTTGCTCCCTAACCTGTAGGCTCCCAATGCCACCTGTGCTTGCGCCTGGAGTCCCTCCTCCAGGTGAGACAGTGTGTTGATGTCCGGGGGTTGTGGGGACCAATCGTGGGAGAGTGCGGAGATCACTACTACAACGGGAGCTAGACTACGGGCTAGGCACGGATGCTCGTGTGCTCTCTGCATTCATTGGTCCTTAGTCGTTTTCCTAGTGCACACACTGCTTGCTAGTTCACGGGGCAATTTGGCAAGAGTTTCACTAGAGAAAGTTAACAATTGTTAGCAACAACATTGGCAACACAGACTACATCATGGCTAGCTAGGCTGCTGGTCGACCTCCAGCGCAGCATGGTCGACCGCACTCTAGCGCAGCAGCGCTCGCACCGCTCCAGCGTTGCAGGGATGGTGCGCCAACGTTGCAAGTCCACGATGTGCCAACACTGCAGCAAGTCGGCTGCACAGCGTTGCACCCGCAGTACAAGGGTGCACCTGCTTCGCAAGTGCGCACAGCTGGTTGGCGCTCCAAACCTTGTCACGAGCACATCGCAGACGCCTGGCAGACTCCACGTCAACGACTGCGCCCACCAGCCACGTCGACCTCGGGATACCACCCCCGAGGTCGGCCTCGCGGACTCCACCCCGGCGACACTCGCACACCTCGCCCGGGTATCCCGGTCGACCGGGCAACCACGCCTGGTCGACCAGCGCAGTCCGTAGCCCGGTCACACATGCCCGGCGTCCCTAGTTCAGCATCCAGGCGTCCAGGACGCCGTCCGGACACCCAGGTCGGCGTCCAGGCGCCCAGGACGCCGTGCAGACCTCCAGAGTGGCGTCCAGCCTCCCAGAACGTCGACCAGACGCCCAAGTCGGCGTCCGGCCTCCCAGGACGCCGTGCAGGTGCCCACGACGTCGACCAGGCGCCCGGGTAGCCGTACCGGGACGCCGTACCGGGTAGCCGTACCGTCGACCAGGCGCCCAGGTCGGCGTCCAGCTTCCTAGGACGCCGTCCAGGCGTCCAAGATGCCAACCAGGTGTCCTGGGCGGCGTCCTCCTGCTCGGCGCTCTCCAGCCAGGCGCCCTCCAGCTCGGCGCCCTTGCAGTGGCCCTAGCCCACACGGCAGTACATCTCCGAGAATAGCCCGTCGGCGTGCACCCAGCACACAGCACGCCGGTCACCGCACCAGCCATGCAAGAGGGCATGGTACCTACCGCTGCACGTCATCGTCGCCGTCGCCCACGTCGGCCAAGCGCACCTGGCCGATTGCGACGGAGCACCGGTTGTAGGCCGGATAGTGCAGCGCCTTTGTCAGGAAGTCGGCCGGCTGCTCAGCGGTCGGGATGTACTTCAGCGAGAACTTCCAGCGCTTCACCATGTGCTGCAGCCAGGCTTGTCGCCGCTCCATGTGCTTGAGGTTGCCCGTCAACCCCATGCCCTCGGCAACAGTGATGGCCGACTTGTTGTCCACTCGCAAGACAGTCAGCTTCCCGGCGTCCAGCTGCCGGAACTCTGCAAGGAGGAAACGAAGTCGGCGTCCCTCCTTGCCGGCTTCGGTGGCCGCCACGTACTCCGACTCGGTCGACGACAATGTTGCGCACTTGATGCGCTGGCTCGACCAGGAGACTGCGGCCCCTCCGTAGACGAACACATAGCCACCCGTGCTCGTCCTGTTTTGCTTGTCGCCGGCGTCGTCGGCGTCCACGTAGCCGACCAGCTCCAGCAACTCAGGTCCACCGCCGAACTCCAAGGCGGTGTCACGCGTGTTGGCGAGGTAGGCGAGGCAGCGGTCGACCTCGCGCCAGTGCTGGTCGCTCCTCACCGTGAGGCCACTCCCCAGCTTGCTGTGAGCGAAGGCGATGTCCGGCCTCGTCGTCGTCACCGCGAACTGCAGCAAACCGACCTTTTGCCGGTACTCCTCCTGCTGGCGTTCCTGCGCCTCCTTGTCGTCGAAGGTGAGCTCGGCGTAGGCGTCGACTGAGACCGGCGTCTTCGGGGTGCGCCCGGTCTGCTCCTCGTCGATGAACCGCCTACGCAGCTTGTCGTCGTAGCCCTGCTGGTGCAGCCACAACTTCCCTGCCGACCTGTCGCGCACGATCTCCAGCCCGAGGTACTTCTGCACCGGTGAGTTCTCGCGCAGCTCGAAGGCTGCTTCCAACAGCTCCTTCAGCTCCTCCAGCATCGCGGCGCTGCTGCTGGCGGCGAGCAGGTCGTCGACGTAGACCAGCACCCAGTAGGCCACTACGTCGTCGCCAACCTTGAAGTACAGAGCCTCGTTGACCTGGCTCTTCTTCCACCCGGCGACGACCAGCACGTCGTTGAGCGCCAAGTACCACAACAGCGGCGAAGCCACTGCTACCACCGCCGCCGGGCTGTCCGTGCTGCCCCGGTCCACCTCCTTGCTTCGCCGGGGCGACGAAGTTCGCCTGCGCCAAGAGCTCCTGGGACCGCTCTGCTTCCTGCATCGCCTCGTCCTGCAGGATGTACAAGGTCAAGTTGTCCTCGTTGAGCGTCGCCCTCATGCCCGGCGCCATTGGCAGCCGCTTCAGGAGATTGTAGCTGCTCAAGAGTCTGTGCATGACGTGGGTGACGTACGACGCCGTCGAGTACTGCGCGCCAGCCATCCGGATGGTGGCGAGAATTCGCCGAGCTCGGTTGCAGTAGTCGGTCGCCGTCTCCTCGTCGCCCATACGCAGGTGCGTCAGCTGCCCCTCCAGCTGGGCGATGAACATGTCATCGGTGACTTGGTAGGTCGACTCGATGAAGTGCCACGCCTGGTGGCCGGCGTCGAGGTACTCTCGGCACCACTTCAATGCAATCTGCACGCCCGGCGAGCAGGACCGCGAAATGACCATAAAGGTCAGTAGCTGCACGGCGCGAAACTCTACTCGCAAGTCGAGATGGTGCTCCCCCGGCGTCGCTACGGTCCCTCGGGTGAAGCCAATCAGCCCGGCCATCTCCAGCTGGGGCTCGATGGCTTCCTTCCAGGTGAGTATGTCCTGTCAACCAACGAGCGGCGGGGTGACCACGATCCTGTCCGGCGTAAACTTGAAGTAGCCGTCGCTCGGTGCAATCCTGCCCACCGTCACCTGGGTCGCCGACATCGGCGACAATCCACTTCGACGCCCACCGGTGTCGCCCTGCGAGGAGCCTGCGGCCGCTGACGACTGCATCCCTCGCGCCTGAACGCCGCCGGCTTCTCCGGCGTGTATCACACCTCGTTGCCTCGACGTGCCTCCCGCACTGCTGCCGACCTGACCTCCACCGGCGTTGACGCCCACGTCTATGCCGCTGTCGTTGTTCACCGGTCGAGGAGAGGCTGGTCGTGAAGGGGGGTGCTCCGCCGCCCACACGGAGCGGAGTCCTGCCTCGACGACTGCCCAGGGTATCGCCTCGTACTCCTGGGCCTCATGACGTCGCCTCGCATCCTCCAGCTATGCCTCCAGGGTGTCCATCACCTCGGCGTCACCTACGCGCACGCTAGTGACTGCACGGCTGCCGGTCTACAAACACGGTTGGTGCAAAGTCGGCTTGACTGAACTACGTCGCGGTGCCGTCCACGCTCACCGCACCATGCGGAGATAACTACTACAACGGGAGCTAGACTACGGGCTAGGCACGGATGCTCGTATGCTCTCTGCATTCATTGGTCCTTAGTCATTTTCCTAGTGCACACACTGCTTGCTAGTTCACGGGGCAATTTGGCAAGAGTTTCACTAGAGAAAGTTGACAACAATTGTTAGCAACAACATTGGCAACACAGACTACATCATGGCTAGCTAGGGTGCTGGTCAACCTCCAGCGCAGCATGGTCGACCTTACTCCAGCGCAGCAGCGCTCGCACCGCTCCAGCGTTGCAGAGTAGCGGTGCGCCAACGTTGCAAGTCCACAGTGTGCCAACGCTGCAGCAAGTCGGCTGCACAGTGTTGCACCCATAGTGCGCGCAGCTGGTTGGCGCTCCACACCTTGTCACGAGCACAGCGCAGACGCTTGGCAGACTCCACGTCAGCGACTGCGCCCACCAGCCATGTCGACCTCGGGATACCACCCCCGAGGTCGGCCTCGCGGACTCCACCCCGGCGACACTCGCACACCTCGCCCGGGTATCCCGGTCGACCGGGCAACCACGCCTAGTCGACCAGCGCAGTCCGTAGCCCGGCCACACATGCCCGGCGTCCCTAGTTCAGCATCCAGGCGTCCACGACGCCGTCTGGACACCCAGGTTGGCGTCCGGCCTCCCAGGACGTCGACCAGACGCCCAGGTCGGCGTCCGGCCTCCCAAGACGCCGTGCAGGTGCCCACGACGTTGACCAGGCGCCCGGGTAGCGTACCGACGCCCAGGTCGGCGTCCAGCTTCCCAGGACGCCGTCCAGGCGTCCAGGGCGGCGTCCTCCTGCTCGGCGCCCTCCAGCCAGGCACCATCCAGCTCGGTGCCCTTGAAGTGGCCCCCGTGCCCACTGCTGCAGGTCGGCTGCAACCCCCGCACATCCGACCACGAGGTCGGCTCCGCCCAAGCGAGGACGGGGCCAAACAACACTCCCATTGACAGAGAGGAGGGTAGTTGCTCTGTGTAGCAAGCAGTTCGAGGGTAAGTTTTGGTGCTGCAGAAGGGTATGTGCCGCTGTGACGGAGGCGATGTAGGCAGCCGGGGCCTCCGAGATGGGGTCAATAATGCCCAAGCCGCCGAGCCGAATCGGAAGGGTAGCCTGGCACCACAGTGAACTCTGCTCCAGCTCAGAAGTTGGGATGTGGAGCTTTGCAGCTGTGAGTGCCGAGCCAACCAACGCCTCACTCCATTCCCTCCATTCCTCGGTGCTCAAGGTCGTCGTCGGAGTTGTCCGCAGCATGTATGAGATACGGCGGGAGATGCTACGGGAGACGATCAGCATGGCGTGTTGCGGGTTGAGTTGAGCGAGGAGGGGAATGGGTGAGGCGGCTTCCTCCAATGACGCGTGGACCTGGGTGGTGCAGAAGTCGTTGTTGCCCACTGGAATGCCGAGGATCCGTATACCATCCGGGTTCGCAACGGGGCCCAGCGGTAGTTCCCCGTTCTCTCCGTCGGTCGTAGCTCCCCATGCCGAGGACCTCAAGATATTGCAGCGTAGACCGTACTCCGCCAAATCACTCGCTATCTTGGTGAAGGCGTGGCACGCTGCTTCTCGCGGGCCAACAACGGTAATGTCGTCCGCATAGGCTACCACTGCGACTTCTAGTGTCGTTTTCGAAATACTCAGGAGAGCTGGCTGATTCGCTGCCGCAAACAAAAGGGGGCCCAAGGGATCTCCCTGTCTGACGCCTCGTGAGCTCTGGATGTGGTCGACGCCCAGGTGAGCGTCAACAAGCAGGGATGAGGGGCCGTCGTATAGGTTGCGGACGAGGGGAAGCAGCGGGCTGAGATCAGGCCACTGTAGTGAGCCTAGGAACGCGCACTGCTCAACGCTGTTAAAAGCGTTTTCAACGTCCAACTGGAGGGTGATGCGGGTCTTGTCCTCAGGAGTAGAGATCGGACTGTGTGGATGATGCATTCCGCACCTCCTGGGACTGCCATGCAGAACTGAACCGATAAGAAGAAGTCTTTGATCTTAGGTCCTAGGGTGTGTAACGCCGCCCTCGCCACTATGCGGAGCAGCATCTCGCCGATCGCTATAGGTCGTACTCCGCCATTTGGTTTCTCAAGGGCGATTGGATGTGAAGGCAGTAGCAGTTTCCTCACGTGGGAGTCCTGGAAGGTGTAGAGCAGCCGATTTACCACCTTTGCGAAAAGCAACAGCAGCACTTCGTTAGCTAAGGTTGGGTCCCTGAGGTGCTCGAAACAGCCGCCAGAAGGCCCAGCACCAACACCATTTGGGCACTTCGCTAGGATTTCACGAAGCGAGTCCAGCGAGACTGTCAGTTCGAAGTGTGTGATTCCTGTAACCCAAGCCGATATCGGAATTCTCGCCACAGGGTGTTTCGCTAGCAGGGCTTCGAGTGTAGCCGGTGTTGCTTCTGCGAGGGGACTTGTTCGCAACGCTACTACTGCTTTCGAGATATTCCCTTTTTTCACAAGCCCTTCAGCTCTTGCACAAACTCCCTCCTCGTCTATTTGGTGTCGTACCGGGGCTCCTGTGTCGGGGATGACCCCTTCTTCCTTGAAAAGCTCGGCCCACTCGCCTCGTTGAAATTTGTGCAGCCATGATTCAATTGCTGCCCAGCGACTCCGCTCTGTGTGCTTGGTTCCGCCCTCCCCTTCCGCCTCTTATCCCTCCGCGTAAAACCCCGGCGTTGTCCCCGTCCAGCCGCTCCCGCCGTTTCAGCCGGGCCATTGCCGCCACGACCTGCCGGCATCCACGGTGTGCGTCTGCCTCGTGGCGGGCCCCGGGTGATCGCTCCAAGCCTTGTCGAGCGTCTGGTGTCCGCCGCAACTATAGTGTCCCTGCCAACTCCCGCTGGCGTCGTCGCCGCTACTTGTGCTCCCCCGTTAACCCCGCCCGGATTCTCCGGTGCCTGTATCGTTGGTGTGCGCATAGCTGCCTGCGCGGCGGCTGTTGGTGCAGGCGCGCAGCCTTGGGATGGCGACCGACGCTCTGGCTCTCGTGGCGGTTACCCTTGCAGAAGCCAGCCCAGGAGTGGTCCCGTGGCACCAGGTCCCAGCCCTTCTCCGGGCCGCCTCGGCGCTGGCTGGGCGCGAAAGTTCCTCCCGCCCCTCCCGCGAGCGACATGCGCGGCGGCTCCGGTCTCACGACCGAATGTACCACCCGCCCCCAGGCCGTGCCCCAGCGTGTCTGCGCCCACGGTAGCAGTAGGCGTTTCGGCGGACTGAACGCCAGCCTCCATGCCTCCCTCCGCTGGGCTCGCGTCCTCTCCCGCCACAGCAGCCGTCTCAGCACCTGTCGGTGCCCGTGGCGCAGGTAACACTGCCTCCGGTGTCTGTTCCCGCTCAACCGCCGGTCCCCGCCCCACAATCCGCAGCACCACAGCCTGGAACGCGGCAGCGTGCGAAGCTGAGTCGCCACCAGAGGCAGTGGCAGTCCCAGCAGCCCACTCCGTCTCCGCCTCAAACCCCGATGATGCCGTTGCCAATGTCGCCGCCTCCGCCGCACCTGTCTTAGCCTCAGCGCCCCCTGTCGGTGCCCCATCAGCCGTTGGTTTCGCCACCCACGCCGTCTCCGTCTCCACAATAGCGCGGCCCTAGGCTCAGCACCATCGGCAGCCTCAGCTAAACCAGTTCCCACTACCCCAGCCTCAGATGCATTAGCCGCCGCTGCCTCAACAGGTGCTGCTATTTCCTCCCGCCCCACCAGCTTCTCGTGCTGCTGCTCGTGTAGCCGCAACACCTCTCTACGTCGAGCAGCGCGTAATGCACGTGAGGACGTGCCTGACGCTGCTGTCATACGTCCTGGACCAGCTTTACGTGTGCTTGGCGCACCAAGGTGTCGAGGTTGGGGGGATGTTACCGTCGGAGCAGTCAGCGGCGGTACCAGCAGCAACGGAGATGCTGCACTACCTCCCCCTGATCGGCCTTGTCCCGAGCGCCCCTGGTGCAATGCTTAGGCCCGGTGTGAGGATCTAGGATCGAGCTCAGAAAAGAGAGTTTGAATTCAATTATCACCTGGGTACAACACGAGGCTATATATAGGCTCGACACAAGGCCCAGTAACCAGGTGTTACGGGAAGGTTCTGCGGGTCGCGAAGCGTCCCGAACAGATCCTTCCCGAATTCGGTAGAAGGCAATTCGGTGGCAATCGAAAAGCCCAGAATTCGGTCCACGCAACCTAGCTCGGTGCTATAACTATAAGAAAATATAGGAAAGCACTTAGCCTAGGAAATTAAGCAATTCATGCATGCATATGATTATCCTATGCTAGAAATAGCATAATAAAGTCTAGGCAAGCAAGCATAGCTGGCATCACCCGTCGTACTCTCACACATCCCCCCCTCAAAGTTGGGTGGCATGAGATACACCCTGCTTGACAAGATAGTCCTTGAGAGCACGGCGTGCGTTGCCCATATCAGCTTCTGTAACCCAACTGTCCTCGGTGGGGTCGCATCCCATCCATCGTATCAGGAACTCGAGGGTCATGCCGCCGCGGCGCCGATGAGTGAGAACGCGCTCGATTTCGTACTCGGGTTCATCCTGTATGAGAACAGGTGGTGGTGGCGGTAGCTGCCGTCCCTGGAACTGTTGGTTGGGGTCCTTGTAGAGTTTCAGTAGCTGGACATGGAAAGCGTTGTGAAGCTTCCATGTATCTGATAAGCGCAAGCGCAATGTAACTGGTGTCACCTGTGCCTCAACGAGAAAAGGACCACAGAAGCGAGGCCGGAGCTTGGATGGTAGGTGAGACAGGTTCAAGTTGCGTGTGTCAAGAAGCACCTGATCTTCGACTGCTACTATGTGATCACGTCGCTGTCAGTTTGCATACTGCTTCTGGGAGGTCTGCATCGTGGTGAGTCGTCGCTGAGTCTTCTCCAATAGCTGCTGCATGGTGGTGACGAAGTCATGTGCGGCTTGGACATGTGCCGGTGTGGTTGGCTGCTGTGGTGTGAGTGGTTCCCGTCCGTAACACAGGAAGAAAGGAGTTTTCCCTGTGGCCGCATGTGACGCGTTGTTGTAAGCGAACTCTAGGGTTGGTAACTGTGTGTCCCAGTGGCTGATGTCGTCTTTGCAAGCTGTGCGCAGTAACTGTTCAACCACCTGATTGAGTCGCTCTGTCTGTCCATCAGTCTGGGGGTGGTATGCTGAAAACATTGCAAGCTTTGTCCCCAACAGTCCCATGAGCTCCTTCCAGAACTTACTGGTGAATTTTGGGTCTCTGTCTGAGATGAGTGTAGCGGGGTTGCCGTGGATGGTGATGATGCGGTCGAAGAAGAGGCGAGCAGTTGCTTCAGCTGTAGACGCGACGTTGGTCGGAATGAAGTGACCCATTTAAGAGAACTTGTCGATCACCACGAGTATAGCGTCATGCACTCGTGAGGTCGAAGGAAGCCTAGAAACTGCTGCAACTCCTTCACGTTCTCTGGTACTTTCCACTTCTTGACGGCTTCGATCTTCCGCGGGTCCACGTGTACGCCCTTGGCACTCACCATGTGCCCGAGAAATTGCACCTTCTTCAGGGCGAAGTCGCTTTTCGACAGCTTCACATAGAACTTGTTTTTCCGCAGGATCTCGAACACCTTCCGCAGATGCTCCACGTGCTCCTTCATGTTCTTGGAGTAGATGAGAATGTCGTCCAGGTACACCACCACGCACTCGTCCAGCAAGGGCCATAGGATGTGATTCATCTCCGCCTGAAACGTTGCTGGTGCGTTGCAGAGTCCGAACGGCATCACCAAGTATTTGTAGGAGCCGTATCTGGTACGGAACGCCGTCTTGTGGACCGAGTTGTCTGCCATCTTGATCTGCCAGTAACCCGACCGTAGGTCCAGCTTCGAAAAGACTGTTGTTGCATGTAGTTGATCCAGTAGGTCGTCTATGCGCGGTATGGGATATTTGTTTTTTACTGTCTGTTTGTTCAGTGCGCGGTAGTCGATGCACATCCGTAAACTGCCTTCTGGTTTTGGAGTGAAAAGAACTGGTGCACCGTAGGGAGAGGTGGATGGGCGGATCAGTTGTCTGTTCAGTAGATACTCTATCTGTTTCTTCATGTCTGTCACTTCGGTCGACTCAGTCGGTATGGTGCACATGAGACGGGTTTTGCACCTGGTTCTTCCACGATCTCGTGCTCGTGGGTGCGTGCTGGAGGTACGCCTGCAGGTAGGTCGTCGGGCATCATATCCTTGAACTGCTACAAGACCTCTTTCACTGCTGCAGGTAGCTCTGTGTTCGGCTTCTCCTCCTTTGCTGCTGCCATAACCAGTGCTAAGTAACCTGTGTTATTCTTATTCACCGTCCGTTCGAACCGTGCCAGCGTCGTTTCAGGAACGCTCCCTGTATCCGTCCAGCTTCGCAGCTCCACTTGTTTCCCGTTGTTGTAGATGCACGCCTTCCTGTTGACCCAGTCGATCTCGGGGTTGAACCGCTCCAGGAAATCTCGCCCCAAGATGAAATCTAAACCCTTGATGTTCGTGATCGGCAACGTTGGCTTCCACCTTACCACCCCTATATGCAGCTGCTGTGATGCTTCGCCATGGATGGGAAGTTTCGTACCGTCCACCATCGTTGTCGCGAACTTAGTCTCCTCCGAAGATTCTCCAATTTTCTCCAACGTCCCGCGGTCGCACACCGAGTGAGACGCACCGCTGTCCACCAGTGCCTGGAGGCGTCGCCCTTTGCAGATCACCTCGAGGAGCAGTGGTTGCTGCTGCTCCGAGTAGCCGTAAATGGTATCGCTTTTAAGATCGTAGGGTACGTCGAATAGATCATCCCTCGGTCCTGCTCTCGAAGCTGCTGACTCCATATCAGTTTTCAACTGAGTTGGGTGAGAAGGATTTATCCGAGGCCGATTCAGCTTCGTCTTGGCCTGGAACCTTCTCTTAAGCCTTTGCAGCTGTGTAGGCTTCTCTTGTGGGCAATGGGGAGCCTTAACACTATGCTGCGGGGAGAGAATATTAACTCCTTGGAACGCACGACCCTTTTCAACGCTCCGGAGTGGTTTGCCCAACTTCTCAGGTACCTAAATAATGCCTGAAGGCTTTTTTTTGGCCTTGAAATCTCCCTTGAATTTTTTAAAGGCTTGAAAACCTCGAGAGGAAATATTCTTACTCTCGGGGGTGTTCGGCTGGAGTTTCCCGGTCGGTGCAGAGTCTTGTTTCGCGGAGCCTCCATTTGTCTCGGCGATTTCCCCTGTTGCCGGCCGGTCGTGGCGTTTTAAATTCGCGCCATTGTGTCCTCCTTTTTTCGCCATCGTGGATGTCGCAGTGTTGTTGCCCTTCAGCTCCGCTCGTGCCTTCTTCATTTTCCAACACGCCAAGAATCGATGTCCTGCTGCGCCGCAAAATTCGCACTTCTCATATTTTGTCCGCCGCTGCTTCGCGTCGATCTTGTCGATATCCATCGGGTCGGCGGTCGTGGGTGGTGCCGATCGCTTCGTGCCAAATGATCGGTTCGGCACGTGGCGTCGTGTCTCAGGTTCACATCGCATCAGCGCATCGAATCTCTCTGCTGCACACACCATGTCACGGTAGTTGTTGTAGTTCGCGGCAATCACCTGTCGGCGGACTTCCATTTTTAGCCCCTTAGTATACACTTGGATTTTTTCCCCTTTGGTCAGGTCAGTAATCCGGTTGAAGAAGCTCTCCATCTACTGCGTGTACTGTGTTACACTGCCGAACTGTTTATGCCGATGAATCTGCTGCCGCCCCATGTAGCTGGAGTTGATTGGTTCGAAACGTTGAATTAAAGCTTCCCGAAACTGCGTCCATGACCCCTCGCCTCGGACCTCGCTGCTATTGTAAATCCACCCGAGCGCCGGGCCTCGTAACAGTGTCGCTGCGAGCCGAATCCGCATCGTACAGCCAACGGTCTCGAAGTAAATTTCGAGGGTCGCAATGAATCGACGGACGTCGGTGTGTCTCGCATTCGGATTGAACGTTTCCGGTAGCCTCGGACGTGCCGCCTCAAGATTCACTGTAGCCGCTGCCGCTGCTGCTGGGTGAAGTGTCGGTGTCGCCGCTGCTGCTGCTGACGCCGCTGCTGCATTCGCCGCTTCGTTCGCTGCTGCTTTGGCGGCTGCCGACTGGTTCGCGAGAAGCGCCTCTATTCACTGGAGTGCCGCTCGCGTCTGGTCCAAGCCGGTGTGTAACTCCGTAATTTTTCGTACGAATTTTCACCGTTTTCCTCCATTTGGCGATTTACAGGAACATGCGCGACGAAAATAAGTGATTTCTATGCGCTGGTCGACTTACTGCGATTCGAATTGACTGTAGAAATGACGAGCTCTGATTCTGTAGGTCACGTAATTCTTCCTTAAATGAAATTCGCGTCCGATCTCGGCCGTTGAGAAGAAATTCGATCCGACGCTCCAAATTCCAACGTTTTTTGGCGAAATTAACAGGGCCGTTGAGATTCGAATCGATCCGACGGTCGAAATTCCAACATTTCGCCACTGGACCAGAGGAGTGTTCGAAAACCGGTTCGAGGGGGGCGTTAGAAAATAGCGCGGAGCTGGTTTACGTACCCGAAATCGGCGCTTTCCGTCGTCGCCCCCGCGGTTTTAAAAGCTAGGTTTTAGCGGTCGAAAAACGTCGCGTGCAAACAGGCTCTGAGTACCAAGTGTGAGGATCTAGGATCGAGCTCAGAAAAGAGAGTTTGAATTGAATTGAATGATCACCTGGGTACAACACGAGGCTATATATAGGCTCGACACAAGGCCCAGTAACCAGGTGTTACGCGAAGGATCTGCGGGTCGCGAAGCGTCCCGAACAGATTCTTTCCGAATTCGGTAGAAGGCAATTCGGTGGCAACCGAAAAGCCCAGAATTCGGTGCACGCAACCTAGCTCGGTGTTATAACTATAATTAAATATAGGAAAGCACCTAGCTTAGGAAATCAAGCAATGCATGCATGCATATAATTATCCTATGCTAGAAATAGGATAGGCCGTCGTACTCTCACACCCGGCCCCGGGGCGATGGTACGGCATGCTGAGTCTGCCCGTGAGGCCCCCCTCGGCCTTGTATCAGCAGCCGCATCCGTCCTGCGCTGGATGGACGGGAGGTTGTGCTAGATACTCGCCGAGTAGCGGGTGTTTTCCCCTTGTCGGCCCCTTGAGTACAGGCCTTGGCCTTGGGCTTCCCCATGGCTGATGCTACTTGCCTTGGGGTGTTGTGTGTTGTATGATGTTGCTACTGGCCCATGGTCTACCACATGCTATTATAGTCCTTGTCTTCCCTCCTCCTTGCCACCCCTCATGCACCGGATTTGGAGAGTGAAATGAACTCAAATGAAGAATGAGCTGATAGGGCTAGATGTAGGGATTAAATACTAGGAGAACTGCAGCGCGAGCCGTTGGATTTGGAGAGTGAAATGAGCTCACCAATGAAGAATGAGCTCACGGGGCTAGATCTAGGGACTAAATACTAAGAGAACTGCAGCGCGAGCCGCTGGATTTGGAGAGTGAAATGAACTCACCAATGAAGAATGAGCTCACAGGGCTAGATCTAGGGACTAAATACTAGGAAAACTGCACTAAAACAGCTAGGGACTGGATCCTAGAGGAGAGTGGCCTAAAAACGGCTAAGGACTGGAACTAGACCATCTCTCTCTCTCTCTCTCTCTCTCTCTCTCTCTCTCTCTCTCTCTCTCTCTCTCTCCCTCTCTCTCTCTCTCTCTCTCTCTCTCTCTCTCTCTCTCTCTCTCTCTCTCTCTCTCTCAAGCAGTCATGCATTAATGTTGGTGAAAGGGTACAGGCATGCAGGATATGACACTGGCCGATAGGCTAACCTAGGCAGGCAACATGTAGGGCAGATAAACCAGCATGTAAACAAGACCAGCAATGAGATGCTAAGGAAGTTCACCAAGTGGCCACTGCCATGGCAGGCCTGGGGCTACCAATTGAGTTGCCTAGGTCCTCACAACCTCCTGTTCAACCCTACATCCCTGGTTCACCCCCGGCTGCGCTTACACTCCTGCAAGGTCATCATCAAGCACCTGCCAGAGGTCCCCTAGGCTCGGCTCCCAGGGGTCCGCAGGTGCTTGGGGGAAGGCTGCCTCGGCTGCCATGTTGCTCTTGTTAAGGAACGAGATCGCCTGGGATCGCTGCAGCATGACTGACCAGCGTTGGCAGTAGTGAGCATTGAGGCGAGAGGCGGTGGTGGTGAGCGGCCCCTGCCTGAATTTCTTCCTCGCTGTGGCCACAGCTAGCAGCCTAAGAAACTGCACAGTATCGGTCGCCAGCGCCCCGTAGGTCTCGGCTGCTAGGCCGAAACACCCCACATAGTCAGGGCGGCCATCATACAGGCGGTGCTTCTTCTCGGAAGCTTCCTTGGCAGCCCACCCCGGTGGCTTCCGCACCCTGGGGTCCCGCTTCTGCAGCACTGGGTCGGTCACCGTTACATCCGTGACCCAGGTCTCCGCTGATTCCCTATCCTGGAACGCCAGGTCTGCCCTCTTGCGGTGGACCGGGGGGGAAAACACCGATGTCTCATGGAAGGTGTTGAAACCCGCCTCCCTCGCCAATCTCAAAGCCGTGTAGACCAGGGCGTTATGCGTCCTCACCACGTCCCCCCCTTCCCCACACCGGAGCAGGTGATTCGCCAGGCTAGTATCCTTGATTTCCGAGTTGTCACGTTTGCAGGGACATTTGACCGTGACTGGTAGGGCCATCCCGAGGCGGAACTCGAGTGCCAACGAGAACTGACCAGGGGCAAATGTAAGGTCAGATCTCGTCGGCACTGCGTGTAGCCAATCCCCGGCCCCCACTCCCTTCAAACTCACTAGCCGTACCCCGTGCCCCTGGTCTTCCCCCGGTCTGTCGACCATAGTGTCGGCTAGCAGCTCCCTGGCCCGTACCGAGTTGATGTGCTTGGACAAGAGGAGCTGCAGGTTACACTGCCCCTGGGGGCCTTCCCGGTAGGTCTGTAGTGCTGTCCGTGCCTCTGTCGGCAGCCCGTCCTCTAGTGCCACCAGATAGTTTGACGCTGGGGGCGGGGGGACCCAATCTCTGGACAGCAGCGTCTCGGCCCGTGCCAACAGCTCCTGCTCCCGCAAGTTCATCTGCTGCAGCAGGTGATGCGCTGCTGTCAGGGATGCAATATACGCAGCCGGTGCCTCAGAAACGGGATCAATGATGCTCAACCCCCCAAGGCGCACGGGCAGGGTCGCTTGACGCCACAAGAGGCTCTGTTCCAGCTCACTCGCAGGGATCCGTAGCTTGGCGGCTGTAAGCGCCGCCCCTACCAACGACTCGCTCCACCCTCTCCACTCCTCCCGGTCCAACGTGATGCTTGGTGTGGTGCGAAGCAGGTAGGAGATCCTACGGGAGATGCTGCGGGAGAGGAGTAGCAGGGCGTGTTGTGGGTGCAGCTGCGCTATAAGAGGGACAGGTGCCGATGCTTTGGCGAGCGCCTGACGGATCAACGCCAGCCGTCCGTCCAACCAGCGCAACAACGCTGCGGCGGCTGGTACAAGGTCGAGCGGGACACGTCGGACAGAAGAAGCCAACCGCCTCACGGCGGAAGGCCCAGGACCAGAACCCACCCCGAGGGAGCCGGGCTCGAGGCCCATCTGCGGGAAGCTCCCCATCATCCGCCGCGCCGCCGCCACCACAACAGCCCGCTCCCTCTTCAACAAAGGCGGGCAAGCAACATGTCCACGCGCTAGCCCTGCATGCAGCTGATCAAGCAGCCAGCAGCTTCAGGACAATCCCACGGTCGCAACGCGCTGCTCGACGCAAAGAAGCCGCTCTACAGGCGGACACTCTCCCCACCGACTCCAGCGCTCATCCAGGGTTGCAGCAGAGATATCAGGTGCGGCAGCCGGCAGGGGAGTCGACAACGCCTCCCACGGTATCGGGATCTCACGCCCCCCAAGGAACAGCTATGGGACCACGCCCTGGGTTCAGGGAGGGATAGCAGGAGAAGACGTCAGCGCAGCCCCAAGGGCAGACAACACCGGTGGCGCCTGAGGAGAGCGTTGCCGCGAAGCTGGCGGAAGAGCAGACAATGGCGGAGGCGGGAGAGGCGATGGCGCCAACGGAGTGGTTGACAGCGTAGCCTGCGTCGAGGGGGGCGCTCCGAGAGAGAACGAACGCGGAGGACGCGGAAGAGGCGGCGGAAGGAAGGGCTGACGGTGAGTACGGCGGAACGACTGCTGCTGACGCGGACGCAGAAACGCATGAGTGCGCCCTGGAGGGGAGTGATACACCGGCTGCCGCGAGCCACCACGCCGACCACAACGACCACGCTGACCGCGGGAGGTCTGGGAAGAAGATCCGCGCCCAGCCAGAACCGCGAAGGCTCGGAGCAGGCCTGGCACCTGGTCCCCCGGGGCCTCTCCGGGGATGGCATCTACAAGAGCGGAAGCCACAAGCCCAAAAGCATCGTCACCCATCAGATGGCTTGACCGGCAGGGAGACCACGAGGGGCAGAGGCGGAGGAGAACCCCAAGACGAACAGACTGCGACTCGACCACAACCACAGGCTGGAGCAACAGCCCGAGGCGACGACGCCCAGCCACAAACAGAAGGCAGGGTGACTCGAAGCAACGCGAGAGGAGGAAGAATCGCCTGGGGACCGCCGAATGGTGGACGGTCGAACGCGAAGCAAGCACCGTGGATGCCGGCAGGACAAACGGGCGCAACCCGCGGAGGGCGAGGAGAGAGCAATAGTGCAGGCAGGGGAGGAGCGCGCAGTAACCAAGGCAGGGGACGGGGAGGAAGAGGGGGGAGAGGGCCGCTCGTGGGCGGAGAACCAGCACTGGTGCGATCGGGGACATGGCGGGAGCGACACAACCGTCCTGATATTGAGCACGAGGTGGCGAATGAGGAGGGAAGCGCTGACGACAACGACAGCGGGAGTGAATTTAACCCCGACAACGAGCGGGCTTCTGAGGAAATCTCACAAGACGAGGAGGAGGGCGAAGAGAGAGTGGCCACGTGGGGCAGGGCAAGGAATGGAGATGGCGGGAGAGTCAACACTGAGGAGCTAGTAGATGGAGCAGCACCAGCACCACAGCCGGAGCCAAGCATACGTCAACCGTCTGACCTGGCAGGTGACGCGGGACTATGGCAACAGGTGGCATCATGGGATACAACAAAGCTCCAGCAAAGCAATCGGCCCTTCCTAGTTCGACGCCTGCCACCTAAGCTACTGGAGAGCTACACCCAATGCTTACTGACCCCGCTCCTGAGGATATCCAAATATCCCGACTGCCTAGAAGGCTGGAAATTGCTGCTGTTCCTGCCGAGGCTGACCCTGCGACCTTTACCGGAGCCAGTGGAGGGGAGTCGGTGGGCAGAAATTGAACACAGGTTGCATGAATTCAGGCTCGGCAGGTGGGACACGCTCTATATCGAGGCATGTGTCATCCCCGACACAGGAGGACCGCTACGACACCAGCCTGATGATGCGGGCCTATGTGTTAGAGCAGAAGGGCTCGTAAACATTTCGAAAGCGGTCGCTGCATTACGCGTAACACCGCTGGCCGACACATCGCCAGAGACCCTCGCAGCACTACGAGCGAAACATCCAACCGCGAAAACACCAACCCCTGCTGCGGTTACGAGGTACGCCACTGCTTCACTCAGCATCAGCCAGGACGACCTCCGCGAACTTCTCGTAAAATGCCCAAATGGAGTGGAAGCAGGCCCGTCAGGCACCTGTTTCGAGCACCTGAAGGATCCCGCCCACACGAACGAGGAGGCCCTCATACTACTGACGCGCGTAGTTAATCGCCTGCTGGGAACACACCAGACCCAGGAAATCTCCAACCTGCTACTCCCGTCACGCCTCATTGCTCTAGAAAAACCAAGAGGTGGGATACGACCTATAGCCATCGGCAGAACCATACTCAGAATAGTGGCGAAAGCGGCGTTACGCGAATTGGCGCCGAACATAAGAGAATTTTTCCTGCCCGTGCAATACAGAGTAGCAGTCACGGGCGGCGCCGAATGTGTTATCCACACCGTCAGATCGCTCTTAAAGGACGACAGCTCATGCATCGCGCTGCAGCTAGATATCGAGAATGCCTTTAACAGTGTAGAACGTTCCGCCTTCTTCACTGCACTCTCACGGTCTAGCCTGCAGTCGCTCATACCCTTCGTCCGCATGCTCTATGACGGCCCCTCCCGCCTGCTCCTAGTCACACGCTTTGAGGTAGATCATATAGCGAGCTCCAGGGGAGTGCGGCAAGGAGACCCACTGGGTCCACTAGTCCTCGCCGCGGCAATCCAACCTACCCTACTCACTACGGCCACGCTCCTCCCAGAAGTGGCAGTTGTTGCTTACGCTAATGATATTACAATTGTAGGCCCACAGGAGGCAGCGTGTTTAGCATTTGACTCCATCACCCGCGGGCTAGCAAGGTGCGGGCTAAGATGCAACATCGGCAAGTCTTCAGCATGGACACCCAATGGGACAGAGGCCCAGGACGGTATGCCGCCATAGGGTTTAGCATTGAGCAGAGAAGGCATCCAGGTGCTGGGCAGCCCCATCGGTACGGAAGAAGTCTGCACCAGCCAAGTTGTCGCGAAACTCACTGACGCCTCCGCACCACTCCCATTGGTCGCCCAGATGCACCCTCAACACGCCCTGCTCATCATCTCCCGAAGCATCAGCAGGAGGGTGTCCTATCTGCTGCACACTACACCATCGGAGGCGCTGCCGAGAGAGATCGAGGGGATGGAGCGAAACCCTGCTGAATGCAGCACTCACCTCGGCCAAACTACGGATGCCCAGGAGCGAGCTCGAACAGAGCCTGCTCTGGCGACAGGCAACACTCCCAATACGGCTTGGGGGGCTGGGCATAGTGGACCCAACCTCGTAGGCACCGGCTGCACACATTGCATCAATCACGGCGGCGCAACAACTCCTGCAGCAGATGAACGTTGAGGAAGAGCATCTACTGAGCCGGGCTACAACGCTGCTCTCTCACACATGGAACCCGGAGCCCCCAAGCAGCAACCCGCTCACGGCACTGGAAGAGGAACTCCCTGCAAGCGCGCGAGCGGCTCTGCAGGCCTTTAGAGAACGACCACCAGACGCCGGCAACCTGCAATTGCTTCTATCCAGGCACATCTGGGAGACAAGAGTGAGGGAGCTCGTAGCCGACACCATGATGGATAGGCCAGGGAAAGACAACGGGCATGCAGTGAGACTAATCGGCCTGCAGGGAACAGGGGCAAGGGATTGGCTGCACGCTGTGCCAACGAGGGCTGACGTTATATTATTCCCTGGTCAGCTCTCGATGGCGTTGGGCTTCCGCCTAGGCATGCAACTGCCGGTTACAGTAAAGTGCCCTTGCAAGCGGAAAAATTCAGACATCCAAGACACCTCGCTCCAAAATCACCTACTCAGATGTACGGACGGAGGGGACGTGGTTAGAACACATGACGCACTAGTGTATGCGGCACTCAGGATGGCGAAAGAGGCAGGTTTCTCCACCATCTATGAAACCACCACCTTCTCCCCCCCGGTGCTACGTAAGAGAGCGGATCTAGCAATCCAGGACCAGGAATCGGGTGAAACCTTTGTCACGGATGTGACCGTGATGAACCCGGTCCTACAGAGACGTGACACTAGAGCACGGAAGCCGCCAGGGTGGGCGGCAAAGGAGGCATTCGAGAGCAAGCATAGGCTCTACGAGGGACGACCAGACTATGTGGGGTTTTTTGGCTTGGCAGTTGAGACATACGGGGCCCTGGCAGCTGATACGGTGCAGTTTTTGCAGCTGCTAGCAAACTCGGCAGCGAAGAAGAAGTACCGCCAAGGTAAGCTGACCACCACGGCTGCACGGCTCACGGCACATTACAGGCAGCGATGGTCCATAATGCTCCATCGTAGCCAGGCAGTGTCCTTCCTCTCCAAATCAAACCGAGCTGCAGAGGCGGCCTTCTCTCAGAGACCCACAGATCCGTGGGAGCCTAGCTTGGGCGACGTATGGCAGGTGCTAGATGATGAGATGGAGGGGGTAATGAGGGAGTAGGGCGGCATGAGCTGGACAGGAATGGCAGCCTGAGCAGGAAGGACAGGGGTAAGGGCCGGAACTGAAGGAAGGTGATTGGGCTATGGGCTGGTCGAAGGATACCGGGCGTGCATTATAGTGGGTAGCAACTGCATGTGACTATATCTTGCAGGGCATGATTGCATGAATATCTAGAGTAGACAACGGCCTAGTTTCTACTCCTGCCATGCTTGTACCTTTCTGATCCTATCAATGAAGGACCGCTTGAGAGAGAGAGAGAGAGAGAGAGAGAGAGAGAGAGAGAGAGAGAGAGAGAGAGAGAGAGAGAGAGAGCAGCGAGCGAGTCCTACTGCTCCTCACAAAGGTCATCGGCCAGCTACTTAACAGTTCACAGACAAGGGAGATATGCGACGTGCTCCTCCCGTCACGGCTGATCCCATTCCCGGCCTTGGTGAGGCTTGGCCTGGTCTTGGGCTTCCCCATGCTCGTTGTGGTTACGCCTGGGGGTGTTGTGGTGGGTACTTATACTGGTGCTGCATGTTATGTGTTGTAATCTTTGTTGTTATAGTGCTTAGTCCCCTTCTCCTTGCCACCCCTAACGCGCGGCCGAAGGCCGCTTCGGCGGCCGGCGCGAGCCGCTAGGTTGGGGAGATGACTCACCAAACAATTAATGAGGGGCAGGCTGCAGGTTGTGAGCTTAAGAATGAACTTGTACTCACTATAGGCTGTGGGAATGGGCTACACTAAGAGAGAGGTTGGCCTAGCTGCTCCTACTACTAGGCTACACATAGGAGGGGAGAGGGCTGCTGCTAGAGACTAAGGACCAGCTCCCTATTCTCTCTCTCTCTCTCTCTCTCTCTCTCTCTCTCTCTCTCTCTCTCTCTCTCTCTCTCTCTCTCTCTCTAACGGTCCTTTGTATTGATAAGTGTGGTTCGGTACAAACATGCATATTCTAGGCCAGGGCATGTCTAGCATGAAGACTAGCAAACGGGGTCGAGCAACGACAATACAAAACCTTCAGAACACACACCCCTAGTCCCTCCCCAACCCCCCCCCCCCCCTATCTAAGGTGCCTCGAGCGTTGCGAAGCAGTCCCCCGGGTTCACCTCCCCCTCTGGTCTTCCCAGTAGGGGGTTCTCTGCCCTTGCCGCCTGGTTCAGCTTTGTGAGAAAGCTCACCGCCTGGGCTCTCTGGAGTGCGACCGACCAGCGCTGGCGGAACTGGTGGAGCATCTTCGCGGCCTGGTAGGTAGACGGGTCCGCGTTGAAGATTCTCCGTGCAGCTTTGTCCGCCAGCAGCTTCAGGAACGTGGGCACCTCGTCGCACGGGCAGCCGTAGGTCTCTACCGCCAAGGGGAAAAATTCAGCAAACTCAGCCCTGCCGTGGTAGAGGTCTATCTTCTTGTCCGCTGCCTCCCGCGCTGCCCAACCCCTCCCTTTCCTTGCGGTCTCATCCCGCTTACTGATGGGGTCCGTTATGGTGATGTCTGCCAGCCATACCGCCCCCGAGCTCCCATCCCTGAAGGCCAAATCGGCCTTCTTGTTGTCTACAGGGCTAAAGGCCGTGCACTCCTTATGCACGGCAAATCCTGCATCCTGCGCCATGCGGATGCACTCGTCGCGCAGCTCGTTGTGGGTGTTGGTCCGACCGTGCCCTGTACCGCACCTAAGCAAGTGGTTCGGCAGCCTCTTATCCAGGATGGGGACCCGTTTGGTGCAGTCGCAGCAGTCGGGCACAGACAGGGGCAGGCCGAGCCTAAACTGGAGGGCGAACTTGAAGTGGCAGGGGTATAGGCGTAGGGAAGGCATGTAGGGGATTGCCATGAGCCAGTCCCCCGCCCCATAGCCCGTGAGGGACATGAGGCGCTGGGTGTGGCCCAGCCGGGGGTTCAGTTCCATCTGTCTGGATGCTGTGATCTGGGCGGCACTCCGGCCCCCTTGGACTAGGAGTGCTAAGCGGTGTTGCAGCTGGCCCTTGGGTTTTGTCTGCTCCGCCGATAGAAGATCCCTCGCCTCCTGCGAGAGGCTGTCCCTGCAGTCCCTGATCCACTGCTGCAATTCGGTGGGGCTGCGATCAGCTGCTGCGGGGGTGTCCAGTGCTGCTGTCAGTATGGCCCCTGCCTGTCCCCCCAACTGGCTGAGGAGTGAGTGTGCCTGCACGAGACTCGCCAGAAAACTGTATCGGCCTTCCACTGTAGGGTCGGCGAGCTCAGGCCGCCTAGGCTTGGAGGGAGTGAGGCTTGGTCCCAGATCCGTGCGTCCTCTGCCTCGCCTCTCGGGTGGCGCACCCCACAAGCATCTAGAAGCGTGTACAGCATTGCCCGGCCCCATCTTGACCACTCAGCTTCGGGTAGCAGGTAAAGAGGTGTGGTGCGTGCTAGGTACGAGATGCGCCTGGAGATACACCGTGTTAGTAGCAGCGCCGCTACTTGTGGGTCCATGGTGGCTATGTGGGGTAGTGGAGACGACATTGTCTCCAGCTGTGACCGTAGAAAGGCCGCTGCCCCGTTCGTCGTGCCTATGAAGCTCCCAAGCACCCGCAATCCCTCCGCGTGCAGCGGGACCCCCTCGGGCAGCTTCTGGGGATCTGTGGCTGCTGCACTCCATGCGGCGCACTTCTCTGGGTTGTGGGTCAGTCCCACATCGCGCAATCCCGTCGTGAAGTGACGGAAGGCGTCAGAACAATCCGCAGCAGGGCCCAGGAATGTGACGTCGTCGGCAAACGCGAGGCACAGGACTGATGGGTAAGCTGCTGCTGTCCTGGAAAGAATAGGGTGGATCCCCGCGGCAAACAGTAGTGGGCCTAGCGGGTCACCTTGTCGCACACCCGTTTCGCTAGCCAGAGCCTCGCAACCGAATCCCGCGTCAAGGAACAACTGGGCTGGGCGGCTATAGGATATTTTTACGAGGGGAAGGAGGCCCTGGAGGTCTGTGTCGCGAAGTGCGCCGACTATCGCTGCACGGCTAATGGAGTTAAACGCATTTGCTAGGTCCGCCTGCAGGATAAGCGCGTCTGGGTTTGCGCTAGTGAAGGCTCTCGCGGCGTGGATTATCGCCTCGCTGCCGCCTTGGACGGACACGCAGTATTGTAGCGGGAGGAAGTGTGCGCGGCATTCGTGAGAGAGGGCTGAGAGGGTGGACTTAGCTGCTAACCGTAGGATACATTCGCCTACCGCGATGGGTCTAGTGCCTCCGTCTGGCTTTGCTAGAGCTATGAGGCGGCTAGCAGTTAGTAACGAGCAAATCTCCTCAGGCAGCCTGCCTTGCAGGATGGTGTTGACGAGGGCAAAGAGGTGTGTGGTAACCCCCGCGTTGGCGAGTGATGCGTCGCGGAGGTGTTCAAATGTCATACCCGAAGGCCCTCCTCCCACCCCGTTCTCACAGCGACATAACATTTTAATGAAGTCCCCTTTTTCCATCGAAGCAGCTTGTACAGAATCGGGGATGCTCCAATCGATGGATCCAGGTGGCACGGGGGGGTGTTTCGCTTTGAGAGCGGCGAGGATAGTTGCAGATGGGTCAGCGACCGGCGTTGACTCAAGGGCGAGGATCGCCCTGCGAAGGCTGCCTTTTCGTGCAAGGCCTTCTGCCCTGGTTCGTTTGCCTATGGCATCTGGCGCATGACGAGGTGGGTGGGGTCCGGTAATTGCGGTAACCGCCGCGTCGTACAGCTGCTGCCATTCGCCCTTGTTGAATTGGCGAAGTCGTTGCTTGACTGCCGGCCAATCGGGCTTCTCGGTTGACGGGAGGCGAAGGGTGAGGCGCGGGATAAAAAGTAACAGGCGCCAGCCTGCGACCGACGCGGGGTTCCGCGCGAGGTGGAGGAGTGGTGTCAGGAGGGCAGTTGCGAAAAGTGGGCGAATGTCAGCGGGGAGTTTACGCGACAGTGGGGGCTGACGACTGTCGCGTAGGGGGGACAGGTCCCAATTTTCCACTTCGCCGAACCGCACCAAGTCCTTGGCCAGTTGTTCAGGCGAGAATTGGCGGGTCTCTGATGCGGTGGTGTCCGGTCCTGGCTGGTTCGATTCGCCACCTGCTGCAGCTGGGATTGGGGCGGCTCGGCATGGTGTTGGGTTTCCCCGGCGCCTGCCTTCCCGTTCCTCCTCCACTAGCTCCCCCGATTCTTCCGTGGTGGATTCTTCCACCACCTCTGCTATAAAGGTAGGGTCTCTCCCCTCCTCCTCAGCTTCATCGTCTTCCACTCTTCGAGTTAAGGCGCGGCGTGCTTCCCTCTGGAAGCCATTCTCCGGTCCGCCTCCCCTTCCAGTCGCTCCTCCTCGTCCGCACCCTCGTCCGCCCCGCGATGCCCGTGTCGATTGGCGACGAGTATTATTCGTACTCGCCGCGGCCTTTTGTCGTGGCGTCGGCCGCAAGTGCCCCTCCTGCCTCATCGTCCCCGGCGCCTGCGGCTGTGGGGATGTCGCCTCTTCCCGCACCTCGATCTGCGCCGTCGTCGGTGACTCAGGCTGGCCGTGTCCTCGCGCCTGCTGCCCCGCCCGTTCCCGCCGAGGCGAAGTTGTCTGCCCCTGGCGTGGCGCCTGGTCATGCGCCCGCGACGCCACCTGCTCCCGCGCTCGCCCCGGCGTCCGCTCCCGCCCCTGCCCCTGGGTCTGT
Source organism: Closterium sp. Naga37s-1 (assembly GCA_947471745.1). Classification (NCBI taxonomy): domain Eukaryota; kingdom Viridiplantae; phylum Streptophyta; class Zygnematophyceae; order Desmidiales; family Closteriaceae; genus Closterium; species Closterium sp. Naga37s-1. The sequence goes on from CANJKZ010000068.1 coordinate 4,514,555, forward strand.
TGTAGCGTCTGATCCTGCGCACGCTTCTGCGCCTGCGCCGGTGGTTCCACCTGTCCCCGTGGTGGTGCCGGCGCCCGTGCCTGTGGTTGCGGCGTCGTCAGCTGCTGTTGGAGAAGCCTCCGCGCCGCCGCCGGTTGCGCCTGCCGTGGCGCCTTCTGCAGCTGCTGGTGCGGACCCGACTTACCAGCCACCTCCAGCCACCAGCGTCGGCCTGAGCTCGGCGGAGGTTCAGTCGGCTCGCGTGTCGCCTCCGGATGCTCCTGCGCCTCTGCCTGCGGCAGTAACCGTGCCGCCTCCGACCAATCCTGCGGGTACTGCTCCCGCATCCCTTGCTCCTGTTCCTCCTGCTCAACGTCCTTCGTCCCCGGGCCGTCGTCAGCATCGGCCCCATTCCCCTGCGCCGCGTGACGAGCGAGAGACGTCCCGGCGGCGGCACGATTCACCTCGCCGCCGTGGTTCGCAGGCGAACTGGGCTGCCCCCCGTGGCGGCCGAGGGGGCTGGTGGGGAGGGCGTGGTCGCGGTGGCGGCTGGGTGTATGATCAGCCGGTGACGATGGCTGACTTGCAACGAGTCGTGTCCGACGCAATGCGCGAGGAGCGGAACGGGCGGGCGAGCCTGAGCAATTCGCCGCGCCACGCTCCTGTGCCGGTGTCTCATCCTCCGCCTGCGCCCGCTCCTCCTCTTCACGCGACTGCCGCACCTCCTCTTCAAGCTCCCGCCGCGTCTGCTGCTGCTCGTGGGAACCGTCTCCGGCTGCCGTGGGTTCCTCCTGTGGCGGGCGTGGAGTTTGTGACTGCGGGCGGGGGACCAGTGACGCCGCAGTATCCGTCCCTGCTGCCTGTAGCTCCTGATCCTTCGGCAGCTGATCTTCCGGTACAGTCGCTGGTTGGGCCTTCTCCTTCGGTGGATGTGCCCGAGGCGTCGCTCGGGCAGCTGTGGCGTCTCTCTGAGGGTCTGCGGGCTGTTCACCTGATCCAGGTGTATTGCCACGCGGCTCTTTCTCGTGGCGTGCCTCTGGTAGGCGGCCCTCTGGACGAGTGCTCGGATGCCGCTGACAGGATTGCCGAGCTCCTAGCGCCCGTGTTGGCTGCGCCCGCGCGGGGTGGAGTTGCGGGCGTTGGACAGCTTTGGACTGCGCTCCGTGGTTTGCGCCGGGTGATGCGCGCAGCGACTGCAGTCGACCTGATCGGCGCAACCACTGTGGTGGTGCGCGAACTTCATCGCTCGCTGACGGGTCTTCTCGGCGTCCTTGATGCGGATCAGATGTAGCATCCGCCTTTCCCTGCGTCATGATGTTCCCGTGTGTTTCCTAGGCAGGTGTAGGTGTAGACATTTCGTGTATGTCTTGGTTTATTGTTGCTTGTGCTTTTCCTCCTTGCCGTCCCCTTCACGCGCGGCCGAAGGCCGCGCTGTCGAGCGTCGGCCGCCGAAGGCGGCCGGCGCAAGCCGCTCGGTTAGGAGAACAAATGACGGCTGAAATGAATAATGAGAGCCAATGACCTGGTCCTAGGCCTTTATACTAGGCTGGAGAGGGCTGGAGAGGCTAAGGACTAGGCCTCTCTCTCTCTCTCTCTCTCTCTCTCTCTCTCTCTCTCTCTCTCTCTCTCTCTCTCTCTCTCTCTCTCTCTCTCTCTCTCTCCCTCCCTCCCTCCCTCTTTCAGGCGCGACCGGGCAGAGCCTGACGGGCATGACGGGACGGGACGTGTAGGCGTAGGCGCCTTGGGCGCGACCGGTAAAAAAAAAAAAAAAAAAAAAAAAAAAGCACACTTCGCGCTGCAGCGGGGGCGGGCCCATGCTCCTTGAAAGAAAGTAGTGTGTCAAAACATATATGCTTGTATGTATTTAGGCTGTATGGGGATTAGCACTAAGGGGTACAAAACTTTTCACCTAGTTGATATCATTCCTACCTAATTTCAACATGGTATTATGAGCAGTTAGGTCTTTAGGACCGTTTTTTAACTGGGCCCACCATTAGTTCCTCCCATTTCACTGCCCGAATCGCGCCCCTAGGGCGCGTCAATATTTTTCTGCTCACATCGAGCCCCGCGCGCTGCCTTACAGCCCGCGCAAGCCCCGATCCCCTGCACTCGCGAGTGCCCCGCCGCCCAGCGCTTACGCGCACCTCGTTGCTCTATGCCCTGCTGCCACGCGCAGTCCGTACAGCCCGCGCAAGGCCCGCGCGCAGCCCGTACAGCCCGCTCCAGGCCCGCGCACAGCCTGTACAGCCTGCGACAGGCCCACACGCAGCCCGTACAGCCCGCGCGCACCTGCCCTGCCCCACGTGTCAGCCCTGCACTGCCCGCGAGCGCCTGCCCTGCGCTCCACCGATGACCCGCGAGCTGCCCGCGCACTGCCCTGTGCGCGCCCTGCCAAGCCGCAGCTGCTGCCTGCTGCTGCCGCCACTACTGCTGGCTGCCGTTGCTGCTACTGGCCGCTGCCACTGCTGCCCTGCCCTGCCTGGCCGCCGCCAACGCTGCCCTGCTGCCGCCATTGCTGCCGGCCACTGCCACCGCTGCTGCCGGCCGCTGCCACTGCTGCCCTGCCTGCCCGCGCTGCTCAGCGCTGCCCTGCCCCGCCTGGCCACCGCCATCGCTGCTCTACTGCCGCCACTGCTGCCGGCCACTGCCACTGCTGCTGCCGGCCGCTGCCACTGCTGCCCTGCCTGCACGCGCTGCTCATCGCTGCCTTGCCCTACCTGGCCGCCGCCACTGCTGCCGTGTTGCCGCCACTGCTGCCGGTCACTGCCACTGCTGCTGCCGGCCGCTGCCACTGCTGCCCTGCCTGCACGCGTTGCTCAGCGCTGCCCTGCCCTACCTGGCTGCCGCCAGCGCTACCCTGCTGCCGCCACTGCTGCTGCTGGCCACTGCCATTGCTGCCCTGCCTGCACGAGCTGCTCAGCGCTGCCCTGCCCTACCTGGCTGCTGCCAGCGCTGCCCTGCTGCCGCCACTGCTGCTGCTGGCCACTGCTGCTGCTGGCCATTGCCACTGCTTCTCTGCCTGCACACGCTGCTCACCGCTGCCCTGCCCTGCCTGGCCGCCCCCAGCGCTGCCCCGCTGCCCTGCTACCGGCCACTACCACTGCTGCTGCCGGCCGCTGCCACTGCTGCCCTGCCTGCACGCGCTGTTCAGCGCTGCCCTGCCCTGCCTGGCTGCCGCCAGCGCTGCCCTGCTGCGGCTACCACTGCCGGCCACCGCCTCTGCTACCGCCACTGCTGCCAGCCGCTGCCACTGCCATTGCTGCACCTCCAACTAGCACCCTGCCCTGCCCTGCTTGCGCGCCTGCTGCTGCTACTGCCGCTGCCGCCCTTGCTACCACCTGCGCGCGCTCCTACAGTTGCTACCGCTATTGCACCTAGCACTGCTGCCACTGCACCTACCGTTCCAGCTACTGCCACTGCAGTCGCTACTTCAGCCCTTGAGCCACTACAGCTAACTAACACTGCCTACCAGGCCACTACCACTGTCCTGCGTCAGCGGCAGCTGAGTGTGCCGGAGTCTCTCTCGCCGCAGCAGCTTCGCGAGTTGGCTATCTGGTGGGGCAGCCCCAGTGGCGGAGCTAGCCGTGCTCGTCGGCGGCAGCCACTTACGCCACAGTAACGTCGTGAGTGGGCGGTCCGGTGTGGCAGCCCCAGTGGAGGAGCCTGGGGTGCTACTACTGGAGGTACCTGTGAGTCTACTCCTGCTAGTAGTGCCGTTTGTAGACGTGGAGGTTCTGGGGATGGACAGCAGTTGCAGCAGCGTCCGTCGGAGACTCTCTCCCCGCAGCAGCTTCGTGAGTAGGCTGTCCGGTGGGGCAGCCCCGGTGGCAGAGCTTGGGGTACTAATGCTGGGGGTGGAGAGGCACCTGGTGGTGTAGAGGCTCCTAGTCTAGGTGCTTGTGACTCAGCTAGCACAGGTGCAGAGTCTGAGGAGGCCTTACACCCTTTCCTACTCGGCTCAGACGCGTCTCGCTGCTTCTTCCGCGACTGCACCACAGTCACACCGCACACAGCCCTTGTCTCTGTCACTCTGGCCGATCCCTCTAGTAGCCCAGTTGTTTCACGTAGCTCCACTGTTCTCCAGTGTCCCGCAGCCCCCTTTGGTTCCCTCACAGGTTTCAACCTCCCCTCGTTCACTAAGAACTTAGTGGCTACAGCTGTCCTACAGGACCAGTTTGTCACTGTTACCCAGCCTGGGGGAGAGCTCATGGTGATCTGTACAGACTCACGCATTGGTGAGCACCTCGCCACGTTCACTCGGATGCCTGGGTCTGGCCTGTACACACTGACCACTGAGTCCGCACAGGTGGCTGAGTCAGGTCAAGTAGTTGCGTCGGTTGAGGTAGCTGCGTCTTGTTTGTGTCGTCTCCTTACGCACCAGACTCTCCTCTGGCACCACCGTCTTGGTCACCCCTCCTTGCCATGCTTGCGTGGCATGCACTCCCGTCTCCTTGTGTTTGGCCTCCCCAGGTCCCTGCCCCTGCTCCCGATGTCGCTTGCGCTGCCGTGCCTTCCCTGCGTCAAGATGCGGCAGCGCGCCGCTCCTCACTCCTCCTCGTTTCCTGCGACCACAGCTACTCTGCAGACCCTCCACATGGACTTGTGGGGTCCAGCCCGCGTCACTGGACAGGGTGGAGAGCGATACTTTTGGCTGGTTGTTGATGACTACACGCGCTACACCACGGTCTTCCCCTTGCAGAGCAAGACGGATGTCCGCTGTGTGTTGATCTGCTGGATCCGTGCTGTCCGTCGCCAGCTCAGCGCTCGGTTCCAGCAGGACCTCCCAGTCTTGTGGCTGCACTCTGACAGAGGTGGTGAGTTTTGCTCCCGCCTCCTCGAGGACTTCTGTGGTGCTAAGGGCATCACCCAGTCGTTCACGCTTCCGGCCTCTCCGCAGCAGAATGGGATTGCAGAGCGTTGCATTGGCTTGGTCATGGAGGTTGCTCGCACCTCCGTGATCCATGCGGCTGCTCCCCATTTTTTGTGGCCGTTTGCGGTCTGATACGCCGCTGAGCAGCTCAACCTCTAGCCCCGTGTCTCCCACCCGGAGATCTCCCCTACTCTGCGATGGACGGGAGAGGTTGGTGATGCGTTGGTGTTTCAGGTCTGGGGTTCCCTTGCTCTTGTCCGCGATCTTCCCGCGGGCAAGTTTTCTCCTCGCACTCTTCGCTGCATCTTCCTTGGCTTCCCTAACGAGTGCTCAACTTCTTGGGCTATTGTCTTCTTCCTCCTCTTGTAAAAACCTGTATTCAAATTTCACTTAGGACAATTGCCCGTGCTGACTCCTCACATGAACACTCATAGCTCAGATGTGCCTCCAATGTGAGCCATGCAAGTATACAGTTGTAAAACGGATTTAACCGTTGAATGGCGCGAGCAACCGAATTGTACCTGTGGCGAAATCATTCCGCAATGCGGTGTGACATTCGCGAGAAATTACCTGTCCCGCGAGTCAACGCGAAATACAGTTTTTCAACTGTAATTACAAGCACCCCCCACGTGCCACACGCCACAACAGAAAGGGACGTGGCTCGAGATTCAGTTATTCAACTGAAATCTCTAGTCAAACCTCGAGCACCCCTCGCTATCCCCTGGCACCCCCCGAAACACACGCGCACCCCTCAGGTGCACAATCATGCACGACCAGGCAAACTGGTCGTGCTGTACTGCGCGTGGGCAGGGCGATCATTCGCTCTGTCCTGTTGCGATCGTGGGCCCTGCCACACTCGAGACAATGCGCGAGCACACGCTCGGGCCCTCAGGGCCCACACGCGAAATCAAGACCACACGCACGCTCAAGATTTCGCGTGCTTGACCAGCGCGAAAGTCAACACACTCCCCAGTCAAACTATCGAGCCCCACAAACACCCCATGATACACCACTCGGTCGCATGAGCCACGAATGAAACATTACACACAAATGAGACTTTCATGGGAAGCTCATTTGAGGCTCATTAGAGCTTCATGAGAGCTTTCATTTGAGCTTCATTTGAGCGCGTCATGGGAGCCTCATTTGAGCGCTTCATGAGAGCTTCATTTGAGCGCATCATGTGAGCCTCATTTGAGCACATCATGAGAACAACAAACACGAAACTGAAAGAGCACAAACACAAAACTCAATTGCAAATGAAAACGAAACACACAAAAATGCAAGGACGCATGCGCACAGAACACACACAAAATGCGCACACACAAAATGCAAAATGAAAAGACATTTCTCACGCCACAAATTACCTTCAAACAAAAACTCCCCATTTTCTTTTACCGTCTGCGAATAGGCGGTAGGTTGCCATGCAAACCAGGTATTGCACTCAACAGAATCACCTTTCTCCTTTGCTCAACTATCTTGACACTCATGCTAGTACCTTCAACCCTAGCTATGGCTACTAAGTTCCAGGTACTGTTTTGACAGCAGGGCGGGGGAGGGGGGGCTGGCATGTATTCCCTATACAGAGTAAATTCATTCCCTGGAAAAAAACCCAGAGGCCTCAGAGCAACCTACAGCATAACTCTGACGAATCAGAGAAATCTGAAGTCCCAAAAATATTACCCAGCAGGTACAGAGTTACTTTCAAAAATGACTCTGATTTTCAGAGAAACAGAGTAATTTACTCTGAGTACGTGAGGTCCGGGGGTAAGAGAGAGTTGGCCAAAAAGGATTGCACTAACGAGGGTACAAGATATACGGTAGGAAAGGGGAAGAGGTCAAGGGAGGTAGACCACCTAACAGAAAGATATGATGATACTACACTACTACTAGCAATGCATGTATTTATATAAATTTTTCATATTCCGACATGATCTGCTGTTTCGAACAACAGAGACGGTACTCTTCTCTGTCTGCTGCTTCCCTGCTACTGTTGACGCGGCATTGAGGGAACTTGAGGGGCAAGGTGTCAAGATAGCAAGCAGGAATGGTTGCACTGAATGAATTGTGGGTAGAAGTACTAACCCTAATATTGAGTTGCGCCCCATATGGGCTACCCCACTATAGCCTACACACAACTAGCATAGATATGGTTTGACACACCCCCATAGGCAAAGTGGGGGAGAACAAGGGGTCACAAGACCAGTCAAGAAAAGCAAAGCAAGCTCAGGGTGGATCAAAACGTCACCACACACTACGAGCACAAGCAAAGGGCCACAAGGCCAGTTCACATGCAGAGGTATATATGCAACAACAACAGTACAATGATCACTACCTAGCAAAAATAAGCATGCAGGTATATACATAGATCACAGTACAAGCAAAGTCACGAAGTGAGCAAGTGAGACGAAACAGGAACAAGGCCGAACATAGTACAGAAGCGCTGATGATCACCAGACGGAAGTGCCTTGGTGAATATATCAGCAGTGTTGGACCAAGTGGCCACGTAAGCATGACGAAGCTGACCAAGCTGCTGCAACTCTCGAGCCAGGAAGTAACGGAGAGCGATGTGCTTCGTTCTGTGCTCCAGTCTGTGCTCCTGACACAAGGCAATGGCGGCCTTGTTGTCGACGTACAGAACTGGAGGAGAACGAGGCCTCTCTCCCAAGTTGGTCAGCAGATAGGTGAGCCAACATAACTCCTGTGCAGCCATGGCTGTGGCGTAGATCTCAGCCTCACAACTAGAGCTGAGAACAGAAGACGAACGGGTAGACCACCAAGAAACAGAGCCGTAGCCAAGGCTGAAAGTGTAACCCTGTGACGACCGCTGCGTAGCCAGGTCGTCAACCCAAGACGCGTCTGAGTGTCCAGCGAGGACAGCCTCACCCCGTCCTCCAAGCATGAGCCCCATGCCCAATGTACTGCACAAGTAGCGCAACACCCTCTTAGCAGCCTCCCAGTGCTCTCGCCGGTGTCTCCGAGGCGCAACGTATCGAGCCAGGATGCTAAGGGGGTAGGCAAGGTCAGGTCAAGTGCAGGTCATCAGGTACATGAGGCAGCCCACAAGCTCTGGATACGAGCCACTCGGCTCTACGGACTTGTCCGAAGGTGGACCTGAGAGCGAATGAATGGTAGCCATAGGAGTGGACTGTGGCGAGGACCAAGTGAAGCCAAAGCGCTGAAGGACCTGCTGCACCATGTGTGAGTGAGTGAGTGTGATGGTGTGCCGTGCTGTGTCCCGGGTGATCTGCAAGCCAAGGTAGCTGCGCAGCTCACCCAGGTCTGTGCACGTGTGTCACTTCTGCAGCTCCGACTTCACAAGGTATGGGTGCCTCGGTGTCACCAGCAGCAAATACCAAGTCGTCGACGTACACAAGGATGTAGAACGACGGCAGCGAAGTGTCGGTGCACAGAAACAGCGACGGGTCAGCGAACATCGTTGATGGGATGTGGATTTTTAGGAGCAAAGTCAACAAGCTCTGCGACTAAGGCAGATGCAGCGGCAGACGCAGCGGCAGACTCAAACGAAGGGTTAGTGACAACAGTGGCTAAGAGACGCGTAACAGTAGGACTGGCAGCACGAACTAGGTCAGACTCAGGGTCCGGAACGTGTGGAAGAGAGGACGCAGGGGGAGACGGCAAGGGAACACGCAGTGGAACAAAGGAAGGACGAAGTGCCATAGTGTGCATGCCGGGGACAGGAGGAGGACGCTCACGAGGAACACGACGACCAGTGCGACGAGCGTAAACAGGCGAGGCAGGACGAGACGAAGGCTCACGACGCTCGGTAAGCGAGTCTGTCTGCTCAGTGTAAGGAGGAGGAGCAGGCAGAGGAGAGCCTGACAGTAACGGGAAACCAGTAGAAGACGGGAGGCTAAGAACCTGGCGAAGCGCGGAGTCAGGCGGTGGCAGAGACGTCGGTGACGGCGGAGCGAAGAACAGTCGCGGCTGTGCAGTACCACCAGCACTAGTAGCACCAGCACCATCACCTCCAGTACGAGTACCAGCAGCTCCAGCGTCTCCAGCAGCTCCAGAACCTCCAGCTCCAGCGCCTCTAGCTCCAGCGCCTCCAGCTCTAGTACCTCCAGCTCCAGTGCCTCTAGCTCCAGTGCCTCCAGCACCAGTGCCTCCAGCTCCAAAGCCCGCAGTACCACAAGCTCCGGCAGCTCCAGCACCTCCAGGACGAGCACCAGAAGCTCCAGCGCCTCCAGCTGCTCCAGAACCTCCAGCTCTAGGGCCTCCAGCAGTAGCACCCCCAAAACCGGCACCTCCAGCTCCAGGGTCTCCTACTCCAGGGTTGACAGGACCAGCTCCAGGGCCTCCAGCTCTAGTGCTTCCAGCAGCATCACCCCCAGAACCGGCACCTCCGGCTCCAGGGTCTCCAACTCCAGAGTCGACAGCACCAGCTCCAGGGCAACCAGCTCCAGTGCCCCCAGCAGCAGCACCCCCAGAACCAGCACCTCCAGCTCCAGGGTCCCCAGCTCCAGCGCCTCCAGCTCCAGTGCCTCCAGCTCCGGCACCTCCAGCAGTAGTGCCTCCAGCTCCAGTAGCGCGACTTCGAAGGCGGGTGCGCAAAGCAAGCCACTCGCGCAGCTACTGCAGCGAGAAAGGTGACCGCTGCAACGCGACACCAAGAGGACCTCCAACAGACTCTGTGAAGATTACGAGGGATGATTGACTAAGGGAAAGGTTGGGTACAAGTACAAACCCTAGAAATATGTTGTACCCCATATGTGCTACCCCACTATAGCCTACATAGGCTAAGTCATATAAGTCTGACACACCCCCATAGGCAAAGTGGGGGAGAACAAGGGGTCACAAGACCAGTCAAGCAAAGCAAAGCAAGCTCAGGGTGGATCACAACGTCACCACACATTCCGAGCACAAGTTCAAGGCCACAAGGCCAGTTCACATGCAAGATCATATATAAAGGTAAACAAGCAAGTGCAGGTATAGAAAGATCACAGTACAAGCAAGGTCAAGAAGTGAGCAAGTGAGGCCAAGTAGGCACAAGACCTAGCATCGTACAGCAGCGCTGATGATCACAAGGCGGAAGTGCCTTGGTAAAGATATCAGCAATGTTGGCCTGAGAGGCCACGTAAGCAAGGCGCAGCTGACCACGCTGCTGCAGCTCACGAGCAAGGAAGTAGCGAAGAGCAATGTGCTTCGTTCTGTGCTCCAGTCTGTGCTCCCGACACAAGGCCAGCATGGCCTTGTTGCATACGTACAGAACTGGAGGAGAACGAGGCGGCTCTCCTAGGTCAGTCAGCAGGTAGGTGAGCCAGCGTAGCTCCTGTGCAGCCATGGCCCCCGCGTAGATCTCAGCCTCACAGCTGGAGCCGAGAACAGAAGACGAGCGGGTAGACTGCCACGAAACAGAGCCGGAACCAAGGCTGAAGGTGTAACCCTGTGACGACCGCTGCGTAGCCTGGTCGTCAGCCCAAGAAGCGTCTGCGTGACCTGTGAGGACCACTGAGCGCCGCCCTCCAAGCACTAGTCCCATGCCCGACGTACTGCACAAGTAGCGCAACACCCTCTTCGCTGCAGCCATGTGCTCTGGTCGGTGTCTCCCAGGAGCAACATAGCGTGCCAAGATGCTAAGAGGGTATGCAAGGTCAGGTCGAGTGCAGGTCATCAGGTACATGAGGCAGCCAACAAGCTCTGGGTACGGGCCACTCGGCTCTACGGACTCATCCGAAGGCAGAGCTGAGAGCGAGTGGCGAGTAGACAGAGGAGTGGCCTGAGGCGAGGAGTACGTGAAGTCGAAGCGCTGAAGGACCTGCTGCACCATGTGTGACTGAGTCAGGGTAATGGTGCGCTGTGCTCTGTCCCGGGTGATCTGCAAGCCAAGGTAGCTGCGCAGTTCACCCACGTCTGTGCACGTGTGTCTCTTCTGCAGCTCGGACTTCACGTGGGCGAGTCCAGCAGTGTCAGCAGTGGCAAAGACCAAGTCGTCGACGTACACGAGGATGTAGAACGGCGGCAAAGAGGTGTCGGTGCGTAGAAACAGCGACGGGTCGGTAGTAGAAGGAGCAAACCCAAGAGCCGCAAGTGTAGTCCTCAGTGTGTCGTGCCACTCACGGGGCGCCTGGCGGAGACCGTAGACTGGCCACCGGAGGCTCCACTGGGTACCAGGAGGAAATGACCCAGTGAAGCCAGGTGGGCGGCGCAGCCAGATCTCCTCGTGCAGGCTGCCCTGCAAGAAAGCTGTGCTGAAGTCAAGAGAGTGAAGCTCGTAGTCGCGCTGAACGGCTATGTGCAGCAGCACCCGAAGAGTGGTCATCTTCGGGGTGGGAGAGAAGGTCTGAAAGTAGTCAACTCCCTGCCGCTGACTGAAGCCTTGAGCCACGTAACGCGCCTTGAAGACAGGCGGAGAACCCGGCGGCCGCTTCACCCTGAAAATCCACATGCCACTGACGATGTTCGCCCCAGGTGGGGGAACCTCGTCGACGTAGGTGCCTGTGGACTTCCAGGAAGCCATCTCTGCGTCCATGGCTGACTGCCACTGTGAGGAGTAGGGACCCTCGATCGCCTCAGCGTACGATCGAGGAGTCGGGATGTCTAGTGCATCCGGGTCTCCCTCAGGTGCAATCAACATGGACACGAGATGAGGCAAAGCAGCAGCAAAACACTGGAACTCCTCCTGCCTGTCCTCAAGGACGTCCGTGCTAAGAGCACACTCACCCCCGACGGACGGAGGACAGACAGACGCAGACTCAGCAACAAGACTAGCAGCATAGTCTAGACGACAGTGAGCAGCAAAGTCGACAAGCACAGCAACTAAGGCAGACGCAGCAGCTGACTCAAAGGAAGGGTCAGTGACAGCAGTGGCCAGGAGACGCGTGACAGTAGGACTGGCAGCACGAAAGGGAGTCAGACTCCGGGTCAGCAAGAGCAGGAAGAGAGGACTCTTGAGGAGACGGCAAAGGGACACGCAGTGGAGCAGTGGAGGGACGCAGCGCCATCTGGTGTGTGCCTGGGACCGCAGGAGGACGCGGACGCGGATCACGACGACTAGTGCGAGCAGCACGAACAGGCGACGCAGGACGAGACGCAGGCTCACGACGCTCAGCAAGACCTCCAGTAGGACCAGTGTAGGGAGAAGGAGCAGGAAGTGGGGAGGCGGGCTGTAACTGCGACTCAGACTGGACAGGCGGCGGACACTCTAAGGAAGGAGCAGGACCAGTAGAAGGCGGGAGACCAAGAACCTGCCCAAGGAGCGGAACGAAGTACGGCCGCGGCCGCGCAGCGCCTCCAGAGCCAGCAGGGACAGCACCAGCACCCCCAGTGGCAGCACCAGCACCAGTAGCACCCCCAGCTGCAGCACCGCCAACTCCAGCACCCTCAGAAGCACCAGCGCCAGCAGCACCTCCAGCGCCAACACCCCCAGCAGCTCCAGCTCCAGCCGGACCACCGGAAGACTCAACAGCCACAGCTCCAGCACCTCCAGCAGCACCGACTCCAGCAGTACCGCCAGCTCCAGTACCGCCAGCAGCTCCAGGACAAGGAGCACCCCCAGTAGCAGCAGAACCTCCAGCTCCAGCAGCACCTCCAGCCCCAGCAGCACGGCTCCAGCGCCGAGCAAACCACTCGCGCAGCTCCTGTGGAGAGGGCAGCTCCCGCCGGGACGAAGCACCCGAGGGACCTCCAGACCCAGTACCGCCAGACTCCACACGAGCAGGCCCAGCACCCTCAGGCTCCGCACCCCCAGGCTCAGCACCCTCAGACTCAGCACCCTCAGGCTCCGCACCCCCAGGCTCAGCACCCCCAGACTCAGCACCCCCAGACTCAGCACCCCCAGGCCCCGCTCCCGCAGGCTCAGCACCCCTAGCAGCACCAGAGTCAACAGCTACCTCGACAGGCTCGACTGCGTCTACCTGAGACACACCTGAGGGGGCAGGACCCTGAGGGGGAAGGGGGTCTACCTGGGGGGGACATGGCGCGAGGAAGAGTGGCGGCGGGGGGAGGGGCGCAGTGCGGTAGGGGAAGAGACGGTAGTAAGGAACCGACTCGTCAAACGTGACGTCCTGGGAGGACAAAACACGGCGCGAGGTGGGGTGGTAAAACTGCCAACCTGGCGCGTCAGGGGGGAAGCCAAGGAAGACGCAGGGAACAGCACGGGGGGACAGCTTGTCCGCAGACAAGTCGCGGACAAAAGCCCGAGATCCCCAGACACGAAACGCAGATGCATCGCCAACCTTCCCCGACCACTGCAGAGTAGGGGAGGTCTCCGGCAAGGAGACTCGGGGCTGAAGGTTGATATGATGCGCCGCGTACTGAACCGCGAACGGCCACAGAAAATGGGGAGCAGCCGCATGAATCATGGACGTACGAGCGACGTCCATGACCATGCCAATGCGGCGCTCAGCAATCCCATTTTGCTGTGGGGAGGCCGGAAGCGTGAACGTCTGGCGGATGCCCTGTGCACGACAGAAGGCTCCCAGAAGGCCAGAGGAAAACTCTCCGCCTCTGTCAGAGTGCAGACGCAGAACAGGAAAGTCCGAGCCGAAACTCTCTCTGAGCTGGAGACGAGCTGTGCGGATCCAGTCGATCAACACCTCAGTGACGTCACCCTTGCTGCGCAAGGGGAAAACCGTGGTGTAACGCGAGTAGTCGTCAACCACCAACTGGAAGTAACGCTCGTGACCCAGGCCACGGACGCGGGCGGGGCCCCACACGTCCATGTGAAGAGTCTGCAGCGGAGCCTCTGTCGGAGGAAACTCGGAGGAGTGAGGAGCGGCGTGCTGCCACCCCTCGACGCAGGGAACGCAGGTAGGGGCAGGCCCCGGAGGGAGGGGAGGGAGGGACCGGGGGAGACCAGAGACAAGGTAACGGGAGGCCATGCCTCGGAGACGAGGCAGGGAGGGGTGACCAAGGCGGTGGTGCCAGAGGAGAGTCTGGTGGGACAGGAGACGACACGAGCAGGGAGCAGACTCAGGACCAGACCTGGACGATGTAGCAAACACCTGACCCGACGCAGCTACCTGACCAGACTCAGCAACAGGAGGAGACTCAGTAGTCAGTGTGTACAGGCTCGACCCCGGCTGACGGGTAAACGTGGCGAAGTGTCGGCCCGTCCGAGCACACGTACAGTGGGTCACCCGCTGACTCGCAGGAGTGAACTGGTCAACCCCCCCATCCTGTAGATCAGCACCACTCACCAAGTTCGTAGAGAACGAGGGGAGGTAGAGACCTGACAGGGTGCCAGAGGGGGCCGCCGGACACGGTAAGACAGTGGAGAAGTGGGCAAGGACAGGACCCCCAGAGGGGTCCGCCAGGGAGACCGCAACTGGCCGACTAAGCGGCGTAAGCGTGGTGCGGTCTCGAAAGAAGGAGCGGGAAGCACCCGAGTCAAGGGTGAAGGTGTGTAAGGCCTGAGCCGACGTGGTACCTGAGAGAGCAGACTCACCAGCACCTGGGGTAGCAGACGCACTAGCACCTAGAGCAGCAGCCTCACCAGCACCTAGAGCAGCAGTCTCACCAGCACCTAGAGCAGCAGCCTCAATGCCCGGGTCAGGCGGAACACACAGGTAACAGTCACCCTCATCACTAGTAGACACAACATACATGGCAGCAAGGATAACATCATAATCCAGATCAAAGATAGCAACCCCCGACCTAAGCAGCTCACCCCAGCGGGGGATCTCAGTGGCATCAGGGAACTGGAGACGCCAAGCGTCCGTCAGGCGGCCGAAGCAGCGCTGGGTGGTGTGCGGGCCACCGCACGGCTCACCAGTGCGGTCGCCGGTACGCAGGACGTAGGCACAGGGACCAGCACCCCCACCCCGCTGACGCGCAGCGTACCACTCACGAAGCTGCTGGGGGGGCGGGGTCTCACGAGTGCGCTGCTGCTGCTGGCGCTGACCACCACCGAAGCCGCTCCGCTGCGCAGAGCCACCCCGACCAGCTCCACCTCCGCCGCCGCCACCTCCGCCACCGCCGCCACCGCCTCCTCCTCCGCTCCCACCGCCACCGCCGCCGCCGCCTCCGCCTCCACCACCGCCACCGAAGCCCCCACCCCCGCCACCACTCCCACCGCCACCCCCACTCCCTCCGCCGCCTCCACCACCACCTCCACCGCCCCCGCCAGCCCCTCCAGCGCCCTTGCCCCCCTTGCCCTTGCCGGTCCGGCGTCTCCCGCTAGGGGCAGACGCAGCGCCGACCGACTCGGTGCCAACGAAGTCGACGGCAGCAGCAGAGGCAACAGAGGGCAAAAGGGGGGAGGGGGAGCACCCCTCAAAGAAGGGGGCACGAGGGTCACCACGAGAGGCTCCTACAGCGACTATACTCTTCTCAGCTGCCAGGAGGCGCTCCTCGAGGAGGTCAACGGTGAGTGTGGTGGGGCAAACATAGAGGAAGTGGTCCCTGACCGAGCGAAGGGAGTCAGGGAGCCGGGTGACTATGTAGTAGAGGGTGATGTACATGGGGGGGGGGGTTCTTGGCGCAGAACTCAGCAGGAAGCGCAGCGCGGTAGCGGGTGTCACAAGTGCGAAGGTGCGTAATGAGGTCAGCGACTGTGGGAAAGGCGGCGAGGTCAGGGAACAGGTACGGCAGCATGAGGCGGCTAAGGGCAGCAGTGGCAGGGGAAGAGTAGCGTGCGACTACAGCGTCGTACAAGGTCCTAGCACTCTTGTACTGACTGAAGTGCGCGCGCTCAGAGGACGGCAAGTGACTACGCACAGCAAGACGGGCAGCAGCATCGCGTGTGGCCCACTGTGAGCGAACAGTGTTGTCAGCATCGGCAGCAGGGGCAGCAGAGGCGCCAGACGTGAGATCGAACAGTGAGAGACCGTCTTTCCTATCGCACTGTAGGAAAAGCTGTAGATCATCGACCCAGACCTCAAATTCAACAGCCCGACCCTCAGCATCAAAGACGAGAACGCTAGGGGTAGCCATGACGGCAGTGGCAGCAGGCTAGGGGAAGCAGCAGCAGTAGCAACAGTAGGGGCGCGGCTCGGCGGTGCTCTTACCAGGGCAGGTGGGTAGAGGTCCGCAAGTGGTGGGGCAGGGCCGAGGCGCGCCGGCAGGGACGGGGCCGCTACAGGGCGGCAGAGGACTGCCGCTCCTCTCTGCTGGGTAGGGCCGGAACGGCGGCGGCGGCCCCTGCTGGCGGCGGCGGCGGCGGCTGCAGTCGGCGGCTACGGCGGCGGCGGCCCCGGCAGTGGCGGCAGCAGCTGCTGCTGTCGGCGGCTGCGGCGGCTGCGGCTCCTGCTGCAGAGGCGGCGACGGCGGGGCGGCAGGTCCGTGAGGGAGCCGAGAAGGGGCCGCGGAGGAGCCGAGAAGGGGCCGCTAAGGGCGGTGTAGGGGCCGCGAAGGGGCCGTGAGGGGCCGCGAAGGGCGGCAACGGGGCCGAGACGGGGCCGTGAGGGGCCGCGAAGGGCGGCGACGGGGCCGAGAAGGGGCCGCGAGGGGCCGCGAAGGGCGGCGACGGGGCCGTGAAGGGCGGCGACAGGGCCGCGAAGGGCGGCGACGGGGCCGTGAAGGGGCCGCGAGGGGCCGCGAAGGGGCCGCGAGGGGCGGTAAGGGGCCGCGAAGGGCCGTGAGAGGGGCCGCGAAGGGCGGCGGAGGGGCCGCGAGGGAGCCGCGAAGGGGCCGCGAGGGGCCGTGAGAGGGGTCGCGAGGGGCCTCGAAGGGCGGCGACGGGGCCGCGAAGGGGCCGCGAGGGGCCTGAAGGGGCCGCGAAGGGCCGTGAGAGGGGCCATGAGGGGGCCGTGAGAGGGGCCGCTACGGGGCCGTAAGAGGGCACGACGGGCCGCTAAGGGCAGGGGACGCGACGGGAGGGTAGGCACGCGCGGCGCGACTCGGGCAGGAGCGAAGCGCGCTCCGGGCAGGAAAAAAAAAAATTCGATTTTCAGTGGTGGGCCCTAGGAACGTTCCCACTAGGGAACCTGCTCTATACCATGTGAAGATTACGAGGGATGATTGACTAAGGGAAAGGTTGGGTACAAGTACAAACCCTAGAAATGTGTTGTACCCCATATGTGCTACCCCACTATAGCCAACATAGGCTAAGTCATATAAGTCTGACAGACTCAGAACCCCTAGGCTCAGCACCAACAGACTCCGTACCCCCGGGGCCAGCACCTCCAGCTCCAAGGTCTTGAACTCCAACGCGCGGGACTCCAGCTCCAGTGCCTCCAGTACCACGGACCCCGGCAGCTTGAGTACCTCCAAGACGAGCACCTCCAGGACCCTCAGCACCAGCAGCACCAGAACCTCCAGCTCTAGCAGCACCACCCGTCCTGGCAGCTCCAATACCTCCAGTACGAGCACCTCTAGAACCAGAAACACTAGCACTCCCAGCGCCTCCACGACGAGCAGCTCCAGCAGCTTCAACCGCAGCACCTCGAGCTGCAGTACCTCCATCAGCAGGACCTCCAGCTCCTGCAGCACGACTCCTCAGGCGGGTACGCCACGCAAGCCACTCTCGTAGCTGCTGTGGTGAGAGAGGCCCCCGTCATGAAAAGAGACCCCCAGACTCAGCACCCCCAGACCCGGCACCCTCCGGCTCAGCACCCCCAGGCTCCGCACTTGTAGGCTCAGCACCCCCAGGCTCCGCACTCGCAGGCTCAGCACCCCCAGGCTCCGCACCCCCCCAGAACCTCACGCACAGGCTCAGCACCCCCAGACGCAGTACCTCGAGCAGCACCACCCGCGGCAGCACCTGAATCGCTAGTGACCTCTACGGGCTCAGCCAAGGGGAGTGGGTCTACCTGAGACACAGCTGAAGGAGCAGGACCCTGAGGGGGGAGGGGGTCTACCGGAGGGGGACCTGGAGCGAGGAAAAGCAGGGGGGAGGGAGGGGGGCAGTGCGGTAGGGAAAGAGACGGTAGAAAGGAACCGACTCGTCAAAGGTGACGTCCTGAGAGGGGAAGACACGGCGCGAGGTGGGGTGGTAAAACTGCCAGCCAGGCGCGTCAGGGACAAAGCCAAGGAAGACACAAGGAATGGTGCGGGAGGAGAGCTTGTCCGCGGACGTATCGCGGGCAAGAGCACGAGCACCCCAGACTCGGAAATGCGACGCATCGCCAACCTCTCCCGTCCAACGCAGTGTGGGCGAGATCTCCGGCAAGGAGACACAGGGCCAGAGGTTGAGCTGCTGCGCGGCGTACCGGACCGCAAACGGCCACAGAAAATGGGGAGCCGCCGCATGGATCAAGGAGGTAGGCGCGATCTCCATGACCAAGCCAATGCGGCGCTCAGGAACCCCATTTTGCTGCGATGAGCCCGGAAGCGTGAATGACTGCTCGATGCCCTCCCCCTGACAGAAGGCCCGCAAGAGGTCGGAGGTGAACTCACCACATCTGCCAGAGTGCACACGCAGGACAGGAAGGTCCTTGCGGAACCTCTGGCGGAGCTGAAGACAAACTGCTCAGATCCAAGGGATTAGGACAGCAGGGACCTCACCCTTGGTGCGCAAGGGGAAGACCGTGGTGTACAACGAGTAGTCGTCGACAACCAGCAGAAAGTACCGCTCACCGCCCTGTCCACGGACGCGGGCTGGGCCCCACACATCCAGGTGGAGGGTCTGCAGAGGAGCCTCTGTCGGGGGAAACGAGGAGGAGTGAGGAGCGGCGCGCTTCCGCCCCTTGACACAAAGAAGGCAGGGCGACGCAGGGGAGGCAGGGAGGGGAGGGAGAGACCTGGGAAGACCAGACACTAGGAGGCGACTGTGCATGCCACGGAGACGTGGCAAGGAGGGGTGACCCAGGCGGTGGTGCCAGAGAAGAGTCTGGTGCGGCAAGGAGCAACACGAATAAGGGGAGGCTACGTGAGGGGACGCAGTAGTCAGTGTGTAAGGACTCGACCCTGGCCGACGGGTGAACGTGGCCAGGTGACGGCCAGTTCGGGAGCACGTACAGATCGCCACACGCTGTCCTCCAGGGGTAAAGGTATCAACCCATGCGTCCTAGTGGACTGCGTTGCTCACGAGGTTTGTAGAGAACGAGAAGAGGTGAAGACCTGACAGTGAGCCAGACGGAACCGCCGGGCACGGAAGCACAGTGGTGGACCGTGCAAGAACTGGGCCCCCTGAGGGTTCAGCCAGAGACACTGCAACAGGTGCAGGGAGTGGCGTGAGTGCGGTACTGTCGTGAAAGAAACAGCGAGAAGCACCTGAGTCAAGCGTGAAGGTGTGCAAGGCCTCAGCAGGCGCAGTTCCTGAGAGAGCAGACTCGCTAGCACCTAAGGCAGCAGCCTCACTAGCACCTAGAGCAGCAACCTCTATACCGGGGTCGTACTGCACACACAGGTAACAGTCACCTTCAGCACCACCAGGCAAAGCATACATAGCAGTAAGGATGGCGTCGTAGTCTAAAGCAAAGGCATCAACGCCCGACATAAGCAGCTCAAGCCAGTGGGGGATCTCAGCCTCGTCGCCAAACTCTGCGTGCCAGGCGTCACTCAAATAGGCGAAGCAGCGGGACTGCGCGTGACCAAGTGTCCCACAGGTCTGACCAGCTCGACGACATGTGCGAATGATGTACGGGCAGCGACCAGGACTCGGAGACGTCCCACGCTGGTAAAACCACTCACGAAGCTGCTGGGACGCAAGGGTCGGACGCCGCCGTAGCTGCGTCTGGCCACCGCCAGAAACTCCGCACCAAACAGCGCCACAGTGACTGCTATTACAGACGCGACCACTCCCACTGCTGCCACCACCGCCGTCACCACTCCCACCGCTACTACAGAGTGAAGTCATGGCGGGCAAGCTAGGAGGAGCGCGACCTCTAGGGCAGTACGGAGTGAAGGCGGTAGCACGAGGAGTAGCAACAGCAGTAAGAGCAGCAGAACGGCTCAGTGTAGCTAGGCTGCATCACCTCCAGCACTCCTAGCAGCACCTCCACCAGCACCAGCAGTAGCAAGAGCAGCAGGGCGGATCGGGTCGGGTAGGGCGGCTCGGCTCGGCCTGGACGGCGCGGGCAGCAGGGCGCGCGCTGTGCAGGGCAGCAGGCTGCGCGCTGTGCAGGGCTGCAAGGCGCGACGCCCGTGCTGCAGCAGGGCGCGATGCGCGTGCTGCAACAGGGCACGACGCGCAGGGCAGCAGGGCGCGATGCGCAGGCTGCAGCAGAGCGCGACGCGCGGGGCAGCAGCGCGCGATTCGCGGGCTGCCGTAGGGTGCGACGCGCAGGGCAGCAGCGCGAGCGTAGGGCAGGGCGCAGGCGCAGAGCAGGGCGCTGGCGCAGGGCAGGGTGCTGGCGCAGGGTGACACGAGGCAGGGCAGGGGAGGGCGTGCACAAGGCAGCGCGATGCGGGTAAGGCAAGGCGTGCGCAGAGCAGCGCGACGCGGGGCAGGGCAGGGCGTGTGCGGGGCAGCGCGATGCAGGATAGTGGGGTAACGTGATAACCACAGTCGGTCGCTAAGTATGGTGGGCCCGGAAAAAACGGTCCTACGGACCTATTACTTTGAAACCATGTCAAGATACGGTAGCAAGCAGGAATGGTTGCACTGAATGGATTGTGGGTACAAGTACTAACCCTAATATTGGGTTGTACCCCATATGGGCTACCCCACTATAGCCAACACACAACTAGCACAGATATGGTTTGACACAAGGCTGGCTGACAGCACTGCCTTGCCATCACTAGTAGCAACACTGACAATACCGTAATATGTAAATCAAGCAGGCAATAGAAACTTAAGGGCTGTTTACAACAAGTCGAAGGCATGTGTAGGTAGCAGAGATCTAGCCTACACTGATACCACAATCCTTTGATAGCAACAATGGAGAAGCACAGAAGCAGTAAGTTGGGGCGTTCAAGAGGGAGGGCGAGACGAAGAGAAACGGAAGCAGGAATGAGGGAAAGAGAGAGAGAGAGAGAGAGAGAGAGAGAGAGAGAGAGAGAGAGAGAGAGAGAGAGAGAGAGAGAGAGAGAGAGAGAGTAAAAGAGCAGAAAATCAGGGGAACTATGGCCATGGCAGTGCAGGCCTCTTCCGGATTGGAGGGCGCAGTAAGCGCCCTACAATAATTCACTGCCACTGACGCAGCTTTGTGCAGTGTTAACAGAGAGTATACTCTCCACCCGGTGAGCAGCTTCTCGAGAGGAGCCTAGTGATTCCCCTGAGAAGTCGAGTCAGTAAAGCCATTATGCAGCATGCCCGACGCCACCGTCACAACGAGTAGCGCAGCGCGCCGTCAGACTCTGGCAGCATGCCACCGTCACCTTGAACACCAGGTCCACCGCCGACCCTGGTTGACCTTTGATGAGTCAACTCAAAAGTCAACCAGTGAGGCATGGCCTCTCACAGTGAGTAGCGTAGCGCGCCATCGGACTCTGGCAGCATGCCCGAGGCCACCGTCACCTTGAACTCCAGGTCCACCGCCGACCCTGGCAGGGCTGCTGCGCTCATGCTGGCAGCCGCACTCCGAGCCGCGGCCGCAGGGGTAAGTGGGGTCGTTGAGAAGGTGGTGTCGATGGTGGTGGGGAAATCGCCCTTGGCCTCGCACACGTTCACACCGGGCCTGGGCTGGGCCCACTTGCAGCTAATAGGAATAATGATTGATTCTTGGGTGGTGGAATCGACGACGGAGAGCGTTGCTTCTGGCGTGAGGGCTTGTGAGGAGATGAGCACGATGCTGTAGCCGATGGTGCACTTGCGGTTCCTGGTTTGGTGGGAGGAGGGGGGAGGGGTTTGGTGGGAGGAGGGGGGAGGGATTTGGTGGGAGGAGGGGGGAGGGGTTTGGTGGGAGGAGGGGGAAGGTGGGATAAGGGGGGAGGAGGGAGGAGGGAGCGAGAAGGGGGACAGTGGGGTTGAACTCCTTGTGATGGGTAGATGGTGAAACCGTAAAGAATGGGTATTGAAGCCTTTTACTGAAAGTGGGACTAGTGCTTTAGAAGAAAGATTTGGATGTGAGGACCTAAGTTGAGGCCCATTAATGTACCTGGTATGGTCGATACAAAAGACTTTATAGAACACTATAGAACAGTACGTTTATTTCTCTTTACTAGCAGTAAAAAACAAGCAGTGCAGTTATAGCAGGGACTTACACATTGGAGACGGCAAACATTGCGCCTCCTTTGATGTCGTCCCCGGTGATCATTGCCTGGAACCTTCCGGCAGGAACCCCTAGCAGCAAATCGTTGTTACCTGCACCAAAATGAAGTATAGAAGGGTTCGTTAGTCACTTGTGTTGTGAGCAGCGAACCTACTATCACACGAGCAAAGAGCTGAACCGGGCAATATGGGGTCCATCAGTCAGAAGCAGAGGACCTGTCCTCTCTACAGTGAGAAGAACACAGATTCTCAAACAGGGTAACCAGTGGGTGTAACCAGCCGGGTCCAAGCAACGTACCAAAGACTTGCGCCATTTTCAAAGTCGATGGCGCCTTTGCGAGCTTCGAGGTGGCATCGAGTGCCTGGTTGCGCGCATCGGGATAGGTGAGACTCAAGTCATACGAGTCAACGCGAACCCCCATGCCAGCTGTGAATCCGATGTTGTTAATATCGGCCTGGGTCATTTTGGTCTGGCCGAAGCAGTCCCACACGCTCGGCGCGACTTGCGAGCACTGCATGTTCTTTCCGAGCGCGCCCAGCACGACGGGAGTTCTCGCGTTCAGAGTCACTTCCATCGGCGGATTGGACAAGCCTGCGGTGGTCAGGCGGAACTGCGTGGGCTTGGTCAAGGATCTGTCAAGGGTTGGGAAGGAGTTGCAGGAACAAATGAACCATGTGGAATTGAATTTAGAGTTTAGAGCGCAGCGCACGACACACGGCAAGTGGTTCGGGTGAGGGAATGGTAGGCGCAGCCTTCGCACGGAGGCTCAGCGGTCGCGCACACATTGCTGCCTGCGACAAGCCGTGTGCTATGCTACTACCACGAAAACCCCAACCCCAAATCGAACCACAAAAACTCCAGCTCTGAATTTCGACTGCCAATTTAGACTGCGAGTTTCTTACTTGGAGGGGACAGCAATGCTGAACGTCCCTGCCACGTTGGTATCCGAAAAGCCCGCGCTGTAAAACTCTGCATTCGTGGGGATCGACGCGACAAGGAGAAACAGAGGAGGTGAGAGGATGATGAGGGACGGTGGGATGAGGAAGAGAAATTTCCCGACGCAGATTACGATGCGTCACAGAAGTCTCGACAAAGATCTCAAAACGACACAGACTACGATGTGTCAGATCCGGGCCTTTCCAGCGAGGAGATTTCACGTTGAGAGAGCAGGATGCAGAGCGAAGCTCCAAGATAGGCGCATAGAGGAGGCTGAGGGAAGCACTGACTGGCGGCAGGCGTGGGCGGCGGGAAGAGCATGGCGAGGACGGCCTTGACGAACGCGAGGCCCGCTTTCACGGCGCGCTGCTTGTCCGCCTCGCTTATCGCGTCTGCTCCGGGAAGCGTCGACGAGGCCAGCACGCCTGCAGCCGCTCACAAGAACAAGTGAGGTTAATGGAACGATCATACCAGGAAGACGGACGGAGTAGTTAGAGCATAGAGTCGGGAAGAGAGATGATATGAGCGAAGAGAGTATATCAGTCGAACGGTTCAGAAAGTAGGCATGGGTTGACGAATCGTACTGGCGATGATGAGGAGGCACGTGAGAGCACGGGGGAGAGCCATCGCGGTCTGAAGTTGTCGCTGGGAAACCCTAAACAGCGATTTCACTGATGTGAAAGAAACTCGCGGTTCCAAAAGGGTTTGCGGTCTCAAGAGAAGGAGGAGTTCTTGGTATGGTGATGATTAGGGAAGAAAAAGGCTGGTGGTGGGGAAGTGATGTGGCTCTGGTGGTGATAATAAACGATCTGAGGAGGCTTCAGTCGAAGGGTGGAAGCGAACGCGCCGCGCTGAGCTTCTCTGTGTGAGGTAAGCGCGGAGCCCGGGCTGTGGTTGCATAATAATGCAATGTGCGTAACTCGGCTGACTAAGCACGTCAGTCATTCGGCCAGGGGTCCAACAATAATGCACCTCTCCTGTTCCATTAAAAATGAGAAATAGTAGAGGCATCGTGCGTTCCGTGATTCAAGGAAGGAAGCAGCTCGCGCTTCAAACCAATCGATAGGCGACGTTCGCGATTCAGCTGCTCCAATGGAACCTAGTTGATAGGAAATCGGCTAGGCTCTATACGCTGGGAACTGAAGCCGTTCAACTGGGTGTTAGTAAGTTGAGGAGAGGAGGGGAAGAACAATGCAGTCAATAAGAACAATAATCCCGACGGAATAAGAACAATAATCCCGACGGAAATCGGCCACCAATAAGTCTGATCCTCACCTAACAGAGTCGTCACGTCAGGCTCCGTCAACAGCTTGTTGGTCGTGTAATGGTTGGGGGTTGGAGATGTTCGTTTCGTGTGTGCTTCTCGCCGGCTTGGCGAAACGAAAACTCGTGAGCTTGGTGGAGCATGAACATATCTGCGAACTCTGAAGGAGAGGTTCGCAATTGGAATACCACAGGTGGTAACGCAGGATGACAGTTTCGCAGTCTCACATTTCTGCCACGCAAAACTAACGGAAAGTGCATCATTGCTGACCAACGATGGCATGGCAGAGCTGACAATAATTCGAAAGTCCGAATATTGTGACTTCCGTGACCACATTCGAGCCAGAACTGTTATTACATCCACTACATCTCCGCCACCCAAGCACGTCGAAATTTTCAAAGAGCGCGCACTCTTATTACATCCACAGGTACTTCACAGTTCATCCGTCGATGTTCGAGACGATAGAAACTGGTGCACAGCGGTTTTAAATCTTCACCGTTTTGCACCTCGAGGCAATAAGATTAACCGCACAGAATGAACTGTAGTGCAACCGAAAACGTACGCGCTGGACCCGCCCTAAATCACCACCACCTCCGTACCCTGACGAGATTACATAACTCCCATCGTATTTTCAGAGTAATCACTTCACACTTCAGATTCCACCTCTCCACCAGCAAGCGACTCCCCCTGCCCTTTTGCTCAATCTCGTTCCATACCAGTTTTCTACTTCCTGCGACCTTCACCGCCACCTCGCGACATTTGACTTTGAAGCGCATCGTTATGGCCCGCCTCGGTCTTTCGCAATGGCTCGTTTCCAGCCTCATGTGTCTTCCATGTACGAATCCCGAGGCGCAGACCTCGACAGCCCATTCGACTTGCGTTAGTCATTTCCTTACATAAGCACTCGTAACTGTCGGTATCATGCGGCTCCGATAACACAGTTACCGCAATGACACGTGTGGCCCTTTAATCTCCATGGTTTGCGCAGGCCTCGTGGTTCTCTTCTGCGCGGCGCCTGTAGCCATGACTTCAGCGGCGTTTGAGGTCAAGGCCACGGATATGAAGAAATTCTTCCCGGCAAATCCCCCGCAGCCAAGTAAGGCCATACGCATCAACGCTCTAAGCCATTTTCAAGTACGGCGATTACAAGGTGTAAACGATTGTAGACTTGATACTAGTTTTGCTTGATTTCACGAATATTCACTCACCGCAACACCCATTCAATTGCATCGAAACCATGAGTTATTGCTTGCTGAATCCCAATCCCCTTAAACTTCTATCCTACGTTCACCTCACGTCGCGCTACAATCATCAGAGCTCAGCGCCTAACCCACTCGTTCTCTCGCTCCCACACCGATCGTTTGCAGCCTTCTACAGTGTTCCGGTGACGTCACTCGAATCGCAGGGGACAGTGATCGTGCGAATGCCAGCCGAGTAAGTCCGGCTTCCAGTGCCGTCAGCATCATGATGTGTTGCCTTTCTTGAATTCCTCCGTTCCACGAAGTTTCTCAAACTTCCCCGTTCTAGAGCGTGTCGCATTCTCCCAATTCACGCAACTGACGCAACTCCTCTATTCTCCTCCTGCCCCTCCTCCCCGATCCCTCTCGCCCCAATCACCGCAGCACGAGTACATTCCCGGTTGTTCTCCGCGTGATCATGGCGGGAAGCGCCGACCCGCCAACGGACGTCTCACTCGGTGGCAAGTCTCTTGTATCCGACGCCAGTCAGTGGAAGCTGGTCGCGCCGGGAGTGTGGGATTTGACCCAGAGTCTCCTCTGGTCCACGGTTGCTCTAGAAAGCAACTTGAAAGGCGTAAGGGCCAAGGCGACACACGCGGGAGTGAACGGCGACATCGCGGAAAAGGTTTTTGCTCAAATTCGAGTTTAAGTCTGAAGGCTGCAGGAAAGTTGCAGAAACGTACCAGAAAAGTATCCGAAAAGCACTGAGTGAAAAATGCAACATGCACCAATTTCGGATACAACCTGGCTAACGAGCCGCGCATTTTGGATACGTGGGTTACCCGAGGCGCGAATGTTGGATACGTGGGTTGCCCGAGCCGCGAATTTATTGCATCATTTTCGAAACATCTTCACCGAACAGTACACCTGGTCACGACCAAACCTCGGGAGTCCCCCCTGCTGGTGTACGACTGATGAACACTGCAGGACGAATCAGGTAGGCATAGTCGAACGTTGCGAGCACAGTAACTGGGATACAAAATATAACGAGGCTCGCCAAGGCACAACCCAGAATCTAAACTGGCAGCTGGCATACAGTTCCATGTCATAACCAATCAAATTAAGTGTTCAGATTCTGGGTACGTGACGTGGCTTCCCCGGACCACAGCTCAGGTAACCGGGATTGAGCTAAAACAACCTCGTGATTTTTTACTGACCAATTACTGGTCTGATCTAACCTACACCAGAAATCTACGGCATCCGTGACGACACATCATCACACTTTGGAGCTCTAGAAGCATCTCTCACACTAAGCGTGTATCTCTCCCTACACCGCTAGTTGCCCATCTCATTGTTCACACAACTTTCTGAGGTTATCGTTCCATTTCAACCTAGCTCGTGCCTCTGCCGTCCCCTCAGCAAGCGTATACCGTAGAACGTACGTCTTACGTCCGTGTATCTAGTACACTAGTAAATGAAGTATCAATCCTTTAACATCTGACCACATCTACCGTCTCATCCTGCATCTGTCCCCTCCTTTTCTACGTCCCGTCCCATTTACAGCTCTTCACCTTGCTCTCTTCACGCGGAGGACGTTCTGCGCGCGAATCGCATCGGACTCAGCGTCCGTCTATCTACGGATGCAGCGACGAAAAGCCCGTTGCCCGGCAGCGGAAGTGCCGTGTTCTGCGCGGAAAGCGCCGGTGAGTGTGCTAAACACATTGACCTACACATCCCGCATACTGAAAATCGAAAGCATACAGAATCATGTAACGCCCATCACTCCTGTTCTTATCTTCTCTTTCATCTATTTTCACGGTTTATGCTTCTTCTCTTCTCGATTTTGTTCATTTCTTTCCGAGATGTATGCAGATCCATTTTCTCCCATTTCGAATTGCCCGCATGAGCCACCTAAACCAGTTACGTTGTTGGTTTCCCGTGCAGCCTCCCAATGCACAAATCGTCGCTACGCTCTCTGCATGAGAGCGAAGGTGTGGTAGTCGCACGAAGGTCTCTCTCTGCCTCTGCTTGAGCCTTTTACCATGCGCGTTCTTATCCCATGATGTCTGGAATGTAGCCTTTAACGATAACGGTTTTATGTCTGTTGTTCTTAGTCGTCGTGTTTCAGGGTTAATATTCATGTGCAGGGTTAATGGAAGTAACGACATGTTAATTTTCATATGGAGGGGGGTATCAAGATCCAGTAGCTATCAAGCACATTCACGGCAATTTTATCAGCGCACGGCAAGCCCCTGGGTGATATGTCACTAAGGTGGGGAACAAGCATATCACTAACCAAAGTCTAACATTATGTCGTCTTCGTGTTTGCAGGATTTAAAACGAAGCATGATTTCGCCCTGTGTGACTGCCTGTAGGACCTGACGCTATGTACTAGTTGTTGGTTTTAGGTGTTCGTTGTTCCGTATAGCTAGCGCAATGTGTATACATCATATGTATGCAGACGTCCATAATATTGTAAATTGCATACAGGCTCCATACCTCCAACCCCACCTGTAACAAATGACCCCTGAAACGAATGGTCCGCTTGTACTGTTCAGACAAATTGTCGGCCAGTAGAATTCAATTTCCGCACACGCGAAGTCTTGTCCGATTGGTCCACGTGGCAAGCTGCCGTTCACAAATTGAGAATGACACTTGGCAGAAATATCTTTGCTTACGTGGCAAAATATCTTCGCGAACGTTCTAGCGTACGTACACTTCGAAGTCGAAACTGTACGCATGCCACGTGGCAGGTGGTGAAACTGCATACATGTGACTGAAATGTATACGCAACGTGTCCAAAGATTGTCCGATAAGTTGCGGTTGTGTTGCGGGAAAGTTGCAGGAATGCAACTTTTTCGCAACTTTCCCGCAACCACGATTTCTGCAACATTTGACCATCACTGGAAAGTTGCAAAACCAAGGTATCCAAAAAGTATCCTTTTTGCAACTTTCCCGCAGCTTTCTGGCAAGTTCTTTTTCGCGATGGACTCGATGGTGGCATTGGGATCCCTTGCTACGACTGGTGCTGTTGATACTAGTACGGATGCTTTCTTTTATGAATCTGAAGACACACTCTAGTCTTTGCCACGAATCTGACAACACGCGTTATTCTCTGCCACGAGTCGGCCTCAGTGCGTTGCATCCCTCCTGTTGCACAGCCACTAATGCTCGCCTCCCTTGCATCTCTCCACGCGTCCCCCTTCTCATTGCACCCATCCCATCATGTAACAGCCCGCGCAGTGCTGCCATCCATGTCACGCGGCCGATTCCAAGCCATGTTCTCGGGCGCCGTGGCAGGAGGAGCCGAGATCCGCATCGCCACCAGCAGGTGAGTCTTTCACTCGAGAACAAAGACGAAGGGAATGTAGATGAGAATGGTGCCCACGCCGAGAGATGAGTTCGCGAGAGGGTAGGTGGGGGGAGCCTGCATTTGAGGGGTTTGAAATCAGAGGGGAAGCTTACTTACGGTAACTTCTCTGGCGCCGTGGCAGGAGGAGCCGTGATCCGCATCGCCACCAGCACGTGAGTCTTTCACTCGAGAACATAGACGATGGGATTGTCGAAAAGAGTGGTAGTAACAGCGAGAGCACAAGCCGGGGGATGAGTCCGCGAGGGGGTAGGTGGGGGGAGGTGGGTTTGAAAGGGTGGGTGAGGAGGTCAGAGGGGCAGCTTAAGTACAAGCAAAAAGAAAAAGGAACTAAAAATAACAGAAAAAAACCCAATTGTGTCGGATCTCTTGCGGTACTTTCTCCCTTCTCCCTCGTGTACGGTTCCCTGACATGCAGCAACGCCAAAGTCAGCCAGGAGGTGCACCTGGTGTTTCACCAAGGATGTTGACGCCAGCACACTTTTAGCTCTCCCCCTCATCTGCTCTACCTGTTGTATCCTCAGCTGCCTCCCCTCTCTGCCCCTCCCGCATGCAGCGACACCAAGGTCACTCTGGAAATCCACCTGGCCTTCACCAAGGGCGTGAACACCAACTCAAAGGTCTCCCTGATGGGTCAGGTCGGCGCCGACAAGTCTGCTCCGCTGGCACTCGCATGCCCGTTCACATCGGCAATCAAGGGCGTGTTCACTTGCTCCAAAACCGTCGACGTGAAAATCCCCTCAGAAAGTGTTACCACGTCTGGGGTCTTGGGACTGCAGAAGTTTATGGCTGCGCTAGTGGGAGCTACCATGTCGGGTGATAACCTGGCTGCAACCTTCACTCTGACAGTGAGCGGACAACAAGAGAACCTCTACTATGCTTTGTAGGAGTTGAGACCATGGGCTAGTTTCCCCTGCGTGTGTTATTGGCTGCAGAGTAGAGTAAGGTGTGAGGATGGGAGGGGTTGGTTGTACCCTTCTTGTTTGTAAAGTAGTGCTTGCTACTACTTGGAGTGGCATAAGTGGAAAGAATGGGCTTCAACTCAATCTGCCTGTGCCAATGAAAGACATTCTTAAAAAATTAGAGTGAAGCAGATGGCACAATACAAACTCGAAGCGAGGCATAGATATGGCATGAGCGAGAGGCATTATGAGAGAAATTTACATTTTAACATCTTTTTTTTTAGATGTGAAAAAGTACACTAAAAAGAAGCATGTAGGAGCATCAGACAGTCATAACTGTATCAGGAGGGAAGCGCCACAGTATCAGGTACCGCGGATTCCCTATAACGAGCCTATGGTGGATGGAGCGTCATTCTCGGGTTGTTCCATGTAGAGCTGAAGCTGCCCTTCCACGTCAACAGTGCCCCCTTGTCACATATCCGCCTCATCACTGCCGCCTCATCTGCTGCCAGGTGCCCCCAGTCATCATCACCGACTGCCATGCCGTGTTTCCTCGCTGCCACTTGCTTTGCCAGGCAGTACACTCTGGCGTGCGCGACAAATTTGACCACTGCCATGCGTATCACCTTCTTCGGCTGGAACTTGATGTCACGGCGGCTTGCATCGCATCTTGCCAGCCACACCTGGTGTAGTGTGGTGGCAACGAAGGAGCTTTCCGGAAAACCAGACTTCGTGCTTCTTTGCATGAAGAGGAGGTCCTTCAACCCTTGCCAGTTCCGCTGCGGATTCATTGCAGCCAGCCCATTTCGCAAAAACCTCACCACCCTTTGAATCGTCGGGCAGCCGAGCAGGCAGTGCTCCGGTGTCTCCTCTGCTTTGCAGTGTGGACATACCACGTCTTTCAGAAAGAAAAGCCGCTCCCCCACTTGCAAGTTCCTGAAGTGTAGCCTCAACAGTATTTCTCGTGCCCGGGCAGGAGTTGCAAGGGAGTATCTTTGCTTGATGGTCCTGTCCCGTTCGATAATCCTACTGTCACCGATCCACCTCCGTTGCGCCTGCCGAGCTAACCAGAGCCTTCCTTATCTCTTTCAGCGGTACCACCTCCCCATCTTTGCTTAGCTTGGTCTGTCGGAGCTTTGTCCGCGCCTCCCCCATCAACCCCAACACTCTGTCGCCTCGAGCCGCTACCGGCTCCCCGCTACGCAGCCCAAAGTTGACCGGGTATTTTCCGTCGCTGACTGTGAAGGTTCCGTTGGCGCCTTCCCGGCACATAACTCTCGTGACTCTACCGCCATCAGCCCCACTGACTCTCCATAGCGTAGGTTTCTCCAAGATGCTTCTCTGGTACTGCAGTAGAGGAACTTTGGCCGCGATTTCCTCGCTCGCCAAAGTCTCTAGCAGCATGTCTCTCCATCCGGCCGTTGCCACCGCGAAGGCCTTCACCGCCAACTTCGCCGCATCCATACTGCCGAGCTCGTTCGCCAGAGTTTTCTCGTCCTTTACCTCCCGTGTGCCGTCTGCCCGGTGCCAGATCAAATCTCCCATCGTCAAACCCAGGAACCGCCCCGAGCCCTTCTGGTTCCCGAAAGGGCTAGAACCTCGGAGAGGTATGCGTCGATTGAAAGCTAACTGCTCCCGTTCCGCTTCCCAGCGATTGCACGGCTTCGGGGTGACACAGAAGGGGGATTTTCATAACGCCTGCGTCATGTCCTTCCACCTTTTACTGCCCGCCCTCCATTGCTTTAGCAGGGAATGATGGGCGTAGATCGTGTCCGGGCCCAGAGGCATCGCGGCCGCCTTATCTGTCAGCCACTTCTTGACCGGGTTGTTCTGCAGCAGCATGCGGCCGATATTTTGCACTGCTATGCTTTCAAAACGTTTCTTGGGGCAGATCATTCCGAGTCCCCCTTCCTCCCTGGGTGTGCAGATTAACTCGTAGTTCCAGAGAATGAAGGCTTTCTCCTCCGTTGCCTCTCCTCCGGACACAAAGTTGTGGCATATCATCTTGATTGTTTTCCATAATTCCTCCGGCGGTGGGTAAATGTATGCTTGAAACCTGAAAATGGGTGAGATGTAGCCGTTGATTATCATGACTCTCGCTGAAGTTGTCAGGTGTTGGATCTCCCATTTGGCTAACTCCTTGCGTGCCCTGTCTAACATCTTCTCCCAGGACAGGAGCGGATCACCGTACGGAGTAATCCAGACCCCCAGCAACCTCTCTGGCGCATCCTTTTCGGCCCACTTGTACTGCAGGCCCGCTGGTGGAGACCCCCCTCTGTTCTTCCCGAGAGGAAAGACAACCGTCTTGTCCTTATTCACTTTCAGCCCCGACGCCTTCCCAAAGTTTTCCAACGCCTCCGCCGCAGCAGCCAGCTGCTCCTCCCCCTGCAGCAGGAGTGATGTGTCATCGGCGTAACCCCGATACGCCAGCTTTTTGGCGCCCCCCTCGCCGATGCCCAACTTCCGCTGCGCAAACTCCTGGCAAAGAGGCTCTACCGCGCAAAGAAAGACGTACGGCGCCAGCCTTGCCGCACCCCTCGTTCCACCGCCACTCTGTCACATGTCCAGCCGTTAATGTGCAACCGTGTCCCTGCCTTTGTGTGCAGACCTTCCGCCCAAGAAACGAACTGCTCCGGCATCCCCATCTCTCGTAACACGCGGAAGAGAAACGGCCTCAAGATGGAGTCGAAGGCCTTCTGAAAGTCCACCATGAGGAGGAGCCAGTCCTCCTTGCCGCTGGCCCCTGCTTCAATGGCATCCGCCACCACTGCGACAGTGTCCGCCAACTTCCATCTAGGTAAAAACCCCACCTGATCCTCCGATATCACTTCATGTAAAACCCTTTTGATTCTTGTCGCCAACACTTTCGCTAGCACCTTGTATACTGTGCTCAGCAGCATGATCGGCCTGTAGTTACCCAACTCCTCTTTACTCCCCTTCTTGTGTAACAGGTTTGTTATCGCCGTTGATATGTCCCGGGGGAGCGCTGCCGTTCGTGTGAAATCGCCGACGAACTGCATCAAGACTGGACCGAGCAGGTCCCAGTTGTGCTCAAGCAACTCTTTCGGAAGGCCGTCCTGGCCATGCGACTTTCCCGGAGCGAGCTCTCGCACCGCAGTCCGGACCTCTTCCTCTGACCATGGCGCGCTGAGTGCGTCCCGACTGACATCGCTTAGCTTCCGATTCATTATTATCGGCACCGTCACAGCAGGGCCCGTTTCTCCGCCACCGCCAAAAGACTCCCTGAAGAAATCTGTCGCCGCCGCGAGCACTTCCCTTACGCCCGAGCGGGTGCAACCTTTGTATTGAACAGCCTTCATCTCTGTCCTGGCTTTTTTCACTTTTACTTTCCTAGACAGAAAGTCGGATGCTGCCTCCCTGTCTAGTTCCGCTTTCACCCCAAGCCACTCTTGCAGCTTCTCTTGGTGGCTCTTCTCATATGCACCCATCCATCGGCAGTTCGGGTTCTGCGACAGCCGCTGCCGGAAAATCCCCACCTTCTCCAGGTGCTTTTTGGTTACCCTGATTCTCTTTCTCTCCTCCCGTGTGTACGCCCGCAGGCATGCCGTCAGCCTGGGCAGCAGCGCACCGAGGTCTCCGTCAGCGTCTTTGAGTGCTAACTCCACCCGGTTCCTGACCCCTCTCTTTTTCGCCTACGCCACCCTTAATCTCCAGATTGCGGGCCCTCTGTCAATCGCCGCTGACGACTCCAGCGCGACCAGCACCGCTTTCCAATGATCTGTCATCTTGTTTGTAATATCCGCGTGCCACACATCCACCAGTTTGCACAGAAGCAGCTGCGACACCAGCTCGCGGTCGATCCTGGTACTCACCCCCTTTGCTCTCATGTGGAAAGTGTATTCCCTTTTCCCCGGATGCATGAAACGAAAAGTGTCTGTAAGCGGATTACTCGGCCAATAGCTCATCAGCCTCCTATTTTCCGCCGACGACCCTACTCCGGTTGATTTGTCCAGCGCCGGGTCCTCCACCACGTTCATATCGCCATCACCATAACATTCGGCAGCTTCGTTAAGGTGCTCAAAAAAGGCCCCAGACAGTCCCTGAAAAAAGGGCCTCTGTTCTCTGGTTGCGATGGTAAGTACACCGCAATCAGCAGCAGTTCCAGGTCCCCCCAACGGATGACCACCCCCACCAGCCTTCCCGAACCATGTGTGTGTATGTCTGTGAAAACCATCCCAGGTACGAAGCTCAGCACCGCAACTCCACCCGCCGACCCTGCCGGCCCTACGGCCACCAC
The DNA here is from genome assembly GCA_947471745.1 of Closterium sp. Naga37s-1. NCBI lineage: Eukaryota > Viridiplantae > Streptophyta > Zygnematophyceae > Desmidiales > Closteriaceae > Closterium > Closterium sp. Naga37s-1. The sequence goes on from CANJKZ010000068.1 coordinate 4,548,306, forward strand.
AGCAGATGGCTTTATTTGAGTCCAGAAGTTGTGATCCGCTTGGATACGTGTGTCTGGGAGTACTGCAATGTCCGCCTTTTTCCTTAGCCAATCTCTGCATTTGGTCTGCTTCCCTGCACTGCCGAGCCCGTTGATGTTAAGCTCGCAGAACGTAATCGAGTTTCATCTTATTCATTTAACAATTGATAGAAAGCCCCTTGCATCCACGGGCTGAGGACCGGTACATGACACCTGACACTTGTGCGCCGCTGACTGCGGCCACACCAAACAACCTCTATGCCTAAGAGCCTAACACTATCACTGTTTGCCTGGTACAGCCTTCTTTCCCCTCTCTTTACGACTGCAGGTGTGCACCGCCGGGGCGGCGGCCACCACACGCTTCCGACTACTTGGTGAACTCCTTCCTGAGAGCGGCCAAGTTGATTGCTCCTTTGCTGGCGCGGGTAGCAGCTCCCGGCTTCGCCAGGTTGGTCTTGTGACGGAGTGACGCGACATGAGCTAAGGCCTGCTCGAAGTTGGCACCCTGTGCCTTGTCGCAGGCTGCGACCACGCACACCCAGTCCTCCCTCGACCCCCCTGTGGAGGTGAGTACGATGGTTGGTGTGAGGATCTAGGATCGAGCTCAGAAAAGAGAATTGTAATTGAATGCTCACCTGGGTACAACGCGAGGCTATATATAGTCTCGACACAAGGCCAGTTACCCAGGTGTTACGCGAATGTTCTGAGGGTCGCGAAGCGTCCCGAACAGAACCTTCCCGAACTCAGTAGAAAGCAATTCGGTGGAAACCGAATAGGCTTGAGTTCGGTACACGTAACCTGGTTCGGTGCTATAACTATAATAAAATATAGGAATGCACCTAACCTAGGAAATCAAGCATATCTATGCATGATAAAAAAAACCCCAGCTAGATATAGCATAATAAAGTCTAGGCAAGCTAGCAAAGCCAGCATAAGCCGTCGTACTCTCACACGTCCCCCCCTCAAAGCTGGGTGGCGTGAGAAACAACCTGCTTGACAAGATAGGTCTTGAGAGCACGGCGTGCGCTGCCCATATCAGCTTCTGCAACCCAACTGTCCTCAGTGGGGTCGTATCCTGTGAGGATCTAGGATCGAGCTCAGAAAAGAGAATTGTAATTGAATGATCACCTGGGTACAACACGAGGCTATAAATAGGCTCGACACAAGGCCTAGTAACCAGGTGTTACGCGAAGGTTCCGCGGGTCGCGAAGCGTCCCGAACAGATCCTTCCCGAATTCGGTAGAAGGCAATTCGGTGGCAACCGAAAAGCCAGAATTCGGTGCACGCAACCTAGCTTGGTGCTATAACTATAATAAAATATAGGAAAGCACCTAGCCTAGGAAATCAAGCAATTCATGCATGCATATAATTATCCTATGCTACAAATAGCATGATAAAGTAAAGGCAAGCAAGCATAGCTGGCATAAGCCGTCGTACTCTCACATATCCCTTCCAGCGTATCAGGAACTCGAGGGCCTTGCTGCCGCGGCGCCGATGAGTGAGAACGCGCTCGATTTCGTACTCGGGTTCATCCTGTATGAGAACAGGTGGTGGTGGCGGTAGCTGCCGTCCCTGGAACTGTTGGTTGGGGTCCTTGTAGGGCTTTAGTAGCTGAACATGGAAAGCGTTGCGAAGCTTCCAAGTAGTAGGTAAGCGCAAGCGGAATGTAACTGGTGTCACCTGTGCCTCAACGAGAAAAGGACCACAGAAGCGAGGCCGGAGTTGGGAAGGTAGGTGAGACAGGTTCAAGTTGCGCGTGTCGAGAAGCACCTGATCTCCGACTGCTACTGAGTGATCACGTGGCTGACGATCGGCATACTACTTCTGGGAGGTCTGCATCGTGGTGAGTCGTCGCTGAGTCTTCTCCCATAGCTGCTGCATGGTGGTGACGAAGTCATGTGCGGCTTGGACGTGTGCCGGTGTGGTTGGCTGCTGTGGTGTAAGTGGTTCCCGTCCGTAACACAGGAAGAAAGGAGTTTTCCCTGTGGCCGCATGTGAGGCGTTGTTGTAAGCGAACTCTAGGGTCGTTAACTGTGTGTCCCAGTGGCTGACGTCGTCTTTGCAATCTGTGCGCAGTAACTGTTCAACCACCTGATTGAGTCGCTCGGCCTGTCCGTCATTCTGTGGGTGGTATGCTGAGGACATCGCAAGTTTGGTCCCCAATAATCTCATGAGCTCCTTCCAGAACTTACTCGTGAATTTGGGGTCTCTGTCTGAGATGAGTGTAGTGGGGATGCCGTGGATGGTGATGATGCGGTCGAAGAAGAGGCGAGCAGTTGCTTCGGCTGTAGCTGTGGCGTTGGTCGGTATGAAGTGACCCATTTTCGAGAACTTATCGATCACCACGAGGATGGAATCATGTCCCCGTGAGGTCGAAGGAAGTCCTGTGATGAAGTCGAGGCTAACGACCTGCCATGGCTGCTCCGTTACAGGTAGAGGCTGAAGTAACCCTGCTTTTTTCTGCTTGCTCCTCTTCATCCGCTGGCACGTGTCGCAAGAGGTGACAAACTGCTGCACGTCTGCTGCCATCCCGGGCTAGTAGTAATACTTTGCTATCCCTGCTAACGTCTTGTTGCTCCCGAAATGTCCCGCGTAAGGTACGTCGTGAAACTCCTCCAAGAGGATCTGCCGTAGCGGGGACGGAAGCTTGAACGTCTGGCGGATGCCCTCCGCACGACAGAAGGCTCGCAGAAGGTCGGAGGAAAACTCTCCACCTCTGTCGGAGTGCAGACGCAGAACAGGAAAGTCCGAGCCGAAACTCTCTCGGAGCTGGAGACGAGCAGCGCGGATCCAATCGATCAAAACCTCAGTGACCTCACCCTTGCGGCGCAAGGGGAAGACTGTGGTGTAACGCGAGTAGTCGTCAACCACCAGCAGGAAGTAACGCTCATGACCCTGTCCACGGACGCGGGCTGGGCCCCACACGTCCACGTGGAGAGTCTGCAGCGGAGCCTCTGTCGGAGGAAACTCGGAGGAGTGAGGAGCGGCGCGCTGCCGTCCCTCGACGCAGGGAACGCAGGTAGGGGCAGGCCCCGGAGGAAGGGGAGGGAGGGACCTGGGGAGACCAGAGACAAGGACACGGGAGGCCATGCCTCGGAGACGAGGCAGGGAGGGGTGACCAAGGTGGTGGTGCCAGAGGAGAGCCTGGTGGGACAGGAGGCGACACGAGCAGCGGGCAGACTCAGGACCAGACCGAGACGCTGCAGCAGACACCTGACCCGACGCAGCAACCTGAACAGACGCAGTAACCGAAGGAGACTCAGTCGTCAGTGTGTACAGGCTCGACCCCAGCCGACGGGTAAACGTGGCCAAGTGTCGGCCCGTCCGAGCACACGTGCAGTGGGTCACTCGCTGACTCGCAGGAGTGAACTGGTCAACCCCTCCATCCTGCAGGTCAGCACCACTCACCAAGTTTGTAGAGAACGAGGGGAGGTAAAGACCTGACAGGGAGCCAGACGGGGCCGCCGGACACGGTAGGACAGTGGAGTAGTGAGCAAGGACAGGAACCCCAGAGGGGTCTGCCAGGGAGACTGCAACCGGCCGACTAAGCGGCGTGAGGGTGGTGCGGTCTCGAAAGAAGGAGCGGGAAGCATCCGAGTCAAGGGTGAAGGTGTGCAAGACCGCAGCAGGCGCAGCACTAGAGAGAGCAGACTCACCAGCACCTGGAGCAGGAGACTCACTAGCACCTAGAGCAGCAGCGTCACCGACACCTGGAGCAGGAGACGCACGAGCACCTAGAGCAGCAGCCTCACCAGCACCTAGAGCAGCAGACTGGATACCGGGGTCAAGCGGCACACACATGTGACAGGCACCCGCAGCACTAGTAGACAATGCATACATTGCAGTGAGAAGAGCATCATAGTCAAGAGCAAAGATATCTACCCTCTGCCTAAGCAGCTCCAGCCAGGAGGGGAGCTCAGCGTCGTCGCCAAACTCTGTACGCCAAGCGTCGCTCAGCCGTGCGAAGCAGCGGGACTCTGTGTGACCAGGAGTCCCGCAAGGCTGACCAGTCCGGACACCCGTGCGAATGACGTACGGGCAGCGAGCACTACTCAGTGACCCTCTACTCTGAGCGTACCACTCGCGAAGCCGCTGGGGCGAAAGGGTCTCGCGCGGACGACGCTGCAGCTGCACCTGGCCACTACAAGAAGCTCCCGAACTACTCACTCCAGGACGACTCCCACTACGGCCACCCCGACAACCCCAACTAGCGTACCACTCACGAAGCTGCTGGGGCAGGAGGGACTCACGCGAACGTCGCTGGAGCTGCAGCTGGCCACCGCCAGGAGTAGCAGTAGCAGTAGTAGCCGCAGTAGCAGCAGTAGCAGCAGTAGCAGTAGTAGCCGCAATAGCAGCAGTAGCAGCAGTAGCAGTAGTCGCAGCGCGGCCACCCCTACAACCCCAACTAGAGTACCACCCACGAAGCTGTTGGGGCGTGAGGGACTCACGCGGACGGCGCTGGAGCTGCATCTGGCCACGCCAGGAGCAGCAGTAGCATTAGAAAGAGCAGTAGCAGCAGTAACAGCAGTACGGGCAGGGCAATGCTCACCAGTGGCGAGAAGGGCAGGCGTACGACGGCGGCAACGGCGAGGCCGCTACCACTGCAAGGCAAGGGCTTCGCGGCAGCTGCAGGGGCGGCTGCTCCAGGGGCAACTGCTCCAGGGGCCAGGGGCGGCTACTGCAGGGGCGGCTGCTGCAGGGGCGGCTGCTCCAGGGGCCAGGAGCGGCTGCTGCAGGGGCGGCTGCCCCAGGGGCCAGAAGCGGCTGCTGCAGGGGCGGCTGCTCCAGTGGCCAGGGGCGGCTGCTGCAGGGGCGGCAGCTGCTGCAAGGGGCGGGGGCAGGGGCGGCCGTCCGAAGGTCGGGCGCGGGTTAGGGCAGGGCGCCGCGGCGGGCAGGGGCGACGCCGCGCGTGTCTCGCAGGGGCGTCGCGACAAGCGGGGGCGACGCCCGGGTCCCGTTGGGGCGTCGCGACGTGCAGGAGCCGCGCCTCGCGGGTCCCGCAGGGGCGTCGCGACGAGGCGGGGGCGACGCGCGGGTCCCGCTGAGGCGTCGCGACGAGGCAGGGGCGACACCCGGGTGGCGACGGGGCGGGGTCGCGACTGGCGACGGGGCGGGGCCGCTACGGGCAACGGGGCGGGGCCGTGAAGGGGCCGCGAAGGGGCCGCTAAGGGGCCGCGAAGGGGCCGCTACGGGGCCGCGAAGGGGGGCCGCTAAGGGGCCGCGAAGGGGCAGCGAAGGGGCCGCGAAGGGGCCGCTAAGGGGCCGCGAAGGGGGGCCACTAAGGGGTCGCGAAGGGGCCGCTAAGGGGCCGCGAAGGGGCCGCAAAGGGGGACCGCGACGGGCCTCAGGAGCAGGGCAAGCCGCTAAGGGGCCGCGAAAGGGTAGGGCAGGTCAGAGCGCGAAGCGCACTTCGGGCAGGGTAGGAAAAAAAAATAGATGGTGGGCCCTTAGGAAGAAACGGTCCCACTAGGGAACCCGCTCTATACCATGTGAAGAAAGAGGAATGACTGAACTAGCAAGGAGATGGGTACAAGTAGGGAAACCTGGCAGTGTTGTACCCCATATGGTCTACCCCACTACAGCCTACACAGACTATGTCATGTATGTTTGACACGTAATTTGGTACCCAAATCTTCCTTACAGCTAAGTCTTTCTCCCACTGTAACAGCTTCTTTGTCTGTGCTGTAGCGATCTCTGCGTCCACGGAGTACCCATGTTGGAATAGACCCTTGAGCAGAGGGTTCATCCCTTTGAGCTGGATGCCTGCTACATGACCGGGGCGGCTCAACGCGTCTGCTTTGTTGTGTAGCCCGGGCTTGTAGACGATGTCGTAGTGGAAGTGAGTTTCCAGGAAGTCCACCCACTGCACCTGTCGTCGTGAGAGCGTCGGCTGCAACTTCAGGTATTTGAGACTGCAGTGGTCAGTATAGACTGTAGTCTTGGCTCCCTCTAGGTAACACCTCCACGCCTTGAAGGCTATGACTATCGCTAAGGCTTCCTTGTCATGGATGGGGTAGTTCAGTTCTGCTCCGTGTAGCTTCTTACTGAGGTAGGCGATGGGCTGCAAACCGCGTCCGTGATCCTGCATCAGTACTGCTCCGACTGCTTGGTCACTAACGTCTGCTTCCACCACGTATTCCTTGTCTGGATCTGGTAGGATGAGTACTGGCGCTGTAGTCAGTGCTGTCTGTAGCTGCTCCATGGCTTGCTGATGAGGAGTATCCCATTTGTAGGGCGTATCCTTTTTCAGTAGGTCGGTCAGTGGCGCTGCTATCTTAGCATACTGCGGCACGAACCTGTTGTAATAGTTGGCGAAGCCTAGGAACTGCTGCAACTCCTTCATGTTCTCCGGTACTTTCCATTTCTTGACGGCTTCGATCTTCCGCGGGTCCACGTGTACGCCCTCGGCACTCACCATGTGCCCGAGAAATGCACCTTCTTCAGTGCAAAGTCGCTCTTCGACAGCTTCACGTAGAACTTGTTTTTCCGCAGGATCTCGAACACCTTCCGCAGATGCTCCACGTGCTCCTTCACGTTCTTGGAGTAGATAAGAATGTCGTCCAGGTATACCACTACGCACTGGTCCAGCAGGGGTCGCAAGATGTGATTCATCTCCGCCTGAAACGTTGCTGGTGCGTTGCAGAGTCCGAACGGCATCACCAAGTATTCGTAGGAGCCGTATCTGGTACGGAACGCCGTCTTGTGGACCGAGTAGTCTGCCATCTTGATCTGCCAGTAACCCGACCGTAGGTCCAGCTTCGAAAAGACTGTTGCACCACGCAGTTGGTCCAGTAGGTCGTCTATGCGCGGTATGGGGTATTTGTTTTTAACTGTCTGTTTGTTCAGTGTGCGGTAGTCGATGTACATCCGTAAACTGCCGTCTGGTTTTGGAGTAAAGAGGACTGGTGCACCGTAGGGAGAGGTGGATGGGCGGATCAGTTGTCTGTCCAGTAGATACTATATCTGTTTCTTCATGTCTGTCAGTTCGGTCGGACTCAGTCGGTATGGTGCACGTGAGACGGGTTTCGCACCTGGTTCCTCCACGATTTCGTGCTCGTGGGTGCGTGCTGGAGGTACGCCTGCAGGTAGGTCATCGGGCATGATATCTTTGTACTGCTCCAAGACCTCCTTTACTGCTGCAGGTAGCTCCGAACTCGGCTTCTCCTCCTCTTCTGATGTCATAACCAGTGCTAAGTAATCTGTGTTACTCTCGTTCACCGTCCGTTCGAACCGTGCTAGTGTCGTTTCAGGAACGCTCCCTGTATCCGTCCAGCTTCGCAGCTCCACTCGTTTCTCGTTGTTCTAGATGCGCGCCTTCCTGTTGACCCAGTCGATCTCGGGGTTGAACCGCTTCAGGAAATCTCGCCCCAAGATGAAATCTAAATCCTTGATGTTCGTGATCGGCAACGTCGGCTTCCACCTCAGCGCCCCTATGTGCAGCTGCAGTGATGCTTCGCCGTTGATGGGAAGTTTCGTACTGTCCACCATCGTTGCCGTGAACTTGGTCTCCTCCAAAGGTTCTCCAATTTTCTCCAACGTCCCGCGGTCGCACACCGAGTGAGACGCACCGCTGACCACCAGTGCCTGGAGGCGTTGCCCGTTGCAGATCACCTCGAGTAGTAGTGGTTGTTGCTGCTCCGAGTAACCGTAAATGGTCTCGTTTATAGGATCGTAGGGTACGTCGAATATATCATCCCTCGGTCCTGCGCTCGAAGCTGCTGACTCCATATCAGTTTTCAACTGAGTTGGGTGAGAAGGATTTATCCAAGGCCGATTCAGCTTCGTCTTGGCCTGGAACCTTCCCTTAAGCCTTTGCAGCTGTGTAGGCTTCTCCTGTGGGCAATGGGGAGCCTTAACACTATGCTGCGGGGAGAGAATATTAACTCCTTGGAACGCACGACCCTTTTCAACGCTCCGGAGTGGTTTGCCCAACTTCTTAGGTACCTGAATAATGTCTGAAGGCTTATTCTTGGCCTCGAAATCTCCCCTGAATTTTTTAAAGGCTTGAAAACCTCGAGAGGGAATTTTCTTACTCTCTGGGGTGTTCGGCTGGAGTTTCCCGTTCGGTGCAGAGTCTTGTTTCGCGGAGCCTCCATTTGTCTCGGCGATTTCCCCTATTGCAAGCCGGTCATGGCGTTTGAAATTCGCGCTATCATGTCCTCCTTTTTTCGTCCGCTCCGAAGTCGCCATGTCTTTTGACTTCGGGGGTGCTGCACTGTTGTTGCCCTTGAGCTCCGCTCGTGCCTTCTTCATTTTCTAACACGCCAAGAATCGATGTCCTGCTGCGCCACAAAATTCGCAGTTCTCATATATTGTCGGCCGCTGCTTCGCGTCGATCTTGTCGATATCCATCGGGTCGGTGGTCGTGAGTGGTGCCGATCGCTTCGTGTCGAATGATCTGTTCGGCACGTGGCGTCGTGTCTCGAGTTGATCTCGCGTCAGCGCATCGAATCTCTCTGCTGCACACACCATGTCGCGGTAGTTGTTGTAGTTCGCGACAATCACCTGTCGGCGGACTTCCATCTTTAGCCCCTCAGTATACGCTTGGATTTTTTCCCCTTCGGTCAGGTCAGTAATTCGGTTGAAGAGGCTCTCCATCTGCTGCGAGTACTGTGTGACACTGCCGTACTGTTTATGCCGATGAATCTGCTGCCGCGCCATGTAGCTGGAGTTGATTGGTTCGAAACGTTGAATTAAAGCTTCTCGAAACTGCGTCTATGACCCCTCGCCTCGGACCTCGTTGCTATTGTAAATCCACTCGAGCGCCGGGCCTCGTAACAGTGTCGCTGCGAGCCGAATCCGCATTGCATCGTGTGTCGGGGTCGTACAGCCAACGGCCTCGAAGTAAATTTCAAGGGTCGCAATGAATCGACGGACGTCAGTGTCTCTTGTCAGATTTATATGACATAGCTACTGTAGGCTATAGTGGGGTAGCACATATGGGGTACAGTTTTCTAGGGTTTGCTCCTTGTACCCAACTTTCACTTAGTCATTTCATTCCTCGTTTCTTCTCATGGTATCGAGCAGGTTCCCTAGTGGGAACGATTCCTAGGGCCCACCACCACGAAATTTTTTTTTCCTGCCCGGAGCGCGTTTTGCGCCGGCCCGAGTCGCGCCGCCCTTTCGGCCCGTCGCGCCCGTCGCGCCCGTCGCGCCCATCGCCACCTACCTCCGCGGCCCCGCCACCTACCTTCGCGGCCCCGCCACCTCACTGTGCGGCCCCGCCACCTACCTCCGCGGCCCCGCCACCTACCTCCGCGGCCCCGCCACCTACCTGTGCGGCCCCGCCACCTACCTGTGTGGCCCCGCCACCTACCTTCGCGGCCCCGCCACCTCACTGTGCGGCCCCGCCACCTACCTCCGCGGCCCCGCCACCTACCTGTGCGGCCCCGCCACCTACCTTCGCGGCCCCGCCACCTCACTGTGCGGCCCCGCCACCTACCTCCGCGGCCCCGCCACCTACCTGTGCGGCCCCGCCACCTACCTTCGCGGCCCCGCCACCTCACTGTGCGGCCCCGCCACCTACCTCCGCGGCCCCGCCACTTACCTTTGCGGCCCCGCCGCCTCCTCCCAGCGGCCCCGGACGCCGCCCTCTCAGCGGCCCCGCCGAGCCGCCCAGCAGCCAAGCCGCCCAGCCGCCGAGCCGCCCAGCAGCCGAGCCGCCCAGCAGCCGAGCCGCCCAGCAGCCGAGCCGCCGAGCCGCCAAGCCGCCGAGCCGCCCTGTCCGCAGCCGAGCCGCCCAGCAGCCGAGCCGCCCCGCCGCCGAGCCGCCCAGCCGCCGAGCCGCCGAGCCGCCGAGCCGCCCTGCAGCCGAGCCGCCCGAACCGCCCTGTCCGGTAAGAGCAGCGCCTCTCTCACAGCACTGCCCTCGCCCTACTGTTTGCACTGCTAGTCTACTGCTGTCATGGCTACCCCTAGAGTCCTCGCTTTTGACGCTGAGGGTCGGGCCATTGACTTTGACGTCTGGATAGATGACCTGCAGCTTTTCTTACAGTGCGACAGAGCAGACGGCCTCTCCCTCTTTGACCTCACTTCTGGTGCCTCTCCTGCCCCCGCTGCCGATGCTGACGCCACCGTTCGCTCACAGTGGGCCACGCGCGATGCTGCTGCACGTCTTGCTGTGCGTCGCCACCTCCCTACCTCTGAGCGTGCACACTTTAGCCAGTACAAGAGTGCTCAGACCTTGTACGACGCTGTAGTTGCACGCTACTCCTCCCCTGCCACTGCTGCACTGAGCCGCCTCATGCTACCGTACCTCTTCCCTGACCTTGCTGCCTTTCCCACAGTCGCTGACCTCATTACGCACCTCCGCTCTAGTGACACTCGCTACCGCGCTGCGCTTCCTGCTGAGTTCTGCGCCAAGAACCCCCCCCCCATGTACATCACCCTCTACTACATAGTCACCCGTCTCCCTGACTCCCTTCGCGTAGTCAGGGACCACTTCCTCTCGGTTTGTCCCACCACTCTCACCGTTGACCTCCTCGAGAAGGCCCTCCTAGCAGCAGAAAAGAGCATAGTCGCTGTAGGAGCCTCTCGTGGTGACCCTCGCACCCCCATCTTTGAGGGGTGTTCCCCCTCCCCTCTTTTGCCCTCTGTTGCCTCTGCTGCTGCGGCCGACCTCGCTGGTTTGGAGTTGGTTGGGGCAGCGTCTACCCCTAGCGGGAGACGCCGCCCTGGCAGGGGCAAGGGGGGCAGGGGCGCTGGAGGAGCTAGCGGGGGCGGTGGAGGCGGCGGTGGAGGTGGTGGAGGAGGTGGGGGTGGCGGTGGGAGTGGTGGCGGGGGTGGAGGTGTAGGTGGCGGCAGTGGAGGCGCAGGAGGCAGCGGCGGTGGCGGAGGGAGCGGAGGTGGCGGCGGTGGAGGAGGAGGCGGAGGAGGAGGTGGAGCTGGTCGGGGTGGCGCTGCGCAGAGGGTCAGCTCCGGTGGTGGTCAGCGCCAGCAGCAGCAGCAGCAGCGCACTCGTGACGTCCCCTCCCCTCAGCAGCTCCGTGAGTGGTACACTGCACGCCAGAGGGGTGGGGGTGCTGGTCCGTGCACCTACGTCCTGCGCACCGGCGACCGCGCGGGTGAGCAGTGCGGGGGTGCGCACTCCACCCAGCGCTGCTTTGGCCGCCTCACGGACGCTTGGCGTCACCAGTTCCCTGAGGCCACTGAGATCCCCCGCTGGGGTGAGCTGTCTAGAGCGGGTGTAGCTGTCTTTGACCTTGACTTTGATGCTATTCTTGCTGCCGTGTATACTGTGACTATTAGTGATGAGGGTGACTGTTACCGGTGTTTTCCGCCCGACCCGGGCATTGAGACTGCTGCTCTAGGTACTGGTGAGGCTGCTGCTCTAGGTGCTAGCGAGGCTGCTGCTCTAGGTGCGTCTGCTCCCTCAGGTGCTGGTGAGTCTGCTCTCTCAGGTTCTGCGTCGGCTTCGGCCTCCCACACCTTCACACTTGACTCGGGGGCTTCTCGCTCCTTCTTTCGAGACCGCACCACACTCACGCCGCTTGGCCGGCCAGTTGCGGTCTCCCTGGCAGACCCCTCTGGGGGTCCTGTCCTTGCTCACTTCTCCACTGTCCTCCCGTGTCCGGCGGCCCCCTCTGGCACCCTGTCTGGTCTCTACCTCCCCTCGTTCTCTACGAACTTGGTGAGTGGTGCTGACCTACAGGATGCGGGGGTTCACCAGTTCACTCCTGCGAGTCAGCGGGTGACCCACTGCACGGACGCTCGGACAGGCCGCCACCTGGCCACGTTTACACGTCGGCCAGGGTCGAGCCTGTACACACTGACCACTGCGTCTCCTCCAGTCCCTGCGTCTGGTCAGGTAGCTGCGTCGGGTCAGGTGTTTGCTGCAGCGTCCAGGTCTGGTCCTGAGTCTGCCCCCTGCTCGTGTCGCCTCCTGTCTCACGAGACTCTCCTCTGGCACCACCGCCTTGGCCACCCCTCCCTGCTTCGTCTCCGGAGCATGGCCTCCCGTGTCCTTGTCTCTGGTCTTCCCCGGTCCCTCCCTCCCCTTCCTCCGGGGCCAGGCCCTACCTGCGTCCCCTGTGTCGAGGGACGGCAGCGGGCTACCCCTCACTCCTCCCAGTTTCCTCCGACAGAGGCCCCGCTGCAGACGCTTCACATGGACGTGTGGGGCCCGGCCCGCGTCCGTGGACAGGGTCACGAGCGCTACTTCCTGCTGGTGGTTGACGACTACTCGCGTTACACCACAGTCTTCCCCTTGTGCAGCAAGGGTGATGTCACTGAGGTGTTGATCGACTGGATCCGCGCAGCTCGTCTCCAGCTCAGGCGGAGCTTTGGCTCGGACTTTCCTGTTCTGCGTCTGCACTCTGACAGAGGCGGAGAGTTCTCCTCTGGCCTTCTGCGAGCCTACTGTCGTGCACGAGGCATCCGCCAGACCTTCACGCTTCCGGACTCTCCACAGCAAAATGGGATTGCTGAGCGCCGCATTGGCATGGTCATGGACGTCGCCCGTACGTCCATGATGCATGCGGCTGCCCCCCATTTTCTGTGGCCGTTTGCGGTTCGGTACGCGGCGCATCAGTCAACCTTCAGCCCAGGGTCTCCATGCCGGAGATCTCCCCAGCTTTGCTGTGGACGGGGAAGGTTGGCGATGCGTCTGCGTTCCGTGTCTGGGGATCTCGGGCGTTTGTCCGCGACTTGTCTGCGGACAAGCTATCCCCTCGTGCTGCTCCTTGCGTCTTCCTGGGTTTCCCCCCTGACGCCCCAGGGTGGCAGTTCTACCACCCCACCTCTCGCCGTGTTCTGTCCTCCCAGGACGTCACGTTCGACGAGTCGGTCCCCTACTACCGCCTCTTCCCCTACCGCACTCCGTCCCTCCCCCCGCCACCGCTCTTCCTTGTACCAGGTCCCCCCCCGGTAGACCCCCTCCCCCCTCAGGGTCCTGCCCCTTCAGGTGTGTCCCAGGTAGACGCTGTTGAGCCTGTCGAGGTTGCTGGTGACTCTGGTGCTGCTGAGGGTGCTGAGCCTGGGGGTGCTGACTCTGGGGGTGCTGAGCGTGTGGGTGCTACGCCTGGGGGTGCTGCGCCTGGGGGTGCTGAGCCTGGGGGTGCTGAGTCTGGGGGTACTACGACTGGGGGTGCTGAGCCTGGGGGTACTACGCCTGGAGGTGCTGAGCCTGGGGGTGCTGCGTCTGGGGGTGCTGAGCCTGGGGTTACTACGCCTGGAGGTGCTGAGCCTGGGGGTGCTACGCCTGGTGGTGCTGTGCCTGGCGGTTCACCGGGTGCTCCCTCTCGCCGAGAGCCACTCTCTCCCCAGGAGCTGCGTGAGTGGTTTGCCCGGCGCTGGAGGCGAGCTGCTGGAGCTGCTGGAGCTGGAGGTGCTGCGGGTACTGGAGGTTCTGTTGCTGCTGAGGGAGCTGGTGCCACGGGTCCCGGAGGTGCTCGTACTGGGAGTATTGGAGCTGCTGGACCTGCGGGTACTTCTGGAGCTGGAGTTGCTGCGGGTGTTGGCGCGGAGGCTACTGCTGTCGGTCCTGGAGGCGGTCCTGCTGGGGGTACTACTGGTGCTGCTGGGGGTTCTGGAGCTGGAGCTGCTACTGGTGCTGGTGCTGCCCCTGCGGGTGCTGGTGCTGTCCCTCCTGTGTCTGGAGTCGCCGCGCGGCCTCGGCCGTACTTCGTTCCGCTCCTTCAGCAGGTTCTTGGTCTCCCGCCTTCTACTGGTCCTCCTCCTCCCTTAGAGTGTCCACAGCCTGTCCCGTCGCAGTTACAGTTACAGCCGGCCTCCCCACTGCCTGCTCCGTCTCCCTACACTGGTCCTACTGGAGGTCTTGCTGAGCGTCGTGAGCCTGCGTCTCGCCCTGCGTCGCCTATCCGTGCTGCTCGCACTAGTGGTCGCGGTTCGCGTCAGCGTCCTCCTCCTGTCCCTGGCACGCACCGGATGTCTCTGCGTCCGTCCACTGCTCCTCTGCGTGCCCCTTTGCCTTCTCCTCCTGAGTCTTCTCTTCCTACTCTTGCCGACCCGGAGTCGGACTCTCTTCGCACTGCCAGTCCTACTGTCACGCGTCTCCTTGCTACGGTTGTCACTGACCCTTCCTTTGAGTCCACTGCTGCGTCTGCTCTAGTTGCTGAGCTCGTCGACTTTGCTGCTCGCTGTCGCCTAGACTACGTCGCCAGTCTTGTTGCTGAGTCTGAGTCTGTCTGTCCTCCGTCCGTCGGGGGTGAGTGTGCCCTTGGCACGGACGTCTTTGAGGACAGGCAGGAGGAGTTCCAGTGCTTGGCCGCTGCTTCACCTCATCTCGTGTCCGTACTGCTTACCCCTGAGGGAGACCCGGATGCACTTGACATCCCGACTCCGCGCTCTTACGCGGAGGCGATAGAGGGTCCCTACTCCTCTCAGTGGCAGGCAGCTATGGACGCAGAGATGGCTTCCTGGAAGTCCACAGGCACCTACGTTGACGCTGTTCCCCCTCCTGGGGCGAACATCGTCAGTGGCATGTGGATTTTCAGGGTGAAGCGACCGCCGGGTTCTCCGCCTGTCTTCAAGGCGCGTTACGTGGCTCGTGGCTTCAGTCAGCGGCAGGGAGTTGACTACTTTCAGACCTTCTCTCCCACCCCGAAGATGACCACTCTTCGGGTACTGCTGCACGTAGCTGCTCACCGTGACTACGAGCTACACTCTCTTGACTTCAGCACTGCTTTCTTGCAGGGCAGCCTGCACGAGGAGATCTGGCTGCGTCGCCCACCTGGCTTCACTGGGTCTTTTCCTCCTGGCACCCAGTGGAGCCTACGGCGGCCAGTCTACGGTCTCCGCCAGGCACCGCGTGAGTGGCACGACACACTGAGGACTACACTTGCAGCTCTTGGGTTTGCTCGCTCTACTGCCGACCCGTCGCTGTTTCTGCGCACCGACACTTCTTTGCCGCCGTTCTACATCCTCGTGTACGTCGACGACTTGGTCTTTGCCACAGCTGACACTGCTGGACTAGCCCACGTGAAGTCCGAGCTGCAGAAGAGACACACGTGCACTGACCTGGGTGAACTGCGCAGCTACCTTGGCTTGCAGATCACTCGGGACAGAGCACGCCGCACCATTACCCTGACTCAGTCACACATGGTGCAGCAGGTCCTTCAGCGCTTCGGCTTCACGTACTCCTCGCCTCAGGCCACTCCTCTGCCTACTCGCCACTCGCTCTCAGCTCTGCCTTCGGATGAGTCCGTAGAGTCGAGTGGCCCGTACCCAGAGCTTGTTGGCTGCCTCATGTACCTGATGACCTGCACACGACCTGACCTTGCATACCCTCTTAGCATTCTTGCACGCTATGTTGCTCCTGGGAGACACAGACTGGAGCACATGGCTGCAGCTAAGAGGGTGTTGCGCTACTTGTGCAGTACGTCGGGCATGGGGCTTGTGCTTGGAGGGCAGAGTCCAGTGGTCCTTACTGGGCACGCAGACGCTTCTTGGGCTGACGACCAGGCTACGCAGCGGTCGTCACAGGGTTACACCTTCAGCCTTGGTTCTGGCTCTGTTTCGTGGCGGGCTACTCGCTCGTCTTCTGTTCTCGGCTCCAGTTGTGAGGCTGAGATCTACGCAGGAGCCATGGCTGCACAGGAGCTTCGCTGGCTCACCTACCTGCTGACTGACCTCGGAGAGTTGCCTCGTTCTCCTCCAGTGCTGTACGTAGACAACAAGGCCATGCTGGCCTTGTGTCGGGAGCAGCGACTGGAGCACAGAACGAAGCACATTGCTCTCCGCTACTTTCTTGCTCGTGAGCTGCAGCAGCGTGGTCAGCTGCGTCTTGCGTACGTGGCCTCTGAGGCCAACACTGCTGATATCTTCACCAAGGCACTTGCGCCTTGTGACCATCAGCGCTTCTGTACTCAGCTGGGCCTTGTGCCTACCTTGCCTCACTTGCTCACCTCTTGACCTTGCTTGTACTGTTACATATATATATACCTGCTCTTGTTTGTCTAGCCTTTTTTATATATATGTGTACTCCTGCTTGTGAACTGGCCTTGTGGCCTTGAACTTGTGCTCGGAATGTGTGGTGACTTTGTGATCCACCCTGAGCTTGTTTTTGCTTTGCTTTGCTTGACTGGTCTTGTGACCCCTTGTTCTCCCCCACTTTGCCTATGGGGGTGTGTCAGATTTATATAACATAGCTACTGTAGGCTATAGTGGGGTAGCACATATGGGGTACAGTTTTCTAGGGTTTGCTCCTTGTACCCAACTTTCACTTAGTCATTTCATTCCTCGTTTCTTCTCATCTCTCGCATTTGGATTGAACTTCTCCGGTTGCCTCGGACGTGCCGCCTCAAGATTCACTGTAGCCGCTGCCGCTGCTGCTGGGTGAAGTGTCGGTGTCGCCACTGCTGCCGCTGCCGTCGCTGCTGCATTTGCTGCTACGTTCGTTGCTGCTATGGTTCGCGAGAAGCTCCTCTATTCGCTGGAGTGCCGCTCGCGTCTGGTCCAGGCCGGTGTGTAACTCCGTAATTTTCCGTACGGAATTATCACCATTTTCCTCCATTTGGCAATTTACAGGAAAATGTGCGACGAAAATGATTGAATTCTAGGCGCTGGTCATCTCACTGTGAGTCGAACCGACTGTAGAAATGACGAGCGCTGTTTCTGTAGGTTGCGTAGTTCTCCCTTGGTCGAAATTCGCGTCTGATCTTGGCTGTTGAGAAGAAATTCGATCCGACGCTCCAAATTCCAAATTTTGTGGGCGAAATTCTCAGGGCCGTTGAGATTCGAATCGATCCGACGGTCGAACTTCCAACTTTTTCGCCACTGGACCTGAGGAGTGTTCGAAAACCGGTTCGAGGGGGACGTTAAAAAATAGCGCGGACTGGTTTACGTACCCGAAATCGGCGCTTTCCGTCGTCGCCCCCGCGTTTTTTAAAAGCTGGTTTTTAGCGGTCGAAAAACTTCGCGTCTAAACAGGCTCTGATAACCAAGTGTGGATCTAGGATCGAGCTCAGAAAAGAGAATTGTAATTGAATGCTCATGTGGGTACAACACGAGGCTATATATAGTCTCGACACAAGGCCAGTTACCCAGGTGTTACGCGAATGTTCTGAGGGTCGCGAAGCGTCCCGAACAAAACCTTCCTGAACTCAGTAGAAAGCAATTCGGTGGAAACCGAATAGGCTTGAGTTCGGTACACGTAACCTCGTTCGGTGCTATAACTATAATAAAATATAGGAATGCACCTAACCTAGGAAATCAAGCATATCTATGCATGATAAATAAAACCCAAGCTAGATATAGCATAATAAAGTCTAGGCAAGCTAGCAAAGCCAGCATAAGGCGTTGTACTCTCACAGTTGGGTCCTTTAGGATATCCTTCGTGAGCGATGAGACTTTCAGCGATGCAGATGTGGGGAGGGATTCGAGCCGGGACGTCAGTAACAGCCAGAGATAAAAGCAGGAGCGGTAAGGGTAAGGAAAGCAACATGCAGATACCGTTTATCTCATGGACCTTCCTGATGGTCAAGGTCCACTTGTCGATGCTGGCTTGACGCTCTATAACGTAAGCATTGTGATACTTAGTCATGTGATGCCCCTTGCATGACCCGCAGGTGAGCGCGGGATAGTCGACCAGCAGCTTCTTTCCTGGGTTTGACGGATCCGGAACCGCATGACGCCACAGGTCCTCGTCGTTCTCATGCTCGAACACCAGACCCCGCACCTTATCAGTGTCCATCCCCGTGACAGGGTCCAGCACTCTGTGGAAACCCACACCCTCGCTGAAGGCATGCTTCCCCTTCTTCATCAGCGTAACCTCCGTTAGCATTTTCCGGATCAGCTCGGGGGAGACACCCGCTGGGACCGACTTCAGTAGAGCCTCCACTGCATCCAGATTTATTTGCCTCTCGCGCCTGTAAACCGCGTTCTCCGGATGCTGCTAGTGAAGCGTCAGGGACACGCCGTTCTCCAACACGTGCTCGATCGAACGCATCCAGACAAAAGTCGCGTCTCTCGCATGCTGGAAGGTAACCTGAAGCCTGCCGTACCGCTTCTTTGACAGCCACGCCGGCAGCAGCTCCTGGTACGTCGTGGTCGTCTGAGCATCAGCTGTTAGTGAGGCCTTCCAGAAGTTCAGGTGCAAAACCACCGTAGGCTTTAACCTCTTGACCTCATCCTCCCATTTGATGGGGATGAGTAGCGTGATCGGGAAGCTGACCTGTGTGGTAAGAAGGTTGACTGCAGCCGGATCGAAGTCGTCTTCATCGTCGCTATCCCAGCATCCATCGTCCTCTGTGTTCTTGCTGCAGCCCACCGTGCCACGTTCAGGTACCTCAGCCGCGCGACCCGTTGGACCAGCGGTTGACGCGCTCTGCTGCGGGAGCGTAATCGGATCTTCCTCTTCCTCCCTGTCCTTAAGCTCGTTAACCTTCAGTGCAGACAAGCACTCCTGCAGGGAGACATTTGCCGTATCATCCAGTCCGCCAGTAGCCGTCTTTGGAGCCTGAGGCGAAGCTTGCGCTGAGACTAGCGGGCTCTTATCGGGAGAGTGTTCCGTGCTTGTCAGGGGGGTGTTGTCAGCCGTGATGTTAACCTTCCCTCCTAGCTTCCCCCCTTCCCGTCCATTGCGTCGACCAGCCGCCATTGTGCAATGATGGAAAAGGAGGAACATGCTTGTAAGGAAGCTTGATAAAAACCCTTTGCTGAGCACCAATATGACACGATGAATGTCTGTGACTTTGCTTAAGTAGTATGTTGCCTCCAATGCCTTGATGTTAGATATAGCCAGAGCTTTTAGCAAGGCATTATCAGTGCCGAAATGAATTCCCTGAACAATGGATACCGGTAACGAAATCTGCTTGTCTGACGGGTCAGGATCAAGAAGCCAATCCGCGTCAAGTGACCTGAACTCGGAGCTCCATGTTAAAACCTTGAAACCTGACGAAGCGGCTTGGACCTTTAACATCTTTATGTCTCTGGAACATAGGCCCTTTAAAAATGCTAAAAGAAGAAAGCAGATGATTTCATGAGCTGTACAGAGTTATGCTGGAACAAGTAGAGCTTTTTTGAATTTGATGTGGTGTACGCGATATGACGGAGCCAACCAGTTTTTTGGGAGATTTGTCAGCCTCTCCCCTTCCCCATTGGAAATTCCGCCTGTCACTCCACAAGTTTTCTCAGGCAAGACGACTGAGCCCAGACCCAGAAACACTTGCTATCAGACCAGACCAGATTCGCCGGAAAAGGCTTTGCTCTGACGGCAACGCATTTCCGTCGGACTGACTGTTGTTTCATGCGCAGGGCCTTCAGATATTCCGTTAAATATAAGCTTTAGTGTCTCGCGTAGCGTCGTCATTTATCTCGCGAAGCGTCGTCAGATATTCCGCTTTCAAGATGATATTAGTGAAGTTGCTGCTAGCATTGCTGCTGATCGCACCGCTCCGGTCCAATGCTGACGGAACAGAGTCAAGTAGGACAGATTCCGTCCATTCTAACAAAACCTTGGCGGAAGAGCACATTGCTTCTGTCATGATGGACTGGCTGGTGGAACGAGGAGTCACTGGACTGACTCCAAACTCCCCCTTGCAGGTACTTTCTACATCATCTAGTTACCCCAAGCTATTCTCGCGAAATCTGGACGTTTCTGCATTTTATTTCTTGTTTTTTTTTTTCCCCTCAACGATGCACCTTCCTCCTCCCGATCTCGCAACGTCACATACGTCGCATTCCCCTTCTCCTACGTCAGATTGTGGTGGGGAAACCACGTGGTAACCGCGGGTTGTCGCGTACAAGGTGCGATAGCATTGTGGATGAAACGACATGAAGGTGGGACAGCAATGCATGCAAAACAGCGTCATAACTTCAGTTTTCTCGCATGCCTACATCTAACGAAGGCGAGCATCTGCTCTCCTCCTTTCCGCCCTCATGTCGCTCATCCAGCACATCACTTGACCCACCAGCGCTCACAATCCCTAAGGCCCTCCCGCATGGCCCTCCCTCATCTTAACCATGATATTTCCATCGTAGAAACACGCGAATTTGTTTAAAACGACCCCCTCGTTTCTACTCCCTCACTCCCTTCCTTCCTTCTACCCACACACCCTCCCCTTGCCCCACCCGTTCCCCAGACGCGGCCTCTCCGTCGTAGCAGCGCGCGATCTAGTCGAGGGAGAACCGCTCTTCTCCCTCCCCCCCTCCGCCTTCATCTCCCCAGAACAACCTATCACTCTCCCCTACCCGTACCCCCTCACGCCCGACGTCTCGCCTCTCTCCGGGTGGACGGCCTTCTCCATCCTGGCGGCGTGGATTCTGAGGGAGAAGCGCAAGGTGGAGAGCGGTGAGGGGTCGCAGTGGGGCGTGTATGTGCGCTCGCTGCCTGAGTACGTGCCGCTGCCGGTGTTTTTTCCGGACGATTTGATTCAGGAGTTTGAAGTGCAGAGCATGATCGACCATGTGAGTGCGTGGGTGGGTTGGTGAATGAGTCGGGAGTGAGTGCGTGTGTGAGTGGGTGAGCAAATGGGTGGGTGAGTGGGTGAACGGTTGAGTGAGAGAGTGAGTGGGTGAGTGAGAGAATGAGTGGGAGAGTGTGAGAGTGAGTGGGTGAGAGAGAATGAGTGGGAGAGTGTGAGAGTGAGTGGGTGACGTTCCCGTCCTTCCCTGTTCCCAAATGCTACACCTCCTTTCTCCCCACCTTCCCTCCTTCAGGCCTTCTCCTACCGAGAAACGTTCAAGTCAGAGTACGAGCGGTGTGACAAGGCAGCTATCGGCAATGCGGGTGAGGAGGAGTTCATGTGGGCCGTGGCTGTCGTGTCCTCCCGGGCCTTCAGCAAAACAGCCAGCAGTAGTGCAGGCAACAACACTGGAAACAGCAGCACCTGCAGCCATGGTAACAGCAGCGAAGACAACAGCAGTGACACCAACAGTAATAGCGGCGATGACAGCGGGAGCAGCAGCAGCAGCAGTGGTGGTGGCAAGAGCTGCAGCAGCGGTAGCAGCAGCAGCGGGTCCAGTGAGGCACAGTATGTGACGGCGCTGTTCCCCTTGGCAGAGCTGTTTGACCACCACGCTGCCAACACCATGGGCTGGCAGGTCAGTGGGTGCTTCGGCTTCACGTGAGTGGGCTTCTGAGTAGAGTAGAGGTGCTGTCCCATTTGTGATGCTGTCCCAGCTCTCTGATTTGCTTCCTGTGCTGTCTGTCATCCCTCGTTTTGGCAATCAATTCACTCTTTTCACACCCTTTTCACATCCTTTGCATACCCTTTGCACTAACAGACGGACGAGCAGACCGACACCATCGTCGTTCGGAGCTACGCCGCCCTGCCAGCTGGCGGCCAGCTGTACAACAGCTACGGGACAAAAAGCACCGACATGTTCCTGCAGGCGTACGGCTTCGTGCCGGCCGACAACCCGCACGACTCGTTCCAACTCACCGCCTCCGAAGCTGACCTGGCAGAGATATACTATAAGCACTATGCGAACGTGACTGTAAAGGAGGGGAGAAAGGGCATGTTCGACCTGTGGGCGGAGTATCTGCTAAGGAGGACGAGCGAGGATGTGAGGGCAGCGAAAGAGAAGGTGGAGGAGGAGGTGGGGGTGATTGGCGGGCCAAAAGCAGATGTGTTTGGGGAGGGCAGTGCGCATGGGGTGTGGGCAGGAGGGCAGGTGGACCCGCGCATGCTCCTCTTCCTCGCGTCGCTGTGGCACGTGTTTGGCTACGGGGAAGGTGCGTGGCTCCTGTGCCGTAATTTGGATGGCTTGCGTTTGCGTCCAGAGAAGGTATATTGTTCTTTGCCATGGTTTACAATTTTGCATAATCTCCCTTCATATGTTTAACCTGCTCATGCCTGTTTTCTTTCTTAAACATTCACTTTACCCTCCGTTACCCAACCCTCGTTTTTTTGGGGCCCCCCATGCTGTCACAACTACTACCAGAGCCCAACTACTCAGGTTTGGCCCAAGCCTCAGTGTGGTTCGGCTGGCACATCTACAGTGGAACGTGCGCTGACATGGCCCAAACCATAGGCCTGACCGACCACGAGCTCACGAGCCTCCTCGCCGCAGCTGATCTGGTTCGGGATGAGGTTCGGCAGGCCCTGGCGAGCTGGTCCACGCCTATCGACGAGGATCGGCGACGCCTGAAGCAGCTGGAGAAGTGCTGGTGGGTGGATGGGAAGATCGAGAAGATGGAACGGAGGAAGAGGAAAGAGAGGAAGTGGGAGAAGGCGAGGAAGGGGAAGAGGAGGTGTGCACAAAGGACGTGGTTCAATCACTCATGGAAAGGGAGCTGGTGCTACAGTACCGTATCGCAAAGAAGAAGCTGCATGAAGTTTACGATCGGCTAGAGGAGGGGTGCTCGTCTCTCTTGCAGTCAGAGTCTCCAGAATCTAATTCCGCAGAGGCGGCATCAGAAGGGTTGAAGGGATTGTTACCAGAGCTGACTGTGTCGGCTCCACATTTGCCTGCAGAGCAGCATGACGAGCTTTAGGGTTACATTTTCATTGCCAGCTTGTACACTTACTATTGTTGATTGTGTTGTCAAGGGACTTCGGTGGAAACTTGTGGATTTGAGATGTTGATCTCCAGAGCTTTGGAAAAAATGGAGCACAGAATATCTTATACGGCATAATTATTTGTTTTTTATCTCTACATTCCTAAACCATCTATTATGGTGGAACAACATTGGCGTAAATAAAAGGAATTCTAAAGAATTTCGAGTCTGCTGATTGGGTGACTAGTTGGTGGGAAACTGTCATGTGGACCCGGCTAGGTCACCCGCAATGCTGTCCAGTCACCATGACAAACGACAACTGCGACAACCTGCACGTCCACAAGCTGAAACATCACTCCAGTGGGGCACTAGGAGACACAGAAGACGGAGACCACAAACAGCGGAGCCAATCCTTTGATATATGCACTGTACAGTCTATCAAAATCATTAGAAAGAGAACATTTCATCCTCTGATGTATCTAATGGAAGACTATCTAAGTAGTGCTTCTCCTCTACAATATTATCTCTAAATGCAGTATCTACATGATATCCGATAGCGGCCTGCCCTCCACTTCGCACATCCCCTTTATGCTGAAACAAGGACGGTTGGTGTACATATGCTTGACGCCTTTTTTCCGTCAAATACCTATGGATGAGCAGGTCCATTGGTGCAGCAAACCAATTTTCCTCCACGAAGGAAACGATGGGTGCAGCCGCAGTTGAGTTGAAGAGCAGAGCCTGCGCACAGCAGGGAACGAGGTACTTGTTGCCGTGCATGATTGGCCAGAAATATGAAGCTGGATGGTAGAGAGAGAGCAGGTCCCAATCTGGCTTGTCTTTGAGATCCTTGGAGATGAATCTGTCAATCCCAAGGTCCCACATTCTGACTGGCAGCGTGTCGTCTTGTAACAGGAGGATGTGACGTGCCTTTGTAGCCATGCATTCCCTCATGACGTCGACGAAATCCGGTGCCAGCTTGGCATGCCACCGCCACTTCTGCCATCCGTCCCTTTCCACATGCTGGCGTGGCACCATCCGGAGCAGCTGATCTGGATCGTTTAGAAGGTTGCACGATGCTTGATTGGCTGTGATGACATGGACAGGAATGCTCAAGTTAGCGGAAGCTTCAGTGATGGAGCGCGTGTGCGGCTCGACGAGGTAATTCAAGGACGAGGAAGAATGAATGGCTTCAAGGAGAGATCTGGCATAGTCGCTGGTGACATTGGCTTCCTGTGCATACGCACTCACTACTTGATCCGGTATTCTGTATTCTTTTTCACTCCGGCCTTGCCGAATCAACCTCCTGAAGTACGACCTTCCTTCCGAGGCGCTGCTCCCGGTTCCGTCGATGCTCTCATCCGCGTTAGTACTAGCTTCTCCGCTCAAACCGCCGGATGGAAGTTTATCAACGTTACACCCGGCACTGTACACGACGATTCTCACTGCCCCCTCTTTCAAATGCCCTTTCGCTCTCCGCTCGTCCAGCGCCTTCAAAAGCTCCACCACACGATCAGCAGATAGTGCTGCTTCCTCCACCGTGCGATCATCATCCGACGGCTGAGATTCTGAACTTTGAGGTGGCGTGTCGCGCTGAGGAACGCGCGGGGAGGACGGGATGGCGATGCACAAGCCGCCGTCGCGAGCCATGTCGCTCGTGGAAGCAGCTTTGCCGAAGCTAACGGCGCCGCTGATGTCGGTCTGGTCATTTCCCGTAACATCATTGCCTTCGGTCCTTGCTTCTCTGAACGAAGATCGTCGTTCCGAGACGGAAACCGCCGCGGAAATGGTGACGCCTCCGCGGAAACCGTTGTGGAGATGATGAGAATTTGATTTGCCGAGCAGACTTGGTGGAGGGGAGAAAATGCAAAGCATTGCCGCGGAGCTAACCATGACGACGGCGAATAACACGCGCGCTGCTCGAAAACAAGCTAGACGCCCTGGATATCCTGGTTTTCTGGATAAAGTAGTAATATTACCGCGGCTGTTTACTACTGGCGGCATCAAGCCTTGAGATTCAACATCTGCGGGTCTAGTTTCCTCTCTACAGGGACGCCGAAGTTTTTCATCAACTAGTAATTCCGGCCGCATCAGATTAATGATAGGCATGTTAATAGCGCGCGGAAAGAACTTCTATAGTCACTTATACTAAAACGGTGGTCAAATCGATAGGAGATCTCCTAAAACGGTGTCACTTGTTCTAATGCTGTATGAAACACAGACAGGCGAGAAAAAAAATTGCTGGTTGCATGATATCATTCCTGACAACTCCTGACACATAGGAGGGTGGAGAGTGATGTTAGAGAATTGGCAGAAAAGCTGGTTGAGGGACGACCGAGGGAAAATGGGAAGTAACGGAAGGGCGTGCACGCAAGGATGAAAGAGGAACGCGCTGAGAACCCTGGAATCGACTCATTGAAATTCAAGACTCGATGTTTACGTATTTGCGAAACATGTGTCGATCCAACACCTGGTAACAATCTCAGCGTATTTCCGTGGTTTGCGATTTTTGTATAGTAGTTCGTGAAATGGTAATCAGGTACACTGCGTTCGTCAGGTTACATATAATTGATCCGAGCCAGAACAATACGACCCGCTGATCGTTGCAAAGTGCGCTTGAACGCGCTCCAGTCAGAAAGGATAGAGCACAGAGTTTCGGTCGGATCGAGGGAGGATGAAGGAGAGAGTCACGCATATTTGACCGTGTCCCTTGACGCTTCGAAGGAGAATTGGTTCAGGAGGCTCGACAATCTGGCTAGGTGTCGCTTCGGTCCGGGCCCTCCTGACCTGCCCTTGTCTCACCGCGAAATCATCAACCTCCACCCTATCGCCCTCACCCAGAAGCAGCAATGTGCTCTCCCCCAGCCAGACCAAAAGGGCAAATCCAATCCCCCAAAGCCAGTGCCGCGTTGAAGTGTTGCGTGGAGAAAAGAGAGACACGACATGCCACCACAACCCGAACAAAACAAAAAGAGACTGTTTATCGTGCAGGTTGTCTAGATGTAGACAATACACCTTGTTTCACGCTACATTGGCTTAGGCTGTATTGACGAACCGGTTTGTAGAACACAAAAGTGTCCATAACGATGCTAGCACGCTGCGTATAAGCAGAATTTGCCGCACTCAGACATATCTGATAGCACGGTTTCCTTCCTAAACCATTGTGTACTTTTTGACATTTGTCGCCCATTATGCATTTGCCTGCCATCTTTCTAGGGTTGGGTTACTTCCACCAGCCTAGAAAACCCAAGCACAGTTGCAAGTGCTTACGGTTGTGATAAGGTCTCGAAACAAGGTATGCTTTGATTCACTCCAAGGTCCTGCACACCCATACTTACTCCTCCATGTGATTTTCAAATCCAGAGCTGCTATGTTAATATACAAATAAGCTGTTATGAAGTGACACAACCAAAGACGTAGCATAATTGGTAATCTGATAACAAAATTGGCTTTTCGGCCCCAGCCAGTGAGGGTTATTGCAGCACATGTATAACAGGCCATCAGATTCACTTTTAGGGACGTTGATGCATCAAGGTCCCTGTGAAAAAAATCCTGAATTTTCAGGGTTCCTAAAAAAAAAAGCCTGAATTTTCAGGGTTCCGGAAAACAAAAGCCTGAATTTTCAATCACATCATGCAATTGAGCAAGAGGGTAGCCTTTACGAACATGGTAGTAGAGGGATTCGAGCCGGAAACCCTTACCATTCGGTATCTACTTCGCTAACCACTAAGCCAGTTCATCGAGTCAACGATCAGTATTTTTTACACAAGATTTAATTATGTGGAAATGTTGGTTGACTTATTGTCTCGGGTGTTTTACGGGAAGGATTGAGAATGTGCATTCAGTGTACACTTCGATAAAAGTCTGAAACATCAGTGTTAGCTATGAAGTAAAGGCTGAAAAAATCAGTGTCACAAAAATCTCAACACTGAAAATTCAGTGTAGGTACACAAAACTAGGCTGAAAATCAGGAATTTCAGGGAAAAATTCATGATATCGTAGGGCCTGATGTATAATAGTACGCAACCCATACGCCATTTATATGTTATTGGGTCATACGACATAATGCATGATATGAAACATACCATATGAATGCCAATCTACTTGGTGCCATAAATTGGAATGGATTTGTCGATATCATATAAAATAGCGCGCCCAACAAAATTGTACATAGCGCGCTACGCTGGCCACTTAAATCTCCTTACTTTGCATCATCCTACATTCACGTATAACACTGCTCATCCACCTTATGGTTGCTCATCCCGTTACCACCTCACTGGATCAAGATCCGCTACCATTCGCGCCAACGTGTCCGAGCCATACACCTAGATTGGTAAACCGCGACCATACCAGACGCTTGAGTTGTTTCGAAACCTATGTATAAGCAGCCAAAAAATTACGAGTTGCCGTTACTATGGTTTTTTTGTACTCGAAGTTCGCTAATGTATTCATTCACGTTTCATCCTTTCCATATTGTTAATCAAATGTTGCTCGCTCTCTCACTCGGGCTTGCAAGGTATTTACAAAAATAATCAATCTCTCGGACCATACACTTTTTCTCGTTCCGTTTGATTTATATTTATTTTTCTATTTGTTTTGGTGGGCAGGGGGGGTTGGATTGAATCCTCATGAAGCCGCCATATGATGACTGAACGCGCATCGCTCCAGTGATCGGCAACACAAGCACCATCAGCACCTTCAGTAATGACAATCATCACATGGACTACTACAACATCTCGACATGACCGTGCGGAGCAACGCTCTGTTGCAGCCAACAATGGTCTGGTGGTGAACGTGTCAAACTTATATGCTATAGTCTTTCTAGGCTGTAGTGGGGTAGACAGTATGGGGTACAGCTTTCTCGGGTTTCATATTTGTACCCAACTCATTTCCTAGTTCATCATTCATTCCTCATCTCTTCACATGGTATCAGAGCTTGTTGGCTGCCTCATGTACCTGATGACCTGCACACGACCTAACCTTGCATACCCTCTTAGCATTCTGGCACGCTATGTTGCTCCTGGGAGACACCTCCCTGAGCACATGGCTGCAGCTAAGAGGGTGTTGCGCTACTTGTGCAGTACGTCGGGGCGCACAGCGGGCAGAGAACCGCCGCGCGCCACGGGGCGCACGGCGGGCAGAAAACCGCCGCGCGCCTCGGGGCGCACGGCGGGAAGAAAAACTGCCGCACGCCACGGGGCGTGCGGCACAGAAGGTAGTAGTGGAAGTTGCAGCGGAAGCAACGAGGTGGTGAGCCCACCCACAGGATCGATCCAAGGGGATCGACCTGCTCTGATAGCATGTGAAAATAGTAGGAAGAAGAGAGGATGCACTAGCAAGAATGAGGATACAAATAGCAAACCCTAGAAGGGTTGTACTCGCTATAGAGCACCCCACTACAGGCTAGAGCATAATATTCTGACAGCTCACCTACCTGCTGACTGACCTCGGAGAGCCGCCTCGTTCTCCTCCAGTTCTGTACGTAGACAACAAGGCCATGCTGGCCTTGTGTCGTGAGCACAGACTGGAGCACAGAACGAAGCACATTGCTCTTCGCTACTTCCTTGCTCGTGAGCTACAGCAGCGTGGTCAGCTGCGACTTGCTTACGTGGCCTCTCAGGCCAACACTGCTGATATCTTCACCAAGGCACTCGCGCCTTGTGATCATCAGCGCTTCTGTACTCTGTTAGGTCTTGTATCTACTTTGCCTCACTTGCTCACTTCTTGACCTTGCTTGTACTTTGACCTATACATACTTGGACTTGCATGTTTAACTTTATATATATATCTCTGTATGTGAACTGGCCTTGTGGCCCTTGAACTTGTGCTTAGAATGTGTGGTGACGTTGTGATCCACCCTGAGCTTGCTGTGCTTTGCTTGACTGGTCTTGTGACCCCTTGTTCTCCCCCACTTTACCTATGGGGGTGTGTCAAACTTATATGCTATAGTCTTTCTAGGCTGTAGTGGGGTAGACAGTATGGGGTACAGCTTTCTAGGGTTTCATATTTGTACCCAACTCATTTCCTAGTTCATCATTGATTCCTCATTTCTTCACAGAACGAATGTTGCATCATAGGGCAACTACGAGCCTCTAATGCAAAAAAGAGGGGCTACGTTTCGAGAATAATAGTGTGTTGATTAGGTCAAGGGGAGGGGTACAAGAACAACATCGAGTGAATTTCTGTACCCCCTAGTTCTAACACCCATATAGCCTAGACAACATAAGCATATCTGTTTTGACACACCCCCATATGCGAAATGGGGGATAGCCAGAGAAAGCAACGGTCACAAGACCAGTCAAGAGAAACGACAAAACAAAGCAAGCTCAGGGTGGATCACGAAGTCACCACGCATTCTGAGAATAAGCAAGTGGCCACAAGGCCAGTTCACATGCAAAGTTATACATATAAAGGAGAACAAGCAGTACAGTGATCACAACCTAGCAAGTGTAAGCATGCAGGTAAAAGTATATAGATCACAGTACAGGCAAAGCCAAGAAGTGAGCAAGTGAGGCGAAGTAGGCACAAGGCCTAGAACAGTACAGAAATGCTGATGATCACAAGCGCTGAAGTGCCTTGGTGAAGATATCAGCAATGTTGGCCTGAGAGGCCACATAAACAAGACGAAGCTGACCATGCTGCTGCAACTCTCGAGCAAGGAAGTAGCGGAGAGCGATGTGCTTCGTTCTGTGCTCCAGTCTGTGCTCCTGACACAAGGCAAGCATGGCCTTGTTGTCGACGTACACAACTGGAGGAGAACGAGGCGCCTCTCCCAAGTCGGTCAGCAGGTAGGTGAGCCAGCGTAACTCCTGTGCAGTCATGACCCTTGCGTAGACCTCAGCCTCACAACTGGAGCTGAGAACAGAAGACGAGCGGATAGACCGCCACGAAACAGAGCTGGAGCCAAGGCTGAAGGTGTAACCCTGTGACGACCGCTGCGTAGCCAAGTCGTCAACCCAAGAAGCGTCTGCGTGACCAGTGAGGACAACTCGAGCCCGTCCTTTAAGCACGAGCCCCATGCCCGACGTACTGCACAAGTAGCGCATCACCCTCTTAGCGGCCTTCCAGTGCTCTGGTCGGTGTCTCCCGGGCGCAACGTAGCGTGCCAGGATGCTAAGAGAGTAAGCAAGGTCAGGTCGAGTGCAGGTCATCAGGTACATGAGGCAGCCCACAAGCTTTGGATACGGGCGACTCGGCTCTACGGACTCATCCGAAGGCAGAGCTGAGAGCGAGTGATCGGTAAGCAGAGGAGTGGACCGTGGCGAGGAGTACTGGAAGTCGAAGCGCTGAAGGACCTGCTGCACCATGTGTAACTGAGTCAAGGTAATGGTGCGCCGTGCTCTGTCCCGGGTGATCTGCAAGCCAAGATAGCTGCGCAGCTCACCCAGGTCTGTGCACGTGTGTTTTTCTGCAGCTCCGACTTCACATGGGCGAGTCCAGTAGTGTCAGCAGTGGCAAAGACCAAGTCGTCGACGTACACGAGGATGTAGAACGGCGGCAGTGAAGTGTCGGTGCGCAGAAACAACGACGGGTCATTAGTCGAAGGAGCAAACCCAAGAGCCGCAAGTGTCATCCTCAGTGTGTCGTGCCACTCGCGAGGCGCCTGGCGGAGACCGTAGACTGGCCGCCGGAGGCTCCACTGGGTACCTGCAGGAAACGACCCAGTGAAGTTAGGTGGGCGGCGCAGCCAGATCTCCTCGTGCAGGCTGCCCTGTAGGAAAGCAGTGCTGAAGTCAAGAGAGTGAAGCTCGTAGTCACGCTGAACGGCGACGTGCAGCAGAACCAGAAGAGTGGTCATCTTCGGGGTAGGGGAGAAGGTCTGGAAGAAGTCAACTCCCTGTCGCTGACTGAAGCCTCGTGCAACGTAACGCGCCTTGAAGACAGGCGGAGAACCTGGTGGCCGCTTCACCCTAAAAATCCACATGCCACTGACGATGTTCGCCCCAGGTGGGGGAAACTCGTCGACGTAAGTGCCTGTGGACTTCCACGATGCCATCTCTGCGTCCATGGCTGTCTGCCACTGAGAGGATTAGGGACCCTCAATCGCCTCTTCATAAGAGTGTGGGGTCGGGATACCTGGTGCATCCGGGTCTCCCTCAAGTGCAATCAACATGGACACGAGATGAGGTACAGCAGCTGCAAAGCACTCAAAGTCCTCCTGCCTGTTCTCAAGGACATCCGTGCCAAGAGCACACTCACCCCCGACGGACAGAGGACAGACAGACTTAGACTCAGCAACAAGACTAGCGGCGTAGTCGATGTGACACGCGGCAGCAAGGCAACAAGCTGAGCGACTAGGGCAGACGCAGTAGTGGACTCAAAGGAAGGGTCAGTGACAACATTGGCCAGAAGACGTGTGACAGTAGGACTAGCAGCACGAAGTGAGTCAAACTCAGGGTCCGGTCCGTTAGCAAGAGAGGACGCAGGAGGAGGACGCTGACGCGGAACACGACGACCAGTGCGAACAACGCGAACAGGCAACGCAGGACGAGACGCAGGCTCACGATGCTCTGTAAGACTGCCTGGCTGCTCAGTGTTAGGAGAAGGAGCCGGCAGTGGAGAGGCTGGCAGTAGCTGTGGCTGTGAGCGGTCGGGCGGTGGACACAGTAAGGAAGGAGTAAGGTGAGTAGAAGGCGGGAGACCAATAACCTGCTGAAGCAGTGGAACGAAGTACGGTCGCAGCCGCACAGTGCCTCCAGAACCAGCTCCGACAGCACCAACACCCCAAGGGCCAGCACCTCCAGCTCCAGGGCCTCCAGCAGCTCCAACGCCTCCAGCAGCTCCAGCTCCAGCAGCTCTAGCACCTCTAGCAGCTCCAGCTCCTGCAGCACCCCCAGCTCCAGCTCCTGCAGCACCCCCAGCTCCAGCAGCTCCAGTACCTCCAGTACCTCTAGTACAAGCACCTCCGGGACCAGTGGCTCCAGCACCTCCAGCAGCTCCAGCTCCAGCAGCACCTCCAGTACCTCCAGGACGAACACCTCCGGAACCAGCGGCTCCAGCACCTCCAGCAGCTCTAGCTCCAGCAGCACCTCTAGCTCCAGCAGCTCTGGTACCTCCAGTACGAGCACTTCCGGGACTAGCGGCTCCAGCACCTCCAGCAGATCCAGCTCTAGCAGCACCACTCCAGAGGCTCCAGCGCCGAGCAAACCACTCCCGCAGATGCAGTGGAGAGAGAGACTCGCGTCATGACAAGAAACCCGAAGGACCTCCAGGCTCAGCACACTCGGGCTCAGTACCCCCAGGCTCAGCACCTCCAGGCTTCACACGCTCAGGCTCCGCACCCGCAGGCTCAGTACCCCCAGGCTCTGCACCCTCAGACTCAGCAACCCCAGGCTCAGCACCCCCAGGCTCCGCACACTCACGCCCAGCACACCCAGGCCCCGCACTCGCAGGCTCAGCACCCCCAGACACAACACCTCTAGCAGCACCAGATTCGACAGCTACCTCGACAGGCTCGACAGGGTCTACCTGGGACACACCTGAGGGAGCAGGACCCTGAGAGGGGAGAGGGTCTACTGGAGGAGGACCTGGTGCGAGGAAGAGCGGTGGGGGAGGGAGAGGGGCAGTGCGGTAGGGGAAGAGACGATAAAAAGGAACCGACTCGTCAAACGTGACGTACTGAGAGGACATGACACGGCGCGAGGTGGGGTGGTAAAACTGCCAGCCAGGCGCGTCAGGGAGAAAGCCAAGGAAGATGCAGGGAACGGCGCTGGAGGAGAGCTTGTCCGCGGAGGTATCACGGACAAAAGCACAACATCCCCAGACCCGGAACACCGACGCATCGCCAACCTCCCCCGTCCAACGCAGTGTGGGCAAGGTCTCCCCCGTCCAACGCAGTGTGTGCGCAGCGTACTGGACTGCAAATGGCCACAAAAAATGGGGGGCAGCCGCATGGATCATGGAGGTGCGAGCGATCTTTATGACTAAGCCAATGTGGCGCTCAGCAACCCCATTCTGCTGCAGAGAGGCCGGAAGCGTGAACGTCTGGTGAATGCCCTCCGCACGACAAAAGCCCCGCAAGAGGTCGGAGGAAAACTCACCACCTCTGTCAGAGTGCAGACGCAGGACAGGAAGGTCCGTCTCAAACCGCTCGCGGAGCTGGAGACGAACAGCGCGGATCCAGGGGATCAGAACATCAGGGACCTCCCCCTTGCGGCGCAAGGGGAAGACCGTGGTGTAACGCGTGTAGTCGTCGACAACCAGCAGAAAGTACCGCTCGTGGCCCTGTCCATGGATGCGGGCTGGGCCCCACACGTCCAAGTGGAGAGTCTGCAGGGGAGCCTCTGTCGGGGGGAACGAGGAGGAGTGAGGAGCGGCGCGCTGCCGCCCCTCGACACAGGGAAGGCAGGGAGGGGCAGGCGAGGGTGGGAGGGGAGGCAGAGACCTGGGAAGAATAGAGACAAGGAGACGGGAGTGCATGCCACGGAGGCGTGCCACAGAAGGGTGACCAAGGCGGTGGTGCCAAAGAAGCGTCTGGTGCGACAGGGCGCGTCACGAGCAGGGGGCCGCAAGCTGACCTGACACAGACGTAGACGCAGCTACCTGAGGAGGCGCAGTAGTCAGTGTGTACAGACTCGACCCAGGCTGACGGGTGAACTTGGCCAGGTGCCTGCCAGTCCGGGAGCACGTACAGATCGCCACACGCTGTCCTCCAGGGGTGAAGGTATCGACCCACTGATCCCGAAGGACTGCGTTGCTCACCAAGTTCATAGAGAACGAGGGGAGGTGGAGACCTGACAGTGAGCAAGACGGAACCGCTGGAGAAGGCAGAACAGTGGAGGAACGTGCAAGGACTGGGCCCCCAGAGGGGTCAGCTAGAGAGACAGCAACAGGTGCAGAGAGTGGTGTGACTGAGGTACTGTCGCAAAAGAAACAGCGAGAAGCACCTGAGTCAAGTGTGAAGGTGTGCAAGGCCGAAGCAGGCGCAGTACCAGTGAGAGCAGACTCACCAACACCTAGAGCAGCAGACTCACTAGCACCTAGAGCAGCAACCTCTATACCTGGGTCTGGCGGCATACACAGGTAACAGTCACCCTCTGCACTAACAGTCAATGCATACATGGCAGATAGTATAGCATCATAATCAAGAGCAAAGATGTCTACACCCTGCTTAAGCAACTCTGCCCAGCAGGGGAGCTGAGCCGCGTCTGGAAACTCTGTGCGGAAGGCATCGGTAAGACGAGAGAAGCTGCGGTACTGAGTGTGGAGCTTCCCGCATGACTGACCAGTGCGGTCACCTGTGCGAATGACATACGGGCAGGGACCACTACCCCCAGCCGCCCCATGCTGAGCAAACCACTTACGTAGCTCCTGGGGCGAAAGCTGCCGCTGCTGCTGCCTCTGACCACCACCCATGCCTCCCCTCTGA
The DNA here is from genome assembly GCA_947471745.1 of Closterium sp. Naga37s-1. Taxonomy (NCBI): domain Eukaryota; kingdom Viridiplantae; phylum Streptophyta; class Zygnematophyceae; order Desmidiales; family Closteriaceae; genus Closterium; species Closterium sp. Naga37s-1. The sequence goes on from CANJKZ010000068.1 coordinate 4,582,088, forward strand.
CTCGTACCATCCCGGCCGCCACCACTGCCACCGCCTCCACTCCCGCTGCCGCCACCACTGCCGCCGCCACTACCGCCACTGCCGCCACCACTGCCGCCACCTACACCTCCACCCCCACCACCACTCCCTCCGCCACCGCCGCCCCCTCCACCGCCTCCACCGCCCCCACCACCGCCTCCATCTCTGCCGCCCCCACCGCCCCTGCCTCCCCTGCCCGTGCCGCTGCGGCGCCTCCCACTAGGGGCAGACGCAGCTCCTACCTCCTCAGCACGATGGTAGTCAACAGTTGTAGCAGTGGCGACTGAGGGGAGAAGGGGGGAGGGCGAACACCCCTCAAAGAAGGGGGTGCGAGGAGTGCCACGAGAAGCGCCTACAGCGACTATGCTAGTCTCAGCTGCAAGGAGGTGCTTCTCGAGCAGGTCGACAGTGAGGGTGGTGGGGTCAACGGCTAGAAGGAGGTCCCTGACAGCGCTAAGAGAGTCAGGGAGGCGGGTGACTATGAAGTAGAGAGTGATGTACATGGGAGGAGGGTTCTTGGTGAGAAACTCGGCGGGAAGCGCAGCGCGGTAGCGAGTGTCACTAGTACAAAGGTGAGTGACGAGGTCGGCTACTGTGGCAAAGGCGGACAGCTCTGGGAACAGGTAGGGCAGGAGAAGGCGGCCTCGAGCAGTAGTGGTCGGGGAGGAGTAACGAGCGACTACAGCGTCGTACAGTGCTTTCGCAGTCCGAAGTGAGCGCGTTCGGCTAACGGCACGTGGTTGCGAATGGCTAAGCGAGCAGCAGCGTCACGAGTAAGCCACTGTGAGCAAGTCGTACTGTCAGCTGTGGCGGCAGGGGCGAGAGAGGCGCCAGACGTGAGGTCAAACAGTGAGACTCCGTCCTTGGAATTGCTCAGTAAGAACAGTTGTAGGTCGTCGAACCACGCATCAAACTCTATCGGGCGGCCCTCCGGATCGAATGTGAGGACACTGAGCGTGGCCATAGTGGGCAGAGCGGTCGGGCGCGCTAGTAGCAGAGCAGCACGCAGGTAGGGCAAAGCAGGGCGGTGGCCAGCAGGGCGACTCTCAGAGCAGTAGCGCGGAGTAGGGCAGGGTGGCGCGGCTGTTAGCGGCGCTCAGGCAGGGCGGTGCGGCCAGCATGGGCAGTGCAGTAGGGTAGTGCAGTGCAGGGCGGCCAGTAGGGCAGTGCAGGGCAGTGACCAGCAGGACAGTGCAGGCCAGCAGGGCAGTGCAGGGCGGCTCTCAGTAGGGCAGGGCGGCGCGGGCCAGCAGTGCAGGGCAGTGCAGGGCAGTGCAGGCCAGTAGTGCAGGCCAGCAGTGCAGGGACCGGCAGGGCAGTGCAGGCCAGCTGGGCAGTGCAGGGCGGCGCTCAGTAGGGCAGGGCGGCGCGGGCCAGCAGTGCAGGGCATTGCAGGCCAGTAGTGCAGGGCAGTGCAGGCCAGCAGGGCAGTGCAGGGCGCCGCTCAGTAGGGCAGGCCAGTAGTGCAGGCCAGCAGTGCAGGGACCAGCTGGGCAGTGCAGGCCAGTTGAGCAGTGCAGGGCGGCGCTCAGCAGGGCAGGGCGGCACGGGCTAGCAGTGTAGGGCTGTGCAGGCCAGTAGTGCGGGGCAGTGCAGGCCAGCAGTGTCACAAGGTATGAAACGAGAAATGACTAGAAATAGGGCAGTACAAGGTTTGTATAGGCAAAACATAACAATATTGTACCCCATAAGGAGTGCCCCACTACAGCCTATAATATAGTTCTGACACACTTCCATAGGCAAAGTGGGGGACAAGCAAGAGAACAAGGCAAGGTCAAGCTCAGGGTGGATCACAACGTCACCACGCATTCTGAGCACAAGTACAAGGCCATAAGGCCAGTTCACTTGCAGGATCATAAATCAAGGTGAACAAGCAAGACAGTGATCTCAACCTAGCAAGGGCAAGCATGCAGGTGCAGGTATATATAGATCACAGTACAAGCAAAGTCAAGAGGTAAGCAAGTGAGACCAGGTAGGCACAAGACCTAACATAGTACAAAAACGCTGATGATCACAAGGCTGAAGTGCCTTGGTAAAGATATCAGCAGTGTTGGCCCGAGTGGCCACGTAAGCAAGACGAAGCTGACCCCGCTGCTGGAGTTCTCGAGCAAGGAAGTAGCGCAGAGCAATGTGCTTTGTTCTGTGCTCCAGTCTGTGCTCCTGACACAAGGCAAGCATGGCCTTGTTGTCGACGAACAGAACTGGAGGAGAACGAGGCGCCTCTCCCAAGTCGGTCAGTAGGTAGGTAAGCATGCGTAACTCCTGTACAGCCATGGCCCCAGCGTAGATCTCAGCCTCACAACTGGAGTTGAGAACCGAAGACGAGCGGGTAGACCGCCACGAAACAGAGCCGGAACCAAGGCTGAAGGTGTAACCCTATGACGACCGCTGCATAGCCAAGTCGTCAACCCAAGAAGCGTCTGCGTGACCAGTGAGGACAACTCGAGCCCGTCCTCCAAGCACGAGCCCCATGCCCGACGTACTGCACAGGTAGCGCAACACCCTCTCAGCTGCATCCATGTGCTTTGGTCGGTGTCTCCCAGGAGCTACATAGCGTGCCAAGATGCTAAGAGGGTATGCCAGGTCAGGTCGAGTGCAGGTCATCAGGTACATGAGGCAGCCAACAAGCTCTGGGTACGGGCCACTCGGCTCTACGGACTCATCCGAAGGCAGAGCTGAGAGCGAGTGGCGAGTAGGCAGAGGAGTGGCCTGAGGCAAGGAGTACGTGAAGTTGAAGCGCTGAAGGACCTGCTGCACCATGTGTGACCGAGTCAAGGTAATGGTGCGCTCTGCTCTCTCCCGGGTGATCTGCAAGCCAATGTAGCTGCGCAGTTCACCCAGGTCTGTGCACGCGTGTCTCTTCTGCAGCTCCAACTTCACATGGGCGAGTCCCTCAGTATCAGCAGTGGCAAAGACCAAGTCATCGACGTACACGAGGATGTAGAACGGTGGCAGTGAAGTGTCGGTGCGCAGAAACAGCGACGGGTCAGCAGTAGAAGGAGCAAACCCAAGAGCCGCAAGCGTAGTCCTCAGTGTGTCGTGCCACTCACGGGGCGCCTGGCGGAGACCGTAGACTGGCCGCCGGAGGCTCCACTGGGTACCAGGATGAAACGACCCAGTGAAGCCAGGTGGGCGGCGCAGCCAGATCTCCTCGTGCAGGCTGCTCTGTAGGAAGGCTGTGCTGAAGTCAAGAGAGTGAAGCTCGTAGTCGCGCTGAGCGGCTATGTGCAGCAGCACCCAAAGAGTGGTCATCTTCAGGGTGGGAGAGAAGGTCTGAAAGTAGTCAACTCCCTGCCGCTGACTGAAGCCTCGAGCCACGTAATGCGCCTTGAAGACAAGCGGAGAACCCGGCGGCCGCTTCACCCTGAAAATCCACATGCCACTGACGATGTTCGCCCCAGGTGGGGGAACCTCGTCGACGTAGGTGCCTGTGGACTTCCAGGAAGCCATCTCTCCGTCCATGGCTGTCTGCCACTGAGAGGAGTAGGGATCCTCTATCGCCTCTGCATAAGAGCGCGGGGCCGGGATGTCTGGTGCATCCGGGTCTCCCTCAGGGGCAATAAGCATGGACACGAGATGAGGTAAAGCAGCAGCAAAGCACTGGAACTCCTCCTGCCTGTCCTCAAGGACGTCCGTGGTAAGGGCACACTCACCCCCGACGGACGGAGGACAGACAGACTCAGACTCAGCAACAAGACTAGCGGCGTAGTCTAGACGGCAGCGAGCAGCAAAGTCGACAAGCTCAGCAACAGGAGCAGACGCAGCAGTAGACTCAAAGGAAGGGTCAGTGACAACAATGGCCAGGAGACGCGTGATAGTAGGACTAGCAGCATGAAGGGAGTCAGACTCCGGGTCCGGACTGACAGGAAGGGAGGACGCAGGAGGAGACGGCAAAGGGACATGCTGCGGAGCAGCGGAAGGACGCAGTGCCATCTGGTGCGTGCCGGGGACAAGAGGAGGACGCTGACGCGAACCACGACGACTAGTGCGAGCAGCACGAACAGGCGACGCAGGACGAGACGCAGGCTCACGACGCTCAGCAAGACCTCCGGTCGGACCAGTGTAAGGAGAAGGAGCAGGCAGTGGGGAGGCGGGCTGTAGCTGTTACTGTGACTGCAATTGCGGCTGGACAGGCAGTGGAGACTCTAAGGAAGGAGCAGGACCAGTAGAAGGCGGGAGACCAAGAACGTGCTCAAGGAGCGGAACGAAGTACGGCCGCGGCCGCGCAGCGCCTCCAGAACCAGCAGGGACAGCACCAGCACCCCCAGGGTCAGCGCCAACTCCAGCAGCACCACCAGCTCCAGCAGCACCTCCAGCAGCTCCAGTAGCGCCTCCAGCTCCAGCACCTCCAGTAGCTCCCGCTCCAGCAAGACCACCAGAAGCCCCAGCAGCTCCAGTAGCGCCAGCTCCAGTACCTCCAGCAGCACCTGCTCCAGCAGCACCGCCAGCTCCAGCACCTCTAGTAGCTCCAGCTCCAGTAGCACCACCAGGCCCAGCAGCTCCAGTACCTCAAGTACGAGCACCTCCGGGACCAGTGGCTCCAGAACCTCCAGCAGCTCCAGCAGCAGTAGGACCTCCAGCGCCCGTAGTACCACCAGCTCCAGCAGCACGGCTCCAGAGCCGAGCAAACCACACGCACAGTTGCTGTGGAGAGAGTGGCTCCCACCGGGACGAAGCACCCGAAGTAACTCCAGGCTCAGCACCTCCAGACTCCACACGCGCAGGCTCAGCACCCGAAGTACCTCCAGGCTCAGCACCTCCAGACTCCACACGTGCAGGCTCTGCACCCTCAGGCTCCGCACCCCCAGACTTAGCAACCCCAGGCTCAGCACCCCCAGGCTCAGCACCCCCAGGCTCAGCACCCCCAGACTCAGCACCCCCAGGCTCCGCACGCTCAGGCTCAACACCCCCAGACCCGGCACCCGCAGGCTCAGCACCCCTAGCCGCACCAGAGTCAACAGCTACCTCAACAGGCTCGACTGCGTCTACCTGGGACACACCTGAGGGGGCAAGAACCTGAGGGGGAAGGGGGTCTACCGGAGGAGGACCTGGCGCGAGGAAGAGCGGCGGGGGGGGGAGGGGGGCAGTGCGGTAGGGGAAGAGACGGTAGTAAGGAACCGACTCGTCAAACGTGACGTCTTGAGAGGACAGAACACAGCGCGAGGTGGGGTGATAAAACTGCCAACCAGGCGCGTTAAGGGGGAAGCCAAGGAAGACGCAGGGAACAGCACGGGAGGACAGCTTGTCCACAGACAAGTTGCGGACGAAAGCTCGAGATCCTCAGACACGGAATGCAGACGCATCGCCAACCTTCCCCGTCCACCGCAGAGTAGGTGTGGTCTCCGGCATGGAGACCCGGGGCTGGAGGTTGAGCTGATGCGCAGCGTACTGAACCGCGAACGGCCACAGAAAATGGGGAGCAGCCGCATGGATCATGGACGTACGAGCGACGTCCATGACCATGCCAATGCGGCGCTCAGCAATCCCATTTTGCTGTGGAGAGGCCGGAAGCGTGAACGTCTGGCGGATGCCCTCCGCACGACAGAAGGCTCGCAGAAGGTCGGAGGAGAACTCTCCACCTCTGTCGGAGTGCAGACGCAGAACAGGAAGGTCCGAGCCGAAACTCTCGCTGAGCTGACGACGAGCAGCGCGGATCTTGTCGATCAGCACCTCAGTGACCTCACCCTTGCGGCGCAAGGGGAAGACTGTGGTGTAACGCGAGTAGTCGTCAACGACCAGCAGAAAGTAGCACTAGTGACCCTATCCACGGACGCGGGCTGGGCCCCACACGTCCATGTGAAGAGTCTGCAGGGGAGCCTCCGATGGAGGAAACTCGGAGGAGTGAGGAGCGGCGCGCTGCCGGCCCTCGACGCAAGGAACGCAGGTAGGGGCAGGCCCCGGGGGAAGGGGAGGGAGAGACCGTAGAAGAGCAGTGACAAGGACACGGGAGGCCATGCCTCGAAGACGAGGCAGGGAGGGGTGACCAAGGCGGTGGTGCCAAAGAAGAGTCTGGTGAGACAGGAGGCGACACGAGCAGGGGGCAGACTCAGGACCAGACCGGGATGCTGCAGCAAACACCTGATCCGACGCAGCTGCCTGACCAGACGCAGCAACGGGAGGAGACCCGGTAGTCAGGGTGTACAGGCTCGACCCAGGCTGACGGGAGAGCGTGGCAGGTGCCGGCCCGTCCGAGTGCACGAACAGTGGGTCACCCGCTGACCTCCAGGAGTGAACTGGTCAACCCAGGCGTCCTGAAGGTCAGCTCCACTCACCAAGTTCGTGGAGAACGAGGGGAGGTGGAGGCCAAACAGAGAGCCAGACAGGACTGCCGGACACGGCAGAACCGTGGAGGAGTGTGCAAGGACCGGACCCCCAGAGGGGTCAGCCAGGGAGACTGCCACTGGCCGACTGAGCGGCGAGAGTGTGGTGCAGTCGCGAAAGAAGGAGCGGGAAGCACCCGAGTCAAGGGTGAACGTGTGCAAGGCCTGAGTCGACGCGGTACCTGAGAGAGCAGACTCACCAGCACCTGGAGCAGTAGACTCACTAGCACCTAGAGCAGCAGCCTCAATGCCCGGGTCGGGCGGAACACACAGGTAACAGTCACCCTCAGCACTAATAGTCACAGCATACATAGCAGCAAGGATAGCATCATAATCAAGATCAAAGATAGCAACCCCCGACCTAAGCAGATCACCCCAGCGAGGGAGCTCAGTGGCGTCTGGAAACTGTGTACGCCAGGCGTCTGTCAGGCGGCCGAAACAGCGGTGCGTGACGTGCGGTCCTCCGCACGTCTCCCCACTGCGCTCGCCGGTGCGGAGAACATAAGCACAAGGACCAGCACCCCCAGACCTCCCACGCCCAGCGTACCACTCACGAAGCTGCTGGGGCGATAGGGTCTCACGAGAACGCTGGTGCTGCTGGCGCTGGCCACCACCAGGACCTCCCCGCTGCATTGCGCCACCCCGACCAGCACCACCGCCGCCACCAACCCCACTGCCGCTGCCGCCTCCGCCACCCCCACTGCCGCTGCCGCCGCCGCCTCCACCTCCACCTCCACCGCCGAAGCCCCCACTCCCGCCACCACCCCCACCTCCACCCCCACCCCCTCCGCCGCCTCCACCGCTACCACCGCCGCCCCCGCCGTCTCCTCCAGCACCCTTGCCCTCCTTGCTCCTGCCGCTGCGGTGCCTCCCACTAGGAGCAAACGCAGCGCCGACCGACTCGGTGCCAACGAGGTCGACAGCAGCAGCAGAGACAACAGAGGGCGAAAGAGGGACGGGGGAGCACCCCTCAAAGAAAGGGGCACGAGGGTCACCACGAGAGGCTCCTACAGCGACTATACTCTTCTCAGCTGCAAGGAGGCGCTCCTCGAGGAGGTCAACGGTGAGCGTGGTGGGGCAAAGGGAAGTGGTCCCTGACCGAGCGAAGGGAGTCAGGGAGCCGGGTGACGAGGTAGTAGAGAGTGATGTACATAGGGGGGGGTTCTTGGCGCAGAACTCGGGAGGAAGCGCAGCGCGGTAGCGGGTGTCACTAGTGCGGAGGTGCGTAATGAGGTCAGCGACAGTGGCAAAAGCGGCTAGGTTAGGGAACAGGTACGGCAGCATGAGGTGGCTAAGGGCAGCAGAGGCAGGGGAGGAGTAGCGCGCAACAACAGCGTCGTACAGTGTCTTAGCAGTCTTGTACTGGCTAAAGTGCGCGCGCTCAGCAGACGGCAGGTGACTACGAACATCAAGACGAGCAGCGGCATCGCGCGTGGTCCATTGCGAGCGGAGTGCACTGTCAGCATCGGCAGCAGGTGCAACAGAGACGCCGGACGTGTGATCAAACAGTGAGACTCCGTCCCTAGAGTCACACTGCAGGAAAGGCTGCAGATCATCGACCCAGACCTCGAAATCGACTGCTCGACCCTCAGCATCGAAGGTAAGGACATTAGGGCTAGCCATGACCGCAGGAGCAGCAGCAGTAGCCTAGCAGCAGCAGCAGCCGTAGCAGCGCGACTCGGCAGGGCGGCGCGACTCGGCAGGGCGGCGCGGCTCGGCAGGGCGGCGCGGCTCGGCAGGGCGGCGCGGCTCGACAGGGCGGCGCGGGTGCGGCGGTGCGCTTACCAGTGGCGGGAGGGGAGGGTAGAGGCCGCGACTGGTGGGGCAGGGCCGTGGCGCGCCGGCAAGGTAGGGGCCGCGACAAGGAGGGCCGCGACAAGGCGGCAGGGCAGGGCCGCGACTCCGCGGCAGGCTCAGGGCCGCGTCAGGGCGGCAGGGCAGGGCCGCGACAGCGGGGCCTCAGCGGCGACGACGGCGGCGGTTGCACCGGTGGCTGCAGGCTCGACAGCGGCAGCAGGGCCGCTACAGCGGCAGCAGGGGCGACGGCTGCTGCAGGCCACAAGGCCTCGGCGGCTGCTGCAGGGTAAGGGGCCGCGACGTGGGGCGGCAGTTCAGGGGCCGCGACGGCGGCTGCAGGTCAGGGGCCGCGACGTAGAGTGGTGGGGCAGGGCCGCGACGAAGGGTGGCAGGGCAGGGCCGCGACGGCCGGCAAAGTAGGGCCGCGACGGGCGGCAGGGTAGGTAGGGCCGCGACGACGGGGCGGGCAGGCCGCTAAGGGCGGCGACGGCAGGGCGGGCCGCTAAGGGCAGTGACTGCAGGGCGGGCCGCTAAGGGCGGCGACGGTAGGGCGGGCCGCTAAGGAAGGCGAGATCGGGACCCTAAACCCTGACGGTAGGGCGGGCCGCTAAGGGCGACGTTCCTACTAGGGAACCTGCTCTGAAACCATGTCACAAGGTATGAAACGAGAAATGACTAGAAACAGGGCAGTACAAGGTTTGTATAGGCAAAACCTAACAATACTGTACCCCATAAGGAGTGCCCCACTACAGCCTACAATATAGTTATGACAAGCAGGGCAGTGCAGGGCGCCGTTCAGTAGGGCAGGGTGGCGCGACCAGTGCTTACACGTGCAGGCAGGGCAGGGCAGTTGCGCTTGCTAGCACTACACTGGCACTACGCTGGCAATGACAGTAGAAGCAGGGCAGTTGCAGCAGTAGGGCAGTAGGGACAGTGGGCCGGCGAGGTGTAGGGCCAGTGCAAGTGCACAGGCGGCAGGGCAGGTGCGCACGGGCCTAGCGCGGGCTGTACGGACTGCGTGCAGGCCTAGCGCGGGCTGTACTAGCTGCGTGCAGGCCTGGCGCGGGCCGTACGGGCTGCGTGCTAGTCGTGCGCGGGCCGTACGGGCTGTACGCGGGCGGCGCGCGGGCTGTATGGGCTGCGCGAGGGCGGCGCGCGGGCTGTACGGGCTACGCGCGGGCGGTTCGCGGGCTAAACGGGCAGATTTCGGGCAGGAAAAAAAGGCTAAACGGTGGGCCCTCTAAAAAATATGGTCCTTAGGAAGGACCCGCTCTATACCATGTCGAGAATAATAGTGTGTTCATTAGGTCAAGGGGAGGGGTACAAGAACAACATTGAGTGAATTTCTGTACCTCCTAGTGCTAACACCCATGTAGCCTAGACAACATAAGCCTATATGTAGCCTAAACAACATTGAGTGAATTTTTGACACTACGGGGCCAACTATTTCGTGCACTTTGTAACAGTGAAAGGTGACTCAATATACCGCACCTGGCCATCTGTTTCCGTGCATCGGATTTTGCGTGCTTAAATGCGGCTTTCTTGGGTTGTGCAAAACGTTATGCTATATGCAAAAAATTGGTGCGCATGGATCACTATGCTCGTTTGGAGAAAAAAGCAACGCAAGAGATTTTCAAAAGAGGAATATCAAACCTCTAGGACAACAGCAGTCAAAATCATAGGACAAAATGAAAATCATATGACAACAGCAGTTGAGAGGAGGTGGGGGAGGGGGAGGAGGAGGGGGGGGGTGGGTGTTAACGGGAGTGGAATGTTGGCCCCGCCCTCGCTTGGGCAACGCCGACAACTTGGTTGGATGTACGGGAGAAACAGCCGACCGTTCGCAGCGAAGGAGCTGCTCGACGGGCTTCGTCGAGCTACAGGGGATCATTGTGGTGTTGCCGTCGACCAAGAGTGCTCGACGACCTTCTTTTACAGAGCAGGTCGACAAGGTGGCTGCGAACCTGCACAGGACTGTCATGGGGCTGGAGCCGTCGACTAGGGAGCTCGTCAGCTGCAGCTGATTGGGATGGGCGACGTGTGGGCCGTCGACCACGAGGGGCAGTTTGACTGGGAGGTCGACGGAGCAGTCCGTCAACCTGATATATGAGCAACGGTCGACGAGGGGAGCTCGGCAACAACAGCTAACAGTTCTGGTCGATGAAAGGGGTCCGTCGACCGGAGGGTAGTTCGACAGGAGCTGTGGTCAACCAGAGGCACCTGGTGGTTGACCAGGTAACCTGCTCGGAGGCACGCAAACGTCGTCGATGTCGCAGTGATGAAGGCGACTCCGGGCTGGTATCCCGAAGTCGATGTGGCTCGTCAAGCGCAGACAACAGCCGACGGATGCACAACGATGCAAGTCGGGCCAATCGTCTGGGCGCACCTGCGAGCGTGCGCACTGTTGTCTTCTACGGGGCAACGCTCCTTAGCCGCTTTGCTGCAGCGTTGGCACGCCGTCGCCCTGCAATGTTGGTAGGTCGCTCTTCTGCAGTGCTGGCGCGGCTCCTCTATGCAACGCTGGCAGGCGGTCGACCAAGCTATGCTGGCAGTCGACCAGGCTAGCTGCAGAGTTGCTAGGTGCCTAATGCAGTCATTGTTTGTCATTGCTTGTTCAACCATTATATAACTTTTGACTTTGCTAGTGGAAACTCTAGCTCACTACCGTTGTAGAGTGACTCTCCGCATGGTGCGGTGAGTGTCAACGGGAGTTGTGTGTTGGCCCCATCCTCGCTTGGGCGGAGCCGACTTTGTGGTCGGGTGTGAAGGGAGCAGCCGACCTGCAGCAGTGGGCGAGCTGGTTGACGAGGAGGTCGACCTGCACGGAGACCACTTTACGGGCGCCGACTTCGGGTAGCCGACTCGGGTGGTCGGTCGACAACTACGCTGGATGACATGAAGCTGGTCGACCAGGACTGCTAGTCGACGTGGAGCTGGTCGACCAGAAGTGACGTCGACCTGGAGCTGGTCGACCAGGGGCGTGGTCGACCTGGTGAGGTCGACGTGGAGGTGGTCGTCAACTTGGGAGGTCGACGGGCACATACAGGAGCACCTGGTTGACTTGGTTGCCCGGTCGACCAGGTTACCTGGGTGACGAGGTTCTGCGGAGGAGTGCGACGGACGCCCAGGCGAAGTTGGCGAGCCCGACTTCGGTGGTGGTATCCCGAGGTCGATGTGGCTAATCAGAAGCAGTCATCAGCGCCAGGTTGACTTGGTGTTTGCGTTGTGCAGGTGACGAGGCTCAGCCCGCCAATCATCTGCGAGCACCTGCGAAGCGGGTGCACTGCTGTTCTGCGTGAGCAGCACTGGCACGCCGTCAACCTGCGACGTTGGCACGCCGTCGACTTTGCACTGCTGGAGCGCGGTCGACCAAGTCGTGCTGGAACGCGGTCGACCATGCTGCACTGGCAGTCGACCGACCTGAATGCTAGCTCTGATGTAGTCTTGCTATGCCAACTTCATTGTACCATTGTTGTCAACTTTCTCTAGTGAAACTCTTGCCAACTTGCCCCATGAACTAGCAAGCAGTGTGTGCACTAGGAAAACGACTAAGGACCAACGAACGCACTGATCACACGAGCATCCGTGCCTAGCCCGTAGTCTAGCTCCCGTTGTAGTAGTTATCTCCGTATGGTGCGGTGAGCGTGGACGGCACATGACTTACCTTTCAGTCAGGTCGACGTAGTGGTCACTTACCTAAGTTGCTCGTAGACCGGCAGCCGTACAGTCCCTAGCGTGCGCGTAGGCGACACAGAGGTGATGGAACCCTGGAGGGACGGCTGGAGGATGCGAGGAGATGCCATGAGGCCCAGGAGTACGGGGCGATACCCTGGGCAGTCGTGGAGGTTGGACTCCGCACCATGTGGGCGACGGAGCATCCACCTTCTCGACTGGATTCTCCTCGACCGGTGACCAACGAAGGCGGCGTCGACGTGGGCGTCCACGCCGGAGGTGGCCAAGTCGGCAGCAGTGTGGGAGGCACGTCGAGGCAGCGTGGTGTAATACACGCCGATGAAGTCGGCGGCGTTCAGGCGCAAGGGGTGCGGTCGTCGGCGACTGCAGGCTCCTCGCAGGGTGACGTCGGAGGTCGACGAAGCGGACTGTCGCCGATGTCGGCGACACAGGTGACGGCGGGCGGGATAGCACCGAGCTACGGCTACTTCAAGTTTACGCCGGACAGGATCTTGGTCACCCCGCCACTCACCGGTCGACCTGACATTCTCACCTAGAAGGAGGCCATCGAGCCTCAGCTGGAGATGGCCGGGCTGATCAGCTTTGCTCGAGGCACCGTGGCGACGCCGGACGACCCCGACTTGCGTGCGGAGTTTCGCGCCGTGCAACTGCTGACCTTCACGGTCATCTCGCGGTGCTGCTTGCCGGGCGTGCAGATCGCCTTGAAGTGGTGCCGACAGTACCTCGACGTCGGCCACCAGGCGTGGCACTTCATTGAGTCGACCTACCAAGTCATCGACGACTTGTTCATCGCCCAGCTGGAGGGACAGCTGACGCACCTGCGTATGGGTGACGAGGAGACAGCGACTGACTACTGCAACCGAGCTCGGCGAATTCTCGCCACCATCAGGATGGCTGGCGCGCAGTACTCGACGGCGTCGTACGTCACCCATGTCATGCAGGGACTCTCAAGCAGCTACAACCTCTTGAAGCGGCTGTCCATGGGGCCGAGCACGAGGACGACGCTCAACGAGGACAACTTGACCTCGTACATCCTGCAGGACGAGGCGATGCAGGAGGCAGAGCGGTCCCAGGAGCTCTTGGCGCAGGCGAATTTCGTCGCCCCGGCGAAGCAAGGTGGCCGACCGGGGCAGCGTGGACAGTCTGGCAGCGGTGGTAGCAGTGGCTGGAAGCCAGCCAAGGAGGTCGACAAGAAGAAGTCGACCAAGGACAGCGGTCGAGGAGGAGGAGGTCGACGTCGGGAGTGCTGGCTGTGCGGCGACCCCGACCACCTCTCCTTCGAGTGCCCCGACCGCAGTGACTTCGACGACGGCGACGCCAAGGGAGGCTGCGGGAGGTCTGGCAGTCACCGTCCTCGTCGAGGAGGAAACAAGCCACGCAAGGAGAAGTAGTCGACCAAGTCGACCTCGGCGACGGACGCCGACTCCTCTACTGGCGGCAAGGTGTGGGACGACAAGATGGCGTCATGCTCGCTGGTCGGCGTCGTGGAGCCGACCGTCTCGCTGGCGCCGGAGGCCGGAGAGGACTTCCAGGCGGTGGCGACTGCTATGCAGGCGAACCCGGCGGTGGTCCTGCTCGACAGCGGTTGCTTCCACCACCTGATGGGGACGAAGGAAGTCTTTGTCGACCTGCAGCCGAGCGGCCCCATCAAGCACGTGCGAGGCTTCAATGGGGCACTGCAGGACGTCCAGGGCCGTGGCACCGTCGCCCTGCAAGGAGAGGCCGGGAAGCAGGTGCTCATCCCCAACGTGCTGTACGTCCCGGGCGTGCGGGCCAACCTGCTATCGTCCGACCAGCTGAAGGAGCACAGCGTGAAGCTGCAGGAGGATGGCGACAGGATGCTGCTCGTTTCAGCAGCAAAAGAGGTGCTCGGTCGGGCGACGTACTCCGGGCGAGTCCTCTGCACCGACCTGCGTCCCTGCTCAACGACGTCGATGTCGCCCACGACGGAAGTTGTTGCCCTGCGAGCGATTGTCTCGAAGACGAAGTCGACGCCGGACAGGATGCATGCGAGGCTTGCACACGTTGGCATGGATACCATCAGGAGCTCGGCGAAGAACGAGGTCGCCATTGGGCTGGACCTCAAGTCGGCGACGGGCGCTGACTCACCGTGTATCTCGTGCGTCGGCGGGAAGCTGGCGCGGCACACCTTCCCCGACCAAGGCTCCGACGCCGACGACGTGCTGGCCGTCGTGCACATCGACCTGTGCTGGCCGTTCCGCGTGGCTGCCAAGGACGACAGCTTGTACTTCCTGCTGCTGAAGGACCGCAAGACCCGCTTTGTGTGGGTGAGGACAGTCGCCAAGAAGTCGGATGTGCTGCTGGAGTTCCAGAAGTGGCTGGTGTTGGTGGAGAGGCAGACGAAGAAGTCGGTGCTGATGTTGCGCTCGGACCGAGGCGGGGAGTTCCTTGGGAAGAAGTTCACCGACTTCGTGGACGGCATGGGGATCGTCCACGACCTTACCTGCCCGTACACCCCGCAGCAGAACGGCATGGCGGAGCTTGAGATGAGGACGGTGGTGGAGTCGGTGCGGACGATGCTGCTGCACATGGGCGTGCAGCACCACTGGTGGCACCTTGCTCTGCGGCAGGCCGTCTGGGTCCGCAACTGCCTTGAGAGGTTGACGCTGCCGTCGGGGACGACGCCGTACCAGCTGTTGACCGGGCAGAAGCCCGACTTGTCGATGGCGCGGGTGTGGGGCTGCATGGCGCAGTTCCTTGTCCCCGAGCAGCAGCGTGGTGGGAAGCTGAAGCCGAAGGCCAGGTGGGGCCTTCACCTTGGCGTGTCGGGGGAGAGCAAGGGCTGGGAGCTCCTCGACATCGACGCCAACCGGGTGGTCACCACGTCGGACGTGGTGTTCTACGAGGATATGTCGCTGGAGGTATGGAGGTCGGAGCACGGGCCGGTGTCAGGTCGGACGCCGACCACCCCACCGACCGATACCTCGCCGGCGATGCTGCCTCTGCTCGCCGAGGTCGATGAGCTTGCTAGTGAGGACGTCCGTCCTCCTCCCCCTACGACCCCTGCCCCTCCCCTCGTGGCCGACCTGCACGGGCTGACTCCTATGTCGTCCTCCGGCAATGAGGGGAGTAGTGGGACGTCGCCTTCGGCGCCGGCCAAGGGCATTGCCGGTGGCCGACGTGTCGAGCGGCAAGTCGACGTGGGGGTGCAGGTCGAGGAGGAGCAGGTCGAGCAAGTCGAGGAGGAGAAGCCGACTTGGGTGAAGCCGGCGAAGAGAGCACCAGCAGGGCAGCAGCCGCCAGGGGAGCAGGCAGTAATGACGCTGACCACGGAGCAGTCGGCAACCAGGCAGTCGGCAGAGGAGCCGACTACAGGGGAGAGGTCGACCAGGAAGTCGACCGAGGTGCAGCAGAGCGACGAGGGCAGCAAAGCCGGTGACGAAGGGGAGAAGTCCACCGACAGTGACGTGGTGGAGGCTCGGCCTGAACCCCGGAAGTCAGGCCGACTTCGGATGCCGCCCGACTCCTTCGTCCCCGCTGCCTTCACCACGGTGTACGACGTGGACGATGACGACGACCTGCTGTACGATGACGCCGAGGAGGATGAGGAGTTTCTGGAGCTCGACCCGGACATGCTGGCCGACCCCGAGCACCGTTGGGATATCTCGACGATGACAGTGAAGGAGGCGTTGGCAAGCTGGAAGGGCCCGGCGGTGAAAGCCGCCATGGAGGAGGAGATCCGCAGTCTCATCAACATGGGCACTTGGGAGCTGGTCGAACGCCCGCCGGGGGTCAACATCATGAAGAACCGGTGGGTGTTGACGACGAAGTACCACGTCGCTGACACCGTCGAGCGCGAGAAGGCGAGGCTGGTCGTAAAGGGCTTCACGCAGGTGTACGGCGCCGACTACAACGAGACGTTCGCGCTGTTGGGCAGCTACGTCACGCTGAGGATCTTCCTCAGCATCGTCGCCGTCCTCAACCTCAACCTGATGCAGCTCGACATGAAGAGCGCCTTCTTGCAGAGCAAGCTCAACCGGGTGCTCTACATGTCCCAGCCGGACTACTTCAACGACTGAACCGGCCGGGTGTGCAAGCTGCTGAAGAGCCTGTACGGGCTGAAGCAGTCGCCGCTGCTGTGGTACTTGGCGCTCAACGACGTGCTGGTCGGCGCCGGGTGGAAGAAGAGCCAGGTCGACGAGGCTCTTTACTTCAAGGTGGGCGACGACGAAGTGGCCTGCTGGGTGCTGGTCTACGTCGACGACCTGCTCGCCGCCAGCAGCTGCACCGAGATGCTGAAGGAGCTGAAGGGGCTGCTGGAGTCCACCTTCGAGCTGCGTGAGATCTCGCCGGTGCAGAAGTACCTCGGGCTGGAGATCGTCCGCGACAGGTCGGCGGGGAAGCTGTGGCTGCACCAGCAGGGCTATGCCGATAAGCTGCGTAGGCGCTTCATCGACGAGGAGCAGACCGGGCGCACCCCGAAGACGCCGGTCTCGGTCGACGCCTACGCCGAGCTCACCTTTGACGACGAGGAGGCACAGGAGCGACAGGAGGAGGAGTACCGGCAGAAGGTCGGCTCGCTGCAGTTTGCGGCGACGACGACGAGGCCGGACATCGCCTTCGCCTGCAGCAAGCTGGGGAGCGGCCTCACGGTGAGGAGCGACCAGCACTGGCGCGAGGTCGACCGCTGCCTTGCCTACCTCGCCAACACGCGTGACACCGCGCTGGAGTTCGGCGGTGGACCTGAGACACTGGAGTTGATCGCCTACGTGGACGCCGACGACGCAGGCGACAAGCAGAACAGGACGAGCACGGGTGGCTACGTGTTCGTCTATGGAGGGGCCGCAGTCTCCTGGTCGAGCCAGCGCATCAAGTGCGCGACATTGTCGTCGACCGAGTCGGAGTATGTGGCGGCCACGGAAGCTGGGAAGGAGGGACCTCGACTTCGTTTTCTCATTGCAGAGTTCCGGCAGCTGGATGCCAAGAAGCCGACCGTCCTCCGGGTGGACAACAAGTCGGCCATCATAGTCGCCGAGGGCATGGGGTTGACGGGCAACCTCAAGCACATGGAGCGGCGACAGGCCTGGCTGCAGCACATGGTGAAGCGCGGGAAGTTTTCGCTGAAGTGCATCCCGACCGCTGAGCAGCCGGCCGACTTCTTGACGATGGCGCTGCACTATCCGGCCTTCAACCGGTGCTCCGTCGCCATCGGCCAGGTGCGCTTGGTCGACGTGGGCGACAAAGTTGACGACGTGCAGCAGTAGGTGCCATGCCCTCTTGCATGGCTGGTGCGGTGGACGGCGTGCTGTGAGTTGGGTGCACGTCGACGAGCTATTCTCCAAGGAGTACTGCCGTGTGGGCTGGGGGCCCAAGCGTGAACGTGGCAGGGGAGTGTCAACGGGAGTTGTGTGTTGGCCCCGTCCTCGCTTGGGCGGAGCCGACTTTGTGGTCGGGTGTGAAGGGAGCAGCCGACCTGCAGCAGTGGGCGAGCTGGTTGACGAGGAGGTCGACCTGCACGGAGACCACTGTACGGGCGCCGACTTCGGGTAGCCGACTCGGGTGGTCGGCCGACAACTGCGCTGGACGACATGAAGCTGGTCGACCAGGACTGTTAGTCGACGTGGAGCTGGTCGACCAGAAGTGACATCATTGTTTAATGTCGTCATTGTCGACCAGCAGTGGGCGAGCTGGTCGACGTGGTGCCTAATGCAGTGATTGTTTGTCATTGCTTGTTCAACCATTATGTAACTTTTGACTTTGCTAGTGGAAACTCTTGCCGATTTCTCCCATGAATGTGCAAGCACTAAGGAACTATGCAAAGCTACGATCACTCCTAGAAGTTCGTGCCAACACCCGTAGTCTAGCTCACTACCGTTGTAGAGTGACTCTCCGCATGGTGCGGTGAGCGTTGATGGCCTGTCAGAATGTTATTATCTAGCATGTAGTGGGGTGCTCTATAGCGGGTACAACCCAGTTAGGGTTTGCTATATGTATCCCAACTGCTGCTAGTGAACCCCTCCTTTTTGCCTAAACTTTCACTTGCCTAGCTAGGGCTTACCTAGCTATGGCTCCTCGTTATGCCTACTCTTCTTCACATGGAATCAGAGCGGTTACGCTCCTGGCCTGTGGGCCCACCTACTTCCGCTGCCCTACTCTGTGTCGCGCGCCCCGGAGTGCGCGACCTTCGATTTTTCATCCCGCCGCGCGCTTGGGGCGCGCGGCGGTTTTCTGCCCGCCGTGCGCCCCGAGGCGCGCGGCGGTTTCCTGCCTTGGGGACCCGCGCGCGGCCCCCGCCCTGCTCGTCGCGGCGCCCTGGGGAGCACGCGCGGCCCCCGCCCTGCTCGTCGCGGCGCCCTGGGGCGTGCGGCCCCCGCCCTGTTCGTCGCGGCGCCCTGGGGAGCACGCGCGGCCCCCGCCCTGCTCGTCGCGGCGCCCTGGGGAGCACGCGCGGCCCCCGTCCTGCTCGTCGCGGCGCCCTAGGGAGCACGCGCGGCCCCCGCCCTACTCGTCGCGGCGCCCTGGGGAGCCGTGCGCGCCCCCTGCCCGTCCGTCGCGGCGCCCTGGGGAGCCGCGCGCCCCTCCCCCCCCCCCCCCTCCCGCCCGTCCGTTTTGGCGCCCTGGGGTCGCGCGCCGTCCCCCTCGCCGTTCCCCGCGCTCCTGCCCCGTCCCACCCGTTTTAGGGTTGTGGGGGTGAGGAGTGTGGGGGTGGCGGTTGTGGGGGTGTCGGTTGTGAGTTACTCCCCTTGCTCCTCCTCCTCCCTGGTCTCCCACTACTGCAGCTGCCGCTGAGGGGGGTGGTGTGTGGGAGCCTAGGGTTTAAGGTTTAAGGAGGGTGCCGTGGGAGTGGAGCTAGGGTTTGAGCAGGGGGTGTGTGTCGAGGGTGTGGGGCAGTTGGAGGAGGTTGTGTGAAGGTAGCTGTCGTGTCGCCCGCAACGCCTGTAGTCCGTCGCCCTTGCTTCGGTAGCCAGTGAGCCTGTTGCACCAGTCGCTAGTGGGTCCGTTGCTCCTGCCGCTCGTCTATAGCCGCGGAGCCAGTCACTCCAGTAGTCCGTCGCCCTTGATTCGGTAGCCACTGAGTTAGCCGCTCCTGTGCCCATGACTCTGCAGCTTCAGTCGTTGCCTCCCATCTTCTCTCCCTCCACAGTTCCTCCTCCTCCTCACTTGCCCGCTGTTATTAACTCTAGCTTTGCTTACTATTGTGAACTCCTGCTCTATGCCTGCTTGGTCATTGTGCTGATTACACCCCACTTTGGCTATGGGGGTGTGTCAGAATGTTATTATCTAGCCTGTAGTGGGGTGCTCTATAGCGGGTACAACCCAGTTAGGGTTTGCTATATGTATCCCAACTGCTGCTAGTGAACCCCTCCTTTTTGCCTAAACTTTCACTTGCCTAGCTAGGGCTTACCTAGCTATGGCTCCTCGTTATGCCTACTCTTCTTCACACGGCCCTGCAAATTATCTTCAGATAGGAGCCGACTTTTGCACCTACTAAGTCGTTCGTAAGCCCTCAACCGTGTTAGTCGCCATGGTCGACCCCGTCGCTAATGCGGGCGTAGCGGACACCTTGGAGGCACGATTGGCTGATGCGAGGAAACGCCATGAGGATGGCGAGTACGGGTCAATCCCTTGGGTGATCATCGAGTTGGGCATCCGGTCGCAGTGGGCGACGGAACACCCTTCCCGGCCTGCATCTCCTCGACCATTGCGAAACGAAGGTGACGTCCACAACGAGGTCGACGGAGGTGCATGAGTCAGCAGCAGCGAAGGCACGAAGCAGAGAGGGGTGATAAAGGTCGACGGTGGCGTCGACAGGAATCCGGTGCGCGTGCAGCGGCTCGCGTGCCGACGTCGATGGTCGACGTCGCTCTCAGCAACGATGCACATGCCGGCGGGCGCGATCGCAGCGGCGTATGGCTACTTCAAGTTCTCGCCGGACCGGATCACCGTCGCACCGTTGCAAGGTCGACGGGACCTCATCACATGGAGGGAGTCGATAGAACCTCAGCTGGAGGTCGTCGGGCTGAAGGGCTTTGCCGACGGCACCGTGCCAATTTCGCCCGTGGAAGATGTCGAGCTCCGCAGGGAGTTTCGTGTGGCTCACTTGCTCACCTTCATGGTCATCTCGAGGTGCTGCTCGCCGGTGGTTAAGCTAGTGCTCAGGAGCTGTCGAGAGTGACTGGATGCTAGCCACCAAGCATGGCACTTCATCCAGTCGACGTACCAGGTGAAGGACGACCTGTACATCGGATAGCTGGAGGAGAAGATGACACACATTCGGATGGGCGAGCAGGAATCGGCGACGGACTGCTGCAACCGTGCTCGACGGATCTTGGCTGAGATGCAGATGGCGGGCGCCAAATACTCGATGGCGTTCTACATCACCCACGTCCTCAAGGGCTTGCCGCGCAGCTATAACCTCATGAAGAGGATGATGATGGTGCCCGGCATATGTGAGTCCCTCGACGAGGACTCCCTCACCAGCTACATCCTCCAAGATGAGGCGATGCAGGAGGCAGAACAACCCACGGAGCTCCTTCCGCAGGCAAATTACGCTGCACCGACGAAGCCGAATCGTCAGCAGGAGCAGCGCGGGAAGCCGGGCGGAGGTGGTAGCGGAGGTGGGCGGTCGACAAAGGACGTCGACGAGAAGAGGTCGACGCGGGACAAAGGCCGAGGAGGTGGTGGTCGACGGCGGGAGTGCCGGATCTGCCACGATCCCAACCACCTCTCCTACGAATGCCCCAAACACGATGACAGCAACGAGGACGAAAGCAAGGGCGGCCGTGGACGGTCGACCAGTCGTTGCCCCTGTCGAGATGCAAAGCCGCGCAAGGAGAAGCAGACGTCGAAGAGGACGTCGTCGACGAAAGACGTCGACAGCTCCAGCAGCAAGGGTCGAGGCGACAGGGAGGCGTCGTGCTCGATGGCCGGCTTGGTGGAGCCGATAGTCTCGCTGGCGCCGGAGGCTGGCGAGGACTTCCAGGCGGTGGCTGCAGCTATGCAGGCAAACATGATGGCGGTGCTGCTCGACAGTGGTTGCTCCCACCACCTGATGGGGACGAAGGCGGTCTTCGTCGACTTGGCGCCGAGCGACGGTGTGAAGCACGTGTATGGATTCAACGGGGCGCTGCAGCCTGTCGAGGGTCGCGGAACCGTCGCCTTGCAAGGGGAGGCCGGGAAGCGGGTCCTCATCCCGGACGTGCTCTACATTCCAGGCGTCTAGGCGAACCTGCTATCTGTTGGCCAGCTGAAGGAAAGCGGAGTGCAGCTGCAGGGCGACGGCGACGAGATGCTGTTCGTCGCTGCGAGCGGGGAGGTGCTCGGTCGAGCACGCTACACCGGACGAGTCCTCTGCACCGACCTTCGCCCCTCCTTGACGCGGTCGCCGTCGACCGAAGTGGTGGCTCTACGGACGATCATCTCGGTGACAAAGTCAACCCCTGACCGTTTGCATGCGAGGCTCGCACACATTGGCGTCGACATGATCAAGACCTCGGCGAAGCATGAAGTTGCTACTGGGCTCGACATTTCGTCCTCGGCTGGAGCAGACCCGCCGTGTGTCTCATGCATTGGAGGAAAGCTGGCGCGGCACACCTTCCCCGACAAGGGCTTGGACGCCAAGGAGGCACTGGCCGTCGTGCACATGACTTGTGCGGGCCATTTTGGGTGGCTGCCAAGGATGGCAGCTTGTACTTCCTGCTGCTGAAGGATCGCCACACTCGGTTCGTGTGGGCAATGCCGGTCGCTAAGAAGAGCGATATGCAACGAGAGTTCCAGAAGTGGCTGGTGTTGGTGGAACGGTAGATGAAGCATTCGGTGCTGTCGCTTCGCTCAGACCGGAGAGGGGAGTTCCTCGAAAAGGGAGACCTGTCAACGGGAAGGGCATCGTCCATGACCTGACGTGCCCCTACACTCCGTAGCAGATTGGCATGGCTGAGAGGGAGATGCGCACGGTCGTCGAGTCCGTGCGGACGATGCTGCTGCACATGGGCGTGCAGCACTACTGGTGGCACCTTGCTCTACGACAAGCTGTCTGGGTGCGCAACTGCTTGGAGCGGTCGACGACGCCGCCGAGGACGACGCCGTACCAGATGATGACCGGGAAGAAGCCTGACCTCACGTTGGCGCGGGTGTGGGGCTGCATGGTACAGTTCATGATTCCCGAGCAGCAGCGCGGTGGGAAGCTAGCGCCAAAGGATTGATGGGGGCTTCATCTGGGTGTGTTGCAGAGAGTAAGGTGTGGGAGGTGCTGGACTTGACCGACAACAAGGTGGTCACGTCGGTCGAGGTGATCTTCTACGAGACGCTGTTGCTGGAGGTTTGGAAGACGAAGTAGGGCCGGCATCGGGGCGGACGCAGGCATACCGGCCGACGGACACCTCGAAGGCGACAGTTCCACTGCTCGCCGAAGTCAACGAGCCTGCTGTTGAGGATGTTGTGGAGGTTCTTCCACCTCCCTCTGTTCTTGCTCCTCCCTCCCCCGTCGCAGATCGGCCTGCGTCGACTACCGGCGATGAGGGGAGCCTTGAGGCGTCGCCTGTGGCACTGGCCAGTTGCATCGCCGGCGACTGACAAGGCGCTAAGCTGGTCGACCAGGATGGGAAGCCGTCGACGACAGGGGAGCAGCAGACATGGGAGCCGGTCTAACAGAAGGCAGCAGCAGGGGTGCATTCGACAGAGGAGCAGCAGACGGGGCGGTCGACAGGGGAGTTGTCGAAGACAGTAGGAGGTGAGCAGCCAGTCGAAGGGTCAAGGTAGCTGGTCGACGACATGAACGTCGACGAGGAAGAGGAGCTGTCGGCAGGAGAAGAATCCACCGATAGTAATGTGGTGGAGGTTCCGATCGAGAAGCCTGAGTTGCAACGCACAGGTCGAACTCGGAAGCTGCCGGAGCGGCTGGTCTTCCATGCCTGCCTACCACCAGCTGCCTTCACGCCGGTGTACAACAATGTCGACAATGACCTGCTGTACGACGACGCCGACGATGACGTCGACCTGCCAGAGCTCGACCTCGGCGTACATGCTAACCCCGAACACCGCTAGAGCCGATTGGCTACGTGGACGCCGACGACGCGGGCGACAAGCAGAACCGGACGAGCACGGGCGGCTACGTGTTCGTCTTCGCAGGGGCTGCGGTCTCTTGGTCGAGCCAGCGCATCAAGTGCGCGACACTCTCCTCGACCGAGTCGGAGTACGTCTCGGCCACGGATGCCGGCAAGGAAGGGCGTCGACTTCGCTTCTTCCTGCATAATTCAAGCTGCTCGACGCAAGGAAGCCGACCATCCTGTGTGTGGACAACAAGTCGGAAATCACGGTCGTCTAGGGCTTGGGGCTGACGGGAAACCTCAAGCACATAGAGCGACTCTACGCCTGGCTGCAGCACATGGTGAGGTTCGGGAAGTTCGTGCTGAGGTACATCCCGACCACCGGCCGACTTCCTGACAAAGGCGTTGCATTTTCCGGCTTTCAACCGGTTCTCTGTCGCTATCGGCCAAGTTCGTCTGGCCGACATTGGCGACGGTAACGATGATGTGCAGCAGTAGGTGCCGTGCCCTTCTGCACGGCTAATGCGGTGACGGCATGCCGTGTGTGGGGTGCACGCTGAGGACAAGTTTTCTCCGTGGAGTGTTGCCATGTGGGCTGGAGACCCAAGCGTGAGCACGGCTGGGGAGTGTTAACGGGAGTGGAATGTTGGCCCCGCCCTCGCTTGGGCAACGCCGACGACTTGGTCGGATGTACAGGAGAAAAAGCCGACCGTTCGCAGTGAAGGAGCTGCTCGACCGGCTTCGTCGAGCTGCAAGGGATCACTGTGGTGTTGCCGTCGATCAGGAGTGCTCGACGGCCTTCTTCTGCGGGGCAGGTCGACAAGGTGGCTGTGAACCTGCATAGGACTGCCATGGGGCTGGAGCCATTGACTAGGGAGCTCGACAGCTGCAGCTGACTGGGCTGGGCGACGGGTGGGCCGTTGACAAGGAGAAGCAGTTCGACCGGGAGGTCGACGGAGCAGCCCGTCGACCTGATATGTGAGCAGCGGACGATGAGGGGAGCTCGACGACAACAGTTGACAGTTCTGGTCGATGGAAGGGGTCCATCGACCAGGGGGTAGCTCGACAGGAGCTGTGGTCGACCAGAGGCACCTGGTGGTCGATCAGAGGGACTTGGTGGTTGACCAGAGCACTTGGTGGTCGACCAGGTCGACCAGGTAACCTACTCGGCGAGTTCTGTGGAGGCACGCGAACGTTGTCGAGGTCGCAGTGACGAAGGCGAATTCAGGCTGTTTTCTCGAAGTCAATGTGGCTCGTCAGGCGCAGACAACAACCGACGGATGCACAACAATCCAAGTCAGGCCTATTGTCTGGGCGCACGTGCGAGCGTGCGCACTGCTGTCTTCTACGGGGCAACGCTGGACAGCCGCTTTGCTGCAGCGTTGGCACGCCGTTGACCTGCAATGTTGGCAGGTCGCTCTTCTGCAGTGATGGGGCGGCTCCTCTATGCAACGCTGGCAGGCGGTCGACCAAGCTGTGCTGGCAGTCGACCAGGCTAGTTGCAGTGTTGCTAGGTGCTTAATGTAGTCATTATTTGTCATTGCTTGTTCAACCATTATGTAATTTTTGACTTTGCTAGTGGAAACTCTTGCCGATTTCTCCCATGAATGTGCAAGCACTAAGGAACTAAGCAAAGCTAGGATCACTCCTAGTAGTTCATGGCAACCCCCGTAGTCTAGCTCATTATCGTTGTAGAGTGCCTCTCCGCAGTGGGGGCTTCTTCCATGGCCGATGTGCTCAGGCGACGAAAGAGCATTACATCAGGAAACCAAACAGCGCAGGGAATTTGGGAGCCGCCAACAGTGAATAGCGAGCTCATCACTAATAAGACCCATCGTTTTCTCGAACTCACTATGACCCTCACCGAATGACAGTTTAGTACTCAATCTTAAGAACTTGGCTAGGAGGGTAGACTGATAGTACTATTTATAGGCAAAAAGAGAAGAGAGAAATCTACACTTTAGATAATACGTATACAGCACAGAATCTACAGCCGTCCCTTTGCTGGTGTTTACCTGAAATCGATGTTGGAATAGTCGATGGCACCTCACTTCCAAACTCGAATGAGTAGACAGATTACAGGCTAACTGTGGCGGTAACATAGGCTTTACAAAGGAAGTGCTAGCAATAACTCTTAACGAAATTGATGTTTTACTAAGACGATATTGATTGCCAAACTACAACCCGCAAATTGGCCAGACTGCATGCGATTGGACTGGCAACATGGCGCTTGCTTGAGTCGTCAATGTTCAGCGGAGGGAATTGGGTAACTTGGCCAATCTCCCCAGACAGTTTCGGCAAACGTCGACATGCGAAACCAACATCACGTGCTCTACAATTTGGGAATTATACAATATGCTTCACGTATACGATGTGCACGCAACCGTCTGCTGTATTGACATGCACCTACTTGGTAGGTAACGCACATGTGCGCACTTGTTCATCTGCAACTGCAGTGCTGGCAAGCCACCTTGGTGCAACGCTGGCAAGCCACCTTGGTGCAACGCTGGCGAGCCGCCTTGCTGCAGCGTTGGCACGCTGCCTTCCCGCAGCGTTCGCAAGCCACCTTCATGCTGCGCTAGAAGGCGACTTGCGAGGCTGCTAGGTGTGTTGCATTGTGTTCCTGCTCTATCAATTTTATCGTGCCATTGTACTCATGTTGTTCTATTTTCTTAGCACAACTCTTGCCAAATTCACCCACAAACACAACAGGAAGTGAGAACGCAAGCAACACTCCGATCACCCAGTACAACCCATGACCTCCTACGTACTGTAATTCCTGCTGACGGGGGACTTCCTGTGCCCTAGTGGTGGGCCTCCCAATGAAGGGAGTGTTGGAAGTGAACATTAGAATTGCCCGGAACGGTCTCCCCAAGGGCTACAGGCGTTGTCCTGGTGGGGGTATGGGTGTGGTTGACCCACCATAGAAACATACCTATTTATCCTACTTGGTTAGCAAACTGGAGTTTTCCCTGCATGCTGCGGTGAGCGTGGATGGCCCCTCAATAGACGCTGATGTTAGACCAACCGTTGCGTGTTAGCTAAGTCGTCATTAGGCTGGCAGCTGTCTAGACAGTCATGGTCGAGCTAGTAGTCGCTGCAGGAGTAGAAGATATTATGCAGGAGCGAGAGGCTGTTGTGCAGGAGCGCCACCAGTGTGGCAATTCTGGCAAGGTGCACTTAGAGATCTTTCTCCTTGGAAATTCTGCGCAGTGGGCACGCAAGTACCCCCCTCCCGGTGCTGAGGTGGACGGTGCGTCCGCCCCTCTCGGAGCTGGAAACAACGAAGGCGGCGCCAACGTTGTCAACAATGGAGGCCCTGACGCACAGAATGATTCGAGGGCCTGACAGAGCTGACGTCGTTGGTGTCTGTGGGATTCAGGCGCAAGTGCTGAGTCGGCGGCTATAAGCGGCTCACAAGGTGACGTCGATGTCGATCTACTAACATTGATGGTCATCTCGAGAAGAAGCCTTGCCGACTTCGCATGGACGCTAGGCCTGGCAGTTCATCATGAGGACGTACAAGGTGACCGCCGACCTCTACATCGGCCAACTAAAGCAGCGGCTGACCAATTTCATGATGGGAGCATGAGTCGGCGACAGATTACTACAACCGCGCTCGACGGATTCTAGCCGATTTGTAGATGGCCGGCGTTGAATGTGCGGTGGTGTTCTATATCACGCACGTCATCAAGGGACTTCCCATGGGCTACAATCTCATGCGCCGGATCATGTCTATCCCTGATGTGCGCGCTCAGATGAAGGCTGCTTGGCGAGCTTCATCATCGAAGACTAGATC
Organism: Closterium sp. Naga37s-1; assembly: GCA_947471745.1. NCBI lineage: Eukaryota > Viridiplantae > Streptophyta > Zygnematophyceae > Desmidiales > Closteriaceae > Closterium > Closterium sp. Naga37s-1. The sequence continues at coordinate 4,608,721 of CANJKZ010000068.1, forward strand.
ATGCTGGAGTCTGAACCTAATGGTTAGCTCCTTCCGTAGGCCAACTATGTCGCCACAACATAGCAGGGGTGTCAGCAGGGGCAGTGTAGAAAGTTGGGCATAGGTGGCCGTTTGGACGAAAAGTCGGCGAGGAAAAAGTCGGCGAACAACTTTGACCACGCGAAGTCGACCAAGGAGAAAGATCGTAGTGGCAGCAACAAACGCTGAGTTGGGCGCCACTGCTATGTTTGTGGAGAACCAGGGCACCTCTCGTACGACTGCCCTGACTGCAAAGAGTCCGACGATGGCCAGGAATTTGGTCGCGAGAAGAACGACACAAGCCGTCATCGACACGACAATCAGGTGCGCAAGGAGAAGCAGACGTCGAAGACGTTGTCGGCGACGGACGACGGCTCTTTGAGTGGCAATGCACGCAGCGACGCAGCGGCGTCGTGCTTCATGGTTGGCATGGTGGATTCAACCATTTCACAGGCATCACAGGCCAACGAAGACTTCCATGCGGTCGCCGCGACCATGCACGCAAACCCAACCGTGGTGCTCCTCGACAGCAGGTTCTCCCATCACCTGATGAGAACTCGAGAGGCCTTTGTCGACATAAAGCAGGGAGGCGACATCAGCTATGTGTGCGGCTTCAATAGCGCAATTCAAGTCGTCCAAGGCCGTGGCACGGTTGCGCTGCAAGGGGATGCCGAGAAGGAGATCCTCATCCACGACGTGCTGTACGTCCCCAAAGCGCAGGCAAACTTGCTATCGATCGGCCAGCTGAAGGACAGCAGCATAAAGGTGCAGGACGACGGCGACGAGATACTGCATGGTCGGCTATGGGAGTCGTGCTCAATCGTGCGAGCTACGCCAGCCGGGTCCTCTGCACCGACCTCCGACCTAGACGACGCTGCTGATAGAGACCGTTGCACTGCGGATCATTGCATCGTCGATGAGGTCGATGATAGACATTTGGCATGACTGGCTTGCGCACGCCGGTGGCACATGGCGCCGCCGCTAAATGGAGATTAAGCCTTCTATCGCGCCGACTTGCCCTGCGCCTCTTGCTTCGTCCCTGTGTCTCCTGCATCTCTTGGCCACCAAAGATGGAAGTCTCTACTTCCTCCTCCTCAAGGACCGCAAGACCTGCTTTGTATGGGTCCACTCGCTCACAAGGAAGAGCGGCGTGCTGGAGGTGTTCGAAAAGTGGTTGAAGGCAGTGGAGTGGCAGACTAGGAATTCGGTGAAGATGCTCCGATCAGTATGCAGAGGGGAGTTCCTCGGCCACGCCTTCACTGACTTTGTCGAGCACAAGGGCATCTTCCAAGACCTGACGTCCCCTTACACACCACAGCAAAACTGGATGGTTGGGCGAGAAATTCGCATAGTTGTCGAAGCCATGCGGTCGATGCTCTTGCTCTTGCTCTAGGTGTGCAGTCTCATTGGTGGCATTTCACCCTGTACCAAGCTGTGTGGGTGCACAACTGCCTCGAACATGCTTCTCTGCCTTCGGGGAAGACGCCGCACGAGCTGCTTTATGTTGCGAAGCCGAACCTCACATTGGCACGCGCGTGACGCTGTATGGCATAGTTCATGGTCCTGGTGCATCAGAGTCGCAGAAAGCTGGCGTCGAAGGAACGCTGGGGGATCCACCTCGGTGTCTCGTTGGCGAGCAAAGGCAAGGAGGTGCTTGACCTGACCGACAACCCCATCATCACCACCGTCAAAGCCTTTTTTATGAGATACTGTCGCTGGAGGTCTGGAAGGCGGAACATGGGCCGGCGTCGGCACCGACTCTGGTCTCCCCACCAACAGATTCATCTCCAGTGGCGACTTAGTTGTTTGCCACTGAGGACGACGACCGCCTGACGCCGAGGACGCACCTCCCCCTCCTCCTCCTCCTCCTCCTCCTCCTCCTCCTCCTCCTCCTCCTCCTCCTCCTCCTCCTCCTCCTTCTCCTCCTCCTCCTCCTCCTCCTCCTCCTCCTCCTCCTCCTCCTCCTCTCTAAGTTCCCGCTGTCCCGCTGTCGGCGGCCTTGTAACTTTCCGCAGTTGCTTCTCCTCCACCGCTCGTCGCCAACTTGCCTAAGTTGGCATCTACGGTGGCCACCGGCAATGAGGAGACCATATGTGCAATGGCTTTGGTGCCGCGTAGCAGCATTGCCCTAGGCTCGATGGTTGGCATCGAGCAAGCCGGCAACGAAGGGGAGCCGACGACAGTGGAGCCAACGATAAGGGAACAGTCGGCAGGGGAGCCGACGACAGGGAAGCAGCTCGATGACAGCTCGTCAAACAAGGTTGTGGAAGTCATCAGCAAAGCCGATACTGATGAAGGAGAGCCGATGAAGGGGGATCTGTCCAGCGACAGCTCATCGAGCCATGTGGTGAAGTCCCAGTCGACTTTGGTGGTGCGACATTCCACTCGCTCCAACTTTGGTGTTTCCTCCAAAGCGCCGGCCCAACTTGTGCCCGATGTTCACCAATACGGTCCTCGACGATATGCATGCCGACATTGGACTGTCCGAGTTAGATCCCATCATGCACACCGATCTTGAATGGCGCTGGGACATATCGATGATGACCGACAAGGAGGCGGTGACGAGTTGGAAAGGAAAGGTAGTGAAAGCGGCAATGGACGAGGATGTACGGAGTCTCCTCGCCAACGGCGCGTGGGAGCTTGTGCCTCAACCTCGCAGCGTTAACATCTTGAAGATCAGAAGGGTGCTCATAACGGGGTACCACGTCGACAACACGGTCGCCCGCGAAAAAAACGCGCCTGGTGGTTAAAGGCTTCACCCAGGTCGACGGCGCCGACTACGACGAGCCGTATGCGCCGGTCAGCAGCGATGTCGCGCTGAGGATTTTCCTCTCTATCATCGACGCCGTTGACCTACACCTCATGCAGCTTGACATGAAGAACGCCTGTCTGGAGAGCAAGCTAGACCGCGTGCTCTACATGGATCAGTTGTCTCACTACAACATGAACAGCACAAATTGCATGTGCAAGGTATTGACGAGCTTGAAAGCCTCAAGCAGAGCACGCTGCTGTGGTACTCAGCGCTCAACAGCGTGTTAAATAGCGCCGGCTAGAATAAGAGCCAGGTCACCTAGGCCTCTACTTCAAAGTCGGTGATGACTAATTGGCGTGATAGGTGTTCGTCTATGTCTATGACCTTCTTGTCGCAAGCGGCAATGTTGTGGTGCTGAAGGAGTTGCACGAGCTACTTCAGAGCGCCTTTGAGCTGCGTAAGACCAGCCCAGTCTAGAAGTACCTGGGGCTGGAGATAGTGCATGCCCGACCTGCATGAAATTTGTAACTCCACCAGCAGTAGTACGTCCACAAGCTGCACATGCACTTCATTGAGAACGAGCAGACTGGTCGACGTCCGAAGAAGCGAGTTTTTGTTGATGCATGTGCGGAGTTGATGTTCGACTACAACAACTTCCAACTACACGATGAAGAGGAGTACTACCGGAACATTAGCTTGCTGCAGTTTGCTGCCACCAAACTTGGCCGCACATCTCCTTCATGTGCAGCAATTTGGGGTCTGGCTTGACATTGCGGAGCAACCAGCATTGGGGCGATGCCGCCCTCGAGTTTAGCGGCGAGTCGGAATCTGTGTTTGGTTGTCTACGTGGATGCTGCCAACGCCGGCAACAAGCAGATGCCCAGCAGCACGAATGGCAACATTTTCGTCTTCGACGGCGCAATTGTTTCCTGGACGAGCCAATGCATCAAGTGCGTGATGTTGTCCTCGACCTGAGTCGGAGCAGATCGCTGCGACCGAAGTCGGCAAGGTGGCAAAGACGTTTTTGCTTCCTCCTCGCCAAGTTCCAGCTCCCCGACATTGGGACGCCGATCGCCCTCAAAGTGGACAACCAGTCGGCCATCGCGGTCAGGGGCTGAAGAGAAACCTCAAACGCATAGAGAAATGCTACTTCTGGCTGCAGCGGATGGTGAAGCGCAAGAAAATTGTGCTATAGTACATCCTGACCACCGAGCAAACGACGGATTTCCTCACGAATGCACTTCACTCACGATCAACCAAGTTGGCCTTGCCGACGTCCGCTACGACAACGTGCAAATGTTGGCGCCATGTCCTTCAACATGGCTAGTGCGATGAATAGTCTGCGAGGGTGTGCACGCTGACGAAATATCCTAGTTGTATACTACTATGTAGGTTCTGGGTGAACCTTGCATGTGTGAGTGTGTGCCCACGCTGGAGCTGGGCAGGGGAGTGTTGATAATAAAAGGCCCCGCCCTCGCTTGGGCGAAGCTGACTTTGCTGACATGTGCGCAAGGTGTGCAGCTAGCTAAGCTTCATGGCCGGTGCTGACTTGGAGGAGGAAGTTGACGGGTTTGGTCAGCTGACTTCGCCGAAGCCGACCATAACAAAGCCTACTTCAGCGATGCCGATCACAGCGAAGGTGACTTCCACGTTGCTGAGCACAGCGAAGCCAACTATGGTGACGCCGACCAGAAGCTGGCTGACGAAGTGAATTTAGCGAACGACGTCTAGCCTCGGCGGTCAATGAAGGTGGTCGTCGACATGGCGCCGATCTGCGTGCATTGACCGACCGTCGTTAACGTCGGCCTCTTCGAGTCGACCAAGTGATGTGAAACTCTGCGATTGTCTCAGGTTGTTTTGCCGATTGTCGACATGCGGAATGAGCACCACATGTTGTACAACATGGAACCTATGCAATGTGTTTCACAAGCATGACGTGCACGCATCCGTCTACTGTGCAGACCTACACCTACTTGGGAGGTGACACACATGTGCGCACTTGTTCACCTTCGACGGCAGTGCTGGCAGGCCCCCTTGGTGCAAAGCTGGCAAGCCGCCTTGTTTCACCATTGGCACGCTACGTTGAGACGCTACCTTCCTGCAGCGTTGGCAAGCTGCCTTCATGCTGCGCTGGAAGTCGACTTGCTAGGTTGTTAGTTGTGTTCCTGCTATATCGACTTTGTCGCGCCATTGTACTAATGTTGTTCTCTTTTCTTCGTGAGAACGTAAGCAACAATTTGATCACCCCGTACAACTCGTGACCTCCAACAAACTTCACCTCCCATTGTGGATTGACTCTTCGCAACATTAACGCAACCAAAATTTGCGAAGCTTAGGAAAAGGTAATTTGGCCAACTTCTTTTGCATTCGTTGATCGGATACTGTTCACAACAAAAGAAGACAGAGGTTGTGATGTCTTCCCTCGACTCGGTTCACTGTACATATGACGCGGTCATGGAATAGTAAGACCTCCACAATGTCCACTAGGCAAACTGACGCGCCAACACGGTCGAATGGTTTTTAGAATCAGGAAAAGCATGTTAGAAACAAGTGTGGGAGTTAGATGGCGTTGCGCAATCCATGTAAACGGGGGAGGAATTCGAGGTGGCAAAAAATATGAGCAGTCAAAGCTACAAATTCTGCAATAAATATAGACTACGACTTCAAAACACGTCTCGTTGCACGATAAGTACTGACTCATTCCCAAAACATCATTCAAGACAATGATGACATTTCGCCACAATTTCAACAAAGGGGCAAAACAACAAAGACGAGCCCAGTTGCCCCCGACATGGAATTAGCGTGGGATGGGTGTGTTATATTAGTTTGTCCAACTATTTTTGAAAGCTCATGTATAAATAGACTTGAAGTGTGAAAGAATGAGGAATGATTGACTAAGGCAAAGGTTGGGTACAAGTACAAACCCTAGAAATGTGTTGTACCCCATATGTGCTACCCCACTATAGCCTACATAGGCTAAGTCATATAAGTCTGACACACCCCCATAGGCAAAGTGGGGGAGAACAAGGGGTCACAAGACCAGTCAAGCAAAGCAAAGCAAGCTCAGGGTGGATCACAACGTCACCACACATTCCGAGCACAAGTTCAAGGCCACAAGGCCAGTTCACATGCAAGATCCTATATAAAGGTAAACAAGCAAGTGCAGGTATAGAAAGACCACAGTACAAGCAAGGTCAAGAAGTGAGCAAGTGAGGCCAAGTAGGCACAAGACCTAGCATCGTATAGCAGCGCTGATGATCACAAGGCGGAAGTGCCTTGGTAAAGATATCAGCAGTGTTGGCCTGAGAGGCCACGTAAGCAAGGCGCAGCTGACCACGCTGCTGCAGCTCACGAGCAAGGAAGTAGCGAAGAGCAATGTGCTTCGTTCTGTGCTCCACTCTGTGCTCCCGACACAAGGCCAGCATGGCCTTGTTGTCTACGTACAGAATTGGAGGAGAACGAGGCGGCTCTCCTAGGTCAGTCAGCAGGTAGGTGAGCCAGCGTAGCTCCTGTGCAGCCATGGCCCCCGCGTAGATCTCAGCCTCACAGCTGGAGCCGAGAACAGAAGACGAGCGGGTAGACCGCCACAAAACAGAGCCGGAACCAAGGCTGAAGGTGTAACCCTGTGACGACCGCTGCGTAGCCTGGTCGTCAGCCCAAGAAGTGTCTGCGTGACCTGTGAGGACCACTGAACGCCGCCCTCCAAGCACTAGCCCCATGCCCGACGTACTGCACAAGTAGCGCAACACCCTCTTCGCTGCAGCCATGTGCTCTGGTCGGTGTCTCCCAGGAGCAACATAGCGTGCCAAGATGCTAAGAGGGTATGCAAGGTCAGGTCGAGTGCAGGTCATCAGGTACATGAGGCAGCCAACAAGCTCTGGGTACGGGCCACTCGGCTCTACGGACTCATCCGAAGGCAGAGCTGAGAGCGAGTGGCGAGTAGACAGAGGAGTGGCCTGAGGCGAGGAGTACGTGAAGTCGAAGCGCTGAAGGACCTGCTGCACCATGTGTGACTGAGTCAGGGTAATGGTGCGCTGTGCTCTGTCCCGGGTGATCTGCAAGCCAAGGTAGCTGCGCAGTTCACCCAGGTCTGTGCACGTGTGTCTCTTCTGCAGCTCGGACTTCACGTGGGCGAGTCCAGCAGTGTCAGCAGTGGCAAAGACCAAGTCGTCGACGTACACGAGGATGTAGAACGGCGGCAAAGAGGTGTCGGTGCGTAGAAACATTGACGGGTCGGCAGTAGAAGGAGCAAACCCAAGAGCCGCAAGTGTAGTCCTCAGTGTGTCGTGCCACTCACGGGGCGCCTGGCGGAGACCGTAGACTGGCCGCCGGAGGCTCCACTGGGTACCAGGAGGAAACGACCCAGTGAAGCCAGGTGGGCGGCGCAGCCAGATCTCCTCGTGCAGGCTGCCCTGCAAGAAAGCTGTGCGGAAGTCAAGAGAGTGAAGCTCGTAGTCGCGCTGAGCGGCTATGTGCAGCAGCACCCAAAGAGTGGTCATCTTCGGGGTGGGAGAGAAGGTCTGAAAGTAGTCAACTCGCTGCCGCTGACTGAAGCCTCGAGCCACGTAACGTGCCTTGAAGACAGGCGGAGAACCCGACGGCCGCTTCACCCTGAAAATCCACATGCCACTGACGATGTTCGCCCCAGGTGGGGGAACCTCGTCGACGTAGGTGCCTGTGGACTTCCAGGAAGCCATCTCTGCGTCCATGGCTGACTGCCACTGTGAGGAGTAGGGACCCTCGATCGCCTCAGCGTACGATCGAGGAGTCGGGATGTCTAGTGCATCCGGGTCTCCCTCAGGTGCAATCAGCATGGACACGAGATGAGGCAAAGCAGCAGCAAAACACTAGAACTCCTCCTGCCTGTCCTCAAGGACGTCCGTGCTAAGAGCACACTCACCCCCGACGGACGGAGGACAGACAGACGCAGACTCAGCAACAAGACTAGCAGCGTAGTCTAGACGACAGTGAGCAGCAAAGTCGACAAGCTCAGCAACTAAGGCAGACGCAGCAGCTTACTCAAAGGAAGGGTCAGTGACAGCAGTGGCCAGGAGACGCGTGACAGTAGGACTAGCAGCACGAAGAGAGTCAGACTCCGGGTCAGCAAGAGCAGGAAGAGAGGACGCAGGAGGAGACGGCAAAGGGACACGAAGTGGAGCAGTGGAAGGACGCAGCGCCATCTGGTATGTGCCTGGGACCGCAGGAGGACGCGGACGCGGATCACGACGACTAGTGCGAGCAGCACGAACAGGCGACGCAGGACGAGACGCAGGCTCACGACGCTCAGCAAGACCTCCAGTAGGACCAGTGTAGGGAGAAGTAGCAGGCAGTGGGGAGGCGGGCTGTAACTGTGAGTGCGACTGGTCAGGCTGTGGACACTCTAAGGGAGGAGCAGGACCAGTAGAAGGCGGGAGACCAAGAACCTGCTCAAGGAGCGGAACGAAGTACGGCCGCGGCCGCGCAGCGCCTCCAGAAACAGCAGGGACAGCACCAGTACCCCCAGCGGCAGCACCAGCGCCAGCAGCACCTCCAGCTCCAACACCCCCAGCAGCTCCAGCTCCAGCAGCTCCAGCAGCACCTACTCCAGCAGGACCGCCAGCTCCAGCACCGCCAGCAGCTCCAGCACCAGGAGCACCTCCAGGCCCAGCAGCTCCAGTACCCCCAGCAGCACCAGCAGCTCCAGTACCTCCAGCAGCACCAGCAGCACCTCCAGCAGGACCAGCGTCAACAGCTCCAGCAGCACCCCCAGTCCCAGCAGCTCCAGTACCGCCAGTACGAGCACCTCCAGGACCAGAGGCTCCAGCACCTCCAGCGCCGACCCCAGGGTCAGCAGCAACACCAACTCCAGTAGGCTCAACGCTCTCAGCTCCAGCTCCAGCAGCACCACGGAGGCTGCGACAGTACCGAGAGTACCACTCACGCAGCTGCTGGGAAGAGAGAGCGCCCCCAGGCGCAGCACCCCTAGGCTCAGGACCTCCAGACCCAGCACCACCAGGGACAGCACCCCCAGGCTCAGCACCTGCAGTCTCTGCACCCCCAGGCTCAGCACCCGCAGTCTCCGCACCCCCAGGCTTAGCACCCCCAGTCTCCGCACCCTCAGGCTCAGCACCCCCAGGCTCAGTACCTCCAGACTCAGCACCACCAGGCTCAGCACGCTCAGTACCTCGCGCAGGACCAGAGTCGACAGCTACCTCGACAGGCTCGACCGGGTCTACCTGGGAAACACCTGAGGGAGCAGGAACCTGGGGAGGCAAGGGGTCTACCAAGGCAGCACCTGGCGTGAGGAAGAGCGGCGGAGGGGGGAGCGGGGCAGTGCGGTAGGGGAAGAGACGGTAGAAGGGGACCGACTCGTCAAACGTGACGTCCTGGGAAGACAGAACACGACGCGAGGTGGGGTGGTAAAAATGCCAACCAGGCGCGTCAGGGGGGAAGCCAAGGAAGACGCAGGGAACAGTACGGGGGGACAGCTTGTCCGCAGACAAGTCGCGGACAAAAGCCCGAGATCCCCAGACACGAAACGCAGACGCATCGCCAACCTTCCCCGTCCACCGCAGAGTAGGGGAGGTCTCCGGCAAGGAGACCCGGGGCTGAAGGTTGATCTGATGCGCCGCGTACTGAACCGCGAACGGCCACAGAAAATGAGGAGCAGCCGCGTGGATCATGGACGTACGAGCGACGTCCATGACCATGCCAATGCGGCGCTCAGCAATCCCATTTTGCTGAGGCCGGAAGCGTGAACGTCTGGCGGATGCCCTGTGCACGACAGAAGGCTCGCAGAAGGTCAAAGGAAAACTCACCTCCTCTGTCGGAGTGCAGACGCAGGACAGGAAATCCGAGCCGAAACTCTCTCTGAGCTGGAGACGAGCTGCGCGGATCCAGTCGATCAACACCTCAGTGACCTCACCCTTGCTGCGCAAGGGGAAGACTGTGGTGTAACGCGAGTAGTCGTCAACCACGAGCAGGAAGTAACGCTCGTGACCCTGTCCACGGACGCGGGCTGGGCCCCACACGTCCATGTGAAGCGTCTGCAGCGGAGCCTCTGTCGGAGGAAACTCGGAGGAGTGAGGAGCGGCGCGCTGCCGCCCCTCGACGCAGGGAATGCAGGTGGGGGCAGGCCCCAGAGGAAGAGAAGGGAGGGACCGGGGGAGACCCGAGACAAGGAAACGAGAGGCCATGCCTCGGAGACGAGGCAGGGAGGGGTGACCAAGGCGGTGGTGCCAGAGGAGAGTCTGGTGAGACAGGAGACGACACGAGCAGGGGGCAGACTCAGGACCAGACCTGGACGCTGCAGCAAACACCTGACTCGACGCAGCTACCTGAGGAGACTCAGTAGTCAGTGTGTACAGGCTCGACCCCGGCTGACGGGTAAACGTGGCCAAGTGTCGGCCCGTCCGAGCACACGTACAGTGGGTCACTCGCTGACGCGCAGGAGTGAACTGGTCAACCCCTCCATCCTGTAGGTCAGCACCACTCGCCAAGTTCGTAGAGAACGAGGGGAGGTAAAGACCTGACAGGGAGCCAGAAGGGGCCGCCGGACACGGTAAGACAGTGGAGAAGTGGGCAAGGACAGGACCCCCAGAGGGGTCTGCCAGGGAGACTGCAACCGGCCGACTGAGCGGCGTGAGTGTGGTGCGGTCTGGAAAGAAGGAGCGGGAAGCACCCGAGTCAAGGGTGAAGGTGTGTAAAACCTGAGCCGACGTGGTACCTGAGAGAGCAGACTCACCAGCACCTGGAGGAGTAGACGCACTAGCACCTAGAGCAGCAGCCTCACCAGCACCTAGAGCAGCAGCCTCAATGCCCGGGTCAGGCGGAACACACAGGTAACAGTCACCCACATCACTAGTAGGCAATGCATACATGGAAGTGAGGATAGCATCATAGTCAAGAGCATAGATATCTACCCTCTGCCTAAGCAGCTCCACCCAGTCGGGGAGCTCAGCGGCGTCACCAAACTCCGCACGCCAGGCGTCGCTCAGACGGGCGAAGCAGCGGGACTCTGCGTGACCAAACGTCCCGCAAGGCTGACTAGTCCGAGCACCAGTGCGAATGACGTACGGACAGCGAGCAGTACTCGGTGACCCTCCACGCTGAGCGTACCACTCACGAAGCTGCTGGGGCGACAGGACCGCGCGCGGACTACGCTGCAGCTGCACCTGGCCACTACAAGCAGCTCCCGAACTACTCACGCCAGAACGACTCTCACTACGGCCACCCCGACAACCCCAAGTAGCGTACCACTCACGAAGCTGCTGGGGCGTGAGGGACTCACGCGGACGTCGCTGGAGCTGCATCTGGCCACCGCCTGGGGCAGCAGAAGCAGTGGTAGCCGCAGTGGCAGCAGTAGCATTGCGGCCACCCCTACAACCCCAACTAGCGTACCACTCACGAAGCTGATGGGGGGCGAGGGACTCACGCGGACGGCGCTGGAGCTGCATCTGGCCACGCCAGGAGCAGCAGTAGCAGTAGAAAGAGCAGTAGTAGCAAGAGCAGCAGTAACAGCAGTAACAGCAGAGCTCACCAGTGGCAAGAAGGGCAGGAGTACGACAGCGGCAATGGTGAGGCCGCTACCACCGCAGGGCGAGGGCTCCGCGGCTGCTGCAGGGACTGCTGCTCGAGAGGCCAGGGGCGGCTGCTGCAGGGGCGGCTGCTGCAGGGGCCAGGGGCAGCTGCAGCAGCAGCGGCTGCTCCAGGGGCCAGGGTGCCGCGGCGGGCAGGGGCGGCGGCGGCTGACACGGCAGCGGCGGCGGCGGCTGCTGGTGTCGGCGGCGGCGGCGGCTGCTGCTGTCGGCGGCGGCGGCTGCTGCTGTCAGTGGTGGCGGCGGCTGCTGCGGCCGGGGCAAGGGCGGCGGCGGTGGACACGGCAGCGGCGGCGGCGGCTGCTGCCGTCGGCGACGGCTGCGGCAGCTGCTGTCGGCGGCGGCAGCGGATGCTGCGGCCGGGGCAGGGGCGGCGGCGGCTGAGAAGGGGCCGCGAGGGGCCGTGAGAGGGGCCGCGAAGGGGCCGTGAGGGGCCGCGAGAGGGGCCGCGAGGGGCCACGAGGGGCCGCGAAGGGCCGCGAGGGAGCCGTGAGAGGGGCGGCAGCGGCTGAGAAGGGGCCGCGGGGCCGCGAGGGGCCGTGAGAGGGGCCGCGAGTGGCCGCGAGGGGCCGCGAGGGGCCGCGAGGGGCCGCGAAGGGGCCGCGAGGGGCCGTGAGAGGGGTCGCGAGGGGCCGCGAGGGGCCGCGAGGGGCCGCAAGGGAGCCGCGAAGGGGCCGCGAGGGGCCGTGGGAGGGGCCGCGAGGGAGCCGCGAAGGGGCCGCGAGGGGCCGTGAGAGGGGCCGCGAGGGAGCGGCTAAGGGGCCGCGAGGGGCCGTAAGAGGGCGCGACGGGCCGCTAAGGGCAGGGGACGCGACGGGAGGGCAGGCACACGGGGCGCGACTCGGGCAGGGGCGAAGCGCGCTCCGGGCAGGAAAAAAAAAATCGATTTTCGGTGGGCCCTAGGAAACGTTCCCACTAGGGAACCTGCTCTGATACCATGTGAAACAATGAGGAATGATTGACTAAGGCAAAGGTTGGGTACAAGTACAAACCCTAGAAATGTGTTGTACCCCATATGTGCTACCCCACTATAGCCTACATAGGCTAAGTCATATAAGTCTGACATGAAGTGGCTGGAACTGTACAAGCATAGCACTCGTCGACAAATCTCACGAAGCTTTTGTATTTCTTATGATTATTAAACCACGTGTGCCGGTTCGTTCACGACATGGCTAGGTTAACTATCGCATTGATTGAAATGTTGTAGAAGTGGTAGGCGATTGCCTTCTACACCTCGAAAAGCATACTATCCTCGCTGTCCATTTTGTGCGTCGCTAATCCCCAATGTACAACCGTTTATGACAAGCTATAGGAACATTCCTTCTGCATGATCTTGGCGAAGTCTTGCAACCATTCGTGCATGCGTCTCAGAAACTTGCACCCTCATAATAAAATCCATCACGTTGATTAGCGTGAAATGCGTGAGAAAACCCATCCGGTTAATGAGTGCGCTCAGATCACTGATCAGTACAGTACCTCTGTACATAAACCCACCCCAACCCACGACATATCTGCAGGTTGGACTATCTAGAGTCCAAAACCCATTACAAGTTCACATAAAAACAAAGCATCCAATATTGTCGAGACACTACAAACCACGAAGATCGTATTATGTAAAACATGGCCTCAATCACATCAAAGTACTCAGCTATTCTTTACTTTGAGAGTTACCACTAAAAAAAAAGATTATACCATTTCTTCATAACATTTAGTTATCACTAAAGTAGAAAGAACACGTTAGTAGCTGAAGCGGTACTATTAGCCGAAGTTGTTTGACTGACGTACAACAGCATGTGGGTGTCCCACTTGCCAGGTCATGAAGACATCACGAAATATACTTGCAAGACAGCTGCAACCCATGCCATCACTAGAGCGTTCGTGGCAATAGCTGACGATGGAATTTGTCACAAGATTGCCAGCCAGTCCTAATGGGAATGAATGAGCATTGGTTATAATCAACACAGATGACAAATGTAGCAAACTTTGCCGCATGAGAAAATCCCATCTCTGCTGAAGCATCTGCTAATACCTTTACTGATTGCCACCACATTCGTGATCATCAATGATTGTGATACGATTTTTTCGTGTACCTAACCATTAAACCAACTGATTGGTCCCATGTGTGGTGATCGAACAATTCCAGAGAAACAACTTGCACCATCCACCTCCACCCACCAATTGCCATCTTATCTCAACTACACATAGAACCCTATAATACCCATCAAGCTAAAGCTCGATAATCCTCGCCCACATGTATAACAGCTCGCTAATGTTGTGCAAGCTGCCTGAACTTGGGCAGTAGAAGAAAAACAAAAAGGAAACGCCATCGCTAAACGCAATGGCAATCGCCACCATAGAATGTCTGAAGTCCTTGTCCTCCTCGGCACTCGGAACTTATGTTTGTCGGTGATGTTGATTTTCGCCCAATATATTGCTGGACATTTTATAGAAGTCAAATCGTGACTTTTGTCGCAACACATCTCATTCTCTCCGCCAATTGGTGCGCTAGCCTATCATTCCATGCCAGCCTCATTTGCCCATATGTTCCGTCCACAAGGAAAGAACCCTGCAGCCAACCCTCAAGCATGAACCGCCCCCAAGTAGAGCCAACTAGGGGATGGGGGGAAGCAGGGAAGGGGATGGGGGGAAGCAGAGAAGGGTGTGGGGGAAAGCAGGGAAGGGGATGGTGGGAAGCAGGGAAGGGTATGGGGGGGAGCAGGGAAGGGGATGGGGGGAAGCAGGGAAGGGGATGGGGGGGAGCAGGTAAGGGGATAGGGGGAAGCAGGGAAGGGGATGGGGGTAAGCAGAGAAGGGGTTGGGGGGAAGGAGGGAAGGGGATGGGGGGAAGGAGGGAAGGGGATGGGAGGAAGCAAGGAAGGGGATGGGGGGGAGCAGGGAAGGGGATGGGGGGAAGCAGGGAAGGGGATAGGGGGAAGCAGGGAAGGGGACGGGGGTAAGCAGAGAAGGGGATGGGGGGAAGCAGGGAAAGGTATGGGGGGAAGCAGGGAAAGGGATGGGAGGAAGCAGAGAAGGGGATGGGGGGAAGCAAGGAAGAGGATGGTAGGAAGCAGGGAAGGGGATGGGGGGAAGCAGGAAAGGGGATGGGGAGATGCAGGGAAGGGGTTCGGGGGAAGCAGAGAAGGGGATGGGGGGAAGCAGGCAATGGGATTGGGGGAAGCAGGGAAAGGGATGGGGGGAAGCAGGGAAGGGGATGGGGGGAAGCAGGGAAGTGTATGGGGGGAAGCAGGGAAGGGGATGGGGGTAAGCAGAGAAAGGGAAGGGGGGAAGCAGGGAAGGGGATGGGGGGAAGCAGGGAAGGGGATGGGGGGGAGCAGGGAAGGGGATGGGGGAGAGCAGGGAAGGGGATGGGGGGGAGCAGGGAAGGGGATGGGGGGGAGCAGGGAAGGGGATAGGGGGAAGCAGAGAAGGGGATGGGGGGAAGCAGGGAATGGGATGGGGGGAAGCAGGAAACGGGATGGGGGGAAGCAGGGAAAGGGATGGGAGGAAGCAGAGAAGGGGATGGGGGGAAGCAAGGAAGAGGATGGTAGGAAGCAGGGAAGGGGATGGGGGGAAGCAGGGAAGGGGATGGGGGGAAGCAAGGAAGGGGTTCGGGGGAAGCAGGGAAGGGGATGGGGGGAAGCAGGGAATGGGATTGGGGGAAGCAGGGAAAGGGATGGGGGGAAGCAGGGAAGGGGATGGGGGGAAACAGGGAAGGATGGGGGGAAGCAGGGAAGGGGATGGGGGTAAGCAGAGAAAGGGATGGGGGGAAGTAGGGAAGGGGATAGGGGGAAGCAGGGAAAGGGATGGGGGGAAGCAGGGAAGGGGATGGGGGGAAGCAGGGAAGGGGATGGGGGGAAGCAGGGAAAGGGATGGGGGGAAGCAGGGAAGGGGATGGGGGGAAACAGGGAAGGATGGGGGGAAGCAGGGAAGGGGATGGGGGTAAGCAGAGAAAGGGATGGGGGGAAGTAGGGAAGGGGATAGGGGGAAGCAGGGAAAGGGATGGGGGGAAGCAGGGAAGGGGATGGGGGGAAGCAGGGAAGGGGATGGGGGGAAGCAGGGAAAGGGATGGGGGGAAGCAGGGAAAGGGATGGGGGGGAGCAAGGAAGAAGATGGTGGGAAGCAAGGAAGGCGATGGGGGGAAGCAGGGAAGGGGATGGGGGAAAGCATGGAAGGTGATGGGGGGAAGCAGGGAAGGGGTTCGGGGGAAGCAGGGAAGGGGATGGGGGAAAGCAGGGACCTAAGAGGAGTCAGCAGCGGAGCTAGAGAGTGTCCGACATTTTGTGTAAAAAAAATAGAAAGAAAAAATCAAAACGATGTAGATGTTACCAGGAAGAAGTATAAACAAGTTTCAAAACTTAACGTCATAGGAGGCGTTACCATAAACTCTCACGTGTAAGCGCACCCTATCAGTTGGCGCATGCGATTATGATCAAATTAATGTTCCTATTCCGCTATTTGAATAAATGTGCAAGGAAAATCTGTTGTGCATCCCATAAGCGCATGCAATATTTCTTCGTACACATTTGGTCAAATTTATCGTAATGAGTTATACGATACGAACCAAATCGAGCCATCTTCACTATTGCACAACCCACTCGCTACAAGCCCTATGAGGTGTTCCGCAGCCATTTTGTAACCAATCCCGAAATCTAGCAAGAACGGAAGCATCTGATCACCCAATACCTAACAAACATCCGAGAGGGCCCTTATGTTGGTGATAAGAAATCACTCCATGTCAACAAGCATGGGATTCGCACATCTGATTCCCTATAACAGCGAGTTTGAATATTAAGTACTAAAGAACTAATTTATATTTTGATTTTCCCATGTGTTCAAAAAACGACTCAATTGTAAACCTTGACAAGGCAGTATAGCGTTTTTCAGATCTAAATCTTCCCCGCGTGGCTTGTGGGCCTGGTGTAGAGAAGAGGTGTAAATGTGATCATAGGACCTTCAACATGGGATTTTTGTCGAGGAATGTTGACAACCTGCACGACAACCGACAGGTTTGCTCAGGTTGCAGTGGTATCTGGTGTCGCCACAACAACGACAAACTCGTTTGCCACTGTGCCCGATGGCGGATCCTCTCTGCTTGTTGGTCGAGCTGTCTTGTTGTCCTACAGATTTCTCTCGTATCCATCGAGTTGCAGTTTTCTTGGGTAGGACGCTGTTGCAGTGTCAACTCAACCAGGCCAGCCCCATCCCGAAGCACCAAGCTCAACTCACCAAACCAAGTGTCTGAACCGATCACCCGAACCTGATGTGCGGGGGGCCGAGCCGAAACCCAACTGCTGCGATGATCGGTCCCTTCATCCAGTCTCACCAAAACGCGTACGTGAACATATGACTTTTCCGTCATTCCTCAGGGAGGTGCTACCTTGTCAGGGTTGTTTTCAGTGCGTGTTCGGACGAAGCAGGCGGTTGCAAACTGGACTCGGGTTGAGGGTCCCCAAAGTGTAGCTGGATTGGCCTACAGAAAACGGAAAATAGTCAGTGAAAAGTTCGGAAATCCGATTTCGTGGCAGGAGTGAGCGGCCGAGTGCCCAGACTGGGTTCGTCGTTTTCCTGGTGTGCCCCGCGTGAGGATACCGTAACCCTCGGCCCATTCCGGGGTCCTGGTTACGGAGGCCCGCGTGGGATTACGGACCGTTTTTCCTCAGTGAAAAGTTTGGAGATCCGATTTTCAGATTCCGGTAACACTCTCGCTACATCTTAAGATAGAAAACATACTGAACATCCCCTGTTTGACACATCTTCTCCCGCTTCAATGCTTCATTCTGCAGAGCACTTTCACCTTTCCTCCCGTGCCACACGCGAGACCGCGGCATGGAAAAGGAGAGATATTCACCGCCGTGGCCTGCGAGCCATAATAGTATACTGATAGCAGCTAAGAAGCATATGTTCGTCGGCATCGACTCGAGTATCTCACACTGAGTGTGACACGCATCTCGTGGTGCGTTCATTTTAGGAACCTGAGGTTCCTTTCAACTTTCTTGTCAGTGACCACAATGCGTCTTGTGTGGCGAGGACATGATGGGAAGCTTTCGTGGGTGTGGAGAAATTCATATTCTGCGTCTCAGGCTAAAACACGAAACTTCTTTCCGGATCTCGAATCACAGACGCCAAAAAAAAACCATTTTCTAGTCCAGAGAGCAGCGGCGGCGCCATCGGATCTCGTGATACTTAGAGCAGCAAGAGTTGTTCTCTTCACGATGCTGGTTGGAATTGCAACGATAGTCTGCATCTTCTCGCCTCCGCCAAGCCTTCTCGGACGTTCAAACTCGCATCCCATCATTGCCGTTTCCGGCAGCAGCGGCAGCGGCGGAGACGGCGGCGTCAGCTCCACACTTATCAACGGCGTTACTTTCTTTCCGAAGGCCGAAATGCAGAATCATGATACAGCCCCTGTGGTTTCCACATCAGCCAAAATGGGCGGCCATAGTTCAGATCGTGATCGCCATGACAACACTTTCACCTTTACTACTCACCCAAGTGATATGGCTCGCGACGGCGGCTTGTGCATCGCCATTCCATCCTCCCCGCGCGTCCCTCGACGCGAGAAGTCGCCTCAAAGCTCAGAATCTCAGCCGCCGGATGATGATCGCACGGTGGACGAAGCAGCACGATCTGCTGATCGTGTGGTGGAGCCTTTAAAAGTGCTGGACGAGCGGAGAGCGAAAGGGCATTTGAAAGAGGGGGCAGTGAGAATCGTCGTTTACAGTGCCGGGTGTAGAGCTCCTCAATTGGCTCCAGAAGGCCTCGATAAATCTGAGAATATGGCATTAGTAGAAGGAATTGTCCCTGTCAGGAAGGAAAACGGATTCTTGCCTGACCATGTCGTCCGTGCATATGCACAAGCATCCAACGTTACAGATGAATATGTGAGGCCACTTCTCGAAGCAATCAGTTATTCTACGTCCTTGAATCACCTCGTCGAGCCGCACACGCGCTCCATCACTGAAGCTTCCGCCAACCTGAGCATTCCTGTCCACGTCATCACAGCCAATCAAGCATCGTGTGATCTTCTGAACGATCCAGATCAGCTGCTCCAGACCGTGCCACGCCAGCATGTGGAAAGGGACGGGTGGCAGAAGTGGCGGTGGCATGCCAAGCTGGCACTGGATTTCGTCCACGTCATGAGGGAATGCATGGCTACAAAGCCACGTCACATCCTCCTGCTACAAGACGACACACTGCCTGTCACGATGTGGGACCTTGGGATTGACAGATTTATCTCCAAGGATCTCAAGGACAAGCCGGATTGGGACCTGCTCTCTCTCTACCATCCAGCGTCCTATTCATGGCCATTCAAGCATGGGGAGTGCCCAAGCCCTCCTTTTCAACTCAACTGCAGCAGGCCCTCTAGTATCATATGTGGAGGAGAACTGGTATATAGCGCCAATGGATCTACTCATTCATCGGCATTTGAAGGAGGGAAAGCGGAAAGCTTACCTGCACAATCCTTCACTGTTTCAGCATAAGGGGATCGTGCGAACCGAAGGGCAGACAGGAAATAACTATCATATGGATACTAAGTTCAGCGAAAGGAGTGTAGAGTTAAGTTACTACTCAGAGAAGTTGCCAATAGACATGTCTGAGGATGAAATGTTTTTATCACAATGTATTGTACCAGTACTTCACTGAAGCCCAAGTGCAGCACGATTTGTTAAAATTGGCCTTTGATTTGATGCTAATGGCATGGCCCATAGTGGTTCGTTTGGATGTGGACACTGATGGGCAGGAATGGAGCAAGATAAAATCTAACACAAGCAGAACCGAAGCTGAGTAGCTTTGCAATCGAATAGAGGATGTGGACGACCAGCAGTTCATATAAATTTCGTTGATAGCCGGATGGGAACTGTCAAGAATGAAAGTGTTGTGTTATTGATGAGGGTTGGGGTACATTAAGCAAACCCTAGCATTTGTACCCCCTAAGACAAACTCACTACAGGCTACAACATTTGACACACCCCCATAGCCTAAGTGAGGGGTGTCAAGCAAAACCAAAAGTGTATGGTCACAAGACCAGTCACAAAGAAACAAAGCTCAGGGTGGATCACAACGTCACCACACAATCTGAGCACAAGCAACAAGGGCCACAAGGCCAGTCCAAGAGTTAACAAAGTTGTATGGCAAGAGTACAAGCAAAGGAAACAGTAAACCTACACACGACTAGAACCTGTGTCAACAAGACCTAACTGCACACAACACCTCTGGTGGTCACAAGGCGGAAGCGCCTTGGTGAAGATGTCTGCAGTGTTGGCCTCGGACTCCACAAACTCGAAGCGAGCATGTCCACGTCTCTGCAACTCACGCAGAAGAAAGTACCTGACGTTAATGTGCTTCACTCTGCTCTCCAGTCGCGGCTCTCGACAGAGGAGAATCGATGCCTTGTTGTCAGTGAACAAGGTCGGTGCAGAGCTCGGCCGCTCACCAAGGTCGGTGAGCAAGAAGGTCAACCAACACAGCTCCTGTGCCGCCATGGCACTAGCGTAGATCGCAGCCTCAGCTGTAGAGGTCGAGACCGAAGAGGAGAGCGTGGACCTCCACGAAACAGCTCCAGAACCCAAGCTGAAACAGTACCCCTGAGTAGACCTGTGAGTCTCAGCGTCGTCAGCGTAAGAAGAGTCACAGTGACCAGTAAGTACGACAGACTGCTGCCCTCCAAGAACTAGCCCCACGCCTGATGTCGTCGCTAGGTACTTTGCCACCCTCACAGCTGCCGTCCAGTGAACAGGACGGTGTCTCCCTAGTGCAACAAAACGAGCAAGGATGCTGAGAGGGAAGGCGAGGTCCGGGCGAGTACAAGTCATCAGGTACATGAGGCAGCCCACCAGCTCTGCGTAGGGACCACTAGACTCAAATGGCTCGTCAGGAAAGGGTCCAGTAAGTCTGTGGTCAACAGCAAGAGGTGTGCGCTGTACTGTGGAGTGCTGAAGCTCGAATCGTTGAAGAACCTGCTGCACCATGTGTGACTGTGAGACTGTAATGGTGCGAGCGGCTCTGTCCATGGTGATCTGCAGGCCAAGGTAGTGGCGCAGCTCACCAAGGTCAGTGCACGTGTGTCTCTTCTGCAGTTCGAACTTCACGTCTGCCAAGGCAACCCTGTCAGCAGTGGCGAAAACCAGGTCGTCGACGTAGACCAGAACAAAGAAAGGTGTGGAGACACGACGGACGAGCAGCGACGGGTCGGCAGAAGACGGCTGGAAACCAAGGTCAGAGAGGGTAGAACGAAGGGTGTCGTGCCACTCACGAGGAGCCTGACGGAGACCGTAGACCGGTCGCCTCAGCCTCCACTGGGTCCCAGGAGGGAAAGTGCCAGTGAAGGCAGAGGGACGACGCAGCTAGACCTCCTCGTGTAGGCTACCATGAAGGAAAGCAGTGGAGAAGTCGAGAGAGTGTAACTCGTAGTCTCTCTATGCTACTCCGTGTAGTAACACCCGAAGAGTGGTCATCTTCGAGGTAGGCGCGAATGTCTGAAAGAAGTCAACTCCCTCGCGCTGACTGAAACCTCTAGCCACGTAACGCGCCTTGAAGACCGGAGGAGATCCCAGTGGCCACTTCACCCTATAGGTCCAAATGCCATCGACTACGTTCGCCCCAGGGGGGGGAACCTCGTCGACGTAGGTGCCTGTGGATCTGTAGGAGGCCATCTCTGCGTCCATGGTAGCTCTCCACTGAGAGGCCCAAGGCCCTGACACTGCCTCAGCGTAAGTGCGAGGAGTCGGTACGTCAAGGGCGTCGGGGTCTCCCTCAGGGAAGAGCAGCATGGCACAGAGATGAGGGGAAGCGGCTGCCAGGAACTCCAGCTCAAACTGCCTGTCCTCTAGGGCGTCACAGCCAAGGGCAGACTCACCCCCGACGGCCAGAGGACTGGTAGGAGGAGCAGCCACGAGACAAGTGGCATAGTCAAGGCGGCGAGTAGTGGCGAACTCAGTGACGGTGACAGTAAGGGCGGAGACAGAGGACAGAGAGGCACGAGGGTCCGTAACAAGAGAGGCGAGAATACGAGGGAGAACAGGTCGGTACGTGCGGTAGTAGTCAGTGACAGGAGTAGAGAGGGAAGCAGTGAAGGCCGACTCAGGAGGAGAAGGAAGCACAGACTGAGATGAATGAGGCGGACTATGACGGAACAGGGCAGTACGAAGGTCAGTGAGAGCGACAGGGGACGAGGGACGAGCACAAGGAGAGCGACGAGAGGGCCAGGCGGGCAAAGGAGGAGAAGACAACGGAGTCGGAGAATGAGGGAGAACAGCTGGGGAGGAGTCAGGAGGAGGAAACGTGGGACCGTAGACAGGAGGAGAGGGGGAGGAGGAAGGAGAGGGAGAGGGGAGACCGAGGGTCCGAAGACCAGAGACAGGAGGAGGAGGTGGCGGCTGCTGCTGCTCCTGGTGCGGCTGCGACAGCTGCGACTACTGCTGCTGCTCACGCGGCTGCTGCTGCTGCTCCTCCAGCCGCTGCTGCTGCTGCTCCTCCAGCCGCTACTGCTCCACCTCCAGCCGCTAAAACTCTCTCTCCTCTCTCTCTAACTCCAGCTGCTCCTCACGGGCACGGCGAACACGAGCCTGGTGCCGGGTTGGGTAGGGGTGGGGGGGAGGAGTAGTGTCCGGGGCCACGGCAGCACCAGGACCACCCTCCAAAGCACCCGGCGCACCACCCCCAGAGGCAGTACCACCAACAGCAACACGGCCAGGCTCACAAGGACCCGAAGGGGGTGCACTCGCACCCTCAGACGTAGCACCCCCAGAGTCAGCACCACCTACACCAGCTCCCGGAAGACGAGAGTCTCCTGCAGCCTCGGGCTCAGCCCCAACTCCAGCACCCCCAGAGCTAGCACCGACAGGGTCCTCGCCACGAACACCAGCTCCCACAGGGTCTGCCGCAGGCTGCGAGGAGGACTGCGGAGAAGGAGGCTGTACCTGAAGGGCTACCGAGTGGGGAGGGGTAGCGTGGGACACACCTGACAGGGCTGGACAAGGGGGGGGAGGCTGTACCGGGGGAGCAGGAGGGGGAGCGGAAGTCAGGAAGAGAGGGGGAGGAGGATCCGGGAGACCTCGGCAGGGGTACCTGACGTAGTAGGGGACAGACTCGTCGAAACTGACGTCACGGGACTCAAAGAACCGGTGAAGGGGAGGGTGGTAAAAGGTGAAGTCAGAGGAGTCATCTGGGAAACCAAGGAAGATACAGGGAACGGCGCAAGGCGAGATCTTGTCCGCGGAGGTGTCGCGAACAAGAGCCAAGCAACCCCAGACACGAAACCGCGACGCAACACCAGGGGACCCGGTCCAAAGACTAGTCGGTGAAACCTCTGGCCGAGAGACACGTGGCCAGAGGTTCAGCTGGTGAGCGGCGTACCTAACCGCGTAGGGCCACAGAAAATGGGGGGCACGGGCGTGAGTCAAGGAGGTGCGGGCGATCTCCATGACCAAGCCTATGCGGCGCTCAGCAACCCCATTTTGCTGTGGGGACTCTGGAAGCGTCCAGGACTGACGAATGCCCTGCTCGCGACAGAATCCAGCGAGAATGCCAGAGTGAAACTCACCCTCACAGTCGGAGTGAAGACAGCTGACTCGACGACCACGAGTGCCCTCAGTGGTAAGCAACCATTTGATCAGCTTAGAAGTCACCTCAGAATTCTTCGCCAGGGGGAACACTGTAGTGTAGCGGGAGTAGTCGTCAACGACCACCAGAAAGAAACGCTCACGCTCAGGGCCAAGGCGAGAGGCAGGGCCCCAAATGTCCTAGTGGAGCGTCTCAAAAGGCTCGGTGGTCGGACGAAGGGAGGAGGAGTGAGGGGTGGCGCGCAGCCTACCCTCGACGCAGGGACCGCACGGTGGTGCAAGCGAAGGCGGCAGCGATGGTAAGATACGTAGGAGTCCTAAGACAAGACGCTGACGAGAGATAGTGCGCAGACGAGGGAGAGACGGGTGCCCCATCCGGTGGTGCCACAGAACAGTGGGGTGGGCAAGTGACCGGCAGGAGCATGACGCAGCAACTGGACCAGACACGCGAACCTGACCAGACACAGCTACCTGGGGGGACGCAGCAACCGGGTGAGACGCAGGGACCAGACTGGGGGAAGGAATAGGGGCCGGGGCAGTAGTCGCTGCTGCTGCTGCTTCTGCTGCTGCTGCTGCTTCTTCTGCTGCTGCTGCGGCTGCTGCTGCTGGCTGCTGCTGCCCACCAGAGCCAGTGTGAAGTGTGTTGAGACCAGAGCCCGTCTTAGCTGTAAAGGTGGCAAGAGGCGTGTAAGTGTCTCCGTCAACACAAACCGCCGTCTCACCAGAGGGCTCAATCCACACACCCACGTGCTGACTCACAAGAGGCCTCACGCCCACCAAGTTCCGCGAGAACGAGGGGACGTGGAAGCCAGTCAGAGACCCAGAGGGAACAGCAGGGCATGGAAGAGTAGTAGTGTAGCGAGCAGTGATTGGTCCCGAGGTGGGATAAGCCAAAGCGACAGAGACCGGTGCCGGAAGCGGAGTAAGTGTCGTGTGGTCCCGGAAGAAGCAGTGCGAAGCCCCAGAGTCCAAAGTGAAAGACAGCGAAGCGTCCTCCGAAGTAGCTCCTAGACTAGTGTCTACACAAGTGCCTACACTAGCAACAGGCAACTCAGCAAGACTAGCACCTAAGCTAACAACACTCGAGTAAATAGAGTCAGAAGCACTAGAGTCAACAACAGCATACATAGCATGAGGAGTTCCTAAGAGATCAACCAACTGAGAAGCTGGCATGCCCCAAAGAGCGGAGCCGTATGTCTGAACAAGAGGAAACCAGTCAGGGGCAGGGCCGCCAACGCCGAAGGCCAAGCAAACTGTGTCAGTGAGCTGAGCAAAACACTGACCAGGAGGATGGGCGTGGCCACAAGGCTGGCCTCGGCGAGCACCTGTCAAAAGCTGATAGGTGCACGAAGGGTGAACAACACCTCGCTGAGGTTGGCGCTGTCCTAGCCCCGAAACCTGCTGCTGCCGCTGCTGCTGCGAGGTCTACTGCGAGGGGAGGGGCTGCTGCTGCTGCAGCTGCTGCTGCCGCTGGGCCAGGTACCACGCCGCTGCTCCACCCGCCGTGGCCGGCAGACCAGAAGGTGGCTGACGAGCCCGGGTGTCGCCTCCACCAGCTGCAGTAGGGGAGTCACTGGCCGCTGCACGAGACGCCTCTCCAGGCCCTACGCTCCCTCCGCCACCAGTTGGCACGCCACCCCCGCCACCTCCGCCGCCAACGCCTCCACCGCCGCCGCCACATGTACCCTGACCGCCCCTCTTGCCACCTCTACCACGAGACCGCGAAGAAGTCGTAACAGCAGCTACGGTGACGTCAGTAGCATCAGTGGCTAGAGAGGCTATAAAGGTGGGCAGCTGAGGGACAGTGCATCCGTGGAACAGTGGAGGGGGCACAGCACCAGAGGCGGAGGCTACGGAGCGGAGGTTGCTCTCGATGTCCTTGAGCGCAGACTCAAGGACCTCGATAGTGAGCTCACTAGGGTGCTTCAGAAGAAGCGTGTCACGGACTGAGGCAAGGCGGTCAAGGAGGCTAGTGGCGATGAAATAGATAGTAATCGCCATGGGGGGAGGAAGGAGTGCAAGCTTTGCCTCAGTGCAAGCAGCGCGGTAGCTAGAATCAAGCGAGTGGAGGTGATCAATCAAGTCAGCAGAGCGCTCAAACGAGGCGAGGTCAGGGAACAGGAACGGTAGGAAGAGTCGGCCAAGAGAGACAGTGGTGGGAGTAGCGTAGCGGGCCTTAATCGCAGTCAAGAACTCACTAGCAGTGCGAACCTGAGTGAAGTGGGCCTCCTCAGACTCAGGGAGGAGGCTGCTAAGAGCGATGCAGGCCGCAGCGTCACGCGACTTCCACGCCGTCAGGTCAGCACACTGGCGGGTGAAGCGGTCCCTGGCTGCATCGTCAGGAGCGGTGCCTAAAGACGTAGGGTCGTCGGGCGCGGGAAGGTCACCAGTAGCGTGCGCCCAAAGGGACTCGCCCGCCTGAACCTGAATCTCTAAAAGGCGACGCGCGCGTAGGAGCTAGACCGAAAACTCGAGCGGTCTACCGTCAGCGTCAAAGCGAAGAACCCTAGGGGTCGCCATAGTGTAAGTAGAAGCGACAAGTCCGGCAATGGGTGGCACTGGTAGGGACGGTGGGCGGCTAGGGCAAGTCCGTGACGGGCGCAAAACGCGGGCGCAACGGGGCTAGGGGCGGTCCCGCGGCGGACTGAACGGGTAGGCGCAGTGGTGCAAAGGAAGGGCCCAACGAGCGGGCCCGTAGTGGACCTAACGAGGAGGCGCGGCGGCTGGCTGAACTGGCAGGCGCAGCGGCTGTAAGGGAGGGCCCACGGCGGCTGTAAGGGAGGGCCCGCGGCGGGCCTAACTAGCAGGCACGGCGACGGGACGAGCGAGCCCGCGGTCGGGCCTAACGAGCAGACGCGGCGGCGGGCGGTACGGGCAGGCGCGACGACGAAATGCGGGACGCCGCGGCGACGAAATGCGGGACGCCGCGGTGACGAAATGCGGGGCGCCGCGGCAACGGAAATAAGGGGCGCCGCGGCGACAGGCGCGGCGCGCGAGCGGGCGTTTAGGGCAGCGGGGGGAGGACGCGACGCGACGGTCAGGGTGGGAGGGCATGTCGTGACAAGCAGCGGGGGAGGGCGTGACGGGACGGGAAGCCAGGAAGAGCGCGACGCGACGGGCAGGGGGGGGGGGGAAGGCGCTACGCTGCGCGGAAAGCGGGTCGGCGGAGCGGGCACTAACGAACGAGCGAGACTGGATCGGGCCGGCGCTAGGCTCAGGCAAGACGGGTACGACTAGTACGAGAGAGCGAGACTGGATCGGGCCGGCGCTAGGCTCGGGCAAGACGGGTACGACTAGTACGAGAGAGGGAGACAAGCTCGGGCGGAACGAACGAGGACAGGAGGAGCGGGATCCCACAGGATCCTAACCTAGGTGATACCATGTCAAGAATGAAAGTGTTGTGTTATTGATGAGGGTTGGGGTACATATAGCAAACCCTAACATTTGTACCCCCTAAGACAAACCTCACTACAGGTTACAAGCTTACCTGCACAATCCTTCACTGTTTCAGCATAAGGGGATCGTGCGAACCGAAGGGCAGACAGGAAATAACTATCATATGGATACTAAGTTCAGCGAAAGGAGTGTAGAATTAAGTTACTACTTAGAGAAGTTGCCAATAGACATGTCTGAGTATGCAATGTTTTTATCATTATGTACTGTACCAGTACTTCACTGAAGCCCAAGTGCAGCACGTTAAGTTGGACCTTGACGAGTTTGTTAAAATTGGCCTTTGATTTGATGCTAATTTCATGGCCCATAGTGGTTCGTTTGGATGTGGACACTGATGGGCATGAATGGAGCAAGATAAAATCTAACACAGGCAGAACCGAAGCTGAGTAGCTTTGCAATCGAATAGAGGATGTGGACGACCAGGAGTTCATATAAATTTCGTTGATAGCCGGATGGGAATGTCAAGGCAAATCTCGGATGTGAGCTGGCTGCGGGACAAATACATGATTTCACCGTACGAGTGCAATGAACGAGAGAAACGACCGATTTCAGCCTTTTTACGAGGATTCAGCCTTTTCTTCTTCTTGGTCTTCCTTCTCCTTCGATAGACCGCTCGCCATCTTTGCCTGTTTACAGTCCTACATCTCCTCTCTCCGGACTCGTCTCCAACTTGTTCTCCTCCTCGGTCATAGTTGTCTCCTCCTTTGCTTCCTTCTCCTTCTCTTGCCTCCACTCCCTAGCGACGTCATCTCCCAGGTGCTCGCTCCTCGTCCCATGTTCCCGACCTCCAGACCTTGCTCCTCCGTACTCTCCCTCCTCGTGTTCCACCTCGCGCTATTCTCCCGTTACCTCCTGCACCGTCTCTCACGGTCTCTCCTCCATCTCTGTCTAACTACCTCGGTACTGCTCATCATGTAATCTCTAGTGTACTTTCCTCTCTTGTGGCTGACCCTACTGACTTTGCATCCACCCGCCTCCTTGACTACGCCACTCAGTTGGCTTCTCCTGATGCCTGTCCTCAGTCCGTCGAGGGTGCTTCTGCCCTTAATTATAACGTCATAGAGGATATGCAGTTTGAGATGGAGCTCTATGCGGCCGTTGCTCTTGAGCTCTGTGCCATGCTGCTTGCCCCTGAAGAAGATCCTGAAGCTGTTGACATCCTGACGCCTCGCACTTCGTTGAGGCTGTCTCGGGTGAGTGGGGCCTCTCAGTGGATGGCAGCCATGGACGCAGGGATGGCAACTTGGAGGTCAGAGGCACCTACATCGGCGCGGATCCCTCTTCCGGGCGGAGGTAGTCGATGGCATGTGGATTTCAAGGTGAAGTGGCCACTTGGATCGCCGCATGTCTTCAAAGCGCGCTACGTGGCGCGAGGCTTTAGTAGATGTGAGGGGGTTGTCTTCGTTCAGACCTTTTCCCTCACCCCGAAGATTCTTAAGGTGTTACTGCACTTCGCAGCACATCGTGACTACGGGCTGCAATCACTTAACTTCTCCACTGCCTTTCTCCAGGGTAGCCTGCACGAGCATATTTGGCTTCGCTGCCCATCTGGCTTCACTGGGACCTTCCCAACTGGGACCGCCTGGAGCCTTCGAAGGCCCGTTTACAGTATGCGCCAGGAACCAGGGAGTGGCACGGCAAGCTACATACTACTATTGCTGACCTTCGTTTCTACCCGTCTTCTGCTGACCCTTCGCTCTTTGCTCACACGGGCACTACGCCATTCTTTATCCTTGTCTACGTCGACAACATGGTCTTTGCTACTGCAGACAGGGTTTCTCTGGCTTCAGTGAAGGATGAGCTACTGAAGAGACACACTTGCACTGACCTTGGTAATCTGCGACACTATCTTGGCTTGCAGATCACCAGGGACAGAGCAGCATGCACCATCACTTTGGCTCAGTCACACATGGTGCAGTTGGACCTTCAAGGGATCCACCTTCAGTTCGCCTCTGCACAACCCACTCCACTTGCTGTTAGTCACACGCTCTCGGCTCCTTTTTGTGATGAGTCGGTCGAGCCCAGTGGTCCGTACGCAGAGCTGGTGGGCTGCGTCACGTACCTGATAACTTGCACCCCGCCATACCTCGCCTACCCTCTCACAGTCCTAGCTCGCTTTGTTGTGACAGGGAAGCACCATCCTTCTCATTGGCCGTCCACTAAGAGAGTAGTGAATTACCTGGCGAGCACATCAGGCATGGTTTGGCGACAGCCATTCATACTCACGTGATACAGAGACGCATAGTGGGCAGGTGACTCGAAGACTTACCGAGCGGTCTCGTGAAGGTCTACTCGCTCGTCATCAGTTGCTTTATCTAGTGCTAAGGCTGAGATCTATGCTGGTGTCATGGCTGTTCAGGATCTCCACTAGCTGACCTTCTTGCTCACGGACTTAGGTGAGCAGCCTAGCTCTGCCCCGGTCTTGTTCGCTGACAACAAGGCATGATCCTTTTGTGTAATTAGCCTACACTGGAGGGCAGAGTGAAGCACATCCAGCCGCGATACTTCCTACTACGCTAGTTGCA
This sequence comes from Closterium sp. Naga37s-1, assembly GCA_947471745.1. NCBI lineage: Eukaryota > Viridiplantae > Streptophyta > Zygnematophyceae > Desmidiales > Closteriaceae > Closterium > Closterium sp. Naga37s-1. Next base: position 4,637,606 of record CANJKZ010000068.1, read on the forward strand.
GCAAAGCGGTCAAGCACGCTTGGTTTACATGCCCCCAGAGGCTAACACCGCTGATATCTTCACCAAGGCACTCCGACCTCGTGATCATCAGGGGCAGGGAAGGGGGGAGGTTTTGCATACATGTCGCCTTGTTCCAGCCGTCCCTCACTTGTTAGGTAGCTGGTATTTGTACTTGCTTTGTTTCTGCCTTGCTTGTACACGATGCATGGCCTTGTGGCTGTTTGTCTCAGAAGTTGGGCTAGTAGTACCACTTGGTTTGTATTTTGTACAGTTGGTTTTCCTGTTGACTGTTCTTGTGACCACTTGTCTCAACTCAACATCCGGACTAGTGGAGCCGCCCTGACTTGCTTCTTGTCTGCCATACACTGTCCACCCCTTACCTAGGCTAGGGGTGTGTCAAACCGTATTTGTTGCACTACATTTGGTAGCCTAGGTTAGGGTTGCCTATTTGTACCCATCTTCGTCATCCAGTGCACACATTCTCTCTCTGACATTTTTTTTCTGAACATCTTAGACTACTCTCTGTGTGCGTGTATGTGTGTGTATGTATGTGTATGTGTGTGTAGGTAGATGTGTGTGTGTGTGTGTGTTTGTGTATGTATGTGTGTATGTATGTGTGTGCTTTTTTTTAAGGGCTTTTCAACGTACATTTGTCTGCGAACTCTGATGTTCCCAAACCCACTGTAGGGGCATGTCAAAGTACTGGTAACGATGTGAGCGAAGGCATGAGCAAACAATATATAGCGAAACATTCACATGGTAACAAGCAATGCGAGCTAGGCTATGCAGAGGTGGCAGCAGGTTCTCATCTAGTCCCGAAGCGTAGGCCGACATGGTCATGACACGCAATATGGCAAAAACCAAAAACATGAAATGGGCGAAGAACGGTCGAGGGCGTTAGAAGTGTTGTACGTGGTGAATTCGAGTGCTACCCTACCTTCCTATCCAAGAAAGCCATACCCTTAAGGAAGTGCATACGCATCGTGGAATCCAGGGTTCCTCATATTCTCCTGGAAGGCAGGGTGTCTCTCAATACTATGTAGGGCCCCCAGCTGTCTTCAGTTGGAGTGCGGTTCTTCCAACAAACTAGAAACTTGATTCGTCAAGATCCCTGGGGATGAAAAATCTTATGGCTGAGGACTCTCTAGCTTTCATAAATGGCTATGATGCTAGGTGGGTCATGGACCGCGATCGAGGATGTATGATTGAAGAAGGCTGATGTGGAATGATGGGCTGGCGTACCAATTCACGACCAGGAGTAGATGGGCGGTTTTGGCTGGCTGATGTGGAATGATGTGGCTGACCAAAAACGGGCCACACTAAAAAGGCCCAGGTTTTGGCATGATGGGCAAGTGAAAGTTCCTAGTGTCCAGCAATACAAAATCGACTGACTGGTATGCCACAAGGCGGTGGTGGCGATCGATAACATTTTTCTTCTTATTTGGGGCAGCTTGCAAAATCTTGGCAAATTGTTGGGCAAATCAATGGCAGCTGCTGCTCTCATGCTGTTAAGTCATCACATGTGACATGCATCAGTTGCTCCTTGGTCTGGTTGTCCGTCATGTCTGGCCATCAGTTTCCATATGGTACGGCGAGTTGAACGGTAGTCCTGTGCCGAAATCTTCCCAAAGGTCCTTCTAGAAGTTACTGGTGAATATTGTATTGCGGTCGTTGATGATCGCTAATGATGCCCCCTGAAGTCAGACGATAGTCTCGATTAACAAGCGTGCAGCTTCTTTTGGTCGAGATGGATTTGCATGTAGATGAATGGACCATCTTCGTCAAGCGGTCGACAACGACCATTACCGCATTGTTACCGCTGGACCCAACTGGTAACCTCATAATCAAGTTCATTCGAATTTGTTGATATGCACGTTTCGGCGACGAGATCGGTTACATTTGTCCTACTTGTTTTTTATGAGACGACTTCATCACCTGACACGTCGAGCACGATCTCACGTGGTGCAGCACGTCTGTTAGTAGCTTCGCACATTTTCTACACAAAACAGCACGAGGTAATTATGACGTGTGCCTTTTGTAGTAACGGTTCCCGAAGCAGTGCGTACCCTGAGATACAGACGTGGTTTGTCTTAGTTTTCACGTAATACACTCTATTTGCCTCCATCAGATGATGCTAATTTTCATTGTTGAAGAATGGATCAGTGTGATATTTGTGGATAGTTATTTGGTTGAGTAATCGATTCGATTGGGCGAGTAGGATGGTATGCAGTTGTGCAATTGGTCGTCTGTGGTCGCCGACGATGCTTGAGGCTCCATTTCAGTGCGTGGCTGTGTAGTGGAAATCGGACTTCAGGTAGTCCAACTAGCAGACCTGACGTGAATTCCATAGTTGCATGCATATTGTAGTGTCTGGTGGTCTGTCCGTGGTGTCTCGTCTGCACCTATTAGGTAACAGCATGATTGGGTATCGATAGTGAGCATCTCTCTGCCGCGTATTGGGTAGTTGCATTTGTTTCCATGCATTTTGCGGGATTCATAGGTGATGGGTTGTAGGCCGTTGCCAAAGTATTGTAACAATACATCGAAAATAAGCTCGAAGGGGCAGTGAGAATCAGCGAGTGAAACACGGGCGGCAACCAAAAACTGTTTCTTAAGGCATATAAGACAGCCTACCCCCCAAGAATATTCAACCGCCTTCCTTAGCAGGTCCGTCCGCGGGGCAGTAGGGGATGTCGGGGATGTCCCGACTGTTAGAATCCTATTGAGGAGGATGTCGATTAGGTAAAGGTGGGGGGTACAAGACTATCGAGCAAAAAGGTTGTACCCTCAAAGGATGACCCCTACATAGCCAAGAAAGCTATAAACATAAATATGTTTTGACACACCCCTATAGGTGAAGTAGGGGATAGCCAAACCTAACAGTGGTTACAAGACCAGTCAAGCAAGAGAACAAGCAACGCAAAGCCCAGGGTGGACCTCAAAGACACCACACAATCTGAGCAAAAGCAAGTGGCCACAAGGCCAGTTCACATGCAGATGTATAATAGCAAGGCAGTACACTGATCACAATCTAGCAAGTGTAAACATGCAGGTATAAAGATATATAGCAATGTACAACAAGAGCAAGTCAAGCAACCAGCAGGTGAGGCAGAGTGGGCACAAGCCCAAGAGCAGTGCAGAAACGCCAATGGTCACCAGACCCAAGAGCCTTGTTGAAGAAATCAGCAGTGTTGGCCCAAGAAGCCACGTACGCAAGGCGCAGCTGACCACGCTGCTGCAGCTCACGCGCAAGGAAGTAGTGAAGAGCAATGTGTTTCGTTCTGTGCTCCAGTCTCTGCTCGCAACATAAGGCAAGCATTGCCTTGTTGTCAACGTGCAGAACTGGAGGAGAATGAGGCCGCTCCCCCAAGTCGGTCAGTGGGTAGGTCAGCCAGTGTAGCTCCTGAGCAGCCATGGCCCCAGCGTAGATCTCAGCCTTGCAGATGGAGCTAAGCACAGAAGAAGAACGAGTGGACCTCCACAAGACAGAACCAAAGCCAAGATTGAAGGTGTAACCCTGTGACGAACGCTGAGTCGCCTGGTCGTCGGCCCAAGAAGCGTCAGAGTGTCCTGTGAGGACCACTAGGCCTTGTCTCTCAAGCACGAGCCCCATGCCCGATGTACTGCACAAGTAACGCAGTACCCTCTTCGCAGCATCAAAGTGCACCTTTCGGTGTCTACCAGGTGCCACGTAGCGAGCCAGGAGGCTGAGAGGGTACGCGAGGTCAGGTCGTGTGCACGTCATCAGGTACATGAGGCAACCTACAAGCTCTAGGTACGGACCACTCGGCTCTACGGACTCGTCTGAAGGTGGAGCTGAGAGCGAGTGGCCGGTAGGCAGAGATGTGGGCTGTGGCGAGGAGTACTGGAAGCGGAAGCGCTAGAGGACCTGGTGCACCATGTGTGACTGTGTCAGGGTGATGGTGCACCGTGCTCTGTCCCGGGTGATCTGCAAGCCAAGATAGCTTCACAGTTCACCCAGGTCAGTGCAGGTGTGTCTCTCCTGCAGCTCCGCCTTCACCTAGGGCTAGTGCCTCAGTGTCAGCAGTAGCAAAAACAAAGTCGTCGACGTACATGAGGATGTAGAATGGCGGCAGGGTAGTGTCGGTTCGTAGAAACAGCGACGGGTCAGCAGTCGAAGGAGCAAACCCAAGAGCCGCAAGTGTAGTCCTCAGTGTGTCGTGCCACTCGCGGGGTGCCTGACGCAGGCCGTATACTGGTCGCCGTAGGCTCCACTGGGTACCCTCAGGAAACGACCCAGTGAAGCCCTCTGGACGACGCAGCCAGATGGCCTCGTGAAGGCTACCCTGCAAGAAAACTGTCGAGAAGTCGAGGGAGTGCAGCTCGTAGTCACGTTGAGTTGCAACGTGCAGCAACACCAGAAGAGTGGTCATCTTTGGGGTGGGGGAGAAGGTCTAAAAGAAGTCGACCCCCTCACGCTGACTGAAGCCTCGAGCAACGTAACGTGCCTTGAAGGCAGGCGGAGAACCCGGAGGCCGCTTCACCCTAAAAATCCACATGCCACTGACGATGTTCGCCCCAGGTGGGGGAACCTCGTCGACGTAGGTGCCTGTGGACTTCCAGGAAGCCATCTCTGCGTCCATGGCTGTCTGCCACTGAGAGGAGTACTCACCCGAAATCGCCTCTCTGTAAGAGCGCGGGGTGGGGATGTCAAGTGCATCCGGGTCTCCCTCAGGGGCAAGTAGCATGGTTGCGAGATGAGGTGCAGCGGCCGCAAGACACTCCAGCTCCTCTTGTATGTCCTCAAGAACGTCATAGCCAAGGGCAACCTCACCCCCGACGGACGGAGGACAGGCAGGGTCACGGTCAGAAACGAGACTCGCAAGGTAGTCTAGGCGGCGCGCAGCAGCAAAGTCAACTAGCTCAGCGACTAGGGCAGACGCAGTAGGAGACGAGAACGCAGGGTCCGTCACATCTGTAGCGAGAAAGCGAGTGACAGTCGGACTGGACGCACGAGCAAGGTCAGATGGAAGATCAGCAATGGCAGGAAGAGAAGATGCAGGGGGTGATGGTAGGACAACACACTGTGGAACAGATGAAGGACGGCGTGTCATATCGTGAGTGCCTGGGACAGCCGGAGCACGAGGACAACGCAAACGACGAGCACGAGCAGGAACGGACGCTCTAATCTCAGGCTCTCGACGCTCAGGAGTGGAAGCACGAGTCTGAGGCTCACGATGCTCAGTCAGAAACTCTGTCACAGCAGTGTAAGGAGCACGAGCAAGCAGTGGGGAGTGAGGCAGTAGCTGTGGGAACAGCAACGGAGGAGTAGTTCCAGCGACTGGGAACTCCGTCGGAGCTGGTGGAAGACCGAGAAGGTGGCGAAGCGAACCAGCAGTTCCAGCACCTCCAGCACCAGCAATACCTCCCGCTCCACCAGCACCTCCAGCACCAGCAGCTCCAGCACCTCCACCACCTCCACCACCTGTAGTACCTCCAGCACTAGCAGCTCCAGTACCTCCAGCACCAGCAGCACCTACAGCACCTCCAGCACCTCCAGCACCAGCAGCTCCAGCATCTCGAGCACCAATAGCACCTCCAGCACTAGCAGCTCCAGTGCCTCCAGCGCCAGCAGCACCTCCAGCACCTCTAGCAGTACCACCAGCTCCAGCAGCTCCAGCACCTCCAGTACGAGCACCTCCAGGTTTTGTAGCTCCGCCACCAACAGTACCTGCAGCACCTCCAGTACCTCCAGCACCTCCAGCAGGACCCCCAGCACCTCCAGCACCTCCAGCAGGGTCACCCACAGCTCCACTGCCACTAGGACTCGCAACACCCCTAGAGTCAGCACCCCCAGTCACAGCACCCCCAGAACCAGCACCCCCAGTTGCAGCACCCCCAGAACCCTCACCCTCTGTCTCAGCACCCCCAGGCTTAGCACCAGCAATCTGAGCTCCAGAGTCCACAGCAGCAGGCTGCGGAGACGGCGGAGACGGCCGAGGCGGAAAACCAGAGGGGGTCTCCAAGTGTGGAGAGCAGCGAGTGGTTGCCGTGTCATCAGCGGCGGGGTCACCCCCCACAACTGGGCCAGAGGAGTAAGAAGAGATCTCCAAAGGCTCAACCAAGGGGGGTGGGTCTACCTGAGACACACCTGAGGGAGCAGGGCCCTGTGGGGGGAGGGGGTCTACCGGGGGGGGGGGACTTGTACCAGGAAGAGAGGCGCGAGGGGGACCGGGTGGGACGTGTGTGGGTGAAGTCTGTAGTAACAGACAGACTCGTCAAAGGTGACGTCCTGGGAGGAGAAGACTCGACGCGAGCGTGGGTGGTAGAACTGCCACGGCGGGGCGTTGGTGGGGAAGCCAAGGAAGACGCAGCGGAGAGTGCGAGGGGAGATCTTGCTCGCGGTGGTATCGCGAACAAGGGAGAGCGCGCCCCAGACCCAAAACACCGACGCATCGCCAACCTCTCCCGTCCAACGGAGTGTGGGCGAGGTCTCTGACAAAGAGACACGAGGCCAGAGGTTGAGCTGATGTGCGGCGTATCAGACCGCAAACGGCCATAGAAAATGGGGAGCAGCTGCATGGATCATGGGGGTACGAGCAACCTCCATGATCAACCAATGCGATGCTCAGCAATCCCATTTTGCTGAGGAGAGGCCGGAAGCGTGAACGCCTAGCGGATGCCCTCGTCTCGACAGAACTCCACAAGGAGGCCAGAAGAGAACTCACCGCCCCTGTCCGAGTGCAGACGCAGGACTGGCAAGTTCTGCCAAAACCGCTCGCGCAGCTGGCGACGAGTAGCACGGATCCAGGGGATCAAAACACTGCTGACGTCCACCTTGCGCCGCAACGGGAAGACAGTGGTGTAGCTTGTGTAGTTGTCAACTGCCAGCAGGAAGTAGCGCTCCTGGTCTGTTCCACTGACGGGGGCTGGGCCCCACACGTCCATGTGGAGAGTCTGCAGAGGAGCAGTGGTCGGAGGAAACCCGAAAAAGTGAGGAGCGGCGCGCTGCCGCCCCTCGACGCAGGGAAGGCACGGCGGGGCAGGCGAGCGCGGGAGGGAGGGCAGGGACCTGGGAAGCCCAGAGACAAGGAGACGGGAGTGCATGCTACGGAGACGCGGCAGTGAGGGGTGACCGAGGCGGTGGTGCCAGAGGAGAGTCTGGTGGGAGAGTACCCGACACGAGCAAGACGCTGCAAGCTGACCAGACGCAGACACCTGTCTCGACGCAGCCACCTGACCTGACTCAACCACCTATGCAGACGCAGTGGTCAATGTGTACAGACTAGACTCAGGCCGTCAAGTGAACGTAGCAAGGTGACGGCCAGTCCGGGAGCACGTACAGATCGCCACACGCTGCCCTCCTTGAGTAAAGGTGTCAACCCATACATCCTGGAGAGCGGCGTTGCTCACCAAGTTCGTTGAGAACGTGGGGAGGTGGAGACCTGACAGAGAACCGGAGGGGACTGCTGGACACGGAAGGACAGTGGAGGCTCGTGCGACTACTGGGCCCCCAGTGGGGTCAGCCAGTGAGACTGGTACCGGTGCAGCTAGTGGTGTGAGTGTGGTGCAGTCACGAAAGAAACAACGAGACGCGCCTGAGTCAAGTGCGAAAGTGTGAAGGGCCTCAGAGGAGGCATCAGACGCACTAGCAGCAGACTCACTAGCACCTGGGACTGCAGACTCACTAGCACCTAGTGCTGCAGCGGACTCACTAGACCTAGAGCAGCACCCTCGACACCAGCATCACCAGGGACACACGAGTAACACGCACCCTCATCACTAAGCTCGGTCATATACATAGCATAGATGGCAGCATTGATCTTTACAAAGTCAAGAGCATACACATCTACCCCCATCCCCTGCAGTTTTAGCCAGTTGGGGACAATCGCCTCCTCCCCGTACTCATCCACCCAGGCATCCTCAAGGCGGCCGAAGCAGCGGTACTCGGTGTGCAGCTTCTCGCAGGGCTGACCCTTCAGCTTCCCAGTGCGCCTGACGTACGGCCCGTGACCAGAGCCCCCGGGGGAAACACGCTGGACAACCCACTCACGAAGCTGCTGAGGGGTGGGGTTGTCCGGGAGGCGCGGCAGCTGCTGTCCAGAGCCACCACCGCCACGGCCTCCACCCTAGCCAGCTCCACCCCGACCTCCTCCACCACCTCCGCCACCTCCACCACCCCCGCTGCCTCCACCACCCTGGCCGCCTCCACTGCCGCCACCCCCAGAGCCACCACCCCCGCCACCTCCACCGCTAGAGCCACCCCCACCCCCCTTGCCCCCTTTTCCCTTACTGTTGTTGCGCCTTCCACCGGGAGCAGACACAGCGCCAACTTCCTTAGCACCAAGGAGGTCGACAGCAGTAGCAGTAGCAACTGAGGGGAGGAGGGGGGAGGTAGTGCACCCTTAAAAAAAGGAGGAGCGGGGAGTGCCGCGAGAGGCAGCTTTAGCGAAAGTGCTCTTCTCAACCTCGAGAAGGGACTTCTCAAGCGAGTCGAGTGTGATCTCAGTGGGGTCAAGGGCTAGGAACTAGTCCTTGACAGTGCGAAGGGAGTCAGGGAGGCGAGTGACGAGGAAGTACAGTGTCATGTACAGCGGGGGGGGGGGGGAATTCGCAGCAAGGAAGGTCGGCTTGAGAGCGGCGCGATAGCGAGCCTCACTAGAGCAGAGGTGGGTAAAGAGGTCAGAGACAGCATGGAAGTCGGCTAGCTCGGGATGCAGGTATGGCAGCATCAGACGGCCTAGGGCAGCAGTAGCTGGGGAGGAGTAGCGAGCGACTACAACGTCATAGAGGGCCTTGGCTGTTTTCTGCTGGCTAAAGTGTGCACGCTCAGCTATGGGCAGGTGGATGCGGACAGCAAGGCGGGCAGTGGCGTCACGCATGAGCCACTTCGAATGATCCTCTACCGCTGTGGCAGCTGGGGCTGGGAGGGTTCCGTCGGTATGCAAGAACAGTGAAATTCTGTCCCTAGCCTCGCTCTACAGGTAGAGCTGGAGATCATCAAGCCAAACATCAAAGCTAATCGCGCGACCCTCAACATCAAAAGTAAGAACTGAGAAGTTAGCCATGGCTGCAGTAACAGCAGCAGCAGTAGCAGTAGCAGCAGCAGCAGCAGCAGCAATGGCAGTAGCAGTAGCTGACGCAACAGGAGGAGCAGTAGCAGCAGTGCTGCTTAGGCAGGGCGGCGCGGCTCAGCAGGGCGGCGCGACTCTGGCTGGGCAGGCCGAAGCAGCAGTAGCGGCAAAATCAGCACCAGCAGCAGGTAGTTGCAGCAGCAGCAAGGAGCAGCAGCAGTAGCAAGAAGCAGTAGCTGCAGCAAGTAGCAGCAGCAGGATCGCTCAGGAGAAGGCGTGCAGCAGCAGCGGCAGTAGCGCGCGGGCTGGGTGCACGCGGGTCTGTAGGGCAGGGCACAGCAGCAGCAGTGCTTGCAGCGGCAGCAGCAGCAGTGGTGCGCTTAACAGAAGCAGTAGCAGCAGTACGCTTGTAGCCGCAGTTTGCAGTAGCAGCATGTAGCAGCAGCAGATAGCAACAGCAGCAGCGCTTAGCAGCAGTAGCGCGTGTGGAAGCAGCAGCTCACGCGCAGCAGTAGGAACACTTGCAGCAGCAGGGCGTTCAGCAGCAGTAGGGCGTTCAGCAGCAGCAGCGCAAGCGGCAACTGCAGTAGAGGGCGATGCGGGCAATGCGTAGGGGCGTGCGGGGCAGCACGCAGTGCGCACTGCATGCGTGGCGCGCGAAGGATGCGAAGGCTGCGAGAGGGGTGCACGAAGGCCGCGAGCGTGCGGGGCGCAGGTAGCAGCACGAGCAGCACGCGGGGCAGCACAAGGAGCGCGCGACTGCAAACTGGCAGCAGGGCAGTGCTACGCTCTTAGAACGGGCTGGGTAGCGCAGTAGCGCTTCGGGCAGGGAAAAATCTAACGGTGGGCCCTTTAAGAACTTAGGTCCTAAGGTATAGGAACGCCCTAGCCTCTAAAACCATGTTAGAATCCTTTTGAGGAGGATGTCGATTAGGTAAGGGGGGGGGTACAAGACTATCGAGCAAAAAGGTTGTACCCTCTAAGGATGACCCCTACATAGCCTAGAAAGCTATAAACATAAATATGTTTTGACACCGACGTACGCACTTGACGAACCCTGAGAATCTATGCATCTGAATTAGGTTGGTTGGTGGATGCCATACTGTTGATATTTCTCTCTGGCCGTCCATTCCGTCAGATGAATTACATATCCTAAAAACTTCATACTATGTTATATAGGAGCGGTCAAAAGGCTTCGCTTATCGACATCTCCAAAATTCGCAGGAACATTGGTCAATCTAAAGGGTATTACCATGTAACCTAATAAACCGTAAAGGGTGAGAAAGACATTTTTCTCACGGTCGGTTAGGGTGATTGGGGACTGGAAATAACATCTCATGGTGTTTACTTTTAGAGAAAATGTGGGTCGTGCAAATTTGATAGAATAAATCACTTTGTCTATGCCGTGTATAGGGTAATGGGACTTGATGGTAACACAAGAGAAAGGCCAGCCCCTCATTTTGGAAAATAAGGTCATCCAGCGACCCCACCCGCCTGCCTCCAGATTGAGCGTTCTTGGAAGATAAGAGTCATTAACAGGCCTTATACAACTTGCTAGATGCATCGCCAACTGAGGATTTATGCATCTCCGTTGACGGGAAAGATGGCCTCGCCCTCGCTTGGGCGAATCCGACTTCATAGTCGGGTGTGTGGGCTGTGGAGCCGGCTACTGTCAATGGTCGATGCCGACTTGGGGAGGGAAGTCGATAGACTTGGTCGACTTCCGCGGGACCATTGCAGTGTCGCCGGCAAGAGAAGGCGGTGGACGGCTTCAACTTGGGTGGTCGACGAAGGTGTTTGTCGACCTACGAACGTCACAGGGCTTCGGTGGTCGACGACGAAGGTCATCAATGTGAAAGCGTCGACTTGTGGGCGACGGCAGGCCTCACCTGGTCAACCGCGTTACCTGGTTGACGAGGTTTTGTGGGGGTGCGCGAACGTCGTCCAGCGTGCAGCGTCACGTGGTCGACGTGGTGCATCTTGCGCAACTGTCGGCACGTGGCCGACTTGGCACCTGCGCAATATGCGTGACGGTGCATGACGGTGAGACCCATACGCCTAGTAGCCTCTCAGATTCATTAGGCTTTACCCACGTGAACGCAAGTCATTGTCTCGTGCACGATGCAGGTTCTTCCCCTGCGCCAGCAACATCGACTTGCCCTTATTGATGCGGAGGCCTGAAAGCACGCCTTGTTTACCAAACATTTCTCACCTCTCTTAATATGTCGCTTCCCTTTGAGCACCAGTGTGTAGTAGTCAGCACAGCCCATGTAGGAAAGCCTCTCCTCATACAGGTTGCCCAATCCCAGATCGGTTCCACTGCGCATAAGAAAAGTTACAACGCGAGCAGACATGGAGCCACCTGATCCTCTAGCCAGCCGTTGAAGAGGAGCCTTGTTGTCAAGCCGCCCCTTACACGAGCCGATGAATCTAATTGGGAAGCATATCCTCTCCATCGTGCCAAAAAGAAAGGGCCTCATGATTGGATTGAAAACATTTTACAAGTCCACCAGCAGGAGGTATATTCCTCCCCGTTGTTCTTTGCCGCTTCAGTTGTGCCAGCCACTAGCGAGATTGCATTGGAGAGCTTTCTGCCCAAGAGAAAGCAAAACTGTTCGCTTGAGATGACTATGTGTAGGACCTTCCCATTTGTTTGCCAAGAGATAAGCAACGATGTTGTAAGTGCTATTTGGAAGCATTAAGCACTTGCGGTTTTAAATATCCTAATTCGGGCTCTTTTTGTGAGATAATATTGTGACTGCATTTCCATCAGCAGCGCCGATACCTCTTTTCTTTTTAGGGAGCAAGTTCCAATGGAGCTCATACAACTCCTTTGATAGGTCGTTGTTCCCCGAGGACGCCATGCCTTTCAACGCCTTTAGCACCTCCTCTTTTGTCTATGCCACTTCAAGTAGTAAGCCTCTGCCTCTCGTAGTGTCTTCCCACTTTTCAGGCCCCAATATGGCAAGGCCGAGGGTGGCACTTCCGCGAATAGCTCTGAGTCAAAAGCAGAAGCACCGTTTTTTTGCATGAAAGTCCTCACTGTCATTCTTGCATGTCTGTCATTAACCTAATTTCCGATAAAATGTCGGCGGTAATTCCCCTTTCGCCCTGCGCATTCATGCCAAGCTGCAGCCGACGTTGTCCGTGTGCAGGCATGCGACCAATAGGGACTCCTTCACTAGTAGCTCCTCTATCCGAAGAGCGCAACCCAATTCACCCACCACCTCCTTCTGCAGCACTGGAACTGTCGCCTTAAGGTGCCGGATTGTCGGGCGAACTCTCTTCCACTCCTCCGTGTTCTATTGCTTCGGTGAAGCTTTGAGCTTCATAAGAAGACCATCAAAACCGCCTTCGTGATGCAATGAGGTGAGTAACTCAACAGCCTTCCAAACACATGGGTTTACAGCATCTAATGCGATTAGCCACAAGAGGTCTGGCCATATGTGCAACTGCAAATTCGCTTTCAGCACCACCTTACATCACAAAAACCCTATGCCAAGTTTGGACGAATTTTGATTTCGATTGTCTTCGCGTAAAAAAATCCGGAGCCAATTTGGACCGACGGTTGGAGTCATTTGATAGGAGCTCCGAGACACATCTCGCGACAAGGTTTGGCTCGGTTCAAGTTCCAATTTGGCACGCGAGTTTTTCCGTATGACATTCGGGCGCAATCCGTTTTGTTGCAAATTCGTGACCAAATTATTCAAAACTAAATTCTGCTTTTGTTCATTTTGGATATTGAGGATTTCAAAATTGCATTTATTATTGCGGTTTACAAGAACCATTATTCAGCATTCTAGCAACAAGCAGTCTTAGCACCAGGTCAAATAGCCTACGCACTGGCGGGCCTTGAAAGCGCCCGGTGGGCAAGGACGACATCTCCAAGGTCGCCGTCGTCGATGAGGAACTTGTTCGGAAAGACGAACGCACCCATAGCCGGATCGTGGGGGATCCTCCGCTCCACGACAGCAAAATGGATCATCTGTTTGACCTTTTCGCACCGCTCCTGGTAGTCTGGCCTGTTCTGCTCCGGCTGGCTACTGATTCGCTTGCGACGCTTATCCTGCAGAAGGGGCCATTCGATCTGCAATGTGGTGTAGGATTGGGTGGATGGTTTATGAGGAGGGTAGGTTACGGGTAAATGAGGCAACTGAAAGCGGTGATGCAGTCGTCACTATCTACGTAACTGCAAAGGCCTAATCGACCAGGGTTTTAGCTGAAGTACAGGCAAGGGGTTAAGGGGATGAGGCATGGGGGTACAAACACATATCTACATCCTTACCGAAAACAGGCCCCATGCCACCATGCGGCTCTTGAACTTGGTGAACACCGCCCCGCCCCTCTTGAAGGAGAGCTTGAACGCATGAGCGAACAAGGGGTTGCTGAAGGGTGTCCCGGTGGCCTTGTCAAAGTGCCAGTTGAGGGCCCACTGTTCTGCTTATTGGCAGGGAGGGTATGGGTTGGAAAGGGTTTTGTAGAGAAATCAAATGGGGGGATGAGAGTCAGGGTGAGCCACATCGCACGGTGATATGTAGCTGCCAAGGGGCATATGGTAGGGCATATTGTGTTTTCGAGTTGCACTGCACATACCATCTCTGTACTCGGCTAGGAGTTGATCGTCGTCGAACCAGGTCGTTGGGTGTAGCTCAGTGGGCAGGCTATCCACGAGATGGCTGTAATCGGCAAGGCCCATGCCGGTGTATGCTGCTGGCCTGAGGGTGGAGTTGATAGTTGACCTTGTTGAGGACAGCTGGTGGTTGAAGACTCCCATGGTTGACTTGTCATTGTGCAACCACAGCAGCTTCATTGCCTCGAGCCCTTCTGCAGACAAGTGGACAGAGAACGCTTCGAACACTTCCTCCGGTGCAGGGTAGTACTGTATTTTCTCCGGCAGGTTCAGAAACATGAGCTGAGAGCACACTAAGTAGGCTTTGTTCTGCGCAGGGGTGTAAGGTATACAACACGACATGGAAGAGAGAAACCAGCAGTTATGAGGGTGGCCGCGTGACCATGGGATGGTGACTAGCAACACTGTTTGAACTTGCCACGTCACACCCTGCGCCATCCGACACGTCCACCAACAACCCGGCCCACTTGCCACGTCACACCCCCCTACCACAAGCCACGTCACCCCCCACCCACCTGACACGCCTCGCTTCGTCATGCGCAGTGGTCACGTGTACCATTTCTAACCGCCACGTCATCCCCAACCCTCACCTTCCGCCACGTCACACCCACCTGCATCCGCCACGTCATCCCCAACCCTCACCTTCCACCACGTCACACCCTCCTTGTCCGCCACGTCCACCAACCAGCCCCACGTGCCACGTCACACCCTCCTGCATCCGCCACGTCCACCAACAACCAGGCCCACGTGCCACGTCACACCCTCCCACCCCATGCCACGTCACCCCCCACCCACCTGACACGCGTCGCCTCGTCACGCGCCGCTCCCGTGTACCATTCCAAACCGCCACGTCAGCCCCAACCCTCACATTCTGCCACGTCACACCCTTTTGCATCCGCCAACAACCCGCCCTACTTGCCACGTCACACCCCCCACCAAGAGCCACGTCACCCCCCACCCACCTGAGACGCCTCGCTTCGTCATGCGCCGCTCACGTGTACCCTTTTAGGGTGCCACGTCATCCCCAACCCTCACCTTCCGCCACGTCACACCCACCTGCATCTGTCACGTCATCCCCCACCCTCACCTTCCGCCACGTCACACCCTCCTGCATCCGCCACGTCCACCAACCAGCCCCACGTGCCACGTCACACCCTCCTTGTCCGCCACGTCCACCAACCAGCCTCACGTGCCACGTCACACCCTCCTGCATCCGCCACGTCCACCAACAACCAGCCCCACGTGCCACGTCACACCCTCCCACCCCATGCCACGTCACCCCCCACCCACCTGATACGCGTCGCCTCGTCACGCGCCGCTCCTGTGTTCCCTTCGAAACCGCCACGTCAGCCCCAACCCCGCCCTTGTTGCCACGTCAACCCCAACCCTCCCCATGTGGCCCGCCACATACCGGGAATGGGTTTGTCTCCTGCAACACTAGCACTCGTGCCTTGTCCACGGCGCTCATCGGCGGCGGGGTACCAGCCATAGGCAGGGCTGCCGGCCCGCCGGCATAGCTGGCAGGTACTCCACGACGCAGGCCGAGCTGTGCAAACATGGCGTACATCTCAGACCGCAGCGCCTGGAACTCCTCCCGTGTAACAAACTGCTCGTGCTCCGCACTTTCACCTAGGGCACCCATGAGCGGAGGAAAAGGGTGTGAAGAATCCCCCCTCTGGCCAAGGGGATCAACGTCTTCTGCAGCAGTCCCGTGTGCCCTCACACTATCACGCTGGCGGGAAAAGGGGAGCTCAGGGAAGGGATTGGCATAACTGCCTGCCTGATGCCCGCGCGAAGGATCGGCGAGAGGGGAGACCGCCCTGCCCCGGACAGGAGAAGCGTGGAGTTGCCGAAATTGGTACGAGGGTGAGGCGAGTGGGGACTGCGTGACGGGGGCGGGTGGAGGGGATTCGGATTCCTCTCCTCTTGGCGCGCCTGGTGCCGTCGCAGCGACTTTGCTCGGGCCGGCCCATGGCGTGTAGTACCTTGGTGCTCCGGAGGAGAGCGGTGTAACACTCGCTCTTCCGGCAGCCTTCGTTAGATGCATTCGTTGCACGCTTACGGGCGGCCCAATGCCTGTAACGCGAGGGGCTGAGATGTAGAGGGAGCCGGAAAAAAAAATTAGAGTCGATCGGTTTCAAGGCGGGGCCAGACATGCATGCATATTCAGAAAGGTTTGAATCTAGATCGGGTTCAGGGTTGTACTGGTTTGAGACAAGAGGGTTTACCTTGCTTGGCAGATTCGTCGACCTTCTCCTTCCCTGCATGGGAGAAACAATGTGAAAAAAGGGTGTTTTTTGGCACGGTTTAGCAGATGGTTCAACACGTCACGCCAGTTTTATTGGACACAATGCTCACCTTTCTGCTGTCCCTTCGGTTTTGGGGCAGCCTGCGCCTTCTCGTTGCCACCTTTCCGCGGGGTGCTTTGGCGGACGCTGCGACGTTTACCGGCAGGTTCTTTCTTGCTGGTACCCACTGGAACCCCTTTGGCGCGGCCACCCTTTCCTCCTCCATCCCCTTTTGCTCCCTGGCTCCCTTGCTTTTTACCAACCCCTTCACTTTCGACCTTCACCTTACGCGCCTTCGGTTTGCCCGATGCTTCGCCGCGCGCAGCGTCAACTGCCCCGCGTTTTCGGGAAGGGCGAGTCCGGCCCCCCTCCTTCCCTGTACCACTCACCCGTCTGCCACGCCCGCCCCGTCCCTTCACTGGCGCCACATCCTCCTCCTCCTCCTCCTCCTCCTCCTCCTCCTCCTCCTCCTCCTCCTCCTCCGCTGCCTCCTCCTCATCCTCCTCCTCCACATCCTCCTCCTCGTCGTCACCCTGCTCCTCCTCCTCCTCCTCCTCCTCCTCCTCCTCCTCCTCCTCCTCCTCTGCCTCCTCCTCCTCCTCCTCCTCCTCCTCCTCCTCCTCCTCCTCTGCCTCCTCCTCCTCCTCCTCCTCCTCCTCATCCTCCTCCTCCTCCTCCTCCTCCTCCTCCTCTTCGTCCTCCCCGCCATCATTCTCATCTTTTTCATCCTCCCCAACATCCGCGTCATCCTCCTCCGCTTCCTCTTCATCCTCCTCTCCCTCCGCATCCTCCTCCTCATCCTCCTCCTCCTCCGCATCACCGGGGTCTTCATCGCCCCGTTTCGGCTTTGTTCCCGTCGCTGCTTTCTTGCCTCTCGTTCCGCCGGATGCTTTTCTTGCTGCGGATCGGCCCTTCTGGCGCAATGCTTGACTGCCCGCCTTGCCACTAGCTTCCTTGGCGCCTCGCGGTGTCCCAACTGCCGCGCCTCCGGCGTCGTCAGCACTACCTGTCGTCTGCCGCCTCTTCGCCCGCGTAATGAGGTCCCCGGGCACGGCGGTGTCATAATCGTCCTCCCCATCGCTCTTCCTCTGCCTACGCCTCCCCCGTCCACCAGAAGGTGGAGAGCCACCGACCAGCCCCACCGACTCGTGCTCCCCCACCTTGTCCTTATCCAGCACGGCTGCAGAAACTTCGACCACGGTCGGCTGGAGCAGCGTCAGATGGTGTTGCGTTGCCGCCGCCTCGGACTCCTTGGTTGCGGCATGCTCGGCGCGGGGATCGCCTCCGTGATTTCCCTCTGTCGCCGATCCCTCCATCTCCGCCGACGGGAGTGCAAGACTCGCGCTCCCTCGCCCCGGATCTTCGTTGCCGCCAGTGGTGCCATCTTTACTCGGACCGGGCTCGGTTCCAGCAGAGGCAACATCCGCATCTTTGTTCACTGTAGAAACACGCTTGCGTGGCGTTGGTTTAGGCCCCTTGTCTTCCGCTTTCTTGCCGGCCTCCTGTTGACCGCGCGCGACCTTTTTTGCCGCCGCTTTTTTCTGCCCAATGCCACAAGCGACGGACGCATTAGTTTTTTTAGCGCCGCCACCACACTCCCTATCGATCTGTTTAGACGTCCTCCTTGTCGCGCGGCGGCCGGCCTGTTCCTCCTCCATTGCTTGGTTACGTGTTGCACGTGTCATGGTAATTGTAGGAGGAGCAAAGTTGCAAATCGCGCGGAAGGGTTGAGCCGGTTTCGAAAGGGTTCTGCAACTGAATCCCACGATGGGATTATCGACGGTCTATCACTGTTATGTGTTTCCGAAAACCGCCGCTTCAACTAAATCTGTCATAGTAGCCACTATGCTTCGCGCTAAGGCCGATCTGGAGAGGCGTGTGTCAAGGCAACGAGCAGCGTCAAAGTGTTGGTCCAGGGACGGACGGAAGCAGGTGGGTGGGACACGAGGGTGGTTGGTGTGGGTTGCGAGACTAGAGAGAGTAATGTAACCCTATCAGGCTATATTGGACGGTGTACGTGTAGCCACCCTAGCATAAACCCACCTACCGCTCGATCTCAGCCGCTCAATGGCTGAAGTACCTCTTGGCTGATGACTGTGTTGCGGGGGGAATCGTTTGAGATGCGTCGGCCAATCACGGTTGCCAACGCATAAATCACTAAATTTTATTCAAACATACAACAATGCATTTCATCAAACTCTAAGTTGCAAATGGTTTACCACGGGGTTGGGGTAAGTTAATCGGTGATTCTTACGTCACACACACAACGACCGTCCAAAATTATTACTTGTGACAGATGTACTGTGCACTTTTAGGCTTTGCCACAATGGTTTAGGGCTAGCGGACGACATTCTAACACGATTATCAATAGTAACAAACGTGAATCCGTTGTGGTATGGTGTTGGATTGTCATCCATTCTTGCACAGACATTAAACAAGGTGCTTAGAAGGAGTGATATGAAGCACAGGCCCAACGCACAAGCGTAGATGCGTTATCGACAGCCATGGTTAGACTGTGCGACGATGCAGCGTTCAGGCCTGCGGGTTGCGCGACATGGTGAATCCGTTGTGGTATGGTGTTGCATTGGCATCCATTCTTGCACAGACATTAAACAAGGTGCTTAGAAGGAGTTGTATGAAGCACAGGCCCAACGCACAAGCGTAGATGCGTTATCGACAGCCATGGTTAGACTGTGCGACGATGCAGCGTTCAGGCCTGCGGGTTGCGCGACATGGTGAATCCGTTGTGGTATGGTGTTGCATTGGCATCCATTCTTGCACAGACATTAAACAATGTGCTTAGAAGGAGTTGTATGAAGCACAGGCCCAACGCACAAGCGTAGATGCGTTATAGACAGCCATGGTTAGACTGTGCGACGATGCAGCGTTCAGGCCGCGCGACATGGTGAATCCGTTGTGGTATGGTGTTGCATTGGCATCCATTCTTGCACAGACATTAAACAAGGTGCTTAGAAGGAGTGGTATGAAGCACAGGCCCAACGCACAAGCGTAGATGCGTTATCGACAGCCATAGTTAGACTGTGCGACGATGCAGCGTTCAGGCCTGCGGGTTGCGCGACATGGTGAATCCGTTGTGGTATGGTGTTGCATTGTCATCCAACATTGCATGGACATTGAAACCGTTGTGTTATTGTACGACATTGTCATCCATTCTTGCATATTCATTCAGCACGGTGCGTAGAGGTACACTACACCTCGAGAGAAGACACGCTATAGGTATTCGCTCCACGCAACAATCATACGTTAGGGCATGGAGTTATTGGGTACTTCCCGTATCGTTATCAAGTAAGGGTTGTTCAACATCAGTCCTAAGGATATGAATGTTTACTAGTTATGAATGACTTGAGTGTCTTGTTAAGTTGTAATTGTACATTTGCATTTCCATGTTTGTTTGAAGCCTCTTGAGCTCACCTACGTGATTCTGATTTCCCCCCTATATCGATTCGCGACACAATCACAGATCCAAACGGATCTCTTCCCGCTCTTCCTCATCCCCCTCGACTCTCACGCACGGTTCCTAAACACAAGTTCTTGATTCAATAGGCACGTCCTTCTCACCGTGCTCGCGACGCACACACACGACCGTGAGACTTAAGATCCTCCGCATTCTCCTCTGCTCACGTCGTGGTCACTCTAAACGGGGGCGACACGCCTTGTAGTGAAGACGGCCCGTGAGGTGGGCGGTCTGTATCGTGCCTGGTAACGACCACGCGGCTCGACATCGTTAGCCAGTCATAAACATTAGCGCCAATGTCAAGTGCCAGTCGTGCAGTGATACAAGCCGCCCACCACAGTGCACGCATTGGCGATGATCGTGTAGCTGTCACAGGCTTCTTGAACGGAGTACTTAATGCGTTCACAAGCTTCATCACGGCTAGTAGCTTCATAGGCGATTTCTCGACTCTACAACGGATCCGTAACACATGGGCTCTTTACCAGGCGTCGTCTGCGAGTTCTGCAACAGATGGTTCCCCAATGTTTAAGTTTATGGCGGTCATAAGTCACGGCGGACCCCTTGCCAAGGACTATCCGCCGTGGCAAGGCCGACGCGATCTGCACCGACCGCCGGTCTTCACGCTCTGCTATTCGTCCACGACATTCTGTCGGACGCTCCAGCCGCTCCCGGTTCACCTACAGCGTCTAACGCATCCAACGCCGTCAGTGTGAGCGGTCCTCCACGCGTGCCTGAAGCTCACGTTGACGAAACTCCCAACGACGTGAACGAGGGGCCTCCTGAAGATGAACATCAACCACAACCAGGAGCTCCTGCGGCTGACACGAGTGACCATCCTGAGAGCCGGCCCGAAGGGAGTCATGCCGCGCCGCCAACAATCATCTCCGGACAGAGCAATGCCACGCCCCTCAATCCGCTCGCGTTGAAGCTGCTGCATTTCGTTCGGCGCGTGAATGGCGGAATGGGAATGGCCGAGGTTGACATCAACGGCCTGCTTCAGCTAGTCGTAGAGCCCGGCCTTGCGCCTCTTGTGATCTCGGAGCTCCGGAACTGTAAGGATCTGGAGCGGTTCGAGATGGAGCGTTTGGCAGGGCTCAATCGCGGATGGTCGGTGGCGACCTTCGAGATTGACGGTCATCCACCACAGCGCTTGCTCTTTCAGAACTCAGCCCAGGTAAGCCGACTTTGCATTCAAGGCCGTGAAATGATGATGAGGCACACAGGGTTTGCATGTACGTAGTTATCCTTGTATTAACCGTACACCCACCTTCACCGCCACTAACCATGCCTCTCCTCTCACCTGCCTTCGCCACCGTACACCAGGCATTCGCTGAAATGTTTGGACATCCCAACAACGCGCCCGGCTTCAAGCTCAAGGCGCGTGTTGATGAGGACCCTGACGCAGGCAGCCGTCGCTATACCACGCCTGAAACAGGAACGTGGTGGAACGATGCTCAGGTAAGGAAAGACCACGTTGCCACCCCAAACCCAATCCTTCCTCATGCCTCCATCGCTGCACTGATCTGTCAAGAGCATCTTGAGCCCTAAAGCGTGTGTCCGTTGCCGCTTTGTCGTGCACTGCAGGAACACTTCGGTTGGTCCGAAGTTGTGGGGGGGATCATCTTATATTCGGATGTGACGCACATGAGCATCAACGGCCGGAAGAAGGCGTGGCCGCTCATGATGACGCTGGCCAACATCTCCCAGGCCAAGCGATGGGGGAAAGCCGGGCACACACTACTTGCCCTCCTTCCTATCCCCCCGTCTGCAATGTCTGCCGTGGAGAAGGTGATGCTCTTCCAGCGTTGCGTCATCACCGTGCTGCAGCCGCTTCTTGATGGCATTGCCAGGTCCGTACTCGGTTTGCATCTTGCTAAGACATCATCTCACCACCTGCATGGTATGCAAACCCTCTCTGTATGTAGCATGGCCCTTTGCCCCTCGTCGTTCCTCCCTAAAAGCCGTAACCCGAATTCCTGTTGCCCCTCTACCTGTTCCTTGCAGCGGGTTCCGTCTTAGGGACCCTTTCGGTGATTGGCAAACCGTGCGGCCCCTGCTGTACGCCTGGGTGTGCGACTACCCCGAGAGCGGCAAGATCAGTTGCACACTCTCGCATGGATCGCGGATGCCGTGCAGCATCTGCTATGCTGCAAAGGTGAGGTCACATGCCATCTGCACGCATTCAAATACATTCTCGTTTGTGGGTCGCCTGATAGAACCCACATAGCTACCACCCTTACCTTTTCTATCCCATCCCTCACCCCCGTGCTACAACAGGAGCATCTGAGTGCTGTCAAGGCACGGAACACGCCGCGCACGCCTGAACAGCAGCAATGGATCGTTAACGAGGCGGCTGGGACGACAACTAGCCAGGCTGACCCGTGCAAGGCCTACTCTACCTACCCTGTTGAGGTGAGTGACCTGTTTCCCTGGCCCATGAGTAGTCTATACTCTCGCCCGCCCCGTCATGAATTGCCAGATGTGCTCTGCCCCATTGAACTCACCCCACTTGTGGTTTAGGTTAGCTATCCACTCTCACGTACATCTCTCCTCCATTCCCCACCACATCCCCATTTCCAGTGCGTGCTCTGGAAGTGGGATGTCCCAGGGACCGCGTGGGGCAATCCCTACCTCGTGGTGATGCCTGACATCATGCACCAGGCGGACCTGGGCATCATGAGCCACATTGTGGCTGTCGTGCGCAAGATGAAGAAGCGGCGTGTGAAGCAGATGGACAGGTCAGTGTTTTGGGGATTGGATTCGTTGCTCTTCGTCACATTTACTCAAACCATAAGTTCTGTCCTATTACTGACATGTTTCTGCCCTTTTGCCACCGCTGAACTGATGTGTATGGGCAGGCGCCTGTCTCTCATTCGCGACCGCACGCGCCTGAATCACATGCGCCTGCCGGAGAGCGCCTACTTCGAGACCGGAGCATGTGTGGCGGCCTATGAGCACAGGGCCGTCATGCAGGTATGAACCCTCCATTCCCTGTTGCTTGTCCTGGCCTAAACCCTCAAGCAGTCTGCTCATGCTGCCATTGTTTGTCCCAACTCCTCACACCATCTGTGCTCACCCTCCCCTTTGCTGCTATCCACATTCTTTGCAGGTCATGGTGTTTGTTTTTGCAGGCCTGCTTTGCCAGCCCCAGATGGATGTCGTTCGTGCCTATCTTGGCTGGTACATCCTGTGCTCCCAGCCTCAGGGGCACACTGAGCGGTCCCTCCGGGAGCTGAAGAAGATGACCTCTCGGTAATAATACCACGCATGTAAACCCCCGTGCATGGGATGAATGCTTGGCTACTGTAAATGTGCTCTTGTAGTAGGCAATCTTGTGAGGATGTTTGGTGCTAAACTTTGATAGGAAAGGATCAGGAATAGGAAAACCAAATGAATAAGTAGACTCTGTGATTGCATGTGTTGTCATCTCCCACTCCCATCAGGCTCGTTGAGCAGTTGCAGGCTGCGTTTCCAAAGCAGCCATCCTCTTGGTGCCTTGTGAAAACACATCTCATGTCGCACTACGTTGACTCCATACGTCGCGCGGGTCATGTGACTGAATTCAGCACCAACATGTTCGAGCACTTGCACGGACCGTTGGTAAAGAGGATCTACCGTCGGTCCAACAAGCGCAATGTAGATGGGCAGATCATGAAGTTCCATGCTAGGCGCATTCCGGATGTGGTGCCGGTGGATGATCCTGCTGGCCGGGACACCGCCATGCGGCAGGTAAATCTGTTTAGTGCTTGAATTGCATGGATATGTGAATGCAGAATGTAATAATATCAATAGCATATGTTGGCAGGCGATTGAGACCGACACACGGACGCTCATCAAGGAGTCATACTTCCTCCCTGTGGAGTTACCACAAGAACCCACCTCCACCAACTGGTTTGCAAGGAAGTGGGCCAAGCAACACCCTCGTGCCCAAGCTGCCCTCAAGGATGCGCTTATGCGTTATGCAGGATGCGTCACCAAGATTCGAGTAAGTAGTTGCAAGTTTATGCAATCAACCATCATTTGGCTGGCTCGTATCATCATGAATAACATCAACTGTTATGCAGGCCCATGCATCGCTGGCAATCCCTGCAGCAGACGACGCCAGCTTCTCAAGAGTTTCTCACTTCGTTCGAGCAACCCCTGACTATTTTGAGAGGCCATGGTACTCGGATGTTGCAGTGGAGGGTGTAAGGTATGGTCGGAGAGAGGAGTGGTATGCAAGGTTGCTTCTGTTGTTCCATACAAAAATACGTGGAGAGAGGGAGGAGCTGGCTTACGTTAGATATTGGAATGCAAGCGGAGAGGATACAGCAACAGGATGTCTTCGCCTCAAGTGGACGACAGGAATGTACGCGTACTCCGTGATTCCGATTGAAGCGCTGCTCCGCCACGTCCATGTGGTGAAGGCATTCCACCTGGACAGTACCTATCTCCTTAATAAGTATCAAATGTGATGCATTTATCTTGTAATAAAATGGCCAGCATATTTTCAAGCAAACACATTTTAGGGAAGTCAAAGCTTAAAAAACCAATTACAAAATCACAACAAATCTGGCACGCTTCAAATAAACGGCAATGTACCGGAGTCGCGGATTCGATCTAGACTTCGACAAACAAACGCGTTCCGATTTCATTCCGTGATTGGTGGCGATTTGGCTTCGGAACTTTGCCAACCAAAACACCTGAACTGTACCCCCCTTCGAACCCCCTTCAAAAACCAAGGTTTTTTGTGATGTAATGGTCTAAGATGCCCTTCAACAGCCGGACATGAAAGGCCCCACTACATATGGGTCCAAAATCAGAGTATGACCAATCCACAAGCTAGTCCGCGATGGTCAGGAGAAGAAGATGTACAAGTTTTAGCAGCTTCATGAGCTAGTATACGCCAGTCAGCCGGTGGGCACGGAACAACAAGGGCAGCCTGTCATTTCCCCTCGCAAACCCAGCCCTAGAGGACATGTCAAGAAGCGTGCTTCGACCAGATTAAGAACAACGTAAGCATGAGAATAGTTGTCCCGCATGAGTTCGCCAGGAACAACAACACCGTTGTCGTGAAAAGGTTCTACCTATGCAGGCCTTAGTGGGGAAGTACACCGCCAAAATTGTGAAATTGAAAGTGTCCTAGAGAACGTCCGCTTGAAACAATTTGCCCAAAGCTTATAGAATGACATTGGTGAAGAAGATCTAGGGGTCGTTGCTCAATATGGTCACCCCCACCCCCCTTTCCCCCGCCCTCTTTGCAAGTGCAACGTGACAGTAGAGCAGCTTCAAAATTTTCCAAAGATGGCAGTCGTGAGCAATACACATGCATGTAAGACCGATCATTTCTGCGGCATCTTGTTTATATGCTTTAAGATTTTGTTGTTTCCCCTAGCTTTCGAGCCCGTTCACATTGAGCTCGCACATCGAGAGCAGGCACGCATTATCGATTACATGACCACTCGATAGCCCCAAAGCATCCATGGCTGAGGTGAGAACAAGGGCCCATTTCACAGAAGTGCGTAAGTATCGTGAAAGCATCACAAAGCCTTTTATCAAACTAATACAGCATCCTTCATCTACCTGTCTCTATACAGGCCACACTCACAACCAGGTCATTGTATCTAGTATTCCTACCTACCGCAGTACGCGAAGGCTTAGATTCTCCTTCAGGATCCGCGTGGCTACTCATGCTTCATAGAGGCACCGCAATGTCGCTGAGGCAAGACGTGATGCGCTGCCTACTCAAAAGAGGCTCCATTCCCCTTCTCACATCATTCAAATAGGCAAACCTACTCCTGGTTGTTGCCTTTGGAGATGAAAACCAACGAGTCATTAAGTAAGATCTTGAGAATATGTGTTTTTACTATTGTAACCACTGCAAGCACAAGGGATGAGCAACCTCAGGTCAAGACACGATAAAAATGTCAGCACCCGGGCACACAAAAGCACAAAGCGGGCCGCATCAATACCATTACGCTCGTGGACCCTCCCACTATAAGGTTCCACATCGAAATGTTGACCTGGTTGTGTATAGAGCACATTCCACCACCGAGACTGCATTTGAGTACCGCCCCTCCCTGAATTGGGTTTTTGATGAATTGCTTGTAGTGGAAGCAATCATTCTCATGTGCTACAACCAGCAATCAACCCTAATACACCATTCCTTCTTGAAGCCTGTAAGCCGGTGCTTCTTGAGCCTCGCAACCACCAGCATATCCCACAGCATGTTTGGAGAAATTTTCCCCGAAATCTCGTGAAAATCTGCTGAAATGACCGAAGGACCCGAAGCCTTCATTTGTGTGAAGCTCGCGTCTTCTGTATACCACCAATCCAGAATAGCATGTTTGCCATCCCTACACTAATGCTTCAGACTGTTACGCTCGAAAAAGTTTGTGATAGAGGGAAAAACAAAGATGACTCCAATATGCCTAGGCAACATCTTTGAGAGGTAAGGCGGCGCGAGCTCCTGAAATTTCGTAGTCTCATTTATATATTCAATCAGATCATGCTTCAAGAGCGGCAATAAGGACGTGATTGTTGCCGGCATACATGTCATTTCTTGCAAGTGAGCGTAAAGAAATAGGAGAGTATTGATACTTAGTGCGTAGAAATTTCTCTTCATGTCTTCTCTTCCACACCATCTTTAGGGTCGTCACCAATGCGGTCGTCGTCCTCATCATTCGTGCTACGAAGCGGTCGATCAGGCATGACAATCTCACCATCGGGTGCATCAGCAACAGGGTCTTTACTAGTTTTTAGCCCCGTCTGAAAATCAAACGGCACTTTTTTTCCCCCGTCTAATTGTCAGACAAAAAAATCATGACTGCCTGGTATTTCAGACGAAACATGCAAGTTAGTCTGAACTCTCTTCTAGTGTTTGGTGTATTTGAAATTCGTTTTACGATGTTGAATTCGTTTCATACAAACAATGGTTCTGATTCACTACTGATTTATTAATGCGTGCTTTTGATTCTTCCATTCAAAGTCCAGCATCACACACACCAGTGCCCTTGTCCCTTCCTTTCCAGCTCAGCACTCCTCAGCTCAGGGCAGGGCAGTTTCTACGGGTGGCACGGCAATTTCAACCCACCAGCCCACCAACTCCAGGGAGTTGGTTGATTGGTGGGTTGATACTGTAATGATGCGCCACCCGTAGGAACTAACGAAATTATACGTGGCGCTTGTATCAGGATATCATTGGGTTGGGTCTGACTTGCCAGTACAATCTCGCCTAATGCCCCCGCGTAATCTAAGCCACCGAACCGTGGGCGGATTTGCCGTTATCATACGAGATTGTACGCGTTATCTGACGAATCAGATGAAAAAATACAAGTAGCATGAAAAAATAGACGTTGCGTGTCTGAACTTTCACATGAAATCAAAAAGATTGTCTAGCAAATTATATGAAACCTTAAAAGTTCGTCTGAAAGTCACACAATCAGACCAACTTGGTCTGATAACGAAGACCCTGATCAGCAACCTCTTCTTGTGCATCGTCCGCAGCAGTGTCGCCTTCTTCCATAGCAGCATCAGAAGTAGAGTCGTTCTTCTTATCACTTCTTCCATCTATCCCCCCAGTAGGCCTTTCAATCCTTAAAGTTACGTTATTAACCATAAGAGTGACATTTCTCGGGCCATCAACAACGAAGGGACCGCACGATGCCTTCAACACACTCGTCGTTTTAAGCGACGAGCGCAAAGGGAAGGAGCTGTTAAAATCATAATATTTTAAATCAACTGATTATTGCACATGTATTGTGTCGTTACATCCTTTGGTGGTGCACCCTTGCCTCGCCTTGTTTGTACTTTTTGGGCATTTGGCCCTCTATTAAACCCTATTTTCTCGTCCTAATCTCTCGCTACCATCCTAGCCCCCTAATCTCATATACAACATGGTATCAGAGCGGATTCTTTCCTAGAACCTTCTTTTTTTTAGCCATAACTGCCTTTGATGCCATTGCGGCCGTCACCTGCTGCAGGCGCGATCGTCCGCTGTTGCAGGCGCAGTCCGTCGCGCCCGTCAGGCACTCGTTGCGGCCTCATGTCAGAAGTCTAGGCAGGAATGAATGCACTATGGAAGAGTTGGGTACAATTATGAAACCCTAAACGGGGCTGTACCCCATATTGGCTACCCCACTACAGCCTAACCATATATATCATACATATAATTTGACACACCCCCATAGGCAAAGTGGGGGAGAGCAAGCGGTCACAAGACCAGTCAAGAAAAGCAAAGCAAGCTCAGGGTGGATCACAACGTCACCACACACACTGAGCACAAGCAAAGGGTCACAAGGCCAGTTCACATGCAGAGGTATATATGCAACAACAACAGCACAGAGATCTCTACCTAGCAGAGCAAGCATGCAGGTATATATATAGATCACAGTACAAGCAAAGTCTACAGCAAGTGAGGAAACGTGGGCACAAGGCCTAACAAAGTGCAGAAACGCTGATAATCACCAGACGGAAGTGCCTTGGTGAATATATCAGCAGTGTTGGCCCGAGTGGCCACGTGAGCAAGACGAAGCTGACCACGCTGCTGCAACTCTCGAGCCAGGAAGTAGCGCAGAGCGATGTGCTTCGTTCAATGCTCTAGTCTGTGCTCCTGACACAAGGCAATTGTGGCCTTGTTGTTGACGTACAGCACTGGAGGAGAACGAGGCCGCTCTCCCAAGTCGGTCAGCAGGTAGGTGAGCCAGCGTAACTCCTGTGCAGCCATGGCTATGGCGTAGATCTCAGCCTCACAACTGGAGCTGAGAACTGAAGACGAGCGTGTAGAACGCCAAGAAACTGAACCAGAGCCAACGCTGAAGCTGTAACCCTGTGACGACCGCTGCGTAGCCTGGTCGTCAACCCAAGAAGCGTCTGAGTGCCCAGTCAGGACAACGTCGCTCTGTCCTCCAAGCACGAGCCCCATGCTCGATGTACTGCACAAGTAGCGTAGTACCCTCTTAGCAGCATCCATGTGCACCTTTCAGTGCCGACCAAGAGCCACGTAGCGAGCCAGAAGGCCAAGAGGGTACGCAAGGTCAGGACGAGTGCAGGTCATCAGGTACATGAGGCGGCCCAATAGCTCTGGGTAAGGACCATTCGGCTCTACGGACTCGTCCGAAGGTGGAGCTGAGAGCGAGTGACCTGTAGCCAGAGGAGTGGCCTGTGCCAAGGACCAGGTGAAGCCGAAGCGCTGAAGGACCTGCTGCACCATGTGTGACTGAGTAAGTGTGATGGTGCGGCGTGCTCTATCCCGGGTGATCTGCAAGCCAAGGTGTTTGCACAGCTCACCCAGGTCTGTGCACGTGTGTCTCTTCTGCAGCTTCGACTTCACCAGGGCGAGAGCCTCAGTGTCAGCAGTGGCAAAGACGTCGTCGACGTACACGAGGATGTAGAACGGCGGCAGCGAAGTGTCGGTGCGCAGAAAAAGCGACGGGTCAGCAGTCGACGGAGCAAACCCAAGAGCCACAAGTGTCGTCCTCAGTGTGTCGTGCCACTCACGTGGCGCCTGGCGAAGACCGTAGTCCGGCCGCCGGAGGCTCCACTGGGTACCAGGAGGGAACGACCCAGTGAAGCCAGGCGGGCGGCGCAGCCAGATCTCCTCGTGCAAGCTGCCCTGTAAGAAAGCTATGCTGAAGTCAAGAGAGTGAAGCTCGTAGTCACGCTGAGCGGCAACGTGCAGCAGCACCCGAAGAGTGGTCATCTTCGGGGTCGGGGAGAAGGTCTGGAAGAAGTCAACTCCCTCTCGCTGACTGAAACCTCGAGCAACGTAACGAGCCTTGAAGACAGGCGGAGAACCTGGCGACCGCTTCACCCTGAAAATCCACATGCCATCGACGATGTTCGCCCCACGAGGGGGAACCTCATCAACGTAAGTGCCTGTGGACTTCCAGAATGCCATCTCTGCGTCCATGGCTGTCTGCCACTGCAAGAATTACTCACCCGCGATCGCCTCAGCGTAAGAGCGCGGGGTCGGGATGTCTGGAGCATCCGGGTCTCCCTCAGGGGCAAGCAGCATGGCCACGAGATGAGGCGCAGCGGCTGCAAGACACTCAAGGTCCTCCTGCCTGTCCTCAAGGACGTCCGTGCCAAGAGCACACTCACCCCCGACGGATGGAGGACAGACAGACTCAGACTCAGTAACAAGACTAGCGGCGTAGTCTAGAGGACAGGCAGCAGCAAAGTCAACAAGCTGAGCGACAAAGGCAGACGCAGCAGCAGACTCAAACGACGGGTCAGTGACAACAGTGGCTAGCAGACGCATGACAGTAGGGTGCTCAACACGAAACTGGTCAGACTCAGGGTCAGCAACGACAGGCAGAGAAGACGCAGGAGGAGACGGCAGAGGAACACGCTGCGGAGCAGAGGACGGACGCAGAGCCATGAGGTGTGTGCCGGGGACGGCCGGCGGACGCGGACGAGGAACACGAAGACCAGTGCAGACAGGCGAGACAGGACACGACGCAGGCTCACGACGCTCAGTAAGACCTCCTGGCTGCTCAGTGTAAGGAGAAGGAGCAGGTAGCGGTGAGCCAGGCTGTAACGGAAGACCAGTAGACGACGCGGGGCTAAGAACCTGGCGAAGCACGGAGTCAGGCGGTGGCAGAGACGACGGAGACGGCGGAGCAAAGAGCAGTCGTGGCTGCGCAGCGCCACCAGTACCAGCAGCTCCAGCACCACCAGCAGCTCCAGCACCTCCAGCAGCTCCAGAACCTCCAGCTCCAGCTCCTCGAGCGCCAGCACCACCAGCAGCTCCAGAACCTCCAGCGCTAGCACCTCCAGTACCAGTGTCACCAGCAGCTCCAGAACCTCCAGCGCCAGCACCTCCAGTACCAGCGTCACCAGCAGCCCCAGAACCTCCAGCGCCAGCACCTCCAGTACCAGCGTCACCAGCAGCCCCAGAACCTCCAGCTCCAGCACCTCCCGTACCAGCGTCACTAGCAGCAGTACCCCCAGAACCGGCACCTCCAGCCCTAGGGTCTCCCGCATCGGCACCCCCAGACTCAGCACCGCCAGCCCCAGCAGCTCCAGTACCTCCAGTACGAGCACCTCAGGAAACCAGCGACTCCAGCACCTCCTGTAGACAAAGTACCAGCACCACTCTCAGCTGCAGAGCCCCGAGCTCAAGTAGCGCGACCCTGACGGCGAGCGTACCACTCGTGCAGCTGCTGAGGGGAGAGAGGCGCACGCGGACGAAGGCGGCCTCTCCAAGGAGACCGCGCACCAGCAGTCTCAGTACCCTCAGGCGCCGCACCCCCAGACTCAGCACCCCCAGACTCCTCACGCTCAGGCTCAGCACCCCTAGACGCAGCACCCCCAGGCGTAGTACCTCCAGCCTCCTCACGCTCAGGCTCAGCACCTCCAGGCTCCTCACGCTCAGGTTCAGCACCCCCAGGCTCCGTACCCCCAGGCTCAGCACCCCCAGGCTCCTCACGCCCAGGCTTCGTACGCCTAGGCTCAGCACCCCCAGGCTCCGCACCCCCAGGCTCAGTACCCCCAGAGACAGCACCCCGAGCAGGACCACCCCCAACAGGACCTGAGTCACCAGTGACCTCAACAGGCGCAGGCACGGGAGGGTCTACCTGAGAAACACCTGAAGGAGCAGGACCTGGCGCGGGGAGCGGGTCTACCTGGGGAGGACCTGGAGCGAGAAAGAGCGGCGGGGGGGGGCGAGGGGCAGTGCGGTAGGGAAAGAGACGGTAAAAGGGGACTGACTCGTCAAAGGTGACGTCCTGAGACAGAAAGACACGGCGCGAGGCGGGGTCGTAAAACTGCCAGCCAGGCGCGTCAGGGACAAAGCCAAGGAAGACGCAAGGAATGGCGCGAGGGGAGAGCTTGTCCGCAGTGGTATCGCGGACAAAGGCACGGGCACCCCAGACTCGGAAACGCGACGCGTCGCCAACCTCCCCCGTCCAGCGCGGTGTGGGCGAAGTCTCCGGCACGGAGACACGGGGCCAGAGGTTGAGCTGATGCGCGGCGTACTGGACCGCAAACGGCCACTGAAAATGGGGGGCAGCCACATGGATCATGGAGGTACGAGCGACCTCCATGACTAAGCCAATGCGGCGCTCAGCAACCCCATTCTGCTGCGGAGAGGCCGGAAGCGTGAACGTCTGGCGGATGCCGTGCTCCTCACAGTAGGCTCGCAAGAGGTCGGAGGTAAACTCACCACCTCTGTCGGAGTGTAGATGCAGGACAGGAAAGTCCGAGTGGAACTGCTCGCGGAGCTGGAGACGAACAGCGCGGATCCAAGGGATCAAAACATCAGGGACCTCCCCCTTGCGCTGCAAGGGGAAGACCGTGTTGTAACGCGTGTAGTCGTCGTCTACTAGCAGGAAGTACCGCTCGTGGCCCTGTCCACGGACGCGGGCTGGGCCCCACACGTCCAAGTGGAGAGTCTGCAGCGGAGCCTCTGTGGGAGGAAACGAGGAGGAGTGAGGAGCGGCGCGCTGCCGTCCCTCGACGCAAGGAATGCAGGGGGGCGCAGGTGACGGAGGGAGGGCAGGCAAAGACCTGGGAAGACCAGAGACCAGGTAGCGAGAGTGCATGCCACGAAGGCGAGGCAGGGAGGGGTGACCAAGGCGGTGGTGCCAAAGGAGAGTCTGGTGCGACAGGCGACGACACTCACACTGGGTAGCTACCTGAGCAGACGCGTACAGCTGAGGAGACAAAGGGGTAGAGCGCGACACAGTGGTGAGGGTGTACAGACTGGACCCAGGCTCACGGGTGAACGTGGCCAGGTGGCGGCCGGTCCGAGAGCACGTGGAGATCGCCACAGGCTGCCCTCCAGGAGTAAAGGTGTCAACCCAATGATCCTGAAGGACGGCGTTGCTCACCAAGTTCGTAGAGAACGAGGGGAGGTGGAGACCAGACAGCTCACCAGACGGGACCGCCGGACATGGAAGCACAGTGGAAGACCGTGCAAGCACTGGGCCCCCAGAGGGGTCAGCCAGTGAGACAGGGACAGGTCCAGGGAGGGGAGTGACTGTGGTGCTGTCGCGAAAGAAACAGCGGGAAGCACCAGAGTCAAGTGTAAAGGTGTGCAAGGCCTGTGCGGACGCAGTACCAGGGGGAGCAGACTCACGAGTACCTAGAGCTGCAGGCGCTATACCTGGGGCTATACCGGGGTCAGGCGGCACACACAAGTAGCCGTCACCCTCAGCACTAACAGTCAATGCATACATGGCAGCAAGAATAGCATCATAGTCAAGATCAAAGATAGGTACATCACGCCTAAGCAGGTCTGCCCAGTTGGGGAACTCAGTAGCATCAGGAAACTTGACGCGCCAGGCGTCGCTAAGCCGAGCGAAGCAGCGGTACTCAGTGTGAAAGCCTGTGCACTGGCGACCAGCGCGGGGACCTGCGTGAATGATATAGGGGCAGCGACCAGGACCCCCAGACGCCCCACGCACGGCACACCAGTCATGAAGCTGCTGGGAAGTGGGGGTCTGGCGCTGACGCTGCTGCTGCTGCTGCTGCTGCTGCCCCTGGCCACCACTGGTCTCACCCAAGCCCCCACCACCGCCGCCACCACCACTCCCCCCTCCGCCACCACCGCCGCCGCCACCGCCACTGCTCCCGGCACCACCACCGCCCCCACCACCACCTCCACCCCCACGACCACCCCCACCACCTCCACCTCCCCCGCCGCCTCCACCACCGCCCCCTCCACCGCCACGTCCGCCACCCCTGCCACCCCTGCCTCCCCTGGAGCCGCTGCGCTTCCCACTAGGAGCGGAAGCAGCTGCGACCTTCTCAGCACCAAGGAGGTCGACACCAGCAGCTCTGGAGGCGTAGGAGGGGGTAAGAGGGGAGGGGGAGCACCCCTCAAAGAGGGGAGTGCGAGGAGTACCACGAGCAGCACCTACAGCGAGGATGTTCTTCTCTGCTGCTAGGAGGTGCTTCTCAAATTCAGCGACAGTGAGAGTGGTAGGGTCTAGGGCTAGGAAGTGGTCCCTGATGGAGCTAAGAGTGTCAGGGAGGCGGGTGACGAGGAAATAGAGAGTGAAGTACATCGGGGGGGGGGGGGTTCTCGGCGCAGAACTCGGCTGGAAGGGCAGCTCGAAAGCGAGTTTCACTAGCGCGAAGGTGAGAAATGAGGTCCTCAGCAGTGGTAAACGAGGACAAGCCTGGGAACAGGTAGGGTAGCATGAGCCGACCTAGGGCTGCAGTGGGCGGGGAGGAGTAGCGCGCAACTACAGCGTCATACAGTTTTTAGCAATTTTGTGCTGGCTGAAATGCGCGCGCTCAGTGATCGGCAGATGATTTCGAATAGCTAGGCGTGCAGCAGCATCGCGAGTCTGCCACTGTGAGCGTTCGAGAGCGGTAGCATCGTCAAGAGGAGCAACGGCAGTGCCAGACGCGTAATCGAACAGTGAAACGCCGTCTTTGGCATCAGTCAGAAGAAACAGTTGGAGATCGTCTAGCCACGTGGTAAACTCTATCGGGCGACCGTCAGGCGCAAACGCGAGAACATTAAGTGCCGCCATAATCGCAGTGCAGGCAAAGGCAGTAGGCAGCAGGCAGCAGGCAAAGGGCGCGAGCAGCAAGGGCGGCGCGCAAAGCAGGCGCAGGCAGCCCAGGTAGCGCGCGGGGCAGCAGCAGGCCGCGCGCAGGCTGCAGAGGCGCAGCTCGAGCAGGTAGGGCGGCGCGCGGCGCGGGCTGCGCGGCGCGGACGGTATGCGGGGCGGCTGCGGGCCGCGCGCGCGCTGTGCGGGCTCGGCGCGAGCTGCGCAGGCGGTGCGCGGGGCAGCTGCGGGCCGCGCGCGCTGCGCGGGCTCGACGCGGGCTGCGCGGGCGGCGCGCGGGGCGCGACGCGGCTGCCAAGGCGCGACGCGAGCAGGGAGGGCGACGCGCGGGGCAAAAGGGGGGGCAGCGCGCAGGAATCAGGTCTGCGCGCGCGAAGCAGCAGCAGACAGCTCAGACAGCAGACAGCAGGCAGCAGGCAGACAGTGCGCGGAGCGCAGCACGTCCTAGGCACAGTCACAGTCACAGTCGTGGGGTAGCGGTAGGTGGGCCCGGAAAAAAAAAGACGGTCCTACGGACCTACTGCTCTGAATACCATGTCAGAAGTCTAGGCAGGAATGAATGCACTATGGAAGAGTTGGGTACAAGTATGAAACCCTAAATGGGGCTGTACCCCATATTGGCTACCCCACTACAGCCTAACCATATATATCATACATATAATTTGACACCTCGCTCAGCCCCCGTCGCGCGCGTTGTGCCCTCCTTTCGCTTCCCAGATGTGGGCCCGTTGTGCCGCAGCCGTGGCCCTGTCGCGTCCTCCCGCCTCGCCTGCTGCGGCCGCGGCTGTCGTTGTGAGGCGGAGGCTGAGCAGGTGATGGACGCGAGGCTCCAATGGCAGCCAAAGTGGGAGGGGAGGTTGAGGGGGTGGTGGAAGTGAGTCTGCAGTGTTAGCCGCCGCCCTGTTTGCCGCCCTATCCGCCGCCCTGCAATGTCTGCCGCTTTGGGAAGGGGGGGAAGAGGAGGTTGTGTGGATGGCAGCGCTGCTGACACTTTTGACGTTGGTGTTGTTGTTGTCGTCGTCGCTGCTGACGCAGTTGCATCGCCACGCCTCTTCCCACTCTCTCCCTCTCTCCCTTCCTAGTCGCCCCTCCTCCTCATCTCTCCCTCTCTCTCCCCAAAACTGCCGCTCCAACTGCCACCTCTCCTCTTCCTGGTGTCCCTGGGCATCTGCAGCGGCTGCACCTGCTGCTGTTGCACATGCCGCTGCTGCCTGCTACAGGCGCCTGCACTTCTTGCCACGCGACTGCCTGCTGGAGTCGCCGCACTTGCCCCCCCCAATACCTGCCGATGCCACACTTGCCACAGCTGCATTTGCCGTCACTGAGCACCTGCCGCTGCTCCATCTGCCACCGCTGCACATGTCGTTGTTGCTCCTGACTGCCATTGCTTCTTCCACTGCACATGTATTCTGAATTATGCAATTCTCCTGTTCTCTCTTCTGCCTTCTCCTGCTTCGACGTCGGCGGTGTACCCTTTCAGGGGGTGTTCGTGTAATATTTCATGCTTCAAATAGTTTAGGGGGTGTGTTAAGATTATATGTTTTGTACAAACAGCTTGTTGCGTACGTGTAGTGTAGTTACGTCCTTTGGTGGTGGACCCTTGCCTTGCATGTACTTCGCAGGCCCTTCACCATCTATTGAACCTTCTTTTCTCATTTTACTCTCTTGCTACCTTCCCAGCTCTCACACCCTAATCTCCTATCACGACAGCAGGAGCGGGTACCTTCATCCAAGCAACAAGAGCTAGAGTATGGGGGAGCTATATCAGCACCAGCAACGTTCTGTTGAGAATGAGAAGTGGTTGGACTAGCAAGATTGGGAG
Source organism: Closterium sp. Naga37s-1 (assembly GCA_947471745.1). Classification (NCBI taxonomy): domain Eukaryota; kingdom Viridiplantae; phylum Streptophyta; class Zygnematophyceae; order Desmidiales; family Closteriaceae; genus Closterium; species Closterium sp. Naga37s-1. The sequence goes on from CANJKZ010000068.1 coordinate 4,673,360, forward strand.
TACAAGTAGGAAAACCCTAGAATGTTGTACCCCCTAAGGCTAAACCCACTGTAGCCTACAGAACAGTAACATATGCAATGTTTGACACACGCCCATAGGCTAAGTAGGGGAGAGCAAGGGGTCACAGGACCAGTCAAGAAAGACGGAGCAAGCTGAGGGTGGATCACAACGTCACCACACACTCTGAGCACAAGCAAGAGGCCACAAGGCCAGTTCACATGCAGAGGCATATATGTAACACAAGCATCATAGTGATCTATATCTAGCAAGCATCCAGGTATATATATATATATATATATATATCACAGTACAAGCAAAGTCTACAACAAGTGAGGAAGAGTGGGCACAAGCCCTAGCAAAGTGCAGAAACGCTGATGATCACCAGACTGAAGTGCCTTGGTGAATATATCAGCAGTGTTGGCCTGAGTGGCCACGTAACGCAGACGAAGCTGACCACGCTGCTGCAACTCTCAAGCCAGAAAGTAACGTAGAGCGATGTGCTTCGTTCTGTGCTCCAGTCTGTGCTCCTCACACAAGGCAATGGCAGCCTTGTTGTCGACGTACAGCACTGGAGGAGAACGAGGCCGCTCTCCCAGGTCGGTCAGCAGGTAGGTGAGCCAGCGTAACTCCTGTGCAGCCATGGCTGTGGCGTAGATCTCAGCCTCACAACTGGAGCTGGGAACTGAAGACGAACGCGTAGAACGCCACGAAACTGAGCCAGAGCCAAGGCTGAAGGTGTAACCCTGTGACGACCGCTGAGTAGCCTAGTCGTCAACCCAAGAAGCGTCTGAGTGCCCAGTGAGAACAACTGAGCTCCTCCCTCCAAGCACGAGCCCCATGCCCGATGTACTGCACAAGTAGCGCAATACCCTCTTTGCAGCATCCAAGTGCACCTTTCGGTGCCTATCAGGAGCCACGTAGCGAGCCAGAAGGCCAAGAGGGTACGCTAGGTCAGGACGAGTGCAAGTCATCAGGTACATGAGGCAGCCAACTAGCTTTGGGTAAGGACCACTCAGCTCTACGGACTCATCCGAAGGCAGAGCTGAGAGCGAGTGACCTGTAGCCAGAGGAGTCGCCTGTGCCGAGGACCAGGTGAAGCCGAAGCGCTGAAGGACCTGCTGCACCATGTGTGACTGAGTCAGTGTGATGGTGCGGCGTGCTCTGTCCCGGGTGATCTGCAAGCCAAGGCAGCTGCGCAGTTCACCCAGGTCTGTGCACGTGTGTCTCTTCTGCAGCTCCGACTTCACGTGGGCGAGAGCCTCAGTGTCAGCAGTGGCAAAGACCAAGTCGTCGACGTACACGAGGATGTAGAACGGCGGCAGCGAAATGTCGATGCGCAGAAACAGCAACGGGTCAGCAGTAGAAGGCGCGAACCCAAGAGCCGCAAGCGTAGTCCTCAGTGCGTCGTGCCACTCACGTGGCGCCTGGCGGAGACCGTAGACCAGCCGCCGGAGGCTCCACTGGGTACCAGGAGGAAACGACCCAGTGAAGCCAGGAGGGCGGCGCAGCCAGATCTCCTCGTGCAGGCTGCCCTGCAAGAAAGTTGTGCTGAAGTCAAGAGAGTGAAGCTCGTAGTCACGCTGAGCGGCAACGTGCAGTAGCACCCGAAGAGTGGTCATGTTCGAGGTGGGGGAGAAGGTCTGGAAGAAGTCTACTCCCTCTCGCTGACTGAAGCCTCGAGCAACGTAACGAGCCTTGAAGACAGGCGGAGAACCTGGCGGCCGCTTCACCCTGAAAATCCACATGCCACTGACGATGTTCGCCCCAGGAGGGGGAACCTCGTCGACGTAAGTGCCAGTGGACTTCCAGGATGCCATCTCTGCGTCCATGGCTGACTGCCACTGAGAGGAGTACTCACCCGCGATCGCCTCAGCGTAAGAGCGCGGGGTCGGGATGTCTGGTGCATCCGGGTCTCCCTCAGGTGCAATCAGCATGGACACGAGATGAGGTACAGCAGCGCCAAAGCACTCAAACTCCTCCTGCCTGTCCTCAAGGACGTCCGTGCCTAGAGCACACTCACCCCCGACGGACGGAGGACAGACAGACTCAGACTCAGCAACAAGACTCGCGGCGTAGTCTAGACGACAGCGAGCAGCAAAGTCGACAAGCTCAGCAACTAAGGCAGACGCAGCAGCAGACTCAAAGGAAGGGTCAGTGACAGCAGTGGCCAGGAGACGCGTGACAGTAGGACTAGCAGCACGAAGAGAGTCAAACTCCGGGTCAGCAAGGGCAGGAAGAGAGGACGCAGGAGGAGAAGGCAGAGGGACACGCTGCGGAGCAGTGGAAAGACGAAGCGTCATCTGGTGAGTGCCTGGGACAGCAGGAGGACGCTGACGCGGTACACGACGACCAGTGCGAGCAGCACGAACAGGTGACGCAGAACGAGACTCAGGCGACACAGGACGAGACACAGGCTCACGACGCTCCGTAAGACCTCCTGTCGGACCAGTGTAGGGAGAAGGACCAGGGAGGGGCGAGGCAGGCTGTAACTGTAACTGTGACTGGACAGGCTGAGGACACTCTAAGGAGGGAGCAGGACAAGGAGGAGGAGGCTGACCAAGAACCTGCTGAAGGAGCGGAACGAAGTACGGCCGCGGCCGTGAAGCGCCCCCAGAACCAGCAGAGACAGCACCAGAACCCCCAGCAGCAGCTCCAACTCCTGTAGCACTACCAGCAGCTCCAGCAGCGCCAACTCCAGTACCCCCAGTAGTACCAGCTCCAGCCGCACCGTCGGCTCCAGCAGCTGCAGGACCAACCCCAGGGTCAGCAGCTACACCAACTCCAGTAGGCCCAGCGTCCTCAGCTCCACCGGCAACTCCAGCAATGCCAGCACCTGTAGCTCCAACTCCAGCACCAGTAGCACCTCCAGTAGCACCAGCTCCAGCAGCTCCAGCTCCAGCAGAACCCCCAGTCCCAGCAGCTCCAGTACCGCCTCTACGAGCACCTCCAGGACCTGAGGCTCCAGTACCTCCAGTCGCACCAGGGCCTCCAGCGAGCGGCACCCCAGTGCTAGGAGCGCCGCTCCGGAGGCTGCAGTGGCGAACGTACCACTCACTCAGCACCCCCAGGCTCAGCACCCCCAGGCTCAGCACCCCCAGGCTCAGTACCCTCAGTCTCAGCACCCCCAGGCTCAGCACCCCCAGTCTCAGCACCCCCAGACGCCGTACCCCTCGCAGGACCAGAGTAGACAGCTACCTCGACAGGCTCGACCGGGTCTACCTGGGAAACACCTGAGGGAGCAGGACCCTGGGGTGGGAGGGGGTCTACCGAAGTAGCACCTGGCGTGAGGAAGAGCGGCGGGGGGGGAAGCGGCGCAGTGCGGTAGGGGAACAGACGGTAGAAGGGTACCGACTCGTCAAAAGTGACGTCCTGAGAGGAGAAGACACGGCGCGAGGTGGGGTGGTAGAACAGCCAGCCAGGCGCGTCAGGGACAAAGCCAAGAAAGACGCAGGGAACGGCACGGGAGGAGAGCTTGTCCGCGGACGTATCGCGGACAAAGGCTTGACATCCCCAGACTCAGAACGCCGACGCATCGCCAACCTTCCCCGTCCAACGCAGTGTGGGCGAGGTCTCCGGAGCAGAGACACGGGGTCAGAGGTTGAGCTGATGCGCAGCGTACTGTACTGCAAACGGCCACAGAAAATGGGGGGTAGCTGCATGGATCATGGAGGTACGAGCGACCTCCATGATTAAGCCAATGTGGCGCTCAGCAATCCCATTCTGTTGTGGAGAGGCCGGAAGAGTGAACGTCTGGCGGATGCCGTGCTCCGCACAGTAGGCTGCCAAGAGGTCGAAGGAAAACTCACCACCCCTGTCAGAGTGCAGACGCAAGACTGGAAAGTCCGACTGGAACCGCTCGCGGAGCTGGAGACGAGCAGCGCGGATCCAAGGGATCAAAACATCAGGGACCTCTCCCTTGGTGCGCAAGGGGAAGACCGTGGTGTAGCGCGTGTAGTCGTCGACGACCAGCAGGAAGTACCGCTCGTGGCCCTGTCCACGGACGCGGGCTGGGCCCCACACGTCCAGGTGGAGAGTCTGCAGAGGAGCCTCTGTGGGAGGGAACGAGGAGGAGTGAGGAGTGGCGCGCTGCCGCCCCTCGACACAGGGAAGACAGGGAGGAGCAGGCGAGGGTGGGAGAGGAGAGAGAACCCTGGGAAGACCAGAGACAAGGTACCGGGAGTGCATGCCACGAAGGCGCTGCACTGAAGGGTGACCAAGGCGGTGGTGCCAGAGGACGGTCTGGTGCGACAGGGTGAAACACGAGCAGGGGGCTGACAGCTGACCCGACGCAGACGCAGACGCAGCTACCTGAGGGGACTCAGTGGTCAGTGTGTACAGGTCTGACCCCAGCTGCCGAGTAAAGGTAACCAGGTGGCGACCCGTCCGAGCACACGTACAGTGGGTCACACGCTCATAGGCAGGGGTGAACTGGTGAACACCCCCGTCCTGGAGAGCAGAGCCCGCCACCAAGTTCGTAGTGAACGAGGGGAGGTAAAGACCCGACAGGGTGCCGGCCGGAACTGCTGGACAAGGGAGGACAGTGGAGGAGGTCGCAAGGACTGGGCCCCCAGAAGGGTCAGCGAGAGAGACAACAACTGGCCGAGCTAGCTGCTCAAGGACAGTGCGGTCACGAAAGAAACAGCGGGAAGCACCCGAGTCGAGGGTGAAGGTGTGTAGTGCCTCAGTAGACGCAGTAGCACCTGGAGCAGCAGACTCACTAGCACCTAGAGCAGCAGCCTCACCAGGACCTAGGGCAGCAGACGCACTAGCACCTAGAGCAGCTGTCTCACTGGTCCCAATACCCGGGTCGGGCGGTACACTCAGGTAGCAGTCACCCTCAACACTAATAGTCAATGCATACATAGCAGCAAGGATAGCATCAAAATCAAGAGCAAAGATATCAATTCCCTTCTTAAGCAGATCAGCCCAGCGGGGCAGCTCAGAGGTGTCAGGGAACTGCTCGCGCCAGGCGTCGTCGAGGCGAAAGAAACAGCGATGCGCCGTGTGAAACCTCCCACAGGTCTGGCCAGTGCGGTCACCTGTGCGGATGATGTACGGGCAGGTACCTCCACCCCCAGACCCCCCACGCTGAGAGTACCACTCACGGAGCTGCTGGGACGACGGGGTCTCGCTGGGACGCTGATGCTGCTGCCTCTGGCCACCTCCAATCCCCCCACGCTGCACCGCTCCACCGCGCCCGCCACCGGCTCCACTGCCGCCACCACTGCCACCACCACCCCCGCCACCCCCACCACCGCCGCCGCCACCACCCCCAGCTCCGCCACCGACCCCCCCACTACCAGTACCACTCCCACCACCGCCACCACCCCCGCCGCCTCCACCCCCTCCACCACCGCCGCCACCTTCGCCACCCCTGCCCCCCTTGCCCCTGCCGCCCTTGCGCCTCCCACTAGGAGCAGACGCAGCCCCGACCCCCTCAGCACCGAGGTAGTCGACAGCAGCAGCAGATGCAATGGAGGGGAGGAGGGGGACGGGGGAGCACCCCTCAAAGAAGGGAGTGCGAGGGTTGCCACGAGAGGCACCTACAGCTACAATGCTCTTCTCAGCTGCTATGAGTTCCTTCTCGAGCAGGTCGACAGTGAGGTCGGTAGGGGAGAGGGCGAGAAAGTGGTCCCTGACAGTGCGAAGGGAGTCAGGGAGGCGGGTGACTAGGTGATAGAGTGTGAGGTACATCAAGGGAGGGTTCTTGGCTAGGAAATCGGGGAGAAGCGCGGCACGGTAGCGAAGATCACTAGTACGGAGGTGCGTGATGAGGTCAGCTACAGTCGCAAAAGCAGACAAATCGGGGAAGAGATAGGGCAGGGAGAGACGGCCTATCGCAGCAGTAGCAGGGGAGGAGTAGCGTGCAACTACAGCGTCGTACAGCTCCTTAGCGGTCTTATGCTGGCCAAAGTGCTCGCGCTCATCTAACGGTAGGTGGCTGCGAACGGCTAGGCGAGCATGAGCGTCACGGGTCTGCCACTGTAAGCGAGCAGTGCTGTCAGCAGTAGCAGCAGGTGCGGGAGCGGCGCCAAACGTGTGGTCAAACAGGGAAACATCGTCCTTGGCAGTGATCTGGAGGAACAGGTGTAGGTCATCGAGCCAAACGTCAAACTTAATCGGACGGCCCTCAGAGTCAAACGTGAGAACGGTAGGGCTAGCCATAGTGGCAGTAGCAGTAGCAGCAGTAGCAGTAGCAGCAGTAGCAGTAGCAGAAGTAACAGAAGCAGTAGCAGTAGCAGTAGGAGCAGTAAGAGCAGTTGCTGCAGGTGGGGTGGCGCGGCTCGGTCAGGGCGGCGCGACTCGGGCGGCGCGACTCGGGCGGCGCGGCTCGGGTAGGTAGGGCGGCGCGACGGCGGGCCTATGCTCGGTGCGCGGCAGCGCCTAGGGTACAGCTGCGCGCGGGCCGCGGCTGCGTTCGTGCGGCGGCTAAGCGCTAACTGCAGCAGCCGATGCAGGATCGTCGCTGCGCTCGGGCTGCGACCTGCGGGCGGGCTGCGGTGGGTCGAGCATCGGCCTAGGGGCGAGCGGGGCCTACGGGCGACGGCCTGCTGGGGCTCGCGAGAAAAAATCGGGCCGCCCTAGGCGGCGAATTTCCTACTCGCGCTAAAAACGCGGGGCCGCGCTCGGGCTGCTAGCGGGCTGCAAAACGAGCAGCGTGAGAGGAGGGCGCGCGAGGGCGCACTAGGAGAGAGGTGCTCGAGGGCGCTAAGACGGTAGGGCGCACGAGGGCACCTGTAGCGGATCGGTGGGCCCTTAGGTAATCGGTCCTAGGTCCCTAACCTAGGCTCTGAATACCATGTTGAGAATGAGAAGTGGTTGGACTAGCAAGATTGGGAGTACAAGTAGGAAAACCCTAAAATGTTGTACCCCCTAAGGCTAAACCCACTGTAGCCTACAGAACAGTAACATATGCAATGTTTGACACGTTCTTCATATATCTCACTCTTGGCGGCATGGCGTGACGATGTAAAACCTAGTAGGAGCACGATAATGCTGGATCACGGAAAGAGCCTGTCTTAAATGTAAGCCACAGATGCGAGCCTGGTAACATTGAGAACAAAGCATTCTTGTTGTCCCATAAAAAACTATGTTGCAATGGTCATTATTTGAAATAGATGCGACATTGGGAACTGATGAAGTAAGACATTGAGAGCAATGCAGAGACGTTACAGGAATCAACTGCATTAAAACCACGTAGACCATTAAGGACATCTGCCTTGGAAACTGAGAAAGCAATGTCTCTCGTAATGACATTGAAATACGGTAATGTCTTCGGGTTCCTTGCGACATGCGAACACAATGGTTAAGAAATAGTTAACAGTAACACGTGGCAACATGGACATTGAAGCTGCTGAAGTGCTTGATAGTATTCATGGCTTCCTTGAAAAACAAAATATATATATATCGTTACGGGTGCAATGAATCGAAGTAGCGAGAATTGCACTAAGGTGTCAAACGAGTACAAAATGTGAGCGAAGGCATGAGCGAACATTTATACGCGAAACATGCAAATGGTAACGCGGTGCGTGCGAGCTAGCTAGTGCTATGCTGGAAGCGAGGTTCGGTCTAGTCCCGAAGCGTAGGCCGATACGGCCAGGCCAGCAGTGCGAGGTTTGGTGAAACAGTGCGCGCGAAGTCGGCGAAGCCCCGTTAGCAGTAACGGGCGAACAACAGCTGCTGCTGTACGTGATGTTGCCGGGCGCGCTAAGGAATATCGAAAAAAATCCTTACACTACCCCCCCCCTCAAGAGGCCCCCTCCGCTACGCGAGTGCGTGTATATCGCGGAAACCCCGGCTCCTCAGGTACACTTGCAGGGCAGGGTGGTTTTCGATGTTGGCCAGGGGCACCCAGTTATCTTCAGTTGGCGTGCGATCCTTCCAGCGAACGAGGAATTCAATCCTCCGGATTCCTGTGGGGTGTCGAATCCGATGGCTCAAGATTTTTTCGAGCTCAATGATCGGCTCCGATGCAGGGCGAGTCATGGATGGCGGGCGGTGACGAGGCAGTTGGCTTGTGGTTGGGATGTATGGGCGAAGTAGGCTGACGTGGAACGAAGGGCTGATGTACCAGTCCGTCGGCAACAGTAGGTGGGCTATCACCGGGGTAATCATGTGGCTGATTTGGAATGGTCCACAGTAGCGGGGTCGCAATTTCGGTACGACGGGCAGTCTTGAGTTCTGTGTGTCAAGCAGTACGTAATCTCCTGACTGGTACGTGACTTGGCGGCGGTGGCGGTCAGCGTTGCGCTTAGCGATGACGTTGGCTTTTTTAATTGCTTCTGCGGCTCTGGTGCGGGCAGCTTGCAGAATTTCGGCGAATTGCTGTGCACGTGGTGTTGGGTTGTCCGGACTCGGCGTCATGGGCACTGTAGGATTTTGCCCGTAGTTCAGGTAGAAAGGGGACTGCTGCGTCGTCGCTGACGTGGCGTTGTTATACGCGAACTCGATCAGCGGCAGCTGCTGCTCCCAAGTGGTCGGGTCGTCGCACGTGGCACGAATCAACTGCTCCATCGTCTGATTCGTCCGCTCCGTTTGACCGTCGGTCTCGGGGTGGTACGACGAGCTGAACTGTGGCCTTGTCCCGAACTGCTCCCAGAGGATCTTCCAGAAGTTGCTGGTGAACTTCGTGTCGCGGTCGTTGATTATCGCGGCTGGTATCCCGTGCAGTCGAACGACGGCTGCGATGAGCAGGCGAGCGGTTTCTTCGGCTGAGATCGATTTCTTGCACGCAGCGAAGTGTGCCATCTTCGTCAACCTGTCAACGACGACCATAACTGCGTCGTTACCCCCAGGGTTCGAAGGTAACCCCGTGACGAAATCCATGGTAACCTGCTGCCAGGCGCGCTCAGGCGGTGGAATCGGCTGCAACTGACCCGCCTTTCTTTTTCATGAGCTCTTCATCAACTGACACGTAGGACACGAGCCCACGTGGTGCTGTACGTCGGTCAACAGCTCCGGCCAGTAGTAATACCGCTGCAGTTGCTGTCGTGTTTTTTCTACCCCGAAATGTCCCGAGGTAATCCCGTCGTGTGCCTCTTGCAGTAACAGTTCCCTCAGTAGTGATTACGCGGGTACCCAGATGCGGTTGGTGCCTGTTTTTACGTAATAGACTCCTCTGGCCTCTGCCAGTTGCTGTGAATTTCCGGTCGTGAAAAATGGGTCGGTACTGTATCCGTGGGTGAATAGGCCTGTTAACAATGGGTTGGTTTAGGCGAGTAGGATAGCGTGGAGTTGGGCGGTAGGGCGTGTGAGTGCGTCGGCGATGTTGGATGCGCCTTTTTTGTACGTGACCGTGTAGTGGAAGTTGGACTCCAGATAGTCCAACCAGCGGATCTGTCGTGGGTTGAGATTCGGTTGGGCGCGAAGGTACTGTAGGGATCGGTGGTCTGTCCGTACTGTCACGTCTGCTCCTGTGGGGTAACATCGCCACACCTTGAACGCGTGCACGATCGCCAGCATTTCGCGGTCGTGTATCGGATAGTTGCGTTCGGGCGGGTGAAGCTTGCGGGACTCGTACGCGATTGGCTGAAGGCCGTTCCCAAAGTCCGGCAACAGTACTTCTCCCACAGCGATGTCGCTAGCATCGGTGACGAGCTCGAACGGACGGTGCGGATCTGCGATGTGAAGTACGGGCGGTGAGCACAAAATGTTTTTGAGGGCCGAGAAGGCAGCTTGCTCTTTCTCCCCCCACGTGTACTCAACCCCCTTCCTCAGCAGGTCGGTCAACGGGGCACTCAGCTTCGCCATGTCGGGGACGAACCGGCGCACGTAGTTGACGAACCCCAAAAAACTCTGCAGCTCGGTAAAGTTGGTCGGCGCGTGCCATGCTTGAATCGTCGCAATTTTTTTCGGGTCTATTTCCCCTCCTGCAGCTGAAATAACGTGTCCCAAAAACTCCAGTCGGTCCCGTAAAAACTCACACTTAGACGCTTTTGTCAGTAGGCGGTTCTCACTCACTATCTGAAAAACTGCTTCGATGTCATGTAAGTATTGTGCTCTATCGGGGCTGTAAATCAGTATGTCGTCCAGATATACGATGACGCACTTATCTAAAAGCGGGCGGAAGGCTTCGTTCATTGTCATTTGGAAAGTGGCGGGGGCGTTGGTCAGTCCGAAGGGCATGACGGTGTATTCGAAGGATCCGTAGCGTGTTCGGAAGGCTGTCTTAGGGCAGTCGGGTGGGTTGACAAAATCTGGTGGTAACCTCCCCGAAGGTCAATTTTCGAGAAAACCCGGGTTGTGCGCAGTTGGTCGATCAGTTCGTCGGCTCGCAGGATGGGGTAACGGGATTTGATGGTCTGTAATCTATGCACATGCGAAATCCCCCGTCTTTTTTCGGCGTGAACAGTATCGGTGCTGCGAAGGGCGACGAACTAGGGCGAATGAACTCCTTCTCGAGCAGGTAATCCAGTTGCTTCCTCAGTTCGTCCTGTTCGGGTTGGGTCAGTCGGAACTGTCCCTGTACTGTCGGCTGTGCCCTCGGTTCTAATTCGATCCTGTGGTCGTGCGGTCGCTGAGGTGGCAGTCCTGTCGGTAGGTTGTCCGGGAAGATGTCACTGTACTGCTTCAACAGTGCTGCCAGATCACTCGGTACGTCGGCTAGTAGTTTCTGTAAATCCCCTCCTTTGTCTGCTGCCTCGGCTTCCCGAATGTCGACCGCGTACACGTCAGCTCCTGCCGCTACGGCGCGTTTCATCGTGATCGCGTTGACACGCACCGACGAAGACTCAGGCGAGCCCCAGCAAGGTAAGGCGATGTTGTTACCGTTCACTCGCACAGTGCAGTCACCCGTCGTCCAGTCGATTCGCGGATTGTGTCGTCGCAGCCAATCACGCCCGAGTAAAATATCGGTTCCGTCGAGGGTCGTTGCGAGCATTTCCTGGCTAAACGTGAAGTTACCCCCGCATCGAATCCGAACTCGGTCCACGCGTTCCCGTATCGCCAGTGGCGTGCCGTCGACCAGTCTTGCGTCGATCTCAGGTAAGCATCTGTCCAGTGGCAGTCGCAGTTTTCGTGCTGTGGCAGTGTTGATAAGGCTGTAGCTGGCCCCTCCGTCTACGAAGATTTCAACTAAGTCCGTCCCGATTTTCCCACTAAGCAGTATAGGGCTGTCTACCGTAGTACCCTCCTTATTCGGCCGGGTGTGGTCGATTGCGTGAACCGGCACAATCACCCAGTGAGGGTCGGTTGGGTCGGGCGAGCGGCGTGACCTGTCAGTAGAAGGTCCGTATGCTACTGACTCCCAGCGTTTCCCTGCTGCTTGGTCTGTTTCTGCTGCTCAGCTTCCCCCTTTCCCTTAGCATTTTCCGGGCATTCGCTCTTGCGGTGTCCCGGCCGATTTCACGCAAAGCAGCGCCCTTTGAACGGTGCGGCAGCGGCATTTGTGGCGACGGCACGTATCGTAGCGCCCTCGTTCGTCCCACGAGGCCGATGTCCCCAATTGCTGCTTCCGTAGGACACCGGTCTCGGTCGGCGGAAGAAATCGAGTTTCTCTGCCATGGCGAGAATCTCCTGAAAATCGGTGACGCCGCGAAGCTGGATTTCCTGAGCGATGTCCTGCTTCAGGCCGCCGATGTAGCGGTCGATGCGCTCGCTCTCATGCATGTATCCCACCTGCTCGCATAGCGCCAGAAACCCGCTCATGTAGTCTTGGACGGAACCGAGTTGGCGCCAAGTGCGGAGCCTCTGTCGCGCTGCGATCGAAGCCGCAATTTGCTCGAAACGAGCGCGCAGACCTGCGCACCACGCGTCCCACGTGCGATACTGGGGAACCTCCACGAAATACGACGGCGCCCAGGGTCCGGTTTGTCCTTCCCGTGTCGGTAGAGTCGCGTAGTCCACCGGCTTCGTGACGATGACACGCCACCAGTCCATGGCGGGTCCTCGCAGCAACGACACGGCGTAGCGAATCTTCGCCGTATCCTCCGAGACGTAGTTCGCGTCGAAGAAAACGTTCAACGTGAAAAGCCACGCCTGAACGGTAAGACCACCCCGCTGACTTGGGTCAAAGCATGGCGGGCGCTGCGGCTTCAGCGGCATCGGCGACGGTAGAGCTGATTCACCGGACGGCACCGAAATAGTGACTCGAGGCTGATTCCTGGCCGCATTCGTCGGGTCGGGGTGTGTCGTGCCGTGGTCGTCGTCTCCGTCATGGCGGACAACGCCATCACTTGCGGCGCTCGCGGGTTGCCCCACACTTCCGTGTTGCGATGTCTGTGGTGCGGGTTGAATCGGGGTGCCAAGTGCTTGGGATTGTGCTCGTGCGAGGTCATTTTGCAGGGAGGTGCGTTCCGCCGTTAATGCCACGATTTCTTCGGAGTTTTCGTGCAGTTGTCGCAGCAACTCATCCAGGCGGTCCTGCATGAGGTTAGTGACGTCAATATGTTCTGCCATTCCGAAGGGCGTCGGCTCGTCTTAGTCTAGGTGCAGTCGTGGCTGCACGCGTTTACGAGAGAACGCGAGGACACCGGCTCCTAGGTGCTAAGGTGTGTGAGTCCCTTCGAGTAAAAAATCAAAAGTTGGCTTCCTGGGGTGCGGAGATGCGCGGTCCGAAAAGAAAGAGGCTCTGATAACCAAGTGTTACGGGTGCAATGAATCGAAGTAGCGAGAATTGCAATAAGGTGTCAAACGAGTACAAAATGTGAGCGAAGGCATGAGCGAACATTTATGCGCGAAACATGCAAACGGTAACGCGGTGCGTGCGAGCTAGCTAGTGCTATGCTGGAAGCGAGGTTCGGGCTAGTCCCGAAACGTAGGCCGATACGGCCAGGCCAGCAGTGCGAGGTTTGGTGAAACAGTGCGCGCGAAGTCGGCGAATCCCCGTTAGCAGTAACGGGCGAACAACGGCTGCTGCTGTACGCGATGTTGCCGGGCGCGCTAAGGAATATCGAGAAAATTCCTTACATATATATATCCCTTCCACTTTTAGTTGGAAAGGGGCAAAAAATTCTGGTGTACCTATCATTCCTGGAGAACCCATCTGACCTGGTGTCATACATGACGTGTCATGTTAACGCTGCCACGACGGTCGTGGATCTTGGCAGCGTCGTGGCGGAAGTTAACCATGCCACATCGGCAGACCCTCCCGATTTTCTGTTTACTTTGGTGAATGACTGGGCATGCCAGCGCAGCGCCAGCATTTTCTAGGCTTCGATTCAGCGTATGCAAACCCGGCCATGGTTCTTTCCTTGAAAGACGCGAGGGCGTATGCAAACCCGGCCATGGTTCTGTGATTTCAAGAGATTCCTAACAGTTAACACTTAGCACACTCAGAGCACCTCGTTGCAGACTGGTTACAGGCACGCCACCTGAGTTTGGCTGTTAACGTACGCGATGAACAAAGTGACGGAATGAAACCAAATGAAACCAAATGTTGAGATCAGACTGTAACTCCGCTTGCTTTTCCTGCTCTTCAGAGCAGCCATCGCATCGACTTCACCTTCACTTCAGAACTTACAGATCAGTTTCTTGAGCTTGGAGTGAGCAGCCTTCACTATCTGCCTTACTGCATCTGCTTGTCGTTCGCAGTTCCGTTGCGTTTTCGAGTTAATCTTCTCCTCCCACAGCGCAATGGCGACCGTCGCTGCACCGTCCACCAGCCTTCGCTGCTCCGTACTGCCCTCGCAGGGCAAGGCCGTCGCTGGCCGGCAGCTCGCAGTTGTCTCTGCCAGGCCCGCAGCAGCATTTTCAAGGAAAGCGGCACTTGTCGCGAGTAAGTGGGCAATGTTACACAGTTGTTTTCGTGAGTTACCATCCGCGCGAGTGAGTAGACATTTCTGCGAGTACATTTACTTTCTGGTCAGGTTTAAGTTTCCGCAAGTGAGCAAGCACATTCACCAAGTAGACACTGCGAGACATATGTTTTGCCATTGTCGTCATCAACAAATTAGTGCACCGCGTCGGAGAAGCCTTATCACGCTTTTGAGTCGACTCAAAAGCATCCTTATCACGTAGAACTTAGTTGTAGTGTAATGTCATGACACCACGCGACGCGTACCTCGTATCACTGCTTCTGTCATCTCGCCGTTTCGTGCTCTTTCGCACTCGCTGTGTTACACGGTAACATGATATATGGTGACGTCAGACATATTCGCTGCTTCAGACATCTACGCTGTGACATTACATGGTGACATTGTATGGTGTTAGAGACGGTGCAAGACGGTGGCTTCACCAACGAATGACAAGGTACATCAATCATGACGGGTATCGAACGCCAATCACCAGCTCGACTGGTCATATGGAGCAATGACCGGAATGTTCCCCGGAGGCCACACAAATCTTGCACGCCCTCTCTCCAGATATCAACGGTTGGATTTCCCACAAGCATCAAACATCCCCCTCTCCCCTCTCTCTCGCGTCAAAGCTACCGTCCCCCCCCCCCCCCCCCCCCCCGCCCTCCTCTCTTTCCCCAACTTCGTTCCCCCCCTTTCGTTTCCCCCTTTCCCCCCCCTCCGTCCCCCCCCTCCCCCCCCTTTCCCCCACTAAACCGGGCTGCTCACACCCCCCACCTTTCCCTTTTCTCCTCAACCCCTCCCCCTCTCCCCACCCTATTTCGTCCTCCCAGGGGCCTCGGGGGAGGAGAAGCCATCTCTGGCGGCGTCCATCGCCACGGCGGCAGCCACCGCCATCTGCTTTTAAGGCGCCTCGAAAGTCCTCCCTCCCCCCCTTTTCCAACCCTCCCTTCCCCCGTCTCCCCCCCCCCCCCCTCCCCTCGCCCCCTGTTCCTCCTTCCCCCTTTCTCCCAGGGGCCTCGGCGGAGGAAAAGCCGTCATTGGCGGCGTCCATCGCCACGGCAGCTGCCACCGCCATCTGCGGCGCATGTGTCGCCGTCTCGCTCGCTACTGCCGCTCCCGCCCTCGCTGCTCCCTCGCCCAGCCAGGTGAGGCTCGTAACAGCCAGGTGAGGCTCGTAACAGCCATGTGAGGCTCGGAACGGCCAGGCGAGGCTCGGAACGGCCAGGCGAGGCTCGGAACGGCCAGGCGAGGCTCGGAACGGCCAGGTGAGGCTCGGAACGGCCAGGTGAGGCTCGGAACGGCCAGGTGAGGCTCGGAACGGCCAGGCGAGGCTCGGAACGGCCAGGCGAGGCTCGGAACGGCCAGGCGAGGCTCGGAACGGCCAGGCGAGGCTCGGAACGGCCAGGCGAGGCTCGGAATGGCCAGGCGAGGCTCGGAACGGCCAGGTGAGGCTCGGCAAAGCCAGGTGAGGCTCGCTCTTCCATTCCCTCCTCGTCTTTCCCATTTTCCCATCCCCTTGCCCATCCCCTCCCCACCCACCTCCGCACCTCCCCCCTCCCCATCCCCCCACTGCAGGTGCTTCTCCCCCTGGCGGATAAGGTGCTGGACCTCAGGCAGTGCGACTTCTTCTTCTCAGGGGACAAGGAGAACCCACATCCCTCTCTTTTCCTCAATCCTCCTTCCCATTCTCCCATCTCCTTCCCCATTCCCTCCCCAACCTCCCCCCGCTTCACCCCCCCACCCTCCTCCCCTCTTCCCCTCCCCCCAACCTTCCTTCTCCGCACCTCCTACCCCAGGTGCGCCTGCCCCCCCTGTCCAACGACCCGGCGCGCTGTGAGCGCGCGTTTGTGGGCAACACGATCGGGCAGGCGAACGGCGTGTCGGATAAGGTGCTGGACCTGCGGCAGTGCGACTTCTCGGGCGACAAGGAGAACCTCAAGGGCAAGACGCTGTCGTCCGCTCTCATGTCGGGCGCCAACTTCGACAACGCCGACCTCACTGAGACCGTCATGAGCAAGGCTTATGCTGTTGGGGCCAGCTTCAGGGGTGAGTGAGAGCATCCTGCCAGGGCGCATGCCACATGTTTGGCTAGAGGGAGGCTTTTGCTCCCCTCTCGTTGCAGGCTGAGGAAAGCTAGTCTCACCGAGACCGTCATGGCCAAGTCGTACGCCGTTGGGGCCAGCTCTCCCACCTCTGTCCACATTTGATCCCCACCTCATCCCCACCTCTGTCCACCTCATCATCCCCACCTCTGTTCACCTCATCATCCCCACCTCTGTCCACCTCATCATCCCCACCTCTGTTCACCTCATCATCCCCACCTCTGTCCACCTCATCATCCCCACCTCTGTCCACCTCATTCCCACCTCTGTCCACCTCAGTCCCCCGGGCACCGACTTCAGCAACTCGGTGTTGGATCAGATGCTCTTCAGCGAGGCTGGTCTTCAGATCTTGACAATGCACCATTTTGACTCCTTGCATGCCCTTACCGTTCCTCTCCCACCCTCCTTGTTCAGGTGCGGACTTCAGCAACTCGGTGTTGGATCGGGTGCTCTTCAACGAGGCAGATTTGACGGGAGCGTCGTTCCGCAACGCGGTGCTGTCGGGGTCCACGTTCAACGACGCCAACCTCACCGATACAATCTTTGAGGACGCGCTGATTGGCTACGTCGATGTGCAGAAGCTCTGCCGTAACCAGACGCTCGGGGAGTTCACACGCCTCGAGCTCGGCTGCAAGTAGTAGATTTGTTTGTCTGCCGCATTAAGGCACTTTTTGTGTGAATATGTATGCTTGATATTTTCCACTTGAAGCAATGGGCTGTCAGCAGGCCCTCAGATATCAGCGTAAAACACGCTGATTACGCTGATTTTGTAGCTGTGATTTTCGTTTTCCCAGAAAATTCAGCATATGCTTCAATTTTGCACTGAAATTTCAGTATATCCTACCTTGTCACACTGACCATTTTGCGTGTTTCTTTACAAGAAACACTGACGAATCAGTATAGTGACGTGAGTCACACTGAAACGGAGTTGACCGCGTGTGGGGGGGGGTGATAGGGTACGCATGTACAATCTGTACCTTCCCGTGATTCCTGAGACCCCACCCACACACTTGGCATTTTTTCGCATGCACTGCACAGATATCAGGTGCGCGCCGAAGTGTTTAGCCTCGCTGGAACCTATCACAGCAACAACACCACACACCTTGTACTGGGGTTTCAGCTATAGTTTTTTGTTATTACACTGTTGGTTCAGTTTACTTATGATTTTTACACTGGCAAAATCAGTATAAAAAAAACCGTGAATGCTGATTTGGACACCTCGTTGGCCGGGGCACGCTGATCCATCAGCATACCCTCAAACCAATCCGAGGGCCTGGCTGTCAGGCAAGTATGTTGTCATCAAAGCATAATCTCTTGCAACGCAGCTGTTGTGATGATCTAATTACCATAAATCTTGTCTGGCCTGACAGACAGTTCAATGACAGGCAGATCCCACAAACCTGGGCGCTTGGGGAATTTGTAGTTTAGAAATGAATGATGGCATTGTGCAATGTGCTTGCTTTTACTGCATGGAGTACGTTGAAAGTATGTTGAGGCTGTGAGCGGTAAATGAAACAATTTTGAAGGTTAATTTTTCTTTGCTTCAATTCTTATGCTATGATACAGAAATTGAGTTTCAAATACAGTGGTCAAACAGAAGTCCGAATATATACGTATGTGCTTTTAGAGAGTTGAAGTAAGGAGATGCTGATTGTGGAGACGAAGCTGGTTGTATTGTGCCCTGAATAGTGGCGTCGCCAGGTGACCTGATACTTAGGACGCGTCACCTGAAGCGGATCGGCCGAAGATCGGCCGATCCGCACCGATTGTCATTTCGAGCCCAAGCTCGGTAGAGATCGGTGCCCATGACTGCACAGCTACGGCGCACCGATATACAGGTGACAGGTTCGGTATGGCAGGTTACGGGGTTGTGGTAACCTAGCCTGCGACAACAGCAATGTTGTCGTGCGCAGAATCGCACTGGGAAACCTAGGGTATGCGATGACGAGCGAAAACATTCGAATTTGACTGTCACTTGTGGCGCGAAATTCAACACCCCGCCACCCAATCTCACGCTCGATATTTTTACTTCGCTGTATCGATCAGGGCTCCCGTAGGTGACATGTTCGTGGGCACATTTTTACTGTTAATTCGCGAACGTTCACGAAATTCAGTTACCTTGCTGATCACGACGCTACAGAGCTAACCCCATGCGCAAAACCGATCTTCCAGCCGATCGATCCGCTTCAGGGACGCGTCCTTAGGGCGAAAAAAATTAATGCGAATTGGACACGTGTCAAAAAAAATTTACCCGCAGGACCAGTTTTGAACATAATCTGGGCCTCGCGTGAGCAAACTTCCAGGAAGTCGTACTTTTTTAGTAAACCTGGGGCTAAATATGAGAGAAATCTGAAACACAGGAGCTGGGATGTACTTTCCCATTAGGCAGTCTTAGGGCGTGTCCCATGAGTTCATTTGGGTAGAAAATCATATTATTTACGTAATTTCGACAAAGCAAGTGTACACTCTGACGTGAAAAGCACGCAGCGCGTCAGCACAGCGCCAAACGAAATTGACCCACGCGGACTCATAGCCCCACCCACACAAAAATCGTCATCCGAACATGGGCCGCGAGCGGTAACCCGCCACAGTGCGAATCAACTGTGCCCTTTGCGAAATTTATTTTTTTCTTCGCGCGACTGAATGTGGGCGAAGTCTCCGATTGGGGTAACGGAATGGAGGACCCGGTACGAAGTGATCTCACGTACCTTGTACGTGGGATAGTACGAACATCTTGACGTCCTGGGCGTGTCATCCGGTGCGTCATTGAAGACGCATGTCATGCAGGGAAGGGTTACAGACGGGAAACAGGGTTACAACACTGAACTTGAACTGTAAACTAACTCGTGGGACACGCCCTTACCACTTCGTCACCTGTTAGGGTAAGTATCCATGTCTATGGCACGAGGGTGAAGTAAAAGCGGAACTCTCTTCTGGAGGGTGACGGCCATTCACTTCTGGCGAGGCCTCCCGTTCGACGTCGAACCCTAGAAAATCGATCCGAGTGTAGAACCAGTGATCACTGTCTCCTTGACGTTGCGCTTTAGGAGATCGCTGCGGATAGACAAGGTGATTGTTGTCGTCTTCTTGATGCGCCATGGCAAATCGAACGGATCCAAGGGCGCGAACGGTTCACGGCACGAACCCGCAGAATCTGGTGGAGAAGATTCTGCGCGCCAAGATCTATCAGAACATTTACTGGAAGGAGCAATGTTTCGGCCTCACAGGTTCGTCCTTTCGACTTCGAAAGGGGAATTGTTCATTTAATTTTCTTTTCTTTCGTTCTCATTGCGTCAGCTTTTCGTCGCCTTTGCCGATGAACTCGATGCTGCGTCCTCTTGACCACTTTCTCTCAAACACTGACCTTCTAACCCTTAGACCTCGAGATTATCGGATTATCGTTATGTTCCGCCGTTTCCGCCCTCCCCCCGGCCCTCCCCTCCCCGCCTCCCGATACCTTTCGTGACCTTTGTCGCTGTTTCGCGTTGCGAGTTTCGGTTCCGTCTCTTCCTGTCTGCGTTTCTTCACCCTTATTTCCACTTATGCCACTTGAGTTTCTTGGGTGAATATCGTTTTCCCGGTTCCCCTGTTTTCGTCCCCGTTCCTGCAAGCAATTAAATTTCTGTAAATAAAAACCCTTCATTTTTCGTGGTGTTTCCTCCGTCTCTTCGCGGCAGCTGAAACCCTGGTCGACAAAGCTATGGATCTGGACCATTTCGGAGGAACCTTCGGAGGAAATCGCAAGCCCACCCCGTTCATGTGCCTCATTCTCAAGATGCTTCAGATTCAACCCGAGAAGGAGATCGTGGTCGAGTTTATAAAGAACTCAGATTACAAGTGAGTACGTTACTTGATGTGTCGACGGTCACATCTGCCTGGTTTTCAAGATTCTTCAGTTTTGATCGTTTTTTTTCGGGGATGCGAGTTGGGCTTTTTAAGGGGCGACGACGCTCTATTGTTGGAATTTTGCAACCTACATCGTCTCCTTCCTTCCTTCCCCCCCTCCCCTCCTTCCCGCCTCCCCCTTCCACTCCCCGCCCCCCTTATACCCCTCAGGTATGTGCGGTTGCTTGGAGCGTTCTACCTGCGGCTGGTGAGCAAGCGCATGGACGTGTACCAGTACCTGGAGCCACTCAGCTCAGACCTACTCTTTCCATCACCCAACTCTCATACCTGCCATTCCCCTCCTCTCTCCCATGCACCCCCTTCCTTTCTCCTCAGGTACGTTCGCCTGCTTGGAGCGTTTTACCTGCGGCTGGTGGGCAAGCCAATGGATGTGTACCAGTACCTAGAGCCGCTGTACAACGATTATCGGAAAGTGCGGAGAAAACTGGAGAGTGGAAGTGAGTTATTTGTTCTCGCCTATCTATCGTTATCGTTGTAAGTTCTAGGTGTGTCTAGGTTTGTATATGCGCTAGCCTGGGAGCCACCAGGGACGTGTACCAGTACCTGTGAAGCCACTGTACAACGACTGTCGAAAAGTTCGAAGGAAACTGGAGAGCGGAAGTGAGTTCCCATTCTTGTCCATCGTTATCCTTGAGAGGTCTCTAAGTGTGGGCTAGGTGTCTAAGTTTCTGAGTGTGCTAGCCCGAAAGCCACCAGGGACGTGTACCAGTACCTGGAGCCTCTGTACAAAGACTACCGCAAAGTGCGGAGGAAACTGGAGAGTGGAAGTGAGTTACTGCTCTTGTCTTTCATTATTGTTGCGAGGTTTATTTGGGTAGGTTTCAAGTGCTCTAGTGCAGAAGCCATTTCGGACGTGGAGCCATTCTAAGCGTGTATAAACTTGTACCTGGAACCTTTGTACAAAATTATCTAGGAGCTTCTCACACTCGACTCCAGTCACAACATCGCTTCACCACTCCCCCCTTTCCCCCCTCTGCCCCACCCCTCCCCCCCTCCTCGCACTACCTCGTGCCTCCAGCCTTTGTGTTGTCGCACGTGGACGAGTTTATTGAGGAGCTTCTCACACTCGACTCCAGTGTGACATTGCTTACCCCCGCCCGTCCCTCCTTTTCCCCATCCCCCTCCTTTCGTTCCCCTCTCCCCCCTCCGTGCCTCCAGCCTTTGTGTTGTCGCATGTGGACGAGTTCATAGAGGAGCTTCTCACGCTCGACTCCAGCTGTGACATCACCTCACCTCTCTCCCCCAATCGCCCCCCCCACTCGTCCCCCCCACTCCTCCCCCCCACTCGTACCCCCCACTCGTCCCCCCACTCGTCCCCCCCACTCCCCCTTTACTGTGCACTACCCCACACCTCCAGTGTTTGTGTTGTCGCACGTGGACGAGTTCATAGAGGAGCTTCTCACGCTCGACTCCAGCTGCGACATCACCTCACCTCCCTGCTCCCCCATCACCCCCCGCTCGCCCCCTTCCACCCTTTCTTTCCCCCTAGTGTTTGTGTTGTCGCATGTGGACGAGTTCATAGAGGAGCTTCTCACGCTCGACTCCAGCTGCGACATCGCATTGCCTCGCATACCTCGCAGGTATGAGGCTTGCTTTTGATTCTAACCTTGTTCTCTGTGGTCTATGTTGCACGTGTTTTGCTCCTGGTTCGAGCCCTTTTTCTGTTTTTTTGTCCGTCATGTATTCATAAAATTCAATGTGGAAGTCTTCCGGCAGTTTTACTATCTGGTGTTTTTTTTTTTTTTATCTTCTTTTTTCCAGATGGACGTTGGAAGCAGCAGGGCAGTTGGAGCTGAGAAAGAGTGGGTTGGATTATGACGAGATGGAGGAGGAAGAGGAAGAGGAGGAAGAGGAGCCAGAACCAGTTGCTGATAAGGTACGACCTAGTCCTCTTTCCGCTCCTGTTGAATGCACGGATGAATGCATGAGAAAGATTCCTAATTCATTCGTGCATTCCATGTATATTCTCTTTGTTTCTTTTTACAACCTGTTTTTGTTTTCGAATTTCTCCCGTTTTTGTCCGCACATACATGTGTGTCCAGGCTGAGGAGAAAGATCGGTATCGGGAAAGAGAGGGTGACCGAGACAGGGACAGGGGCAAAGAAAGAGATAGGGACAGGGACAGGGACAGAGACAGAGACAGAGACAGGGATCGAGACAGGTATGTGCCACTGTATTCAGTATCCCACTGTACTCAGATAGTTTATTTCAGGTACTTTTTGTCTTTGTTTTCCTGAGCAACGTTTGGTAGTGTTTGCAAAGTGCCCTTAGCTATTTGTTGTTTGAATTCCGCTCATTAACTCGATAGGGAGAACAGCCGACTGTGCATTTTCTGGGAAGCATCCTCTTGGGAAGCGTCCTGAAGCAAGCTGCAGTTGTGCGTGCAAGGCGGCAAGAGCTCATCTTTTTTAGGCAGTCCTTCAATGACTTCTTGTCATTGCAAGGCTGCCTTTCCCAGATGGCCCACTCACTCTTGTCCCCTCGTTTTTTTCATGGACGAGGGTTGCCTTTGTGTCATATGTTCTCCCAAGAACAAACCTATTTTTGTACTCCTTATAGAGTTCTTCGGAGCTCCTTGAGTGTGCAGTCATGGGTATCAGTGCTTCCAGGTTTCCCAGTGCTGGCAGTGCTCTGAGAGAAGTATAAAGCACTGAACATCATTGGGTGTTTTTTGGTGTGGTTCATAGATGAATAAAGATGAAATGAGTAGCGTGAAGTGCGCTTAAGGTCAGATCTGTACACCAATAACATCTCTCTGTTTGTTGCCTCTTTGCTTCCACCTTTGCAGGGACCGGGATAGAGACAGGGACAGAGACAGAGGCAGGGAGAGAGAGAGAGAGAGAGACAGAGACAGAGACAGGGACAGGGACAGAGACAGGGAGAGGGACAGAGACAGGGAGAGGGACAGGGATAGGGATAGGGACAGAGATTGGGCAAGAGACAGGGGTAAGGAGAGAGACAGAGACAGGGACAGGGATAGGGATGGGGGAAGAGACAGGAGCAGGGAAAGAGATAGGGGTAGGGACAGGGAGAGAGACAGGGATGGGGACAGGGACAGGGAGCGGGAGCGGGATAGAGACAGGGACAGGGATGGTGATTCGAGGAAACGCGATCGAAGAGATGAGGCGGCTGACGAGACCAAGTAAGTATGCTGTCCATAGGGTTTACATCACCAAATCTCTACACAGCACACATATATCCTTTGTTGTCACATAGTCGTTTTGCTCATAATTGTTTCGTTTTTAATGTGGCAGGGAGAAGAAGAGCAAGAAGAAAGAGAAGGCAGCAGATGGGACAGATCATGAGGATCCTGAAATCGCGGAAGCCAACAAGCTTCGTGCGAAACTTGGATTGAAGCCGCTTCGTGCTTGATTTTTTTTTTTTCATAAATATATCCTTGTTGGCACATTGTTGTTTTGCTCGTATCAAATCTCCAGAACGAGAGAAGGTCGAGCACATGTAATCTGGCCTGACAGTGACAATGCTTCCAGATTTTCTTCATATATTACTACCGGTATATCCTGAATCATTGTCAGTGTTACATTGAAATGAGTCAGTTCAAAAAGTTGAGTCCTTTTCCTGGCAGTGGCTGCTTCACGGGGATGCGCAGCGCTTCCAGACACCAAGTGCAGAGGGCTTCTAGGGTTGGTCACAGATGAATCGCTTCATGCCATTTCCTGTAAATCAGATTCAGTACACAAACAGACTGTATCATCCAAGGTCACGATTTTGGGACGATTCTGGACGCTGAGGCAGAATGTCGTTAACGAACCTGCCGCCTTCCCTGAACGATATCTCGAACCAGCTTGGTAGAAGCTTCACCCAGTTGAAGTGAGTCGGTTGAATGAGGTGAATATATAGTACGCTTAGAACCTATGCAGAGTTTGACACTCTTTATCTGTTCCAGGACCACCTTCTCAAAGATTGACAAGTGCGAAGACCCTTCTCGACAAAGCCAGTTGCTGGAAGATGTCACGCCTAAACTTAGAGTGCAGAAGGTGGATATGAAAACTCTGCCGTTGCGTCGAAGTTGCGTAGTCGCGTTACTGAGCAAACGGATCTTATTGCAGGTTGATTCAGGAATTCGAGCGTGACATGAAAGACCAAGAAGCTAAGAACTCACCAGAAGTTAACAAATTGCTGCAGGAGAAGAAAAGGAACCTTGTGAAAGATTTGAACGTCTTCGTCACTCTCAAAAAAACGTTCGTACATGGTGTAACATTCATGTCATTACCCCAGGTCTAATCATGAGGCTGTTTTTGCAGCTACCAGAGCGCTATCCAGGAAGGCCAGAAGGTGAAGCTGAGCGAGGATGGAAGAACGGCTGAAGTTGTGGGAGCTCCCCGGCTAGCATCTGGTAACACTTCCTTCCTGGTTGACGTATGAATTTCCATCTGGCTCCGCAGCCGTATTGAGCTTTCATTCCTGATCTCCCTGCAGCGATGACAAATGCTCAGCTGATGGAGGAGGGCAATCGTGTGATGGGACAAGCGGTCTGTTCTAAGATCCAAGCAGGTTCTTTCTTGCTTCGAAGACCTTTGTCGAAGGCGATGCATATGTTTATTACCGTATGTGCTTTTCGTGTTTCAGGTAGTTGAGAACACTATCAACATTGGAGCAGCAACGGCCACGACTTTGAAGGGACAGGTATGGCGCTGAAGATTCTGCCTTGTAAGTGCGGGGTTCTTACTCTTGTGTGACGCGTGCAGACCGAACAAATGGAACGGATTGTTGATAAGCTTGACAATTTAGAATTCTCCCTTAAGCGGGCAGCCAAGCTTGTGAAGGCATTGGGCCGACAGGTGAGTCAGATGATGGTGAGTGCTCTCTTTTCCCTAAACCATGCGACCTGCTTAACACAACCACTGAAGCAGATGGCAACAGATAAATGCATCTTGGCAATGCTGGCGCTTGTTATTCTTGGAGTGATCGCCATCATAATCGTCAAGGTGAGTTGGGCCTTTGCTCCAGTGACTATCCCTGACATCTTCGCCTGAACTAACTCTCAACTGGTTGCAGATCGTGGACCCGCATAACAAGAAGCTAAGTGACTTGGGTCCCCAAGCTCCTCCAGCTTCAAACTGAATCTTGTCTTCGAATGTTATTCAGTGTACAATGTCATCATTAAGCAGAAACATTCACTAGATTACAAGCAGCATATGCTCCCATTTCCCGTTTAAGACCCCGTTCCTAGTTGCAATCCACGATATGCAGTTACATCACAATTCCTCTCACATCACCCCCATGACGGTACTTCACAAGCAAGAACTCCACGGGAATGATAAGATAGAACTACAAACCGTAGTAAAGGGTCTCTTGCTGCCCATTCACTATCAGGGTGAAGGTTGCCGCCAGGTGATCACCTGACATGGTAGCTCCCACCAGAGCAGCCATAAACTTCTGCAGTCCCAAGACGCCGGCCGTGGTAGCAGCTCCCGCGGGGATTTTCACGTCGACATACTTGGAGCAAGTGAACACTCCCTTGATGTTCGATGTGAAGGGGCATGCTAGGGTGAGAGGGGCAGACTTGTCGGCTCCGACCTGACCCACCAGAGAGACCTTTGAGTTGGTGTTTACGCCCTTGGTGAAGGCCAGGTGCACCTCGAGAGTAACCTTGGTGTCGCTGCTTGACGGGCAGAGAGAAGGGGCAGAGAGAGGGTGCAGGAAAGAGGGGGGACAGAGAGAGTGGGCAGAGGAGGTGCAGATAGGGGGTGCAGCAGAGGGGGGGCAGCAGGACACAAGAGGTAAAGCAGGTGAAGGGAAGAGCACAAGCTGAGTTTAGTTTCACGCCTCTGATGAGGGCCAGGTGCTCTTCCAGGCTGACCTTGGTGTCGCTATATGGCGGGGGGATAGAGGGGAGGGGCAAAGAGGGGGGGCAGAGAGGGGGGACAGAGAGAAGGGGGGGCAGCAGAGGACACAACAAGTAGAGCAAATATAAGTCGATTTGCTTGCTTGTAGTTTTATATTCTCGGAAATTTGTCATACTAGGTTTCCTCCCTGACCAGCTTCACAATCCCAAACCCCTCGAATGCAGCCTCTCTGGATTGGCTTTCGCCGTTACCACTCTCATCGCAATAGATGTTCCGAAATTAGAAACTCACGTGCTGGTGGCGATGCGGATCTTGGCTCCCCCAGCCACGGCCCCCGAGAACATGGCTTGGAATCGGCCGCCTGACATGGATGGCAGCACTGAGAGGCCTGGCACATGGGAGGGGCGGATGGGCGCATTGGGAGAGTCACAACGGGAAAAGGCGGAATGGGGGGGGGATGCACGAGGAGGGGTGCATCAGGGGGATTGCAATGGGAAGGGTGCAATTCACAGAGTCCGCCGCAACGCAGTATAACTTGTTCTGTCACGAGTAATCATAACGAATGGATGGAAGAAGAACACAATCTGCTTTGCTGGATTCATAACTAGAGCGTCCGTACCAGTATCGAGAGATCCGATCTTCGCTAGCGATCCTGACGCGGTAATCGCGTTGCCGTTCACATCCGCGTGCGACACTTCGGCCCCGACACCAATCAAGGCGCTTCCTAGAGCAATGGCCCCCCAGTCGAGACTCCTAGTCAGGTCCCATACACCCGGAGCCACCAGTTTCCATTGACTGGCGTCCGACGCCAGAGACGTGCCATCGAGTAAGACGTCCGTTGGCGGTTCGACGGTTCCCGCCATGACCACCCGGAGAACCACCGGGAATAGGCCCGTGCTGGGGTGATGGGAGCGCGAGGAACGGACGGGGAGAGGGAGGAAGGGGGGAGTATGAATAACACGGAGGTTTCAGAAGTCAGCAGAAACGGCGGTTTATCAGCCGGCTGGGTTGGAGAATCTTCGTGATATGGAGGAATGAAGGAATGCGACGGCACGGGGAGACTTTTGGAAGGCCGGACTTACTCGGCAGGCATACGCACGATCACGGTCCCCTGCGATTCGTATGACGACACCACCAGAGCACTGTAGAATGCTGCAAAGATATGGAGTGGGAACGGGAGAACGAGGGGTTAGCCGCTGAGACCGCTCTAGTCTCAGAATGGTAACACAAACTGAGCGTGACGCTGGGTCAAAGCGGTGACGCGTATGGACTTACATGATTTCGAAGAGGTTGCTGGAACGAATTTCTTGATATCCGCGTCCGCGACCTCGAACGCCGCTGAAGTCACGGTGACAGGCGCCGCGCAGAGGAGAAGCACGAGTCCTGCGGCGAAAATCAAGTGTATCGTGTATGATTTTTTGTTTTCAGCGTAAATCGATGTAAAATACAACCGCAAAGGCTTCGATTTCTTTCAAAGATGAGGGTAGCTGTAATGAACGGGCCATCTGAATTTTGCGCCTTGAAGATTCTTACCAGGAAGGCACATAAGGCAGGATACGAGCCAATGCGGAATTGCGAGGCGGGCCATGACGACACGTTTGAGTGAAATGCCGTGAACGGACAATGGAGGTAGAAAGAATTAGCAGAAGAAGCTCGGTCTGGTCTGGAAGAAAACTGGGTAGGAGCGAGAATGAGCAGAAGTGCAAGCGGGATTGCTGCTCGAGAGGTGAAAAGCACGATGTGAACTGATGAATGTTGTGAAGTATGTTATGTACTGTGTGGAGTCGTCTGCTTGGGA
The DNA here is from genome assembly GCA_947471745.1 of Closterium sp. Naga37s-1. Classification (NCBI taxonomy): domain Eukaryota; kingdom Viridiplantae; phylum Streptophyta; class Zygnematophyceae; order Desmidiales; family Closteriaceae; genus Closterium; species Closterium sp. Naga37s-1. The sequence goes on from CANJKZ010000068.1 coordinate 4,700,712, forward strand.
AGAAGGATGGGGTAGAGGCGGATAAGCTTGGCTGAGGAATTTACGGAGGCTTACAAGGGATTAATATGCGTTGCAGAGAGATAACGATGGATAGAGGTGGGCGGAGGAAGGAATGGATCGGGTGGGGCGATGGGATTGGAGGTTAGAATCAGGCACTGCATTATTGGGTGTCCGAAGCGCGCTATTTGAAAATCGCATTGGTGTGTTTGGTTGGCAGAAATAAGTTTTTGCTTCCGATGAAGTGATTGGGCGAGCTCATCTTGAAAATCTGCCCGCCCTTGTTGGGCAGCAATAATGCAGTACCAAATATTTCCATGACACGGGGCAGAAACCTTACGTGCGAAAGTTGACATCCTGAATTACCACCACCCTCTGTGGCACCCCCACTTGCGAAGGGTTTCGTCAGAAGTCGCTGACTCGTTCAGACACCAACGAAAAACCCGTTTCAGCGACACAAACCCAACAAACAGCTCCCTTTCAACCATCCTCCTTCACGGTCAGCCCCGTTCATTTTAGGATTCAGTGAACCGCGACCAGCAACAGCCCGCAGCTGACGGAGTCTGACGGCTCTGTCAGATGAGGAACGGAATTATTGGTGTGCTGATTTCCGTCAGCTTTTATTGTTCTTCCTCCTCTCCTCTCCCCATCGCCTTCAAACGGTCACAACCACCCAGCCACACGGTAAAACTCAAAACAGTTTTCCACCGTGTGAAACCGTCCTGCGCCATGAAGCACCCCTTCGCCTCATACATCTCAACCAGCCAGCCAGTCAATCAGTTTCCCAGTTTTCTTCCTAGCTTTCACCATTCAGGAACGCGTACATAGCTCAGCCTATTTCCTGCCAACTAGGTTCCATCGGCGCAGCTGAGACGCGAACGTCTCTTGTTTCGTTCCGTGAATAACGGAACGCACGAAGCCTCTATTATTTCAATTCTCCAATGGAACGCGGACGTAAGCATTATCGATGGACCCCTGGCCAAATGGTTGACGGACCGGCAATGACGGTCCGGGTTTCGCGCTTACCTCACACAAAGCTGAGCGATGCGTGTTCACTTCCACCCTTCGACGCAAGCCATCTCATTCGCAAATCGTTTATTACCACCATCAGAGCCACATCCTTTTCTCATCAACAGCCTTTCTCTTCCCTAAACATTCCTTTCTAAGAGCTCCTTCTTCTCTTAAGACCGCAAACACTGTTGCAACCGCGAGTTCCTTTCACATCAGTGGTATCGCTGTCTAGGGCTTCTCAGCGACACAACAGAAACACCCGCGATGGCTCTCCCCCGTGTTCTCACGTGCCTCCTCATCATCGCCAGTACGACTTCTCATCAACCTGTGCCTCTCTCATCGATCGCTGGGCTGTTAATCAGGCTTATGAAAAAAAAAAAACCCATCGCCATGCTTTTTTCAAACTACGTCGTGTTTCGCTGTCGTTTTAATCGTTTTTCATCATTCTGATGAACTTGCTCTTATCATTTGTAATCATTCCAATGAACTCGCTATTATAAATTTTCCATTATTCTGGTTAGCTTGCTTTTTTCATTGTCATCATTCTGATGAACTTGCTTTTGTGGTCCTCTTCAGGCGTGCTGCTCTCGTCGTCACTTCCCGGAGCAGAGGCGGTGAGCGAGGCGGCCAAGCAGCGCGCCGCGAAAGCGGGCCTCGCGTTCGTCAAGGCCGTCCTAACGATGCTCTTCCCGCCGCCCACGCCCGCCGCCAGTCAGTGCCTCCATCCCTTCCCTATCGCTCTCCCCGCTCCTGCTTGAAATCCTTTCTCCAGAAAGTTCGAGTCTGAATTTTGTGGAGATTTATCGTAATGAATTCTTTAACGTGATAAAATGGCTGTCGCGTTTTGTGTCAGTTCTCGTAATCCGTGACTCGAGATGGCTCTCCATCATTGCCACGTCGGATAATCACCCATCCTCATCACCCGCCTCCTCCCCTTCTCATTGCCATGTCGGATGATCCCCAATGCAGAGTTTTACAGCGCGGACTTTTCAGATCTGAACGTGGCAGGGACGTTCAGCATCGCTGTCCCCTCCAAGTAAGTATTTGTTATCAGGACTCTAAACCCGGGATTCAGAGTTGAAAGTTTTGTGGTTCAATTCGGGGTCAGGGTTTCGTGGTGGGAGCATAGCATACGCCTTGTCGCAAGCAGCAGTGTGGGTGTGGTGGGGAGCATTGAGCCGTGCTCGCGAGCACTGACGGCAGGGATGGCTACAGGACGACCCAGGAGTGGAGATATGTTTCTGCTCTCCCTGCCCCCCTATTCCCCAATTTCTCCCCCCTCTCCCCAACCCCCTGTCTCTCCCTGCCCTCCCCCCTTTTCCTGCACAACCTTGGGGTGTCATGTCCTGAAATTGTAATCCCGTTTGGTGAAAATTCTTTTCTTTATTTCTTTCTTTTGATCGTCTTTCCCCAACCTTGCCAGGTCCGCGACCAAGCCGTCGCAGTTCCGCCTGACCGCTGCAGGCTCGCCCCTATGTGGAGAAAGACGCGTCCAGCGTCCTGGACGCATGCGTCCAGACACATGCGTCCAGACGCTGGACGCTAGTTTAGGGCCCCCGAGACGCAGCAAAAGACGCAGGTCCGGGCAGCCAAAAAAAACCCCCCGGGCAGCCAAAAAAAAGTTATAGGGCAGAGGGGAGAGGGGGTAAGAGGGGGGGGGGGGGGGGGGGGGGAACACACTTTCATAGCAAAATTTCTCCTCAACAACAAAATTTCAGCCACAACAATAGAACATGAAGGTGAGCCCCAAATTTCCATAATCACAATTAGTCCAAGGGTTGTTTAGCATGCATGCATACTACCACTAACTAACATGCATCACTCATCCTCCTCGCTCTCCATCCCCTTCTCCTCCTCCTTCTCCAAATCCTCCTGCTCCTTGTACTCGTCGAAGGTGAGGTCATCCTCATCCACCTCCACCTCTCCATCCTCCTCAAGCTTGTACCCCTCGGGAAGGGGTCGGGGGGGAATGTTCCCCTCCACTATTCCCGCCTTCCTGACTTCCCCACTCGGCCCCGCACCCGCCGCACCCTTGTGGTGGTTGTGCACAACGTTCCAGTTGTGCGCAACGAACACAAGGTCGCGAACACAAGGAGCTAGCCATAACGGTGGTGCGCGGAAAGGAGCTAAAACCACTAGGGTTTTTGAAAGAGAATTGGGTTGTGAGAAAAGGGAGCACAAATGAGAGGTTTCATGAACTAAATGGGCTTTGTGGGGGTGGTGGACCACAAAGGTTGGGTTTCCTAGTTGTGGAGTGGTGGAGAGGGGTTGGATTTCCAAATCAATTTTGCAAAAAGGGGAGGGGGTTAGGGGTGAATTAGATGGCTGGTTTTGGGGGTCGAATTTGCTTGGGGGGTGTCGAATTTCGGCGAAATTGACATTCGCGACGAAATCGCGAATGTCAATTTCGCGATCGCGAAAAAAAAAAAAAAAAAATCTCGGTCTGCCCGAAAAATTTTCCAGGGTGCGTCCTGCGTCCGGACGCGTGTCCTGCGTCTTGGCGTCCGGACGCTGCGTCCGGACGCAGGACGCAGGGCTGCCCCAGCATCTTTCTCCACATAGTCTCGCCCTATCCGCCGCAAGAAGTGACTCTGAACGCGAGAACTCCCGTCGTGCTGGGCTCGCTCGGAAAGAACTTGCAGTGCTCGCAAGTCGCGCCGAGCGTGTGGGACTGCTTCGGCCAGACCAAACTGACCCAGGCCGACATCAACAACATCGGGTTCACGGCTGGCGTGGGGGTTCGCGTCAATTCGTATGCGTTGAGTCTCACGTACACGGATGCACACAACATGGGGCTTGTCGTCGACTCCAACGCGAACCTCGCGGTAGCCAAGGCAAACTCGAAAATGGAGCAAGTCTTTGGTACGTTGTGTGCCCCCCCATCCATCCTGGTAACCCGGTTTGTGTATTTCTGTTTTCTTAGCTGTCGTGAGGAGCAGTCGTGTGTCGACTGACAACCCGAGATTGCCCATTTCACCTCTTTCGCTCACATGAAACAAGTTTTCAAGACGGGCAGTTAACTAACTCAAGTCAATGTTGCTGCAGGTAAAACCGATCTGCTGGCTAGGGTTGCCGCTGGAAGGTTCCAGGCAGGAATTAACAGCGAGAAGCTTAAAGGAGGAGCCATGTTTGCCGTCTCCAACATGTGAGTCCCTGTTACAGCTGCAATGGAAATGTCAATCCTGGTTCTCGCATGCCAATCTTCCTTTTCCTAAAATTTCACCATCCACGCACACAGATCTCAACCCCACTGCCTCATTTCTCTCTCCTCCCTTCTCCCTTCTTCCTCGCAGCAACCGCAAGTGCAAGCTAGACGTGAGCATCGTGGTAGTCTCCCCAGATGCCCCCAAGTCAGCAACTCTCTCCGTCTCTGACCCTGCTTCTGCTGAAACCACCGACCTTAACCTTTCTTGCACATGGTCCCAGCCCCGCCCCGGCGTGTGGCTCTGCGAGTGGCTTGATAACTTTCCGAGTGTGTCGGGTGCTGCTGGCACTGCAAGCGCTGCATATGCGGCTGCTGCCAGCATGCGTGCTGCGGCCCTGCCAGGCTCGGCAGTGGATTCGGTGATTAAGCTGACTGTGGAGTCGGAAGCGGGGGACACTGCTGAAGGCACACTGCGTTATGCTCTCTGAATGAACTCTGTCAGGACTGCTCTGTTCCTCACAGGGTGGTGCCAGCCACACCAGGAAATTTATGGAGAGAAGCTGTGTTAGTGGCAGTGAGTAAGTGTAGGGGGTCTACTGCTTCCTCCTCTCTGAAAGAGGTGGCACTGCCATGTTTCCTCTGTTTTGCGTGCAACCTTCCTGTAGTGCTTGCTGCATCTACACCTCGTGCCCTGTTGATGGTGCATCTGCATTCTTGTTGTACAATGTCCTTGTCATGCAAACTGTAAGCAACTTTATATAAAGCGCCACCCCCCGTATCATTGGAATGAACCAATCTCTTTATAACAATCACCAACTAGCTTACAGTAAACAATGTTTGACCTTACGTAGTACAGTAAGTCGTTACTGTCATAAGGTCAAGGTTAGTGGCCTCCAACAAGCTCCGCCCTTACAAACCAAGCACGGCCACAAACTCATAGAGAAACACATGATCCAGTAACTAAACCGATCGAATTAGTCATATGAATTTCCGTCCACACCCCATGATCCCTTTTCCTCCTGATTCACTTGCACTCTGATCTTCCACAGAGTTAGCAGGTCAACTGCAACGAGCTAGGCTAATCCGACAGACAACTCAAGTGCTGCACACATGATCTCGTTCCCATGATCCGATCTGATCCACCCAGGAACCCATCCTCCCACCCATGTTCCTGCTTTCCTTCCACTGCCCCCCTTACACGCTATTTACTCTCCTTCCCTCCTCTCCCTTTGGCTGGTTTTGCCACTGCTGCTGCCACCGCTGCTGTTGCTGCTGCTGCTGCTGATGTTCCATCCCGCACCACAATACACACCTAGTACACCCGCAACTAATACACCCGCAACTAACACACCCCAACTCTGTACCTGGAACGCACACAACCAGTAACAGTGTCTGTTACAACATACTACGCTCAGATGCTTTACTGCTGTACAGCAGGTTGCTACTAGAAGAGTCGATGCCCACGCATGCACACATTCACACACACATGCACATGCCTTTCACATGAGCCATAAACGTACACAAATGGACGCGCACATGCACACTCACAACCACATAGGCCCACTTTCCCAGATGCTTCTGTCTCTGCACCTCCCTCCACTTCCCTATTTCATCCTATCTCAGCACCACCGCCCCTATTTCCCACCAGATTGCTGTGACATGCTTCCATTTGATGAGCTGAGAGCATGGCTGGGATCTCTTTTGCTGCTGCCGCCGCCCCTGCTGCTGCTGCTGCTGCTGCTGTTGCCGCTGCTGCCGCTTCTGCTGCCATGGGTGCTGGTTGCCTGTTACAGGGCCGGAATCTTCTGCTTGGGCAAGGTCTCTTTAGAAGCACGCAACTTGTTGTCACGCAGAGCATGAGCCTTTGGGTTGCTGCTTGTGCTGCTGCTACTGCTACTGCTGCCTGATTTCTCATCTGTGAAGGCCACCGTTCGCCTCCTCGACGGTCCTGATTTATCCTCGTTATAAGCAGACGCTTCCTCTGCTGCGAGTACGGGAAACTGTGGATAGTGCCGAAACTGCTCCAACCCAACTTCTGATGGTGTGTCTATCGAATTCCGGCGAAGGGTCGGGAAGACTAGCTTCCAGACGCGATGCGCGTCGATCAAGATTGTATCCGCGTCCTTATCCTCCTGCAAGTCCCAATCTGGCGGTCCCAGTAGAGGGAAAAGGGGGTTGGGGAAAAAAGGGGAAAGAGGGTAAGGCGGAATCAGAAATGTACGAGGTGGGTCCTTATTCTACTGTCGACAATATGGAGTGCCGGGGGGAGAAGAGGAAGAGGTGGCGGTTGGAAGGCGTTACATTTGGTCGTGTGTCTGGGGAGAAAGGAAAATTAGGGTTGGGTGGAAGGAAACAGTCGGCGGGTAAGGAAGGGGATAGAATGGACGGGCGGGGGAGGGAAACGACGGGCTTCTAGGGTTGGTCACAGATGAATCGCCTCATGCCATTTCCTGTAAATCAGATTCAGTACACAAACAGACTGGATTATCCAAGGTCACGATTTTGGGACGATTCTGGACGCTGTGAGGCAGAATGTCGTTAACGAACCTGCCGCCTTCCCTGAACGATATCTCGAACCAGCTTGGTAGAAGCTTCACCCAGTTGAAGTGAGTCGGTTGAATGAGGTGAATATATAGTACGCTTAGAACCTATGCAGAGTTTGACACTCTTTATCTGTTCCAGGACCACCTTCTCAAAGATGACCCTTCTCGACAAAGCCAGTTGCTGGAAGATGTCACGCCTAAACTTAGAGAGTGCAGAAGGTGGATATGAAAACTCTGCCGTTGCGTCGAAGTTGCGTAGTCGCGTTACTGAGCAAACGGATCTTATTGCAGGTTGATTCAGGAATTCGAGCGTGACATGAAAGACCAAGAAGCTAAGAACTCACCAGAAGTTAACAAATTGCTGCAGGAGAAGAAAAGGAACCTTGTGAAAGATTTGAACGTCTTCGTCACTCTCAAAAAAACGTTCGTACATGGTGTAACATTCATGTCATTACCCCAGGTCTAATCATGAGGCTGTTTTTGCAGCTACCAGAGCGCTATCCAGGAAGGCCAGAAGGTGAAGCTGAGCGAGGATGGAAGAACGGCTGAAGTTGTGGGAGCTCCCCGGCTAGCATCTGGTTGTTGGGCTGAGGAAAGCCCTTAGGATCTTTGCAGGACTAAATTCTGAGTAGGACAATGTAATAGTGGAAGCGTTTAATGAGAAGTTTGTGAACCACCTTGCGCTGGTATGTGAGGGCAAAGTAGATTGATTAAAATAAAGAGATACAAGCTTTTATAAGAGTACAAGGGAATATGAAGGGTTATAATTAATAACTGTTTTGCTGTTGCTGTTGCGGTTCGATACAGTGACGACTCGGGCAACTGCTCCATAGCGAGTCAGTTGTTTGTCCTTGCTGTCGCGCTGTACTGTTCAGGTCAAAGGTCACTGACCTTTGACTTTCGCGTAACCTCCAGTAGTTGTTCAACCTCCGAGGGTTGACTCGCTGATGCTTCGATATGTTTCGCTTCGCTTCTGACTTGGTGTTTCGACACGACAGAGGCGCTTAAGTTAATTGTTTCCAACACTCCCCTTCGCTTCTGGAGTGTCGCTGCTGGTGACGTGGCTCTGATCAGTCAGCAGCATGCAGTACTCAAACTTCTGTTTTCCGAGTTTCTTGGTCAAGTAATCAGCTGCCATCTCGGACGTGGGGCAGTAGGATAATTTGAGTCTCCCCTTCTCGATCTCGTCTTTCACGAAGAAATATCGCAAGGCGATATGCTTCGTCCTGTTCGCGAATCCATTTTTGTTGGCTATGCGAATTGCCAACTGGTTGTCGCAGAACAGGGAGAAGCTGGGTAACTGAGCCAGCTTCGCCTCCTCCAGAAGTTCGCGGAGGTACAGTCCTTCCTTGGTGGCTGAGCAGAGTGCGATATATTCTGCTTCAGCTGAAGAGAGGGCGATTAACTCCTGCTTGCTTGACTGCCACGAGATGGGTCCGATAGGTTCGAGGCGATAGATGTAGCCGGTGCGCGAGCGTCTTTTGTCCGAGTCGCCGGCGTGATCGACGTCGACGTAGCCGATTAGTTTAGGAATTGTAGTTCCGTTCTTGTGGTAGGTTAAGCCGACGGTCGGGGTGCTGACGAGGTAGTGGAGAGCGCGGTCGAGTTCCGCCATGTGTTCTGCTTCAGGTTTCTTGAGGTAGGTCGCGAGCTGACTTGCGGAGTACGATAGGTCCGGGCGGCAGGTGACAGCTGCGAAGAGGAGGCAGCCCAGCTTTTTCTGGTAGTCGCGTATGCCTGCGGGCTTGAGCAGAGCGGAACTTTCCTTGTGATTCCCTGCGGTGTAGCGGTAAGGCGTGGAGATGGTGATCGGAGTGAGTCCGAAGCGTTTGGCGATAGTGTCGGCATATTTCGCGGCGTTGAGGTAGATTGCGCCTTCTTCTTCCTGGATGTTGAGGCCGAGATACTGCGTGACGGTGGACGAGACCGTGAGCGTGAGATCCTTCTGTAGCTCCCCTTCGAACCAGGTAGTGACGTTGTCGGTCGAGCCGATGTAGAGCAAATCCTCCACGTAGACGATCAGTAGGATGTAGTCGGTGCCCTTTGTGAGCCGATACATGCCTTGGTCGTGAGGTAGTTGGCGGAATCCAATGCGAATGAGTCTTGCGTGCAGATACTGTTGCCACAGCCTTGGAGTTTGTTTGATGCCGTACATGGATTTTAGCAGCTGACAGACTTGGTTAGGCTCTCCGTGGAAGCCGTGTGGGAGTTCGACGAAGATTTCGGCGCCAACAGGTGCGTAAAGGAATGCGTTGGAGACGTCGATTTGCCGCAGTTTCTTCTTCTTCATGGCGGCGATCGCGAGGAGAATTCGTAGTGAGGTGTGTCGGCTGACCGGGGCGAATGTCTCGGTGAAGTCGCGTCCGTGCTCTTGGTCGAAGCCGCGTACGACCCAGCGTGCCTTAAACTTGTCGATGGTGCTGTCTGCCTTTGTCTTCACATGGAAGACCCATTTCCCGGTGAGTACTGTCTTGTTTCGTGCCACGCCGATGGGAACGACTTTCCAGGTGTTGCGTTCCTCCAGTGCTTTCAGTTCCCTGTCCATGGCTTCACGCCATTTTTCCCTATGCTCCCCCCCCAGAGCCTGCTGAACCGTGGCAGGCTCCTTAGGAATGGCTGTGCCGTGAACTGCGGTGACGAGGCCAAGTATCTGGAGTCCACTCTGTGTGTAGCGGGGGAGTGTTGTATCCTCGAGATAAGGTGCTTCGTCACCTGCTTCTGGGTCAGGCATGAAGTTGGGCCCTATGCGTTCCGCTTCGTTGGTGTTGACTCTTGCAGGTGTAACGTAACCGGTGTCGGCGAAGTGGTAAAATACTTCGGCGTTGGTGCTGTCGCGAGGATTTTCGTCATCCATTGGGACGTCGACGGAGCAGTAAGGGAGAGGTCCAGCTTCCTCCGAGGCTTCATCCACGTTCTGCTTGTCCCAGTCAGCTTCGTCTGCTGCCGAGGCAAAGGCTCGGTCACCACGGAAACCACCTGTGGGGTCCCGATCTTCTTCCAGGTTGGCAAGGTACGTCGGAAGGGGTGAGTCGTTCGTAGAAAATGACATCACGTGCTGCTACTGTTTCTTTGGAGTGGACGTCGAAAATCTTCCACGCGTTGTAATTTCTTTCGATGCCCAGGTGTAGTCCCCACTGTGCGCGTTGGGAGGTTTTGGCCGGCTCGTGCAGATGGGGGTCGGTACTGTACCATGCAGCCAAAAAAATCTTAACATTTTTGTGCTGCCCTGTTTTCCTGTCCACAGCAGGTGCGGTGATGCGTTGTTCGGGAGCGATGATGACGAGAGCAAGTTGTGCAGCATGACAGCGTGGTCCATTGCTTCGGGCCACTGGTGGTTGGGTAGCCGCAGGCCACGTAGCAGCTTGCGCATGGTGTTCTGAAGAGTTCTGTTCATCTTTTCTGCTACGCCTTGCTGTTGGTGAGCGTAGGGAAGAGAGATGAGTCTCTTGATCCCTCTTTCTGCCAGGTACTGCTTGAACCTCTGTGAGATGTATTCTCCTCCTCCGTTTGACTGGAAGCTTTTTTGCTTCACGCCCGATTCTCGTTCTGCTACTGGGAGCCAAGTGACGAAGGCCTCGAAGGCCATGTCCTTGCTCGGAAGGTTAAGGTGCCAAACGTAACGCGTGGCGGCATCGATAAACGTGATGGTGTAGATGCATGTTCCTTGTCCAGGTTCACAGTTCTACAGGATGTCGCTGTACACTTTCTCGAGTGGTGCGTAAGCTGGTGCGCTGGGGTTGTGGTGAGAAGCGAACGGCCGATGTGGTAAGTCAGCTTCGGGGCAGGTAAAGCACGTTCCACGAGCTCGTCGAAGTTCGCTTCCGTCGGTTAGGAGCAGTGAGTCCTTGTCGAGCACTCCTGCTCTGATTGTGTTATTTAACACTGTGTTGCTTGGATGTCCCATTCGTGCGTTCCAGATGTCTTCGCCAGCTCGATGTCCGGGTGAGCGACGGTACAAGTCGGAGTTGGAGTAGAAGCTTGCGGTGAAGTTTGCGCTTCGATGGATTTCTCGTGGTGTTGGGTTCAATTGCTGCGCAGGAGTCGGTGGAATGTCGTCGTCGATTGGAGCCGGTGCAGTTGAAGGACCCGCGATTGGTGCCGATGCTGTTTCTGCTGCTGCCGATGTTGTTTTTGCTGCTGCCGATGTTGTCTCTGCTGCTGCCGATGTTGTCTCTGCTGCTGCCGATGTTGTCTCTGCTGCTGCCGATGCTGTCTCTGCTGCTGCCGAATGTTGAATCGTTGTTAATGCTCTTGTTCGTTCTGCCTCAGGAATGGTGTGCGAGTACCAGAAGCCTTCGGGACTGAAGTTGGGGTCGAGATCCGGTGGATGTGTCCAGGAGGTGAAGGTGATGATCCCGTCGCTGTCAGCGGTGCCAAGATCTGGAACGAAGTCGAGAACAAACACGTTGTTCTTCAGTACGGCCTTGCCGATGTAGAGGCCTCCTCTTCCGTGGTACAGCTTGAACTCCTGTGTTGTGCTGTCTCCTTCCAGGTGGATGCCTTTCGCCATCAGTTGACTGACACTCAGTAAGTTGTAGTCGAGTCCCTCCGCGATTAACACCTTTGACATCTGCAATATGACGTTTGTCTCTCGTGACTGAAGTTACACCACGCCTTGTCGTCGTGTGCGCAGGTTCTGGTTGTTGGCGACGGTGACGACGACTTCGCGTTGAAGTTGGTGTTCACGTTGAACGAATCGTCCTGAAGAGCACATGTGCTGTCCGCAGCAACTGTCCAAGAACCAGGTATTTTTCCCGGACGGCTCGCTTTGGGCGATGGCTGCATACGTCGGGTTTGGTTGAAGTGATTCGCGACGTGGAGTCCTTTCGTCGAGTTGTTCTTCTGGTGAGTAGTGCGGTGGCGATTCGGTGATGCAGGAGTCGGTCAATCTTGCCATGCAGCTGACGATGTTCCTTGTTCCTTGTGCAGGTTGTCCTGTTGACGTTGTTGACGTTTGCACTTGAGTGGTGGGATTTGCTTCCGTCGAGGCGACTTGACTGCTTGAAGGTCAAAGCTGCCGTGACGTTGGTGCTAACTGGTGCCGATTAGGGCAGTGTGTGCGGGGATGACCTGACGTCTTGCAAAGATGACAGAACGGAGGTACAGGTTTTCGTTGATGCCGGTTGTTGTTGTTGTTGTAGCGCCGTTGAGTGTGAAACGCAAATTCAGGTACTTACGTTTTCCTCTTGTGTCGCTCCTCTTGCAGGTCCATGTCTTGCTGTTCAGCGTGAATTTCGGCGCATAGTGTGAAAGAATGAGGAATGAATGCACTAGGAAACAGGTGGGTACAAGAAGGAAAACCTAAAAGTGTTGTACCCCATATTGTCTACCCCACTACAGCCTACACAGACTATAGCATATATGTTTGACACACCCCCATAGGCAAAGTGGGGGAGAACAAGAGGTCACAAGACCAGTCAAGCAAAGCACAGTAAGCACAGGGTGGATCACAACGTCACCACACATTCCGAGCACAAGTTCAAGGCCACAAGGCCAGTTCACATGCAAGATTATATATAAAGGTAAACAAGCAAGTGCAGGTATAGATAGATCACAGTACAAGCAAGGTCAAGCAGTGAGCAAGTGAGGCCAAGTAGGCACAAGACCTAGCATCGTACAAAAGCGCTGATGATCACAAGGCGGAAGTGCCTTGGTAAAGATATCAGCAGTGTTGGCCTGAGAGGCCACGTAAGCAAGGCGCAGCTGACCACGCTGCTGCAGCTCACGAGCAAGGAAGTAGCGAAGAGCAATGTGCTTCGTTCTGTGCTCCACTCTGTGCTCCCGACACAAGGCCAGAATGGCCTTGTTGTCTACGTACAGAACTGGAGGAGAACGAGGCGGCTCTCCTAGGTCGGTCAGCAGGTAGGTGAGCCAGCGTTACTCCTGTGCAGCCATGGCCCCTGCGTAGATCTCAGCCTCACAGCTGGAGCCGAGAACAGAAGACGAGCGGGTAGACCGCCACGAAACAGAGCCGGAACCAAGGCTGAAGGTGTAACCCTGTGACGACCGCTGCGTAGCCTGGTCGTCAGCCCAAGAAGCGTCTGCGTGACCAGTGAGGACCACTGAACGCCGCCCTCCAAGCACTAGCCCCATGCCCGACGTACTGCACAAGTAGCGCAACACCCTCTTCGCTGCAGCCATGTGCTCTGGTCGGTGTCTCCCAGGAGCAACATAGCGTGCCAAGATGCTAAGAGGGTATGCAAGGTCAGGTCGAGTGCAGGTCATCAGGTACATGAGGCAGCCAACAAGCTCTGGGTACGGGCCACTCGGCTCTACGGACTCATCCGAAGGCAGAGCTGAGAGCGAGTGGCGAGTAGACAGAGGAGTGGCCTGAGGCGAGGAGTACGTGAAGTCGAAGCGCTGAAGGACCTGCTGCACCATGTGTGACTGAGTCAGGGTAATGGTGCGCTGTGCTCTGTCCCGGGTGATCTGCAAGCCAAGGTAGCTGCGCAGTTCACCCAGGTCTGTGCACGTGTGTCTCTTCTGCAGCTCGGACTTCACGTGGGCGAGTCCAGCAGTGTCAGCAGTGGCAAAGACCAAGTCGTCGATGTACACGAGGATGTAGAACGGCGGCAAAGAGGTGTCGGTGCGTAGAAACAGTGACGGGTCGGCAGTAGAAGGAGCAAACCCAAGAGCCGCAAGTGTAGTCCTCAGTGTGTCGTGCCACTCACGGGGCGCCTGGCGGAGACCGTAGACTGGCCGCCGGAGGCTCCACTGGGTACCAGGAGGAAACGACCCAGTGAAGCCAGGTGGGCGGCGCAGCCAGATCTCCTCGTGCAGGCTGCCCTGCAAGAAAGCTGTGCTGAAGTCAAGAGAGTGAAGCTCGTAGTCGCGCTGAGCGGCTATGTGCAGCAGCACCCGAAGAGTGGTCATCTTCGAGGTGGGAGAGAAGGTCTGAAAGTAGTCAACTCCCTGCCGCTGACTGAAGCCTCGAGCCACGTAACGCGCCTTGAAGACAGGCGGAGAACCCGCTTCACCCTGAAAATCCACATGCCACTGACGATGTTCGCCCCAGGTGGGGGAACCTCGTCGACGTAGGTGCCTGTGGACTTCCAGGAAGCCATCTCTGCGTCCATGGCTGACTGCCACTGTGAGGAGTAGGGACCCTCGATCGCCTCAGTGTACGATCGAGGAGTCGGGATGTCTAGTGCATCCGGGTCTCCCTCAGGGGCAATCAGCATGGACACGAGATGAGGCAAAGCAGCAGCAAAACACTGGAACTTCTCCTGCCTGTCCTCAAGGACGTCCGTGCTAAGAGCACACTCACCCCCGACGGACGGAGGACAGACAAACTCAGACTCAGCAACGAGACTAGCGGCGTAGTCTAGACGACAGCGAGCAGCAAAGTCGACAAGCTCAGCAACTAGGGCAGACGCAGCAGTGGACGCAAAGGAAGGGTCAGTGACAACAGTAGCCAGAAGACGCGTGACAGTAGGACTGGCAGCACGAAGAGAGTCAGACGCCGGGTCAGCAAGAGCAGGAAGAGAGGACTCTGGAGGAGACGGCAACGGGACACGCAGTGGAGCAGTGGAAGGACGCAGTGCCATCTGGAGTGTGCCTGGGACCGCACGAGGACGCGGACGCGGAACACGACTACTAGTGCGAGCAGCACGAACAGGCGACGCAGGACGAGACGCAGGCGTACGACGCTCAGCAAGACCTCCAGTAGGACCGGTGTAGGGAGAGGGAGCAGGCAGTGGGGAGGCGGGCTGTAGCTGCGACTCAGACTGGACAGGTGGCAGACACTCTAAGGAAGGAGCAGGAGCAACAGAAGGCGGGAGACGAAGATCCTGCTCAAGGAGCGGAACGAAGTACGGCCGTGGCCGCGCAGCGCCTCCAGAGCTAGCAGGGACAGCACCAGAACCCCCAGCGGCAGCACTAGCACCAGTAGTACCCCCAGCTGCAGCACCGGCAACTCCAGCACCCTCAGAAGCAGCAGCGCCAGCAGCACCTCCTGCGCCAACACCCCCAGCAGCACCTGCTCCAGAAGCTCCACCAGCAGCTCCAGCACCACTAGCAGCTCCAGCACAAGGAGCACCCCCAGGCCCAGCAGCTCCAGTACCTCCAGTACGAGCACCTCCGAAACCCGTGGCACCAACACCCTCAGTAGCAGCAGAACCGCCAGCGCCACCAGCACCTCCAGCTCCAGCAGCACGGCTCCAGCGCCGAGCAAACCACTCGCGCAGCTCCAGAGGAGAGGGGAGCTCCCGCCGGGACGAAGCACCCGAGGGACCCCCAGACCCAGCACCGCCAGACTCCACACGAGTAGGCCCAGCACCCTGAGGCTCCGCACCCCCAGGCTCAGCACCCCCAGACCCAGCACCCCAAGGCTCAGCACCTCCAGACTCAGCACCCCCAGGCTTAGCACCCCCAGGCTCAGCACCCCCAGACTCAGCACCCCCAGACTCAGCACCCCCAGACTCAGCACCAGAGTCAACAGCTACCTCGACAGGCTCGACTGCGTCTACCTGGGACACACCTGAGGGGGAAGGGGGTCTACCGGGGGGGGACCTGGCGAGAGGAAGAGCGGCGGCGGGGGGAGGGGCGCAGTGCGGTAGGGGAAGAGACGGTAGTAAGGAACCGACTCGTCAAACGTGACGTCCTGGGAGGACAGAACACGGCGCGAGGTGGGGTGGTAAAACTGCCAACCAGGCACGTCAAGGGGGAAGCCAAGGAAGACGCAGGGAACAGCACGGGGGGACAGCTTGTCCGCAGACAAGTCGCGGACAAAAGCCCGAGATCCCCAGACACGCAACGCAGACGCATCGCCAACCTTCCCCGTCCACCGCAGAGTAGGGGAGGTCTCCGGCAAGGAGACTCGGGGCTGAAGGTTGATCTGATGCGCCGCGTACTGAACCGCGAACGGCCACAGAAAATGGGGAGCAGCCGCATGAATCATGGACGTACGAGCGACGTCCATGACCATGCCAATGCGGCGCTCAGCAATCCCATTTTGCTGTGGAGAGGCCGGAAGCGTGAACGTCTGGCGGATGCCCTGTGCACGACAGAAGGCTCCCAGAAGGGCAGAGGAAAACTCTCCGCCTCTGTCAGAGTGCAGACGCAGAACAGGAAAGTCCGAGCCGAAACTCTCTCTGAGCTGGAGACGAGCTGCGCGGATCTAGTCAATCAATACCTCAGTGACGTCACCCTTGCTGCGCAAGGGGAAAACCGTGGTGTAACGCGAGTAGTCGTCAACCACCAACAGGAAGTAACGCTCGTGACCCTGGCCACGGACGCGGGCGGGGCCCCACACGTCCATGTGAAGAGTCTGCAGCGGAGCCTCTGTCGGAGGAAACTCGGAGGAGTGAGGAGCGGCGCGCTGCCGCCCCTCGACGCAGGGAACGCAGGTAGGGGCAGGCCCCGGAGGAAGGGGAGGGAGGGACCGGGGGAGACCAGAGACAAGGTAACGGGAGGCCATGCCTCGGAGACGAGGCAGGGAGGGGTGACCAAGGCGGTGGTGCCAGAGAAGAGTCCGGTGGGACAGGAGACGACACGAGCAGGGAGCAGACTCAGGACCAGACCTGGACGCTGCAGCAAACACCTGACCCGACGCAGCTACCTGACCAGACTCAGCAACCGGAGGAGACTCAGTAGTCAGTGTGTACAGGCTCGACCCCGGCTGACGGGTAAACGTGGCCAAGTGTCGGCCCGTCCGAGCACACGTACAGTGGGTCACCCGCTGACTCGCAGGAGTGAACTGGTCAACCCCCCCATCCTGTAGATCAGGACCACTCACCAAGTTCGTAGAGAACGAGGGGAGGTAGAGACCTGACAGGGTGCTAGAGGGGGCCGCCGGACACGGTAAGACAGTGGAGAAGTGGGCAAGGACAGGACCCCCATAGGGGTCCGCCAGGGAGACCGCAACCGGCCGACTAAGCGGCGTAAGCGTGGTGCGGTCTCGAAAGAAGGAGCGGGAAGCACCCGAGTCAAGGGTGAAGGTGTGTAAGGCCTGACCGACGTGGTACCTGAGAGAGCAGACTCACCAGCACCTGGGGCAGCAGACGCACTAGCACCTAGAGCAGCAGCCTCACCAGCACCTAGAGCAGCAGCCTCAATGCCCGGGACAGGCAGAACACACAGTTAACAGTCACCCTCATCACTAGTAGACACAACATACATGGCAGCAAGAATGGCATCATAATCCAGATCAAAGATAGCAACCCCCGACCTAAGCAGCTCGCCCCAGCGGGGGATCTCAGTGGCGTCAGGGAACTGGAGACGCCAAGCGTCCGTCAGGCGGCCGAAGCAGCGCTGGGTGGTGTGCGGGCCACCGCACGGCTCACCAGTGCGGTCGCCGGTACGCAGGTTGTAGGCACAAGGACCAGCACCCCCACCCCACTGACGCGCAGCGTACCACTCACGAAGCTGCTGGGGGGGCGGGGTCTCACGAGTGCGCTGCTGTTGCTGGCGCTGACCACCACCGAAGCCGCCCCACTGCGCAGAGCCACCCCGACCAGCTCCACCTCCGCCGCCGCCACCTCCGCCACCGCCGCCACCGCCTCCTCCTCCGCTCCCACCGCCACCGCCGCCGCCGCCTCCGCCTCCACCGCCGCCACCGAAGCCCCCACCCCCGCCACCACTCCCACCGCCACCCCCACTCCCTCCGCCGCCTCCTCCGCCACCTCCACCGCCCCCGCCAGCCCCTCCAGCGCCCTTGCCCCCCTTGCCCTTGCCGGTGCGGCGTCTCCCGCTAGGGGCAGACACAGCGCCGACCGACTCGGTGCCAACGAAGTCGACGGCAGCAGCAGAGGCAACAGGGCAAAAGTGGGGAGGGGGAGCACCCCTCAAAGAAGGGGGTACGAGGGTCACCACGAGAGGCTCCTACAGTGACTATACTCTTCTCAGCTGCCAGGAGGCGCTCCTCGAGGAGGTCAACGGTGAGTGTGGTGGGGCAAACAGAGAGGAAGTGGTCCCTGACCGAGCGAAGGGAGTCAGGGAGCCGGGTGACTATGTAGTAGAGGGTGATGTACATGGGGGGGGGGGTTCTTGGCGCAGAACTCAGCAGGAAGCGCAGCGCGGTAGCGGGTGTCACTAGTGCGAAGGTGCGTAGTGAGGTCAGCGACAGTGGGAAAGGCGGCGAGGTCAGGGAACAGGTACGGCAGCATGAGGCGGCTAAGGGCAGCAGTGGCAGGGGAAGAGTAGCGTGCAACTACAACGTCGTACAAGGTCTTAGCACTCTTGTACTGACTAAAGTGCGCGCGCTCAGTGGACGGCAAGTGACTACGCACAGCAAGACGGGCAGCAGCATCGCATGTAGCCCACTGGGAGCAAACAGTGCTGTCAGCATCGGCAGTAGGGGCAGGAGAGGCGCCAGACGTGAGATCGAACAGTGAGAGACCGTCTTTCCTATCGCACTGCAGGAAAAGCTGCAGATCATCGACCCAGACATCAAAGTCGACAGCCCGACCCTCAGCATCAAAGGTGAGAACGCTAGGGGTAGCCATGACAGCAGCAGTAGCAGGCTAGTAGCAGTAGCAGCAGGCGCGGCTCGACGGTGCTCTTACCAGGGCGGGTGGGTAGGGGCCCGCAAGTGGTGGGGCGGGGCCGAGGCGCGTCGGCAGAGACAGGGCCGCGACGGCGGCGGCGGCTCCTGCTGTCGGCGGCGGCGGCGGTTGCGGCCCCGGCAGCGGCGGTGGCGGCGGTCACGTCAGCGGCGGCTGTGGCGGCTGCGGCCCCGGCAGTGGCGGCGGCGGCTGTCACGGCAGCGGTGGCGGCGGCTGTCACGGCAGCGGTGGCGGCGGCTGCTGCTGTCGGCGGCGGCGGCTGCTGCTGTCGGCGGCGGCCGCTGGTGTCGGCGGCGGCTGCTGCTGTCGGCTGCTGCTGTCGGCGGCGGCGGCTGCTGCTGGCGGCGGCTGCTGCTGTTCGCGGAGGAGCCGAGAAGGGGCCGGTAAGGGCGGCTAAGGGGCCACGAAGGGCCGTGAAGGGGCCGCGAAGGGCGGCGACGGGGCCGAGACGGGACCGAGAGGGGCCGCGAAGGGCGGCGACGGGGCCGAGACGGGGCCGTGAGGGGCCGCGAAGGGCGGCGACGGGGCCGAGAAGGGGCCGTGAGGGGCCGGAAAGGGCAACGACGGGGCCGAGAAGGGACCGCGAGGGGCCTCGAAGGGCGGCGACGGGGCTGAGAAGGGCGGCGACGGGGCCGCGAAGGGCGGCGACGCGGCCGCGAAGGGGCCGCGAGGGGCCACGAAGGGGCCGCGAGGGGCCTGAAGGGGCCGCGAAGGGCCGTGAGAGGGGCCGTGAGGGGCCGTGAGAGGGGCCGCTACAGGGCCGCTAAGGCAGGGGACGCGACGGGAGGGCAGGCACACGGGGCGCGACTCGGGCAGGAGCGAAGCGCGCTCCGGGCAGGAAAAAAAAAAATCAATTTTCCGGTGGGCCCTAGGAAACGTTCCCACTAGGGAACCTGCTCTATACCATGTGAAAGGATGAGGAATGAATGCACTAGGAAACAGGTGGGTACAAGTAGGAAAACCTAAAAGTGTTGTACCCCATATTGTCTACCCCACTACAGCCTACACAGACTATAGCATATATGTTTGACACATAGTGCTGCTTCAGAGATCTTCCCGTGAGCTCAGAGTATGGCGCGAGTGGAGCGCCAATGAGGACCAAGACCGCCGATGACGACTGTGACGAAGGCGTCTTCTGATATCGACCCTCCGCATCGAATGAGTTTGTCGCGCAATTCGCGACAGCGGCTGATATACGCCATCCCCTTTTCGCCCGGTTTCATTTCCACTGTTGTCAGTTGTGCCATTAACTGACTCTGATTAACGCTGTCTGTTGCCTGATACAGGTTCTTCAGGTGGTTGTACGCGAGCTCGGCGGAGTTCCCGTATCCTCAGTAAGACCGAATGTTCTGCTGCTGGTTCGATGTGACATTGCGCAGTAGGATTGTATACGCCATCATGGATTGATATGTATACTGCTGCTTGTCGTATTGCGTCCCGTGTGTTGGGTATGGCAGGGACCCGTCGAAGAAGCCAAGAATCTGCGCGCCTTCCATCATCAGCTCGAATTCAAATGACCAGGTAAAGAAGTCATTTCCATCGAACGGTCTTGACGTCTGCAGTTTTAAGACGTGTGCAAACTGCGACTGAACTTGAAGTGCATCTAATGTCTTCTCTTGCTCAGGTGAAGGCTGCTGGCGCGGCATGAAGCTGACGGAACCGCGCTGAGGTTCGTACGGGGCCAGGGCCTCAGAAGTCAGCGAAAAAAGGCTGATTTGGGTAAAAAAGGCTGAGATTTCAGACCTTTTTTAGAACAGTGGCTGATTTTTCAGCATTTTTCTGTGAAAAAACAGGAAAATTTATGTGATTTGTAGTGTAAACTGGCATAAAATGGCAGATTTTTCTGATTTTTAGCATAATTTTTTGTACCAACTCTGATTGGTTCAGCCTAGCTCAAAACCAATCTGAGGCCCAGTACGCGGCGAAGGTAGGTTTTTGTTGTTGATTTCCTCGTGCGTAGGATGAACCGTCGAGGCTCATTGGTGTTGCGTTGTTGTTGTTGCTGTTGTTTGACTGCGCAGGTGCCCCTTGCTGGTGTTGTTCGTAGAAGGACATGAAGGAGAAGAATTTCTCCATCATGTCTGGGTCGAAGGCAGCGGCTTGATTTGTGGGAGTTTCGGTAGACCCAGCTGCCGGTCTTGTTGCTGTGACTTCCTCTGTCTGTAGACCAGAGGCAGGAGGTGGAGTAGGAGTAGTACCGGGAGAGCCGTTAGAGGAGCTTCTCTCCTTCTGCGTTGCCATGCCTTGTGATGTTGTAGGTGTCTTCATTGTAGTTGAATTTGTCCTGATAGCTCTCATACCATGTTGGGCTGAGGAAAGCCCTTAGGATCTTTGTAGGACTAAATTCTGAGTAGGACAGTGTAATAGCGGAAGCGTTTAATGAGAAGTTTGTGAACCACCTTGCGCTGGTATGTGAGGGCAAAGTAGATTGATTAAAATAAAGAGATACAAGCTTTTATAAGAGTACAAGGGAATATGAAGGGTTATAACTAATAACTGTTTTGCTGTTGCTGTTGCGGTTCGATACAGTGACGACTCGGGCAACTGCTCAATAGCGAGTCAGTTGTTTGTCCTTGCTGTCGCGCTGTACTTGTTAAGTCAAAGGTCACTGACCTTTGACTTTCGCGTAACCTCCAGCAGTTGTTCAACCTCCGAGGGTTGACTCGCTGATGCTTCGATATGTTTCGCTTCGCTTCTGACTTGGTGTTTCGACACGACAGAGGCGCTTAAGTTACTTGTTTCCAACACTGGTAACACTTCCTTCCTGGTTGACGTATGAATTTCCATCTGGCTCCGCAGCCGTATTGAGCTTTCATTCCTGATCTCCCTGCAGCGATGACAAATGCTCAGCTGATGGAGGAGGGCAATCGTGTGATGGGACAAGCGGACCAATCTGTTCTAAGATCCAAGCAGGCTCTTTCTTGCTTCGAAGACCTTTGTCGAAGGCGATGCATATGTTTATTACCGTACGTGCTTTTTGTGTTTCAGATAGTTGAGAACACTATCAACATTGGAGCAGCAACGGCCACGACTTTGAAGGGACAGGTATGGCGCTGAAGATTCTGCCTTGTAAGTGCGGGGTTCTTACTCTTGTGTGACGCGTGCAGACCGAACAAATGGAACGGATTGTTGATAAGCTTGACAATTTAGAATTCTCCCTTAAGCGGACAGCCAAGCTTGTGAAGGCATTGGGCCGACAGGTGAGTCAGATGATGGTGAGTGCTCTCTTTTCCCTAAACCATGCGACCTGCTTAACACAACCACTGAAGCAGATGGCAACAGATAAATGCATCTTGGCAATGCTGGCGCTTGTTATTCTTGGAGTGATCGCCATCATAATCGTCAAGGTGAGTTGGGCCTTTGCTCCAGTGACTATCCCTGACATCTTCGCCTGAACTAACTCTCAACTGGTTGCAGATCGTGGACCCGCATAACAAGAAGCTAAGTGACTTGGGTCCCCAAGCTCCTCCAGCTTCAAACTGAATCTTGTCTTCGAATGTTATTCAGTGTACAATGTCATCATTAAGCAGAAACATTCACTAGATTACAAGCAGCATATGCTCCCATTTCCCGTTTAAGACCCCGTTCCTAGTTGCAATCCACGATATGCAGTTACATCACAATTCCTCTCACATCACCCCCATGACGGTACTTCACAAGCAAGAACTCCACGGGAATGATAAGATAGAACTACAAACCGTAGTAAAGGGTCTCTTGCTGCCCATTCACTATCAGGGTGAAGGTTGCCGCCAGGTGATCACCTGACATGGTAGCTCCCACCAGAGCAGCCATAAACTTCTGCAGTCCCAAGACGCCGGCCGTGGTAGCAGCTCCCGCGGGGATTTTCACGTCGACATACTTGGAGCAAGTGAACACTCCCTTGATGTTCGATGTGAAGGGGCATGCTAGGGTGAGAGGGGCAGACTTGTCGGCTCCGACCTGACCCACCAGAGAGACCTTTGAGTTGGTGTTTACGCCCTTGGTGAAGGCCAGGTGCACCTCGAGAGTAACCTTGGTGTCGCTGCTTGACGGGCAGAGAGAAGGGGCAGAGAGAGGGTGCAGGAAAGAGGGGGGACAGAGAGAGTGGGCAGAGGAGGTGCAGATAGGGGGTGCAGCAGAGGGGGGGCAGCAGGACACAAGAGGTAAAGCAGGTGAAGGGAAGAGCACAAGCTGAGTTTAGTTTCACGCCTCTGATGAGGGCCAGGTGCTCTTCCAGGCTGACCTTGGTGTCGCTATATGGCGGGGGGATAGAGGGGAGGGGCAAAGAGGGGGGGCAGAGAGGGGGGACAGAGAGAAGGGGGGGCAGCAGAGGACACAACAAGTAGAGCAAATATAAGTCGATTTGCTTGCTTGTAGTTTTATATTCTCGGAAATTTGTCATACTAGGTTTCCTCCCTGACCAGCTTCACAATCCCAAACCCCTCGAATGCAGCCTCTCTGGATTGGCTTTCGCCGTTACCACTCTCATCGCAATAGATGTTCCGAAATTAGAAACTCACGTGCTGGTGGCGATGCGGATCTTGGCTCCCCCAGCCACGGCCCCCGAGAACATGGCTTGGAATCGGCCGCCTGACATGGATGGCAGCACTGAGAGGCCTGGCACATGGGAGGGGCGGATGGGCGCATTGGGAGAGTCACAACGGGAAAAGGCGGAATGGGGGGGGGATGCACGAGGAGGGGTGCATCAGGGGGATTGCAATGGGAAGGGTGCAATTCACAGAGTCCGCCGCAACGCAGTATAACTTGTTCTGTCACGAGTAATCATAACGAATGGATGGAAGAAGAACACAATCTGCTTTGCTGGATTCATAACTAGAGCGTCCGTACCAGTATCGAGAGATCCGATCTTCGCTAGCGATCCTGACGCGGTAATCGCGTTGCCGTTCACATCCGCGTGCGACACTTCGGCCCCGACACCAATCAAGGCGCTTCCTAGAGCAATGGCCCCCCAGTCGAGACTCCTAGTCAGGTCCCATACACCCGGAGCCACCAGTTTCCATTGACTGGCGTCCGACGCCAGAGACGTGCCATCGAGTAAGACGTCCGTTGGCGGTTCGACGGTTCCCGCCATGACCACCCGGAGAACCACCGGGAATAGGCCCGTGCTGGGGTGATGGGAGCGCGAGGAACGGACGGGGAGAGGGAGGAAGGGGGGAGTATGAATAACACGGAGGTTTCAGAAGTCAGCAGAAACGGCGGTTTATCAGCCGGCTGGGTTGGAGAATCTTCGTGATATGGAGGAATGAAGGAATGCGACGGCACGGGGAGACTTTTGGAAGGCCGGACTTACTCGGCAGGCATACGCACGATCACGGTCCCCTGCGATTCGTATGACGACACCACCAGAGCAC
Source organism: Closterium sp. Naga37s-1 (assembly GCA_947471745.1). Taxonomy (NCBI): domain Eukaryota; kingdom Viridiplantae; phylum Streptophyta; class Zygnematophyceae; order Desmidiales; family Closteriaceae; genus Closterium; species Closterium sp. Naga37s-1. The sequence continues at coordinate 4,724,263 of CANJKZ010000068.1, forward strand.
TGTAGAATGCTGCAAAGATATGGAGTGGGAACGGGAGAACGAGGGGTTAGCCGCTGAGACCGCTCTAGTCTCAGAATGGTAACACAAACTGAGCGTGACGCTGGGTCAAAGCGGTGACGCGTATGGACTTACATGATTTCGAAGAGGTTGCTGGAACGAATTTCTTGATATCCGCGTCCGCGACCTCGAACGCCGCTGAAGTCACGGTGACAGGCGCCGCGCAGAGGAGAAGCACGAGTCCTGCGGCGAAAATCAAGTGTATCGTGTATGATTTTTTGTTTTCAGCGTAAATCGATGTAAAATACAACCGCAAAGGCTTCGATTTCTTTCAAAGATGAGGGTAGCTGTAATGAACGGGCCATCTGAATTTTGCGCCTTGAAGATTCTTACCAGGAAGGCACATAAGGCAGGATACGAGCCAATGCGGAATTGCGAGGCGGGCCATGACGACACGTTTGAGTGAAATGCCGTGAACGGACAATGGAGGTAGAAAGAATTAGCAGAAGAAGCTCGGTCTGGTCTGGAAGAAAACTGGGTAGGAGCGAGAATGAGCAGAAGTGCAAGCGGGATTGCTGCTCGAGAGGTGAAAAGCACGATGTGAACTGATGAATGTTGTGAAGTATGTTATGTACTGTGTGGAGTCGTCTGCTTGGGAAGAAGGATGGGGTAGAGGCGGATAAGCTTGGCTGAGGAATTTACGGAGGCTTACAAGGGATTAATATGCGTTGCAGAGAGATAACGATGGATAGAGGTGGGCGGAGGAAGGAATGGATCGGGTGGGGCGATGGGATTGGAGGTTAGAATCAGGCACTGCATTATTGGGTGTCCGAAGCGCGCTATTTGAAAATCGCATTGGTGTGTTTGGTTGGCAGAAATAAGTTTTTGCTTCCGATGAAGTGATTGGGCGAGCTCATCTTGAAAATCTGCCCGCCCTTGTTGGGCAGCAATAATGCAGTACCAAATATTTCCATGACACGGGGCAGAAACCTTACGTGCGAAAGTTGACATCCTGAATTACCACCACCCTCTGTGGCACCCCCACTTGCGAAGGATTTCGTCAGAAGTCGCTGACTCGTTCAGACACCAACGAAAAACCCGTTTCAGCGACACAAACCCAACAAACAGCTCCCTTTCAACCATCCTCCTTCACGGTCAGCCCCGTTCATTTTAGGATTCAGTGAACCGCGACCAGCAACAGCCCGCAGCTGACGGAGTCTGACGGCTCTGTCAGATGAGGAACGGAATTATTGGTGTGCTGATTTCCGTCAGCTTTTATTGTTCTTCCTCCTCTCCTCTCCCCATCGCCTTCAAACGGTCACAACCACCCAGCCACACGGTAAAACTCAAAACAGTTTTCCACCGTGTGAAACCGTCCTGCGCCATGAAGCACCCCTTCGCCTCATACATCTCAACCAGCCAGCCAGTCAATCAGTTTCCCAGTTTTCTTCCTAGCTTTCACCATTCAGGAACGCGTACATAGCTCAGCCTATTTCCTGCCAACTAGGTTCCATCGGCGCAGCTGAGACGCGAACGTCTCTTGCTTCGTTCCGTGAATAACGGAACGCATGAAGCCTCTATTATTTCACTTCTCCAATGGAACGCGGACGTTTGCATTATCGCTGGACCCCTGGCCAAATGGTTGACGGACCGACAATGACGGTCCGGGTTTCGCGCTTACCTCACACAAAGCAGCTGAGCGCTGCGTGTTCACTTCCACCCTTGGACGCAAGCCTTCTCATCCGTAAATCGTTTATTACCACCATCAGAGCCACATCCTTTTCTCATCAACAGCCTTTCTCTTCCCTAAACATTCCTTTCAAAGAGCTCCTTCTTCTCTTAAGACCGCAAACTCTGTTGCAACCGCGAGTTCCTTTCACATCAGTGGTATTGCTGTCTAGGGCTTCTCAGCGACACAACAGAAACACCCGCGATGGCTCTTCCCCGTGTTCTCACGTGTCTCCTCATCATCGCCGGTATGACTTCTCATCAACTCATGCGTCTCTCCTCGATCGCTGGGCTGTTATACAGGCTTATATAATTTTCTATTCCCATCGCCACGCACTTTTAACTTGCTTTTACTGTTTTCATCGTTCTGACAACTTTCTTTTTTGGTCCGCTGCAGGCGTGCTGCTCTCGTCGTCACTTCCCGGTGCAGAGGCGTTGAGCGAGGCGGCCAAGCAGCGCGCCGCAAAGGCGGGCCTCGCGTTTGTGAAGGCCGTCCTCACCATGCTTTTCCCGCCGCCCACGCCCGCCGCCAGTCAGTGCCTCCATCCCTTCCCTATCGCTCTTCTCGCTCCTTTGCTCTGCACCCTGTTCTCCCGGCTTGCTTAAGTTGTAATCCTTCTCCCGGCTTGCTTGAGTTTGAATTTTGTGGTAATTTCTCGTGATAAATCCTTATACATTATCTGTCGCGTTTTGTGTCGGTTATCGTATTCCATGACTCGAGATGTCTCTCCATCATCTCGCCTCCTCCCCTTCTCATTGCCACGTTGGATGATCGCCAATGCAGAGTTCTACAGTGCGGACTTTTCGGATCAGACCGTGGCAGGGACGTTCAGCATCGCTGTCCCCTCCAAGTAAGAAATCTAGGATCCTAAACCCGGGATTCAGAGTTGGGGAAAATTTAGCGTCTGATTTGGGGTCGGGAATTTCGTGCCGTGAGCATAGCATATGGCTTGTCGCATGCAGTAGTATGGTTGTGGGAGCACTGAGCCGTGCGCGCGATCACTGACGGCAGGGACGGCGACAGAACGACCCACGAGTGGAGATACGTTTTCCGCCCTCCCTACCCTCCTATTCCCCAATTTCTTCCCCCTCTCCCTAACCCCCTGTCCCCTTGGTCTCCCTGCTCCTCCCCCCTTTTCCCGCACAACCTTGCAGTTCCGCGTGATCACTGAGGGGTGTCATGTTCAACAATTAAATTCCCGTTTTTTTTGTTTGTTTTTTTTTTGGTAATTCCTTCCCAACCTTGCCAGATCCGCGACCAAGCCGTCGCAGTTCCGCCTGACCGCTGCAGGCTCGCCCTATCCGCCGCAAGAAGTGACCCTGAACGCGAGATCTCCTGTCGTGCTGGGCTCGCTCGGAAAGAACATGCAGTGCTCGCAAGTCGCGCCAAGCGTGTGGGACTGCTTCGGCCAGACCAAACTGACTCAGGCCGACATCAACAACATCGGATTCACGGCTGGCGTGGGGGTTCGCGTGAATTCGTATGCGTTGAGTCTTACATACACAGACGCACGCAACATGGGGCTCATGGTCGACTCCAATGCCAACCTCGCGGTAGCCAAGGCGAATTCGAAAATGGAGCAAGTGTTCGGTACGTTGCTTGGCTCCGCTCCGCCCTGGTGACCCAGTTTGTGTACTTCTGTTTTCTTGATTGTTGTGCGGAGCAGTCGTGTGTCTTGACTGACAACCCGAGATTGCCCAGTTCACCTCTTTCGCTCCCATAAAATGATTTTTAAGATGAGCAATTATCTAACTCTTTTGAGCTCGATGTTGCTGCAGGTAAAACCGATCTGCTGGCTGGGGTTGCCGCTGGAAGGTTCCAGGCAGCAATTAACAGCGAGAAGCTCAAAGGAGGAGCCATGTTTGCCGTCTCTAACATGTGAGTCCCTGCTAGCTGCACCACAAATGTCTCAATCCTGGTTCGTGCATGCCAAACTTTCTTTCACAGCAATATAATAAGACTAAATTACCCACTTCCTAGGATATCACTGTCTGCGCAGACAGATCTTAACCCCACTGCCTCATTTCTCCCTCCTCCCTCTCCCTTCTCCCTCGCAGCAACCGCAAGTGCAAGCTCGACGTGAGCATCGTGGTGGTCTCCCCAGACGCCCCAAAGCCGTCAGCAACAATCTCTGTCACCGACCCGGCTACTGCTGACACCACCGACCTTTCCCTGCCTTGCGCGTGGTCCCAGCCCCGCCCCGGCGTGTGGCTGTGCGAGTGGCTCGACAACTTCCCGAGCGTGTCGGGTGCTGCTGGCACTGCAAACGCTGCTTACGCGGCTGCTTCCAGCATGCGTGCAGCGGCCCTGCCAGGCTCGGCAGTGGATTCGGTGTTTAAGCTGACTGTGGAGTCAGAAGCGGGGGACACTGCTGAAGGCACGCTGCGTTACACTCTCTGAACGAACTCTGTCAGGACTGCTCTGTTCCTCACAGGGTGGTGCCAGCCACACCATAAAATATGTGGAGAGAAGCCGCGTTAGTGGCTGTGAATAAGTGTAGGGGGTCTACTGCTTCCTCCTCTCTGAAAGAGGTGAAACTGCCATGTTTCCTCTGTTTTGCCTTCAATCTTCCTGTAGTGCTTGCTGCATCTACACCTCGTGCCCTGTTGCTTAAGGATGGTGCATCTGCATTCTTGTTGTACGATGTCCTTGTAATGCCAAGTGTAAGCAACTTATTACGGTATAAAGCGCCACCCCCTATACCACTGGAATGAACCAATCTCTTTATAACAATCACTAACTAGCTTAACAGTAAACAATGTTTGATGTTACCGGTATGTAATACGGCACAGGTCATTACTGTCATAAGGTCAAGGTCAGTGGCCTCCAACAACCCTCGCCCTTGCACACCATGCACACAAACTCATAGAGAAACACATGTACCTATTACTGAACCAATCGAATCAGTAATACCGGTATTACTGATTCCCTTTTCCGTCCACACCACATGCTCCCTTCTTCTAATTCACTTGCACTCTGATCTTCCACGGAGTAAGCAGGTCAACTGAAACGAGCTAGGTTACCCGTAATCCGACAGACCACTCTACTGCTGCATGCGTGCTCTCGTTCCCATCCACTCAGGAACCCTCTACCTTTCTTACTCTCCTTCCATCCTCTCCCTTTTTGCCGGTGCCGCTGCTGCTGCTGCTGCTGTTGCTGCTGCTGCTGCTGCTGATGCTCCATCACTCATGTTATTTCACACTTTCCTGCTGTGCAGCAGGTTGCTCCTAGCAGAATCGATGCAATGCATGCACACATGCACATGCCTTGCAGGTGAGTCATACAGACACACAAATGAATGCGCACATCCTCATGCACAATCACATAGCCCCACTTTCCCAGATGCTCCTGTCTCTGCACCTCCGTCCACTTCCATATTTTATCCTGTCTCAGCACCACCGCCCCTGTTTTCCTCTCCCTCCTTCCACCAGATTGCAGTGACATGCTTCCATTTGTCGCTGCCGCTGCCGCCGATGCCGCTGCTGTCGTTGCCGCTCCTGCTGCCGCTACTGCTGCTGCCGCTGCCGCTGCTGCTGCTGCTGCCACTGCCGCTGCTGCCGCTGCCCATGCTCTCCTTGCTCTCCTCGCTCCTTTGCTCTGTTGGAAACAACTAATTCTAAGTGCCTCTGTCGTGTCGAAACACCAAGGCACAAGCGAAGCACAACATATCGCAGCACCAGCGAGTCAACCCTCGGAGGTTGAGCAACTGCTGGAGGTTACGCGAAAGTCAAAGGTCAGCGACCTTTGACCTGACAAGTACAGCGCGACAGTAAGGACACACAACTGACTCGCTACAGAGCAGTTGCCCGAGTCGTCACTGCATCAAACCACAACAGCAACAGTAAATTAGTTATAACTGTATCTCTTCGTATTCCTTGTACTCTTATATAATCCTGTATCTCTTTGCTTTAATCAATCAACTTTGCCCTCACATACTAGCGCAAGGTGGTTCACAACTCTTCATTAAACGCTTCCGCTACTACATCAGTTCTACCCAGAATTCACCCCTGCAAAGATCCTAAGGGCTATTTTCTCAGCCCAACATGGTATGAGAGCTATCAGGGGGAATTCAACTATCAAGACACCTACAACATCAGAAGACATGGCTACTCAGAAGGAAAGGAGTTCCTCTATTGGTTCTCCCGGCACTACTCCTACTCCACCTCCTGCCTCTGGCCTACAGACAGAGGAGGGTACGGCAACAAGACCCAGGGCAACATCCACCGAGACTCCCGCGAATCAACCTGCAGGCTTCGACCAGAGCATGATGGAGAAGTTTTTCTCCTTCATGTCCTTCTACGAGCAACACCAGCAATCGGCACCTGCGCAGTCACACAATAGCAATAACAACAACGACGTGACTCCAATGAGCCTTGATGGATCATCCTACGCACGTGGAAATCAACAACAGCAACCTACCTTTGCTCCGTACGAGCCCCAGCGCGGCTCCGTCAGCTTTATGCCACAACCGCAGCCTACACCTGGACAGGAGAAACCACTGGACGCACTTCAAGTTCAGTCGCAGTTCGCGCACGTCTTAAAACTTCAGACGTCAAGGCCTTTCGACGGAAAAGACTTCTTCACCTGGTCGTTCGAGTTCGAGTTAATGTGGAAGACGCGCAGATTCTTGGTTTCTTCGACGGATCTCTGCCATACCCAACAAACGGCACACAGTACGAGAAGCAACTGTACACCTACCAGTCAATGATGGCGTACACGATTCTACTGAGGAACATCACCCCGAACCAGCAGCAGAATATACGGTCTTACCGAGGATACGGCAACTCCGCCGAACTCGCATACAGCCACTTGAAGAGCCTGTATCAAGCAACAGACAGCGTAAATCAGAGTCGGTTGATGGCGCAACTGACAACAGTCGAGATGAAACAAGGCGAAAAGGGAATGGCGTATATCAGCCGCTGTCGCGAACTACGCGACAAACTCCTTCGATGCGGAGGTTCAATCTCTGAAGAAGCTTTCGTCACGGTCGTCATCACTGGACTTGGTCCTCATTGGCGCTCCACTCCAGCTATTCTCCGAGCTCACGGGAAGATTTCCGAAGCGGCACTCTGCGCCGAAATTCATGCCGAACAGCAAGACATGGACCTGCAAGAAGAAAGACACAAGAGAAAAACGTCAACACCGGAATTCGCTTTCCACACTCAGCGATGCTACAACAACAACAACAACAACAACAACCGACAACAACCAAAGCCTGTACCTCCGTTCTGCCACATCTGCAAGACGTCAGGGCACCCACGCACACACTGCCCGAATCGACAACAGTCAACTCCACCGCAACGGCAGCTTCGACCCTCAAGCAGCCAAGTGGCATCGACGCAGGCGAACCCCACGAGTCAGTCGCAACCTTCAACAACACAATCTGCACAAGGAGCAAGAAACATCGTCAGCTGCATGGCAAAATTGACCGATTCCTGCATCACCGAGTCACCGCCGCACTACTCACCGGAAGAGCAACTCGACAACACCACACCTCGCCGCGAGTCACTCCAATCGAATCCAACATACGCAGCCATTGCCCAAAGCGAGCCGTCCGGGAAAGATACCTGGTTCTTGGACAGTTGCTGCGGACAGCACATGTGCTCTTCAGGACGCTTCGTGCAGCAAGAATACCAACTCCAACGCGAAGTAGTCATCACCGTCGCCAACAACCAGAACCTGCGCACACGATGACAAGGCGTGGTTCAACTTCAGTCAAGAGAGACAAACGTTCTACTACAGATGTCAAAAGTATTAATCGCGGAGGGACTCGGCTACAACTTACTGAGCATCAGCCAGTTGATGGCAAAAGGCATTCACCTCGAAGCAGACAGCACCACCCAGGAGTTCAAATTGTACCACGGGAGAGGAGGTCTCTACATCGGCAAGGCAGTCTTGAAGAACAATGTTTTCGTTCTCAACTTCGTTCCAGATCTCGGCACCGCCGACAGCGACGGGATCGTCACCTTCACCTCTTGGACACATCCACCGGATCTTGACCCAGACTTCAGCCCCGGCGGTTTCTGGTATTCACACACGATACCTGAAGCAGAAAGAACAAGAGCGTTAGCGACAATTCAACATCCGGCAGCAGCAGAAACAACATCGACAGCAGCAGAGACAACATCGGTAGCAGCAGAGACAACAACGGCAGCAGCAGAGACAACAGAGACAACAGCGGCAACATCAACACCAATCGCTGGTCCTTCAACGGCATCGATCCTCGTTGACGACACACCACCGACACCCGCGTAGCAACTGCACCCAGCACCACGAGAAGTTCATCGAAGCGCCAACTTCACCGCCAGCTTCTATTCCAACTCCGACATGTATCGGCGCTCACCCGGACATCGTGCCACCGAAGGAACCTGGCACACAAGAATGGGACACCCAAGCAACACGGTGTTAAACAACACGATAAGAGCAGGCGTGCTCGACAAAGACTCTCTACTCCTAACTGACGGCAGAGAACTTCAGCGAGCTCGTGGAACATGCTTCACCTGTCCCGAAGCTGACTTACCGCATCAACCGTTCGCGTCTCACCACAACCCAAGCGCACCAGCTTACGCGCCACTCGAGAAAGTGTACAGCGACATCCTGTACAACCGCGAGCCTGGACAAAACGCGTACAATTACACCATCACCTTCATCGACGCAGCCACTCGATACGTCTGGCATCTAAATCTTCCAAGCAAGGACATGGCCTTCGAAGCCTTCGTCGCCTGGCTTCCAGTAGCAGAACGAGAATCGGGCGTCAAACTAAAAAGCTTCCAGTCAGACGGGGGAGGAGAATACACCTCACAGAGGTTCAAGGAGTACTTGGCAGAGAGAGGAATCAAGCGACTCATCTCCCTTCCCTACGCCCATCAACAGCAAGGCGTAGCAGAAAGGATGAACAGGACACTCCAGAACACCATGCGCAAGCTGCTACATGGCATGCACCTTCCCAACCACTAGTGGCCCGAAGCAATGGACCACGCTGTCATGCTGCACAACTTGCTCTCATCATCATCGCTCCCGAACAACGCATCACCGCATCTGCTGTGGACAGGAAAACTGGGCAGCACAAAAATGTTGAGAGTCTTCGGCTGCACGGTACAGTGCCGGCCCCCATCTGCACGAGCTGGCCGATTCTCCCAACGCGCACAGTGGGGACTACACCTGGGCATCGAAAACTTTACAACGCATGGAAGATTTTCGACGTCGAGACAAAAGAGACAGTAGCAGCACGTGATGTCATCTTCTACGAAAACCTCACCCTCCGATACTACCTCGCCAATTTGCAAGACGGAAACCCCGACCGCTCCGATGGCTTTCTTGGCACCCGAGCCTTCGCCTCGGCAGAAGATGAAGCTGACTGGGACGAGCAGAACGTGGACAGAGCCTCGGAAGAAGCCGGACCTCTACCCTACTGCTCAGTAGACGTTCCAATGGACGACGAAAACCCACGCGACAGCATCAACGCCGAAACCTATTACCATTTCGCTGACAACGGTTACGTTACACCCGCACAAGTCAACACCGACGAAGCAGAACGCGTAGGACCCAATTTCGCACCTGATCCAGAAGCGGGAGACGAAGCTGTTTATCTCGAGGACACATCCCTTCCCCGCTACACACAGAGTGGACTCCAGATACTCGGGCTCGTCACCGCAGTCCACGGCACGGCCATTCCTAAGGAGCCTGCCACAGTTCAGCAGGCTCTGGGGGGGGAGCATAAGGAAAAATGACACGAAGCCATGGACAGGGAATTAAAGGCACTAGAGGAGCGCAACACCTGGAAAGTCGTCCCTATCAGTGTGGCGCGGAACAAAACAATTCTCACCGGAAAGTGGGTCTTCCGCGTGAAGACGAAAGCAGATGGCACCATCGACAAGTTTAAAGCACGATGGGTCGTACGCGGCTTCGATCAAGAGCACGGACGCGACTTCACCGAGACGTTCGCTCCAGTCAGTCGGCACACCTCACTTCGAATTCTTCTCGCGATCACTGCCATGAAGAAGAAGAAGTTGCGGCAAATCGACGTCGCAAATGCATTCCTCCACGCACCTGTTGACGCCGAAATCTTCGTCGAACTTCCACACGGCTCCAACGGAGAGCCCAACCAAGTCTGCTAGCTGGTAAAGTCCCTGTATGGCATCAAACAGGCACCGAGGCTGTGGCAGCAGTACCTGCACACAAGACTCATTCGCATTGGATTCCGCCAGCTACCTCACGACCAAGGCATGTACCGGCTCACGAAGGGCGACGACTACATTCTGCTCATTGTCTACGTGGACGACCTGCTCTACATCGGCTCAACTGACAACGTCACCACCTGGTTTGAAGGGGAGCTGCAACAGGATCTCACTCTCACAGTGTCATCGACCGTCACGCAATACCTCGGCCTCAACATACGGGAAGAAGAAGACGCGATCTACCTTAGCGCCGCAAAGTACGCCGACACCATCGCCAAACGCTTCGCTCTCACACCAACTACCATCTCCACGCCATATCGCTACACGGCAGGAAACTGCAAGGAAGGATCCGCTCCACTGAAGCCTGCCGGCATACGCGACTACCAGAGAAAGCTGGGCTGTCTCCTCTTCGCAGCCGTCACTTGCCGTCCGGACCTGTCATACTCCGCAAGTCAGCTCGCGACCTACCTCAAGAAACCTGAAGCAGAACACATGGCGGAGCTCGACCGCGCTCTCCACTACCTCGTCAGCACCCCAACAATCGGCCTGACCTATCACAAGAACGGGACCACGGCACCTAGGCTAATCGGCTACGTCGACGCCGATCACGCTGGCGACTCCGACAACAGACGCTCGCGCACCGGCTACATCTATCGCTTCGAGCCTATCGGTCCTATCTCCTGGCAGTCGAGCAAGCAGGAATTAATCGCTCTCTCCTCAGCTGAAGCAGAATATATCGCACTCTGCTCAGCCACCAAGGAAGGACTGTACCTTCGCGAACTCCTGGAGGAAGCCAAGCTAGCCCAGTTACCGAACTTCACCCTGTTCTGCGACAACCAGTCCGCCATTCGCATAGCCAACAAGAAGGGCTTCGCGAACAGGACGAAACACATCGCCCTGCGATATTTCTTCGTGAAGGACGAGATCGAGAAGGGGAGACTCGAGCTGTCATACTGCCCCACGTCCGAGATGGCAGCTGACTACTTGACCAAGAAGCTCGGAAAACATAAGTTCGAGTAATGCATGCTGCTGACTGGACAGAGCCACGTCACCAGCAGCGACACTCCAGAAGCGAAGGGGAGTGTTGGAAACAACTAATTCTAAGCGCCTCTATCGTGTCGAAACACCAAGGCACAAGCGAAGCACAACATATCGCAGCACCAGCGAGTCAACCCTCGGAGGTTGAGCAACTGCTGGAGGTTACGCGAAAGTCAAAGGTCAGTGACCTTTGACCTGACTAGTACAGCGCGACAGTAAGGACACACAACTGACTCGCTACAGAGCAGTTGCCCGAGTCGTCACTGTATCGAACCGCAACAGCAACAGTAAAGTAGTTATAACTGTATCTCTTCGTATTCCTTGTACTCTTATATAATCCTGTATCTCTTTGCTTTAATCAATCAACTTTGCCCTTACATACTAGCGCAAGGTGGTTCACAACTCTTCATTAAACGCTTCCGCTACTACATCAGTTCTACCCAGAATTCACCCCTGCAAAGATCCTAAGGGCTATTTTCTCAGCCCAACATGCTCCGCACCCTGCTCCTTTGCTCCGCACCCCGCACCAGAAATGCCTCAATTCCTTATCTCGCATGCCAATCTTCCTTCTCCTAAAATTATACCATCCACGCACACAGATCTCAACCCCACTGCCTCATCTCGCCGTCCTCCCTTCTCCCTCCTCCTCGCAGCAACCGCAAGTGCAAGCTAGGCGTGGGCATCATGGTGGTCTCCCCAGACGCCCCCAAGCTGTCAGCGACGCTCTCAATCACTGACCCTGCTTCAGCCCAAACCACCGACCTTAACCTTCCCTGCGCGTGGTCCCAGCCCCGCCCCGGCGTGTGGCTGTGCGAGTGGCTCGATAACTTCCCGAGCGTGTCGGGTGCTGCTACTGCCGCTGCGGGCGCTGCTTACGCGGCTGCTGCCAGCATGCGTGCTGCGGCCCTGCCAGGCTCAGCCGTGTATTCGGTGTTTAAGCTGAGTGGAGTCGGAAGCTGGGGACACTGCTGACTTACTGCCTCCTCCTTCCTGAAAGAGGTTGCACTGCCATTGTTCCCCTTGCTCCCTCCCTCCCTCCCTCCCTCCCTCCCTCCCTCCCTCCCTCTGTCCCTCCTCCCCTCCCTCTCTCCCTCCCTCTTTGAACATCTCCACTTTTAGCTCCCTAGCCTCTTTCTGTGTTGGTATATGTACCGGTACCTCTACCTTTTTGTGAGTTGCCCTTGAATGCAAGTGACTAACGCTGTGACCTGGAACAGTATGTGATATGTTACATGTGCAGCCATAGCTCAAAGACCATTGATAAACAAAAATGGTACAATACTAGGGCTTTAAGACCCACCTGACACATCTCTCAAGTCAACGACCACAAATCAATACCTCTTACCAGGGCCTACTATTGGTTTTGGGGTACTCTTAGGAATCAGGGTGCCCTGATGACGTCACCATGGCTAATTTTTGGTTTTGACCAACCCTTACGATCAGTCTAGCACATGTTCAAAAACCTGATTTTTAGGGTTACCCGTTGTGGAAAACCTGATGCGTTAGGGTTTTTGCATGTATAAAAAAGACTACCCTGAGGCATCAGTGTACCAATTCGCAAAACCCTGCTTCAGCTGTTATTAACATAGCACACAATAACAAGCTTAATCATCATCATCAGACAGTTGGCAAAGTCCTACCGAAATCTACATTTTCGAGAGTTGGCATAGGGAAAATCCAGGTTTCGGAGTCGGGAGGTTAGGGGACGAGGGGGGGGGGGGGGGGGGGGGGGGGGTTCGCTGGTACGCGCCTCAGGGTAAACCTCGATAAGCGGAACGGCAACCCTGAGGCGACAGTGTTCCTTAATCTAAAAACCTCGCACATCAGGGTAAATCAAGGTCCCGAAAAAATTACCCAACAGCATCAGTGTTACTACCAAAAAACACCCTACTAGTCAGGGCATCAGGGTGATTTACATTGATAAAATGGGCCCTGGACGTCACCCTATCTGTCAGGGTATGTTTTCTTCCACCCTGTCAAAATCAAGGTACAAAATTGAGCACCCTGTTTCGTCAGGGAAATGAGGAATTGGGGCTGGGAGTGGTGATGGAATTGTGGGGAGGGGTGGGGCTGGGGGATGTGAATGAAACGGGGTGGGTTGAGCTGGGAGTGGCGAGGGATACGGGATAAATGGGGCTCGGCTGGGAGAAGTGAGGGAAATGGGGAGAAATGTGGTGAGAGGTGCTAGGGAAGTGGGGAGAATGGGGCTGGGAGAGGCGAGAGTGTCAAACTTCATGTTTGTGTGTTATCTCTAAGCTACAGGGGGTAGCCTACAAGGGGTATAACCCATTATGGGTACCAATTTTCATAGCTCATCCATTCCTGCTCGCTAGATTCTAACATGGTTTCAAAGCAAGTAGGTCCCTAGGACCGATTTTGTTTTTTAGGGCCCACCGTTCGTTCTACCCTGCCCGTGTTTCTGACCTGCCCCTAACGAACGTGACCCGGCTGCCCGCTAGAGCCGCCCTTCCCCACGCGTTCGCACTTGCCCTGTCTAGCGGGCTGCCCCACACGCTGCCAGCGCGCTGCCCTAGGCGCTAGCCGCGTGCGCAGCTGCCCGCAACCTGCCCTCGCCTGCGCTGCCCGCGCCCCGCGCGCACTGCTGCCTGCGCCCCGCGCGTCCTGCTGCCTGCGCGTCCTGCAGCCCGCGTGCGCCTCTGCTAACCACGTTGCCTGCTGCCCGCATGCGCCTTGCTACCTGCGCATGCATCTGCTGCCAGCGCGCCCTGCTGCCATGCAGCCCGCGTGTGCTTGCTGCTTGCGTCGCCTACTGCCCGCATGCGCCTTTGCTGTCTGTGTCGCCTGCTACCCGCGTGCGCCCTGCTGCCCACGCGCCCTGCTGCCTGCATGCCCTGCACACCCTGCTGCCCCGCGCCCGGCACGCCCTGCTGCTCGAGCACTGCCTTAGCCACTATAGCTGCCACAGTCCCAGCACCTCCCATTACAACAGCTACTACCAGCACTGCCATTACCATTGTCGCTGCACATGCCTCTGCTGTCGCTACAGGCTCTCGCTACCACTACGGCTGCCACTCCAGCCCTTGCGCCGCTGCTGTTGATTACCGCTGCCTACCATGGCCACGCCTCCGGTCTTAGCAGTTGACGCAGACGGACGCCCTTACAAGTTAGGGTTGTGATTTACGTGCCAGCACGTGTATCTCCGGCGTTTCATTAGAGATAGTGTCTCCCTGCTCGAGCACACGTCAGGGTCCCTTTAGGCCCCTACGACTCCCACTAAACATCTTGCTGATGCTGGCGAGGACGTGCAGAGGCGGTACCGGATGGACAGCCTTGCCTAAAGACAGTGGACGGAGCACGATGCTGTCGCACAGCGTGCCGTGCGAGCTCTCCTGCCGGTCGATCAGAGGGCCCAATCTCGTCAGGTGACGTCGGCCCATACTTTGTTCGACGCTTTTGTTAGACACTAGTCCTCCCTCTCTCCTGCCACCCGTCCGTTGCAGAAGCGCTGTCCGCTGGTCGAGGAGGCGAGTGTAGGTACCTGTACGTCTGCTCCTGCTCAGCAGCAGCAACAGTGTCATTCGGAGACCCTCTCGCTGCAGCAGATTCGGGAGTGGGTTTCACAATGATGCGTCGTCGGTGGTGTAGCGGCTACTAGTATAGGTGCTGTGAGCCTGCTAGCACGTACAACCCCTGCGAAGGCTGTGCACACTTTCACGCTAGACTTAGGCGCGTCTCGCTTCTTCTGCGACTACACCACAGTCACACTGCTCACTACACATGTCCCAGACACTCTGGCTGACCCCTCTGTGGGCCCAGTCGTAGCACGTGCCTCCACCGTTCTCCCATGTCCGGTAACCCCCACGGGCTCACTTGTGAGGATCTAGGATCGAGCTCAGAAAAGAGAATTGTAATTGAATGATCACCTGGGTACAACGCGAGGCTATATATAGGCTCGACATAAGGCACAGTAACCAGGTGTTACGCGAAGGTTCTGCGGGTCGCGAAGCGTCCCGAACAGATCCTTCCCGAATTCGGTAAAAGGCAATTCGGTGGCAACCGAAAAGCCAGAATTCGGTGCACGCAACCTAGCTCGGTGCTATAACTATAATAAAATATAGGAAAGCACCTAGCCTAGGAAATCAAGCAATTCATGCATGCATATAATTATCCTATGCTAAAAATAGCATGATAAAGTAAAGGCAAGCAAGCATAGCTGGCATAAGCCGTCGTACTCTCACATCACTCATAGGTCTTCACCTCCCCTCGTTCGCTACGAACTTGGTGAGTAACCAGTTTGTCGCTGTCACTACTCCTAGGGGTGAGCTTTTGGCGATATGCACATACTCACGGACTAGCGCCCACCTCGCCACGTTCATTAGGAGACCCGGGTCTGGCCTATACACTCTGACCATTGAGTCTGCACATGTAGCTGAGTCAGGTCAGTTAGCTGCGTCTTGTTCGTATCGACTTCTCACCCACCCGTCTCTCTTATGGCATAAACGTCTTGGTTGCGGAGATAACTGAATCAACGGGAGCTAGACTACGGGCTAGGCACGGATGTGAGAGTGATCTCTGCGTTCGTTCCTTAGTCATTCTCTAGCACTTATGCGTTTATAAGGCAAAATCGCAAGAGTTTCACTAGCAAAAGTTGAGAACAATGGTTCACAATGGCAAGGCAACAATGACTATGTTAGATGCTAGCATGCAAGCTGGTCGACTACCAGCGCAGCACGGTCGATCGCGTTCTAGCACGACAAGGTCGACCGCGCTCTAGCAGTGCAATGTCGCCGTTTGCCAACGCTACAGGTCGACGGCGTGCCATCGCTGTGGTACGTCAGCGCTGCATCTGTAGGACAGCAGCGCACCCGCTTGCAAGAGGGCATGGCGCCTACTACTGCATGTCGTTGTCGCCGTCGCCCACGTTGGCCAGTCGCACTTTGCCGATTGTGACGGAGCCCCGATTGAAGGTCGAATAGTGCAGCGCCTTCATCAGGAAGTCGGCCGGCTGCTCTGTGGTCGGGATGAACTTCAGCGAATACTTCCCGCGCTTCACCATGTAGTGCAGCCAGTCCTATTGCCTCTCCATGTGCTTGAGGTTGCCTGTCAACCCTATGCCCTCCGCGACCGTGATGGCCGACTTGTTGTCCACCCGAAGGACAGTCGGCGTCCCGGCGTCCAGCAGCCGGAACTCTGCGAGGAAGAAGCGAAGTCGGCGACCCTCCTTGCCGGCCTCGGTTTTCGCCATGTACTCCGATTCGGGCGACGACAATGTCGCACATTTGATGCGCTGGCTCGACCAGGAGACCGCGGCACCTCCAAAGACAAACACGTAGCCGCCTGTGCTCGTCCGAATCTGGTTGTCGTCGGCGTCGTCGGCGTCCACGTAGCCAACCAGCTTTAGCGACTCTGGTCCACCGCTGAACTCCAGGGCGGTATCACGAGTGTTGGCAAGGCAGGCAAGGCAGTGGTTGACCTCGCGCCAGTGCTGGTCGCTCCTCACCGTGAGGCCACTCCCCAGCTTGCTGCAGGCGAAGGCGACCTCCAGCCTCGTCATCGTCGCCGCGAACTGCAGCAAGCCGACCTTCCGCCGGTACTCCTCTTGCTGGCGCTCCCGTGCCTCCTCGTCGTCGAATGTCAGCTCGGCGTAGGCGTCGACAGACACTGGCGTCTTCGGGGTGCACCCGGTATGCTCCTTTTCAATGAAACGCATGCGCAGCTTGTTGGTGTAGCCCTGCTGGTGGAACCACAGCTTCCTCGGCAGCCTGACGCGCACGATCTCGAGCCCGAGGTACCTTTCCACCGGCAAAATCTGGCGCAGCTCGAAGGCAGCCTTCAGTCGCTCTTTCATCTCCTTCAGCATCGCGGTGTTGCTGCTACCCGCGAGCACCCAGCAGGCCATTCTGTCTCTGCCGACCTTGAAGTAAAGAGCCTCGTCGACCTGGCTGTTCTTCCAGCCAGCATCGACCAGCACGTGGTCGAGGGCCCTGTACCACAGCAGCAGCGACAGCCCGTACAGGCTCTTCAGCAGCTTGCACACCCGGCTGGTCTCGTCGTTGTAGTAGTCAGGCTGGTACATGTAAAGCACATGGTCGAGCTTGCTCTGCAGGAAGGCGCTCTTCATGTCGAGCTGCATCAGGTGCAAGGTCGAGAACGGCGACGATGCTGAGGAAGATCCTCAGCGTGACGTAGCTGCTCACCGGCGCATACGTCTCGTCGTAGTCGGCGCCATACATCTGCGTGAAGCCCTTCATGACCAGCCTCGCCTTCTCTCGGGCGACCGTGTCGTCGATGTGGCACTTGGTCATCAGCACCCACCGGTTCTTCATGATGGTCACCCCGCGTGGGCGTTTGACCAGCTCCCAGGTGCCCATGCCGATGAGGCTGCGGATCTCCTCGTCCATGGCGGCCTTCACGGCCTTGCCCTTCCAGCTCGCCAACGCCTCCTTCACCGTCATCGTTGCGATGTCCCAGCGGTGCTTGGGGTCAGCGTGCTTGTCGGGGTCAAGCACCGGTAGGTCGGCGCCATCCTCGGCGTCGTCGTACAATAGGTCGTTGTCGACCTCGTCGTAGACCATGGTGTAGACAGTCGGCGGCAAGCACACATGGTAGGATAGGAAGTCAGGCGGCCTCCGAAGTTGACCGGAACGCCGTGGTCCACCACATCGCTGTCGGATGGACTCTTCGGCGCCCGACTGCTCCCCTCCAGCATCACCGCCTTCACTGGTCTCGACATCCTGCTGCACCAAGGTCAGCGTCCGTGCCGGCTGCTCCCCTATCGTCGACTCCCCTGCCGACTGCTCGATCGTCGACAGCTCCTTGGTGGTCGACTTCACTGTTGGCTGCTCCCCTGTCGTCGGCTTCTCTGCCGACGCCTCCTTCGGCGACATCACCAAAGTCGGCTGCACCTCTTCCATCTGCTGCTCCCCTGTCGGCGTCGACTTCGCTACCATGCCGACTTGCTTGACGTCACGTCGGCCACCAGCGATGCACTTAGCTGGAGCCACAGGCGCCCCACTAGTTCCCTCATCGCCGCTGGCCGACGTCGTTGTCAGCTTACGCAAGTCGGCGACATGGGGTGGGGCAGGAGGGGCAGGGGAAGGGGAAGGAGGGCGAACGACCTCAGCGTCCTCAACAGCAAGCTCACCGACCTCGGCGAGCAATGGGAGTGTTGCCGTTGAGGTGTCTGTCGGCGGGTTGGTCGGTGTCCGCCCCGACGCCGGCCCGTGCTCCAACTTCCACACTTCTAGCGACAAAGTCTCGTAGCCAACCCTGTTGTCGGTGATAACTGAATCAACGGGAGCTAGACTATGGGCTAGGCACGGATGTGAGAGTGATCTCTGCGTTCATTCCTTAGTCGTTCTCTAGCACTTGTGCGTTTACAGGGCAAAACCGCAAGAGTTTCACTAGCAAAGTTTGAGAACAATGGTTCACATTGGCAAGGCAACAATAACTACATCAGATGTTAGCATGCAAGCTGGTTGACTGCCAGTGCAGCACGGTCGATTGCGTTCCAGCACGACAAGGTTGACCGTGCTCTAGCAGTGCAATGTCACCGTCTGCCAACGCTGCATCTCGACGGCATGCCAACGCTGCATCTCGACGGTAAGTCGGTTGTACAGCGCTGCATCCATAGGATAGCAGTGCACCCGCTTTGCAGGTGCTCGCAGCTGGTTGGTGTGCTGTGCCTCGTCACTCGCACAGTGCAGCCTCACGTCTGCATCTGATCCTCCACGTCAATCTCGGGATACCACCACCGAGGTCAGCCTCGCAAAACCTCCTGAGCGACTATCGCGTGCCTCCGCAGAACTCTGTCTCTCAGGTAACTCGATCGACCGGGCAACCCCGTCGACCAGTAGGTTCTCCTCATGCTCATTGACCACCCAAGTCGATGACCACCCCCGGTCAACCACACCAGGTCGACCACACCCCAGTTCGGCCACGCTCCTGGTCGACCAGCTCCTGGTGTCAGCCGACCACACCAGGTCGGCTTCCCCAAGTCGGCGTCACCAAGTCGACGCCTCCGAGGTCGACCTTGCCGGGTCGACCACCCGAACTCGGCGCCCACAGAAGTCGGTCCCCCTCCCAGGTCGACGTCTCCCCTCGTCGACCACCTGGCTGAAATCGTCCGCCGGCTCCCCAACGTCGGCGGCAGTGCAGTAGCACCGTGTAGGTCGACCAACCCATCGACCAGCTCGCCCACTGCTGCAGGTCGGCTGCACCTCCCACACACTCCCCCCATGCTCCAGCCCCTGCTCCCGCGCTCGCTTGCGCCACCGTGTCTTCCGTGCGTCGAGGGGCGGCAGCGCGCCGCTCCTCACTCCTCGTTTTATCCGACCACTGCTCCTCTTTGGACTCTCCGCATGGACGTGTGGGGCCCCACCAGCGTCCGTGGACGGAACCACGAGCACTACTTTCTGCTGGTTGTTGGCGACTACATGCGCTACACCTCAGTCTTCTTCTTGCGGAGCAAGGTGGATGTTCGGAATACTTTGATCCCCTGGATCCGCACTGTTCGTCGCCAGCTGAGCGCACGGTTTCAGCAGGACCTTCAGGTCCTGCGACTGCACTCTGACAGAGGTGGTGAGTTTTCCTCCGGCTTCCTTGAAGACTTTTGTCATGACGAGGGCATCGCCTAGTGGTTCACGCTTCCAGATTCTCCACAGTGGAACGGAATTGCTGAGCATCGCATTGGCTTCATCATGGAGGTTGCTCGCACCTCCATGATCCATGCGGCTCTAGCGCCAGCGCCTCCAGCTCCAAAGTCCGCAGCACCACAAGCTCCGGCAGCTCCAACACCTCCAGGACGAGCACCAGCAGCTCCAGCGCCTCCAGCTGCTCTAGAACCTCCAGCTCCAGGGCCTCCAGCAGTAGCACCCCTAAAACCGGCACCTCCAGCTCCAGGGTCTCCTACTCCATGGTCGACATGACCAGCTCCAGGGACTCCAGCTCTAGTGCCTCCAGCAGCAGCACCCCCAGAACCGGCACCTCCAGCTCCAGGGTCTCCAACTCCAAGGTCGACAACACCAGCTCCAGGGCCTCCAGCTCCAGTGCCCCCAGCAGCAGCACCCCCAGAACCGGCACCTCCAGCTCCAGGGTCCCCAGCTCCAGCGCCTCCAGCTCCAGTGCCTCCAGCTCCAGCAGCGCGACTCCGAAGGCAGGTGCGCGAAGCAAGCCACTCACGCAGCTGCTGCGGCAAGAGAGGTGACCGCTACGACACGGCACCAGGAGGACCTCCAGCAGACTCAGCACCCCTAGGCTCAGCACCAACAGACTCCATACCTCCGGGGCCAGCACCTCGAGGGCCAGCATCTCGAGGGCCAGCACCTCCAGCTCCAAGGTCTCGAACTCCAACGTGCGGGTCTCCAGCTCCAGTGCCTCTAGAACGAGCACCTCCAGAACCAGAAACACCAGCACTCCTAGCGCCGACGAGCAGCTCAAGCAGCTCCAACCGCAACGCATCGAGCTGCAGTACCTCCAGAGCAGGATCTCCAGCTCAAGCAGCATGACTCCTCAGGCGGGTACGCCACGCAAGCCACTCTCGTATCTGCTGTGGTGAGAGAGGCCCCCGTCGTAAAAAGAGACCCCCAGACTCAGCACCCCCAGACCCGGCACCCTCCGGCTCATCACCCCCGGGCTCCGCACTCGGAGGCTCAGCACCCCCAGGCTCCGCACTCGCAGGCTCAACACCCCCAGGCTCCGCAACCCCCAGCACCTCACGCACAGGCTCAGCACCCCCAGACGCAGTACCTCGAGCAGCACCACCCGCAGTAGCACCTGAATCGCTAGTGACCTCTACAGGCTCAGCCGAGGGGAGTGGGTCTACCTGAGACACACCTGAAGGAGCAGGACCCTGAGGGGGGAGGGGGTCTACCGGAGGGGGACCTGGAGTGAGGAAAAGCGGCGGGGGAGGGAGGGGGGCAGTGCGGTAGGGGAAGAGACGGTAGAAAGGAACCGACTCGTCAAAGGTGACGTCCTGAGAGGGGAAGACACGGCGCGAGGTGGGGTGGTAAAACTGCCAGCCAGGTGCGTCAGGGACAAAGCCAAGGAAGACGCAGAATGGTGCGGGAGGAGAGCTTGTCCGTGGACGTATCGCAGACAAGGGCACGAGCACCCCAGACTCGGAAACGCGACGCATCGCCAACCTCTCTCGTCCAACGCAGTGTGGGCGAGGTTTTTGGTAAGGAGACACGGGGCCAGAGGTTGAGCTGCTGCGCAACGTACCGGACTGCAAACGGCCACAGAAAATGGGGAGCCGCCGCATGGATCAAGGAGGTATGCGCGACCTCCATGACCAAGCCAATGCGGCGCACAGCAACCCCATTTCGCTGCGGTGAGCCCGGAAGCGTGAACGACTGCTCGATGCCCTCCCCCTGACAGAAGGCCCGCAAGAGGTCAGAGGTGAACTCACCACCTCTGTCAGAGTGCAGACGTAAGATAGGAAGGTCCTGGCGGAACCTCCGGTGGAGCTGAAGACGAACTGCTCGGATCCAAGGGATTAGGACAGCAGGGACCTCACCCTTTGTGCACAAGGGGAAGACCGTGGTGTAACGCGAGTAGTTGTCGACAACCAACAGAAAGTACCGCTCACCGCCCTGTCCACGAATGCGGGCTGGGCCCCATATGTCCAGGTGGAGGGTCTGCAGAGGAGCCTCTGTCGGGGGAAACGAGGACGAGTGAGGAGCAGCGTGCTGCCGCCCCTCGACAAAAGGAGGGCAGGGCAGCGCAGGGGAGGCAGGGAGGGGAGGGAGAGACCTGGGAAGACCAGACACTAGGAGGCGACAGTGCATGACACGGAGACGTGGCAAGGAGGGGTGACCTAGGCGGTGGTGCCAAAGAAAATTCTGGCGACAGGGAGCGACACAAACAAGGGGAGGCTACCTGACCTGACGCAGACTCCTGACCAGTAGCAGCTGTTAGAATCTGGCAGAAGGAATGATGAACTATGAAAGCGATGGGTACAAATATAGAACCCTAAAGGGGGCTGTACCCCATATTGGCTACCCCACTACAGCCTAAGCATATATAGCATATATATCATTTGACACACCCCCATAGGCAAAGTGGGGGAGAGCAAGGGGTCACAAGACCAGTCAAGAGAAGCAAAGCAAGCTCAGGGTGGATCACAACGTCACCACACACACTGAGCACAAGCAAAGGGCCACAAGGCCAGTTCACATGCGGAGGTATATATGCACAACAACAGCACAGTGATCTCTACCTAGCAGAGCAAGCAAGCAGGTATATATATAGATCACAGTACAAACAAAGTCTACAGCAAGTGAGGAAAAGTGGGCACAAGGCCTAACAAAGTGCAGAAACGCTGATGATCACCAGACGGAAGTGCCTTGGTGAATATATCAGCAGTGTTGGCCCGAGTGGCCACGTGAGCAAGACGAAGCTGACCCCGCTGCTGCAACTCTCGAGCCAGGAAGTAACGCAGAGCGATGTGCTTCGTTCTGTGCTCTAGTCTGTGCTCCTGACACAAGGCAATGGCGGCCTTGTTGTCGACGTACAGCACTGGAGGAGAACGAGGCCGCTCTCCCAAGTCGGTCAGCAGGTAGGTGAGCCAGCATAACTCCTGTGCAGCCATGGCTGTGGCGTAGATCTCAGCCTCACAACTGGAGCTGAGAACCGAAGACGAGCGTGTAGAACGCCAAGAAACTGAACCAGAGCCAAGGCTGAAGGTGTAACCCTGTGACAACCGCTGCGTAGCCTGGTCGTCAACCCAAGAAGCGTCTGAGTGCCCAGTGAGGACAACTGCGCTCCGCCCTCCAAGCACGAGCCCCATGCCCGATGTACTGCACAAGTAGCGCTATACCCTCTTTGCAGCATCCATGTGCACCTTTCGGTGTCGACCAGGAGCCACGTAGCGAGCCAGAAGGCCAAGAGGGTACGCAAGGTCAGGTCGAGTGCAGGTCATCAGGTACATGAGGCAGCCCACTAGCTCTGGATACGGGCCATTTGGCTCTACGGACTCGTCCGAAGGTGGAGCTGAGAGTGAGTGGCCTGTAGCCAGAGGAGTGTGCTGTGGCGAGGACCAGGTGAAGCCGAAAGCGCTGAAGGACCTGCTGCACTATGTGTGACTGAGTCAGTGTGATGGTGCGGCGTGCTCTGTCCCGGGTGATCTGCAAGCCAAGGTAGCTGCGCAGTTCACCCAGGTCTGTGCACGTGTGTCTCTTCTGCAGCTCCGACTTCACCAGGGCGAGAGCCTCAGTGTCAGCAGTGGCAAAGACCAAGTCGTTGACGTACACGAGGATGTAGAACGACGGCAGCGACGTGTCGATGCGCAGAAACAGCGACGGGTCAGCAGTCGACGGAGCAAGCCCAAGAGCCGCAAGTGTAGTCCTCAGTGTGTCGTGCCACTCACGCGGCGCCTGGCGGAGACCGTAGACTGGCCGCCGGAGGCTCTACTGGGTACCAGGAGGGAACGACCCAGTGATGCCAGGAGGTCGGCGCAGCCAGATCTCCTCGTGCAGGCTGCCCTGTAAGAAAGCTGTGCTGAAGTCAAGAGAGTGAAGCTCGTAGTCACGCTGAGCGGCAACGTGCAGCAGCACCCGAAGAGTGGTCATCTTCGGGGTGGGGGAGAAGGTCTGAAAGAAGTCTACTCCCTCTCGCGGACTGAAACCTCGAGCAACGTAACGAGCCTTGAAGACAAGCGGAGAACCTGGCGGCCGCTTCACCCTAAAAATCCACATGCCACTGATGATGTTCGCCCCAGGAGGGGGAACCTCGTCAACGTAAGTGCCTGTGGACTTCCAGGATGCCATCTCTGCGTCCATGGCTGTCTGCCACTGAGAGGAGTACTCACCCGCGATCGCCTCAGCGTAAGAGCGCGGGGTCGGGATGTCTAGTGCATCCGGGTCTCCCTCAGGGGCAAGCAGCATGGACACGAGATGAGGCGCAGCGGCTGCAAGACACTCAAGGTCCTCCTGCCTGTCCTCAAGGACGTCCGTGCCAAGAGCACACTCACCCCCATCAGACGGAGGACAGATAGACTCAGACTCAGCAACAAGACTAGCGGTAGTCTAGACGACATGCAGCAGCAAAGTCAACAAGCTCAGTGACTAAGGCAGACGCAGCAGAAGACTCAAACGACGGGTCAGTGACAACTGTGGCTAGCAGACGCGTGACAGTAGGGTGAGCAGCACGGGTGCGGTCAGACTCAGGCTCAGGAACGGTAGGCAGAGAAGACGCAGGAGGGGACGGCAGGGGAACACGCTGCGGAGGAGAGGAAGGACGACAAACTACGAGGTGGGTGTCGGTGACAGCCGGCTGACGCGAACGAGGAACACGACGACCAGGACGACCAGGACGACCAGGACGGACAGGCGAGACAGGACGCGACGCAGGCTCACGACGCTCAGTAAGACCCCCTGTCTGCTCAGTGTAAGGAGAAGGAGCAGGCAGCGGTGAGCCAGGCTGTAACGGAAGACCAGTAGACGAAGGGAAACTAAGAACCTGGCGTAGCACAGAGTCAGACGGTGGCTGAGACGACGGAGATGGTGGAGCAAAGAACAGGCGCTGCTGTGCAGTGCCACCAGCACCAGCAACTCCAGCACCTCCAGCAGCTCCAGAACCCTCAGCGCCAGCTCCTACAGGACCAGCTCCACCAGCAGCAGCACCCCCAGAACCGGCACCTCCAGTCCCAGGGTCTCCAGCCTCAGTGTCTCTAGCAGTAGCACCCCTAGACCCAGGGTCTCCAGCAGTAGCACCCTCAGGCTTAGTACCTCCAGCCCCAACAGCTCCAGTACCTCCAGTACGAGCACCTCCGGGACCAGCACCACTCCCAGCTCCAGTGACGTCAGCAGAAGTACCTCCAGCGGCAGAGCCCCAAGCTCCAGAAGCGCGACCCTGACTGCGACCGTACCAGTCGTGCAGCTGCTGTGAGGTGAGAGGCACACACGGACGAAGGCGGCTACTCCAAGGAGACCGCGCAACAGCAGACTCAAAACCCTCAGCGCCAGCACCCGCAGCAGCTCCAGAAACTCTAGCACCAGCACCCGCAGCAGCTCCAGGACCTCCAGCTCCAGCACCCTCAGCAGCTCCAGAACCTCCAACAGAAACAACTCCACTAGCAGAGTCACCAGCTCCAGCGCCTCCCGCAGCAGGGCCCCTAGCTCCAACAGCGCGACCCTGACGGCCAACGTACCACTCACGCAGCTGCTGTGGGGAGAGAGGGAGTCGACGACGAGAGTGCAGCGGCGAGGTACCAGCGGAGCGACTACGGAGACGGCCGCCCCTGTGAGACTGCTCACCAGACGCCTCAGCGCCCCCAGGTGCAGCACCCCCAGACTCAGGACCCCCAGGCTCAGCACCCCCAGACTCCTCACGTCCAGGCTCAGCACCTCCAGTCTCCGCACCCCCAGGCTCCACACCTCCACGCTCTGCACCCCCAGGCTCAGCACCCCCAGGCTCCGCACCCCCAGGCTCAGCACCCCCAGGCTCCGCACCCCCAGGCTCAGCACCCCGAGCAGGACCACCCTCAGCAGGACCTGAGTCACCAGTGACCTCAACCGGCGAAGTCAAGGGAGTAGGGTCTACCTGAGACACACCTGAAGGAGCAGGACCGTGAGTGGGGAGGGGGTCTACCTGGGGAGCACCTAGAGCGAGGAAGAGCGGCGGGGCGGGGAAAGGGGCAGTGCGGTAGGGGAAGAGACGGTAAAAGGGAACCTACTCGTCGAACGTGACGTCATGAGAGGGGAAGACACGGCGCGAGGTGGGGTGGTAAAACTGCCAACCAGGCGCGTCAGGGACAAAGCCAAGGAAGACACAGGGAATAGCGCGGGCGGAGAGCTTGTCCGCGGTGGTATCGCGGACAAAGGCACGAGCACCGCAGACCCGGAAACGCGACGCATCGCCAACCTTCCCCGTCCACAGCAGTGTGGGCGAGGTCTCCGGCAAGGAGACACGGGGCCAGAGGTTGAGCTGATGCGCGGCGTACCGGACCGCAAACGGCCACAGAAAATGGGGGGCAGCCGCATGGATCATGGAGGTACGAGCGACCTCCATGACTAAGCCAATGCGGCGCTCAGCAACCCCATTCTGCTGCGGAGAGGCCGGAAGCGTGAACGTCTGGCTGATGCCGTGCTCCGCACAGAAGGCTGCCAAGAGGTCGAAGGAAAACTCCCCACCTCTGTCAGAGTGCAGACGCAGGACAGGAAACTCCGTCCCGAACCGCTCGCGGAGCTGAAGACGAGCAGCGCGGATCCAAGGGATCAAAACATCAGGGACCTCACCCAAGAGGAAGACTGTGGTGTAACGCGTGTAGTCGTCGACGACCAACAGGAAGTACCGCTCGTGGCCCTATCCACGGACGCGGGCTGGGCCCCACGCGTCCAGGTGGAGAGTCTGCAGGGGAGCCTCTGTGGGAGGGAACGAGGAGGAGTGAGGAGCGGCGCGCTGCCGCCCCTCGACACAGGGAAGACAGGGAGGAGCAGGCGAGGGTGGGAGGGGAGGGAGAACCCTGGGAAGACCAGAGACAAGGACACGGCGGTGCATGCTGCGAAGGCGCTGCACCGAGGGGTGACCAAGGCGGTGGTGCCAAAGGAGGGTCTGGTGCGACAAGGCGCGACACGAGCAGGGGGCCGACAACTGACCTGACGCAGACGCAGACGCAGCTACCTGAGGGGACTCAGTGGTCAGTGTGTACAGGCCCGACCCCGGCTGCTGAGTGAAGGTAGCCAGGTGACGACCTGTCTGAGCACACGTGCAGTGTGTCACACGCTCGTAGGCAGGGGTGAACTGGTGAACACCCGCGTCCTGGAGCGCAGAACCCGCCACCAAGTTCGTAGAGAACGAGGGGAGGTAAAGACCCGACAGTGTGCCGGACGGGACAGCAGGACAAGGGAGGACAGTGGAGGAGGTCGCACGGACTAGACCCCCAGAGGGGTCTGCCAGGGAGACTGGAACCGGCCGACTGAGCGGCGTGAGGGTGGTGCTGTCGCGAAAGAAGGAGCGAGAAGCACCAGAGTCAGGTGTGAAGGTGTACAAGGCCTCAGCAAGCGCAGTACCAGAGAGAGCAGACTCACCAGCACCTGGAGCAGCAGCCTCACCCGTACCTAGAGTAGGAGACACACTAGCCCCTAGAGCAGCAGCCTCACTAGCACCTAGAGCAGCAGGCTCGATACCTGGGTCAGGCGGTACGCACAGGTAACAGGCACGGTCAGCACTAGTAGGCAATGCATACATGGCAGTGAGAATAGCATCATAGTCAAGAGCAAATATATCTACCCTCTGCCCAAGCAGCTCCACCCAGTCGGGGAGCTCAGCCTCGTCGCCAAACTTGGTACGCCAGGCGTCGCTCAGACGGGCGAAGCAGTGGGACTGTGTGTGACTAAGCATCCCGCAAGCCTGACCAGTCCGAGCACCAGTGCGAATGACGTACGGGCAGCGAACGGTACTCAGAGACCCTCTACTCTGAGCGTACCACTCACGAAGCTGCTGGGGCGTGAGAGACTCGCGCGGACGTCGCTGGAGCTGCATCTGGCCACAGCCAGTAGCAGCAGTAGCAGCAGTAACAGCAGTAGCACCAGTAGCAGCAGTAGCAGCGCGGCCACCCCTACAACCCCAACTAGCGTACCACCCACGAAGCTGCTGGGGCGTGAGGGACTCACGCGGACGTCGCTGGAGCTGCATCTGGCCGCCGCCAGTAGCAGCAGTAGCAGTAGCAGTAGTAATAGCAGTAGTAGCAGTAGCAGCGCGTGCAGGGCAGGCGCGGCAGGCAGGCAGGCAGGCAGGCGAGCAGGCAAGCCGGCAGGCAGGCCGGCAGGCAGGCAGGCAGGCAGTCAGGCAGGCAGGCGGGCAGGCAGGCAGGCAGGCGGCAGCGCACGAACAAGGCAGGTGCTCACCAGTGGCAAGTAGGGCCGGCACTCGGCGGGGCCGCAACAGCGGCTGCAGAGTAGGGCCGCGGCAGCTGTAGGGCGGGGTCGCGCCAGCAGCAGGTCGGGGCCGCGTCAGCGTCCAGGCGGGGCCGCGTTGGTGGCAGGGCGCGGCCGCGGCAACTGCAGTGCGGGGTCGCACCAGCGGCAGGTCGGGGCCGCGGCAACTGCAGGACTGGCGGGGCCGCATCGGCGTCCGGGCGGGGCCGGGTCGGTGGCAGGGCGCGGCCGCTTCAGCTGCAGGGCTGGCGCGGCCGCGTCAGCAGCTGGGCGCGGCCGCGTCAGCTGCAGGACTGACGGGGCCACGTCAGCAGCAGGGCGCGGCCGCGTCAGCTGCAGGGTTGGCGGGGCCGCGTCACGGCAGGGCGGGGCCGCGACCGCGGCAGGGTGGGGCCGCGTACGCGTCGGCAGCAGGGCGGGGCCGTGACCGCGGCAGGGTGGGGCCGCGTCAGCGGCAAGGCGGGGCCGCGACTGCGGCCTGACGGGGCCGCGACAGCGACCTGACGGGGCCGCGCGCTGGCCTGACGGGGCCGTGCGCTGGCCTGACGGGCCTACAGAGGCTGCGCGCGGGCGGCGAGGGCATGCAGGGGCGGCGCGCGGTCGGGCAGAGGCTGCGCGCGGGCGGCGAGGGCCTGCAGGGGCAGCGCGCGGTCGGGCAGAGGCTGCGCGCGGGCGGCAAGGTCCTGCAGGGGCGGCGCGTCGGCCTGACGGGCCTGCAGGGGCGGCTCGCGGGCCTGACGGGCCTGCAGGTGGCGGCTCGGGGGCCTGACGGGCCTGCAGAGGCGGCTCGGGGGCCTGACGGGCCTGCAGAGGCGGCTCGGGGGCCTGACGGGCCTGCAGGGGTGGCTCGAGGGCCTTACTACTGTAGCTTGCAGGGGCGGCGCACTGGCCTAGGGCAGCAGGAGGCAGCGCGAGGGCTGTAGGACGGCGCGGGCAGCGCAGCACGTCACGAGGCAAGGCAGGCAGCCACAGGACAACACGTGGGGTAGCGCGGTAACCGCAACGGTAGGTGGGCCCGAAAAAAAAACGGTCCTACGGACCTAGTGCTCTGAAACTATGTTAGAATCTGGCAGAAGGAATGATGAACTATGAAAGAGATGGGTACAAATATAGAACCCTAAAAAGGGTTGTACCCCATATTGGCTACCCCACTACAGCCAAAGCATATATAGCATATATATCATTTGACAGCGGCTGCAATGGTCAGTGTAGACTGTGGTCTTTCTCCCTTCGAGATAGCATCGCCATGTCTTGAATGCGGTGATGATTGCTAAGGCCTGTTTGTCGTGAATCGGGTAGTTGAGTTCTGCCCCGTGCAATTTTTTGCTGATGGAAGCGATTGGTTGTAACCCTTTCCTTTGGTCTTGCATCAAGAGTGCTGCAACTGCTTGGTCGCTAGCGTCAGCTTCGATGATGTAGTCTTTTTCTGGATCTGGCAGGATCAGGACGGGTGTGGACGTGAGTGCGGTCTTCAACTGCTCCATGGCTTGCTGATGCATCCCTCCCACTTGAACGGTGTATTATTCTTCAGTAAATAGGTGAGAGGTGTTGCAATCTTCGCATAATGTGGCACAAACCGATTGTAATAGTTCGCGAAGCCAAGGAATTGTTGAAGTTCTTTCACGTTTTCCGGCGTCTTCCACGTACGTACGGCTTCGATCTTCTTCGGGTCGACATGTACTCCTTGAGCGCTCACCATGTGTCCAAGGAAATGAGCTTTCTTTAAGGCAAACTCGCTCTTGGATAGCTTGACGTAGAGCTTCTCCCGTCGAAGTATCTCAAAGACGCGTCGTAGGTGATCGTTGTGCTGCTTCATGTCCCTCGAGTAGATCAGGATGTCGTCCAGGTACACCACCACATTCGTCGAGTAGAGGCCTGAGAATATGGTTCATTTCGGCTTGGAATGTAGTGGGTGGTGCGTTGGTGAGTCCGAACGGCATGACGAGGTACTCGTAGGATCCGTATCGTGTCCGAAGCGCCGTCTTATGGAAGGAGTTATCCGCCATCCGGATCTGCCAATATCCCGATCTCAAATCGAGTTTTGAGAATACCGTGGCTCCCCGAAGCTGGTCAAGTAGATCGTCGATCCGTGGAATCGGATACTTGTTCTTGATCGTCTGCTTGTTGAGGGCTCGGTAGTCGATGCACATGCGTAAGCTTCCGTCAGGTTTTGGTGTGAAAAGCACTGGCGCACCGTACGGTGATGTTGATGGTCAAATGAGTCCTTTGTCCAGGAGGTACTCGATTTGCTTCTTCATGTCAGCCAACTCAGTAGGGCTGAGTGGATATGGTGCTCGAAAGGTTGGTTTTGAACCAGGTTCTTCGATGATCTCGTGCTGGTGGGTTCGGTATGGCGGCAACTGGTCTGGAAGGTCGTCAGGGAGAACGTCTTCGAACTCCTCTAGAATATTCTGGATTGATGGTGGAAGCTCAAGCATCTTCCTCTCTCCTTCGTCCTCATCGGTAACCAGTGCAACAAACCCTGCCATGGTTCGCTTCACATCCTTCGCGAAGCATGCAAGAGTCTCCTCCGAAATATCTCCCGTGTTGCTCCAACTCGCCGTGCGAGTGACCCAGTTGATCTCGGGGTTGGACTTCTTCAAAAAGTCTCTTCCAAGGATCAGGTCTAGCCCTTTGATGTTGGTGATGGGTAGGGTCGATTTCCACCGAAGAGGACCCATCTGCAGGTGTAACGCTGCTTCGCCGTAGACTTGTAACTTGCTTCCGTCAACCATCGTAGCTGTGAAGCTTGAAGGCGTGTACTTCTCATTGATGCATTTGGGAGCTGCCTTGTCGCATACTGAATGGGATGCTCCGCTGTCCACGAGTGCTTGGAGGCGTCGTCCATTGCAGACCCCCTCGAGCAGATGTGGTTGGCGTTCCTCGTTGTACCCGTTGATCGTCTCGTTGATTGGATCATAGGGCATATCCCAAAGCTCTGTGTTTTCTCCTAGGGTGGCAAATGGCCGGTCCTGCCTTTTCTGTTTGCCAAGACTTTTTGTTGTCGTCGACGACGTGGTTCTCGAGCTCGTAGTAGAATTCATAGATGGGGTAGATATCGTAGATGTTTCAGATGCATCTGTAGAGGAGGTTTGAGGTCGTCGCAGCTTCATGTTGACCTCCAGCTCCCTCTTGAGCTACTTCAGCGCCACTGACTTCTTTCGTGGGGACCGGTTGGTCGACATGGGCTGGTTGTTCTGAGAGAGGACGATGTCGTCGTTGGAAGGCCGATCTTCCACGCTCCATTGTTGGTTCCCCATGTGCAGCTGCTGTAATTGTCGTACCGGTACATTATTTTTCTTCTGGAGCCTCTCTCATGATTTCACCAAGGCCGTAGACCCAGGAGAGTTTCTCCCAAGTAAAGCATCCTTGTATAATAATTTTAAGGAGTGCTTACTTTTTACAGGGCCTTTTTGGAGTTGTCCGGGTCCAGCACGGTCTTGTTTCGCGGAGATTTTTTCCTCGGCGATTTTCCCTGGTAGAGTCCGTTCTTAGGTTGAAGAATTCACTCCACGATCCTCCAATATTCGCATTGAATCTGCTCCACTACTGCGGTCCCGAAGCGCTGCACGTGCGGTTTTCATTTCGTCACAATCTATGAGTCGATGTCCCGGCTTGCCGCAGAAAGAACACCTAGATTTGTTCTTCTTTGGTCTTGCTTTCGCGTTGATTCGATCAAGTTCCATCGGGTCGGCGCACGTGGGGGTAGCCAAGCGTCCTCCATGTCGTCTATCTCGTCCATGAAGTCGTCGTGTTCCGATCGTGGTTACGTCAAAACGTTCTGCTGCCGAAACGACGTCGTTGTAGCTGCTCCAATTTGCGGCCGCAACGTGTTGTCGTGTTTCGTTTTTCAGCCCCGCGATGAATGCTCTAATTTTTTCGCCTTCCGCGACGTCGGGGATGCGGTTGTAGTTCGCGACGCTCCCGATTTGTCGATGACGATGTATTTTGTCGCGGACGATTAACGTTGCATTTATCGGCTCAAAACATTGTAGTAATCCTTCACGGAACTACTGCCACATCGCTTCGCCTTGGTTTAATAAACCGCATCCGCTTATCTATTCAATTGCTGGACCTCGCAGAGATAGTAGGCAGAAAGATAGAACACGAAAAGAGGGTTTGCACTAGCAAACAGTTGAGTACATATAGAAAACCCTAAATTGGGTTGTACTCAAATAGAGTACCCCACTGCAGGCACGACAAATACAACATTCTGACACACCCCCATAACCAAAGTGGGGTGTAATCAGCACAATAAGCAGGCAGAGCAATAGTTCACAATGATAAGCAAAGCTAGAGGCGATCACAGAGGGCAAGTGAGGAGGAGGACAGACTGTGGGGGCGAGAAGATGGGAGGCGACGGCTGAAGCTGCAGACACACTGTAACGGCTGGCTCAGTGGCCACCGAAGCAACGCACTTCAGGAGTAACTAGCTCTGCGGCTACACTGAGCAGCTGGAACAACTGACCCACGGGCGACTGGCGACTACCGGAGATTGTAGCCTCCGGACTACTGGCGCTGCGGACGACAAGACGGCTGCCTCCACTCAACCTCCCCCAGCTGTCCCACACCCCTTTCACACACCCCGTGCTGTTCCTCTAGCACTGCACCCACGACACCCCCCTAGCGCCACGCCCGCGGCTCCCACACATCCACCCCCCTCAGCGGCAACTGCTGTAGTGGGAGACGGAGGAGGAGGAGGAGCAAGTGGCGACGCACACACCCGCCACCCCCATACCCGCCACCCCGCAGTTGCACGAGGGCAGGAGGTGGCAGGGGCGGCTCGCGGGCTGCAGGGGCGGCTCGCGTGGGCTGCGGGGGCGGTTCGCGGGCTGCAGGGGCGGTTCGCGAGCTACAGGAAGGGGCAGCGCGCGGGCCCCCGAGGGCGCCACGACGGGCGACGGGAGGGGGCTGCGCGCGAGCCCCCGAGGGCGCCTCGACGGGCGACGGGAGGGGGCCACGCGCGGGCCCCCCGAGGGCACCTCGACGGGCGACGGGAGGGGGCCGTGCGCGGGTGCCCGAGGGCGCCTCGACGGGCGACGAGAGGGGGCCGCGCGCGAGCCCCCGAGGGCGCCTCGACGGGCGACGGGAGGGGGCCGCGCGCGGGCCCCCGAGGGCGCCTCGACGGGCGACGGGAGTGGGGGCCACGATGGGCGACTGGAGGGGGGGGGGGGGGGGGGGGGGGGGGGTGGGGGGCGCGCGCAGGTCGACGGGGCAGGAAACCGCCTCGCGCCTCGGGGCGCACGGCGGGCAGGCGCGCGGCGGGCAGGCGCGTGGCGGGCAGGAAACCGCCATGCGCCCCGAGCGCGTGGCGGGAAGAAAAAACATTGCGCGCCACGGGGCGCGCAACAGAAAGGACAGCAGTGGAAGCTAATGGTGGGCCCACAGGCTAGGAGCGTAACCGTTCTGATAGCATGTCAGAGATAGTAGGCAGAAAGATAGAACACGAAAAGAGGGTTTGCACTAGCAAGCAGTTGAGTACATATAGGAAACCCTGAATTAGGCTGTACTCGCTATAGAGTACCTCACTGCAGGCTAGACAAATACAACATTCTGACAGAAACTCCACGAGTCAAAACGGCTCTGATTACCAAGTGTCACAGGATCGAATTTCCACTCGCGAATGTTGCACTAAAGGTAAGTACAAGGCGTATTATACTCAGAAACAAATAGACACAAAATATAATCCGAACCTTCAGGAACACGCTCTTCTAGACTAGATAATCACAAGTGCACATAAGCACGCACGCCCATTCGCATATTGGATTATGGCAAGATTACGCCTTGTACACCACCGTCGGTGCTGTCGGTGCCAAACCTACTTAATAAGTGAAATAATGGGAAAGCTCTAGAAAATAGAATAGTAGTCTGGTTGAGGTGAAATAAAGTGCAAATGAAAGAGGAGAATAAGGAGAATAAGATAGAGTAAAAATATAGAAATGAGAAATATGTCGAACGTCGGCGTACTCTCACAGCGTGCCAGGCGTCACTCAAATAGGCGAAGCAGCGGGACTGTGCGTGAACAGGTGTCCCACAGGTCTGACCAGCTCGACGACCAGTGCGAATGATGTACGGGCAGCAACCAGGACTCGGAGACGTCCCACGCTGGTAAAACCACTCACGAAGCTGCTGGGACGTACGGGTCGGACGCCGCCGTAGCTGCATCTGGCCACCGCCAGAAACTCCACACCAAACAGCGCCACAGTGACTGCTACTACGGCCGCCACCAGTCCCACTGCTGCCACCACCGCCGTCACCACTCCCACCGCTACTACAGAGTGAAGTCATGGCTGGCAAGCTCTAGGGCAGTACGGAGTGAAGGAAGTAGCACGAGGAGTAGCAGCAGCAGTAAGAGCAGCAGAGCGGCTTGGTGAGGTTAGGCTGCATCACCTCCAGCACTCCTAGCAGCACCTCCACCAGCAGCAGCAGTAGCACGAGCAGCAGGGCGGATCGGGTCGGGTAGGGCGGCTCGGCTCGGCCTGGGCTGCGCGAGCAGCAGGGCGCGCGCTGTGCAGGGCGCGCGCTGTGCAGGGCAGCAGGGCGCAACGCGCGTGCTGCAGCAGGGCGCAACGCGCAGGGCAGCAGGGGGCGACGCGCGGGCTGCAGCAGAGCGCGACGTGCGGGGCAGCAGCGCGCGACGCGCGAGCTGCCGTAGGGCGCGACGCGCGGGCCAGCAGCGCGCGACGCGCGGGCTGCCGTAGGGCGCGACGCGCGGGGCAGCAGCACGCGACGCGCGGGCTGCGTAGGGCGCGACGCGAAGGGCAGCAGCGCGAGCGGTTGGCAGGGCGCTGGCGCAGGGCAGAGCGCCGGCGCAGGGCAGGGCGCCGGCGCAGGGCAGGGCGCTAGCGCAGGGTAGGGCGCTGGCGCAGGGTAGGGCGCTGGCGCAGGGTGACACGAGGCAGGGCAGGGCAGGGCGTGCGCGAGGCAGTGCGACGCGGGGCAAGGCAGGGCGTGCGCGAGGCAGCGCGACGCGGGGCAAGGCAGGGCGTGCGCAGAGCAGCGCGACGCGGGGCAGGGCAGGGCGTGCGCAGGGTAGCGCGACGCAGGGTAGTGGGGTAACGCAGTAACCGCATTCGGTCGCTAAATATGGTGGGCCCGGAAAAAAAAACAGTCCTACGGACCTACTGCTCTGAAACCAGATTAAGATAGGTTGCATTGAATGAATTGTGGGTACAAGTACTAACCCTAATATTGGGTTGTACCCCATATGGGCTACCCCTCTATAGCCTACACACAACTAGCACAGATATAGTTTGACAGTTTTTTGTTTCGCGTACAACCCTTACTTTTGGGAATGCATATTCAGCATTTTTTCTTGCTACCGAAACAACCTCGCGTCGACTTCACAGATTGACTCGCTATATCATATCAAGTCATTTATTGTATGGCCGATCTATATTGTCAAAGCTTCGTTGTTTTTTATTCTGTATAATTATGTTTGACACCTAATATATATATATATAATAAACCAAGATGATGGAGCCCTTTGTTAGATGCTTAAAGCCAGCAGCTAAAATTGTGACCCCCCACCTTCTAGTGGGTCCACTTGAAATCTCATACTAGCTTTGTAATGCTTCTGAAATTCGAAGTGTTGTTCTATTGTGTTTTTCACACACGTTCGACTTCACAAAAATAAACTACAAAATTCGTCGCAAGCATGTGCAAATACGTCGCAAGTTTGCGACGTGCACGCTGTGCCTGGTCGGCTACGTGGACGCCGACGACGCGGGCGACAAGCAGAACCGGACAAGCACGGGTGGCTATGTGTTCGTCTTCGGAAGGGCCGCAGTTTCCTGGTCGAGCCAGCGCATCAAGTGTGCGACGCTCTCCTCGACCGAATCGGAGTACGTTGCGGCCACGGAAGCTGGCAAGGAGGCTCGTCGACTTCGTTTCATCCTTGCAGAGTTCCAGCTGTTGGACCCTGGGATGCCGTCTGTGGACAACCAGTCGGCCATTGCTGTCGCGGAAGGCTTGGGGCTTAACTGCAACCTCAAGCACATGGAGCGACGTTATGCCTGGCTGCAGCAGATGGTGAAGCGTGGGAAGATTGCGCTAAAGTACATCCCCACCCCTGAGCAGCCGGCAGACTTCCTGACGAAGGGGCTGCACTTTTCGGCCTTCAACCGGTGCTCCGTCGCGATTGGCCAAGTTCGTCTGGCTGACGTCGGCGACGGTGACGACGATGTGAAGCAGTAGGTGCCGTGCCCTTATGCACGGCTTGTGCGGTGACTGGCGTGCTGTATGTTGTGTGCACGCTGACGAAGGATTTTCTCAGTGTATTCTATCCCTTGGGTTCTGGGTGGGCCTTGTGCGTGGGGTGCCCAAGTGTGAGTGCGGCAGGGGAGTGTTGAAGGAAATTGGCCCCGCCCTCGCATGGGCAAAACTGGCTTCGTGGTCGGGTGTGCGGGAGGTGCAGCCGACCTTCTACAGGAGTACAAGGGTTGCCTGTACACGAGGTGTACTAGGGAATCCATGCAAGAGTAGCAGAAGCAACCGCGAGTGCATCACAGATGTCCCGTGCATATGAGCAAGTGGCGCAGCTTGTACAGAGGTTTGCGGGTGTTCGTCTGCGCAGGGTCGCGTCTGACCCTGCGCACCCTTGAGACTGCACATGCGAATTTTGGCCAGAAATTCGAATGTGCTTTAATTTCGACCAATCAGGAGCTGACATTTTGAAATGTTGACCGAGGTGTTCGACAAAGGTGTTCGACGAAGGTCGTCGAGCCGCGACGACGAAGGTCGTCAACTGGTAATGACGAAGGTCATCATCCTGCAGGGTTGTCAAGGACTTTACCTGGTTGACCAGGTTACCTGCTCGACGAGGTTCCGCGGAGGGTCGCGAACGTCGTCGAGGTTGCTGTAGCGAAGTCGACCGACATGGCAGCACGTGGTCGACGTGGCTCATCAGGTGCAACCGTCAGCATGTGGCTGACAACCTGCGCAATGTGCTCGACAGTGCACGTCGTGCATAACTGTCTACAAGCACCTGCGAAGTAGGTGCTTGCACATGCGCTTACAATCACCTGCGGATGCAGTGCTGGCAAGCCGCGCGGATGCAGCATTGGCAAGCCGCGCGGGTGCAGCGTTGGCAGGCCGCCATTCTGCAGCGTTGGCAAGTCGCACACAAGCTGCGTTGACAGACCGTGTAGATGCTGCGTTGGCAGGTCGACAACTCTGTCACGCTGGCAGTCGACCTGCCTGAGTTCTAGCAAACCTTGTATGTGATGTAGTCAATCTTTGCCATTGCTTGTTATCATTCTGAACTATGTATTCTCAACTTTTCCTTAATGAAACTCTTGTTGTTTTGCCCTGTGAAAACACAAGTCCTAAAGAACACAGACAGAGCTACGATCACTCTACCAACTTGTGCCTACCCTGCAGTCTAGCTCCCACCGTTGTAGAGTTAATTTCTTCAGATGCGACGCCTGACGTGCTGTGTTTCTTTCTTCGGTTTTGGCGGGAACCAATCAGATTTGTTCGATCTGTTCGAACGCTCTCAATGAAACAGTGCAAACTTGTCAGTTTGGTTTGAAAATTGTTTCGCTCGACAAGCCCTCTTTCAAGCTGGAGACGGATTTAATATTTTGCATTTCGGTTTTAAATATATGATAAATTTGATGTGATTTGTTTTTTACAACATCAGGTTTCTATATCAATGTTTGCGCATGTAATCATTTGTTGCAGTAGTCGCTATTTTGTGCCCTATTATTATTAGTAGTTGGCACATGCGTTATTGGCACTTTTTTTGTACGTGAAAATGTTCAGATTAATAAAGCCATAAATATAGAACCCTCGTAGATGACATTCGATGCCTCCCCATGATTGCACACCTTTCCCCGTAGGGTTTATCTGCAGTGTTATTAGTTTATGCGACAAGAAATAAGTGCGTGTCATATGGGATCTCATATTTTCAGGGCTACAGAATAACATAAGGGTAATATGCTGGGCTCGGTAAAACCCTTGAGCCGACTACGGGTGCGTTTCTATCCCGTGTCAGACATCAAGTCATGCGGCCTTAGTCTCCAATTTGTCTCTTCCGAACTTCCAATCGCCCCAAAATCGAGCCACTTCGGGTCTTCCGAACCTCCACTTCGTGTCAAACCTAATGTCTGACACGGGATAGAAACACACCCTACTACTGCAAATATGGTACTAAATTTCGTCTCCTGCAGAGAATTTATCCTACGGGCGCTAACATTTTTTGAAACCTCTTTCTGTAGCAAAACGCTCGTTTGATGTGCTCTCTGACTGTACCTGCCAGATCATACCACCCGGTTCCATGCGACTGGCTGTGGAAGAGTGACACGAGATTGCTAATCTTCTCATTGGCATCTCTCTCCTCGATGCAGATGGAACGACAGGTGGACCTCATTTGTTCGGCACCGAGTTTCCGGAGGGATAATGTTGCTTACACATCAGATGGTGACCAAAACACGTGTCACGCTCTCCTGGCTTCTCAAAATGCCGAGCCTCCGCGTTTGACGCTCAAGCACGGCCGCATTCCACGGGTTTCCTTGAGTTCCGGTTTGTGGCTTCTTGCCTTCCGGTTGGTCCGCCCCAACTCAACGCGTTTATGCTAGCGACAAGTGCGGCTCTCCACCCTTGGCTCACTCCTGTTGGCTGTCGCTGCAATCGGCTCCTGGCCGGCTCCCAAAACTTGCTGCGTACACGCACACCAGCTTCCCAGTCAGCATAACAAATATCCCAGGAGATCTAGCATTTTTAGGAACACTACACTTTAGAATATCCTTGCTGGGCAGATTCTTTTGAATCTATATACATAATCGATCAGAGTTCCAATTTGTGAGTGCAAAACACAACTATTGATCCTTTCTCCACTGTGCCCGTCATCCCGACTATCGTTCAATAATCGTTTGACTCCCCACTGACTGGATCGACCAGTCACATCACTCCATCCGAAGCTTGTCAGCTCACCACTGTTGGCTTTCCATTCCATCACCCGGCAGAGCGAAACATCTGTTCTGTTGGCAGCATTTACCAATTCGGAAGGGTGAGCAACAGCATCACACAACCCATGCAGAAAAAAAATTCCATCATGCTGCAGTGTGTTCCACAGCCGACTTAACCGAACCAAACCCGAGCCTACCTCGAGTCAAATCCCCATCTCTTTCCAGCTCACGCCCCCATCGAAGCCGAGTGTCCTCATGCCACCTGTCGATCTCCTTACCTAACCAAGTTTGTCGCGTCACATCTCTACCGAACCTCTCCCATGCCACCCAACCAAAGCACATACATCCTCGCCTCCTCAGCCAGCCACCTCAGAGGTCCCCATCTTGCGGTGCTGATAAGGAGCGATTGTTACACACACAACTCATGTATTGTCGTGGTGCTCTGCGAATTCGCGCCTCATTGGCACTTGTCTGTTCCTATTCCTCCACCCTAACACCCTACCTTCCATCTCACGTGACCAAATTTCCCTTTTTGAAAAAGAATCTCTTTGACCACCTGAGGATCCTCTTCTCCGCAGGAGAAAAAGGCTATTACCCTTCCTTACTACGCATTTCCAACGGATCGCGCAACCCATCTCCAGGCGGACCTGGCTTCCCTGGCGCGAATCGCGACTGAACTCCTGCCGTAGCAGGAACGTCGCAAAACGGATTCACCAAATACTATGCCCTTGCGAAGATCTGCCACTGTCACACCTCCGCAAAAGACGTTCGCCTTCTAAATTCCAAGTATCTCCACGCGAAAAGATTGCCGAGAAGAGTCGTGAGAGACAACTATGGCCCTCCAGTTTATGCCAATGGACATACCGTCGACAACATGGGAGCCCTCCGTGTTTCGCGCTGCTGAGCTCGCCCCAATGACGCCGGGCGGAACAGGCCCGCCCACCAGCCCCGCATTTCCGCCCAAGGCCAAATTTCGTGGCGGGAATTCCAACTCGGCGGCGAAGAATAACCAAGGTTCGCGAAGCTCGCCAAAATTCGCGAATCTGCAGCCCCCAGCATGCGGATTTTCAGACGACTCTGGCGAAGGCCTGAATCCAGAAGTCGACGACCCTCAATGTCGCCAAGCTAATCTGCTTCCGCCAACTACTCCGCTCGCCTCGAACGCGGCGGCGATTAACACACCCAAGAAATGCGGCGGAAAAGGCGGCGGCAGAGGCCGCGGGAAAGGAAAAGGCGGAGGGAGTGTTTCCCAGACAAGCGGAGCAAGCGGGATTGAGATCGCGGGGAATGCGGCGCACGCGGTCTTCGGCCAGTCCCCCGCGGTTCAACCGCGCTGCTTACCGCCCACGCTTAGCATCCCGCCTCCCCCGCAGCTGTTCCCCCCTGGCTCCCCTTCCGCGGCTGGCGGAGCCCCGCACCTGCAGGCGCCCGGCACCCCCTGCGCGGGGATGATCCGCGCGCCTTCTCACCGCTTCCCCGCGTCTTCGACCATCCACACCGCCGGTACTTACGGCAGCGGCAGGAGCGGATGGAGCGGTGGAGGTGGCGGAGCGCAACCCGCGGAGTCTATGAAGCGGAAGCGCCCGCGGTTCGCGGAGGAGCAGCTAGCGCATTTGGAGGCGCATTTTGCGGTGGAGCAGGAGCTCACCCCGGCCAGCAAGAAGCAGCTGGCGGCGCGGCTCGGCGTGAAGCCGCGGCAGGTGTGCGTGTGGTTCCAGAATCGCAAAGTGCGGCAGAGAACGCGGGAGCGCGAGACGGAGCTGGAGGGCATGCAAGCGGCGTACGCGAAGCTTCAGGCGACGTGCCGCGAGCTGCAAGACGACTACGAGCTCCTGAAATCGGACTACCAGGAGCTGCTGCTGCAAAACACGCAGCTTTTCGACATGGTGAGTTGCTCGTGGGTGCGCGTGGGTGTTTGTGGGTGCGCGTGGGTGCGAGTGGGTGCTGGATTCAGGAAGTTTAGGGTCGGAATGGGATATGCAGAATGAATGGTGCTGACCTTCCTGTAACAAAATTCATTTCTTCACACTTCAAGCGGGTCACTAACTTAAACGAATCTCCTTGTATCGCGTTTGCTTCGTTTGTGCAGATGCAGGAGATCGAGCAGCAGCTGGGGAACCCGCAGATCCCACCCGGTGATCGCCCCGTCACGTCGCGATTCAATGACACCACAGCCCCGGACAACCAGCCTGGCGGATCTGCCCAATCGGACCGCGGCGGGCAGTCGAACCAATCTGAGGAGGAAGTGGAAATTCCGTCTGTCCGGCTCCAGCCCCTTCATCAGCAACAGAAGCAGCGGCGGCAGGTGCGGCGGGAGGAGAGGCAGCACCTAGCGGCGGCTGCGGCGGCGGCTGAGGCGGCGGGAGAGGCGGAGGAGGAGGAAGAAGACGAGGAGGATGAGGACGAGGAGGAGGGGGAGGCACAGCCTGGGCCGTGCGCTACGGCCTTCAACAAGCAAGCCGAGCCGCTCCTTGGGAACACGGCGACCTGCTTTCCAATCCAGGAGTTTTACCCTGCAGCGGCCGGGGAGGTTTCCAGTTTTACCCCCGGCCCACCTTCGGGTAGCCCGTTTCACATCCACGCCAAGAATCAAGCCAATCCGGTCAAGCCCCCTTCGTACCAGAGCAACTCGCCCGATTCGTCCTTGGATGAGATCGGCGGCGCGCCGTTCGCGCTTCCCCCTCCCGCCTTCCCCATGGGCGTTGCGCCAACCTCAGCACCCCCCGTGCTCTTTGAGCCCCTCACAGCTTTCGCCAACCCTGGTAACCGCGTGGGGGAATCCGAGCATTTCGTCGCTCCCTCCAACCAGCAGCAGGGTCCCGATCTCTACGACCTCTACTCCCAAGCTCCCGCTAGCGGCGGCGGCGGCGGCGCCGAATTTTTGGATGGCTGGATGGACGGCGACGCGACGGCGATGCAGCAATCTGCTGGCTTACCGTTCGGCCTGACGGCAAAGGCTCCGGCGGAAGCGGAGGCGGAAGACGGGGAGAGTGATTCTGAGGCTGCAAGGAGAACAACAGTGCATGGCGGGAGGAATGCTGCGTTCGCTTCTCCTAGCGGCGAGCTCGTCGAGAATGGCTTACCTCTTGACGTGTTCTCCTCGTGGAATGAGGGGCTGCCTCAGGCGTGTATGGAAGGCGCGGGAGAGGCGGAACAGCGATGCGCGGGTGGGGAATTCGCGGGCGCAAGGGAGGATACGAGCGGAAGCATGAGGGGGAATCAGGAACCGTTCGATCTTCTGGGAAGCATGGAGGGCGCAATGGGAGGGATGGGGTGTGCCGAGGATGGCGACGCGAGCGGTGGTGTTGCTGCTGCGGACGACATGGCTAGCATGTGCGGGTTCGACATGCAGGCTTATGCGACTTTCTGAAGCGGCTTCTACAACGACTTTTTGCACGCTTTTGCTTGATGGTGTTTTCTGAAGCGGGTTTTTTTTCGCGCGCCGCGTTTCGCGGCGCTCTGCAGCACGTGCGCTTGCGGCTTTCACGGAGCCGACAACAAATTGACGACGGCGGGGACCGTGATGCTATTCCGTGCGGGGACCAACATGGCGGGAGCAGGGAGGGCGGAGTGCGACGCACGCGATGTCACGCGACGTTACGAGGAAGTCGAACTGTCTCGCGTACCAATCCGCGACGCGCTGCGTGGACGTCAACGAGTTGTTTACGACTGGCATGGAATGTTGCGCGAGGCTTATCCAGCAGAGAGGACCTCCATGCTGCGCGAAAACTTGGTTCGTATTCCCAGCGCTATACCTGGTTACTTTTGGCTTATGGTAACTGTTCGGACAATTCTCACAGAACTAGGTTGAATAACGTGAAATAACTCACCTCTAAAGAGGAACACTGCTTTCCTTAGCTATGGTGAGGTATCAATAGCTTGCTTACTACTCCACTTTGCTATTGTGAGTTGCTCCTTGAAACGAATTTCTATGTTGTAACATATTTGGCGGCCTGGTTTGCAATTCAGACTTGATCGTAGGCAGACTGAACATGATTTCTGGCTTGAAAATAAACTCGAATGCTCCAGAAACGAACGCCAGCTTCTCCTAAAAAATGGATTGAAGCTAGCACGAGCTTTTCACCCAAAGAAATGTTCGTACTGGTAACACATCAAAATATATGCGAAGGGATGGTTGGCAGCGCAACAATAGGCTGTGTAAATGCTGTGCCATTGCTTTGCTCCTATTTAAATGCACGAGAAACAAGGGCCGGGATATACAAATGCACGGGTTAGGCATTTTGTGTAGCTGTACAAAGTGTACACGCGCCTTCATCCCCGACCACAAATCCATATTTTGCATCCCTACACTCAGTACTTGAAATTTTGAGCAACCTTCTGTAATCCCCTCTGTTTCGACAAGTACAGCTTATACCGCCTGCACCTGCTGCTTCTACTCCCACTGCCCACACTCTCAGCAAGAGAACCACTCTTCTGTCCAGGCGCCATGTTTCCAACACTAAAACCGCCAGCATTAGCACCACAGTGAGGAGCAGCAGCGGCAGAGGCTCGGCGCTTAGTTAAAAGTCCAGGCGGCAGCTCTTTTTTAAGCAGGGTGGAGAAGCAGCGCCTAAACTTGGTCTGGGTGTGCGTGATGGGGGGGAGGGTGGCATCATCAGCCACATCCAGCTCCTGTGTTTGTGTGTGGTGACAAGGAGTCAGAAGGGGTAACAAGGAGTCAGATGGGGTAACAAGGAGTCAGATGGGGTAACAAGGGGTCAGATGAGGTCAGTTCCTGTGTGTGACGGGGGGAGGTGGCATCATCAGCCACGTCCAGCTCCTGTGTGTGTGTGGGGTAAAGGGTGGGAGTAGGGGGGAAAGGGGGGCTGTCTCAACATGTGACTTTTGAGTCGACTCAAAAGTCACCTCATCATCAGCCACGTCCAGCTCCTGTGTGTGTGTGTGGTAAAGGGTGGGAGTAGCGGGGGGAAGGGGGGGGGGTTTCAACATGTCGTTAAGACTCGGGGATTGACAAGTGCGGTTGTAAGGCGAATCTGTTTTTTGAGAAACTAGTTACCGCCAAATTGATTCACACAAGAATTTTTTCTACAAGCAGGCCCTCGAGCCTGAAGTGTTCTAAATTTTAAACTTTTTGCTAACTACAGAAGCCGCAGCCTCGTAATGTCTCCCACCACCAAGTGGTGTTCCTTGTGTAAGGCGAATCTGTTTTTTGAGAATTCTCAAAAAACATACTTCGAGGATTCTAAAAATAAAAACAGGTTGTAAGTATTGGCAGGCAACGGTGGCATGGCGTCATGAGCCATGTCCGACTCCTTTGTGAGTGTGTGAGTGTGTGGGGGGTTCAGAATAGAGACGGATGGAGGGACAAGGGAATATTCAATACACTGTGCACAGAATGCACAGCGGACATCA
Source organism: Closterium sp. Naga37s-1 (assembly GCA_947471745.1). Taxonomy (NCBI): domain Eukaryota; kingdom Viridiplantae; phylum Streptophyta; class Zygnematophyceae; order Desmidiales; family Closteriaceae; genus Closterium; species Closterium sp. Naga37s-1. The sequence goes on from CANJKZ010000068.1 coordinate 4,768,325, forward strand.
GAATGGACGGATGGATGGTTGCACCATTCATCCAGCCATGTCCGATTCCTGCATGTGTGTGGTTCAGTCAGATGTAGCTACTTTAGAGGCTGAAAATTTGGACTCGGGATCAAGGTTGGCTGAATGATCCAAGTTCATATTGGGAGTAGCAGCAAACCTAAAGAAATCGCTTAAGCAATTGGATCAAGACTTGCAAAATTTGTTCCTAGAAATTCAAGAAAATCTGACTCGGGGTCAAGGTTGGCTGAATGATCTTGCAAACTTAGACTTGACCCCCTTACCTCCGGAACAGGCGATTGAGCTGATTTTTGAGGCGCCTACCTAATTTCCTTCGGAACAGGTGATTGAGCTGATTTTTGAGGCGCTTACAAAATTTCCTTCGGAACAGGTGATTGAGCTGATTATTGAGGCGCTTACAAAATTTCCTTCGGAACAGTTGATTGAGCTGATTTTTGAGGCGCTTTCAGAATTTCCTTCGGAACAGGTGATTGAGCTGACCTGTGATGCAGTGCCATCTGCCCTACCCGCAATAGGTTGGATATATGGCGGGCTAGATTTCCGTTTTAAATACGGGTGATTTGATCTGCCCTGTAATGCACACCAAAAAGACGAAGATCACACTTACTTGAAAGAGATGCTTAATCTGCTTTAGCAGTGGAACCAGGTGCGCTGTGTCAGGGACTATTGCAGCAGCACTTGAAGCGGAAGTGCCGTGCGTTGGGGCGTAGAAAGCAGTGTGAGCGGCGTCGATGAGAAGAAGGAGAGACTCTTGAAAGCGGCGGCGCAGGCCAAAGGCTAAAAGCACATTGCTCCTGGGAAGGTGAGATGAAAAAATACGAGAGGGATGAGAGTAACAGAAGGGAGTTTGAGGAGAAGTTAAATAGACTCTTGAAACTGGCGGCGCAGGCCTAAGGCTAACAGGACACTGCTCCTGGGAGGATGGGAATGGAAGGCAACGCACAAGAAGGAAGGGAAGAGAAAGCAGTGTGAGCGGCGTCGATGAGAAGAAGGAGAGACTCTTGAAAGCGGCGGCGCAGGCCAAAGGCTAAAAGCACATTGCTCCTGGGAAGGTGAGATGAAAACATACGAGAGGGATGAGAGTAACAGAAGTGGGTTTGAGGAGAAGTTGAATAGACTCTTGAAACTGGCGGCGCAGGCCTAAGGCTAAAAGAACGTTGCTCCAGGGATGGTGAGGTGGGAACCATACAAGAGAGACGAGAGTAACAGAAGGCAGTATGGGGCGTCAAAAGCAGCATGGGCAACGTCGATGAGAATGAGAAGAGACTCTTGAAAGCAGCGGCGCAAGGCACAGGCTAGAAGAACGTTGTTTCTGAGAGGTTGAGAAGGGAACGCACGAGAGCGAAATGAAGAGAGATCAATGGCACCAGGAGAATACGAGAGAGAAATGTGAAAAGGAGAATATGAGAGAGAATTCTCAAAGAATTCTCAAAAGGAGAATACGAGAGAGAATTGTGAAATGGAGAATATGAGAGAGAATTCTCAAAAGGAGAATACGAGAGAGGGAAAAGGGGAGAAACAAAGAGGGAAGTCATGCGAACATGCGGGAGAGAAGGGAGTAAAAGCACCATGGATAAAAAGTGGGCGGGTATAATGTTGAGTGCGTTACCTGAAGCTGATGACCCCCTTGTCATAGACTGTCGGTGTAGCCGAGTGGTGGTTCGACCTGGCGAGAAAGAGAGAGGAGGAAGGATAGGAGCGGGGTGGAATGGGGTGGGTGGGGGGAGGTAGAGGGAGTTGAAGTATGGTGAACGGTGGTTCCACCTGAAGCTGATGACCCCCTGCAGGGTTTTTTTTTTAGACTTCTCAAAAAAACCCTGCAGCACCTGAAGCTGATGACTCTTTTGTCATAGCCTGTCGGTGTGGTGTGGCCGAGAGAAGAGGGAAAGAGGGGGAAGGAAGGATCGGAGGGGGGTGGAATGGGGTGAGCAGTGGTTCCACCTGAAGCTGATGAGTCCCTTGTCATAGACTGTAGGTGTAGCCGGTGGTGGTTCGAGATGCTGCAGGGTGTTTTTGAGAATTCTCAAAAACACCCTGATGAGTCCCTTGTCATAGACTGTAGGTGTAGCCGGTGGTGGTTCGAGATGCTGCAGGGTGTTTTTGAGAATTCTCAAAAACACCCTGATGAGTCCCTTGTCATAGACTGTAGGTGTAGCCGAGTGGTGGTTCGATCTGGAGAGAGGGGGAACAGAGGGATCGGGAGTAGAGGAGAGGAAGAAATGGATGAATGGATACAGAGAAGTGAGGAAACGTAACGAGACTGGAAGGGGGCATTCATGCCTAGGCCGCTGCTGCTTCAAGCTTTCTGCGTGTACAGGGTGGAGACTGCTTTGAGACGTCTCAAAAAGCTTTCTGCGAGTACAGGGTGGTGACTGCTAGTTAAAGCTCGCAGCCAAAGTTGCACAAGTTTAGTAAGGTCGACCCAGGTGTTTTTCAGGTGGTTTTCAGGTGGTTTTCAGGTGGTTTTTGACGCAAGTTCTGTTTTAGACGCAGGTTCTGTTTTTGACGCAAGTTCTGTTTTTGACGCAAGTTCTGTTTTTTACGCAAGTTCTGTTTTTAACTTTTGAGTTTGGTTTCACACGCCCCTCCCCGCCAGGATTACTAAGGTAGCTCTGCGCGCTTCGCAATTTGGGCCGCGGGCTTTAAAGGCCGGCTTATACTGGTGACTTTTGAGTCGACTCAAAGGCCGGCTTATACTGGTGACTTTTGAGTCGACTCAAAGGCCGGCTTACACTGGTGACTTTTGAGTCGACTCAAAGGCCGGCTTATACTGGTGACTTTTGAGTCGACTCAAAGGCCACCTTATACTGGTGACTTTTGAGTCGACTCAAAGGGCGGCTTATACTGGTGACTTTTGAGTCGACTCAAAGGCCGGCTTATACTAGAAAATTGCCACACCAAACACTTCTGAGGCGCTTCAAAAATAGATCCCTCTGGATTGCCTCAGAGGGTGCTGAAGCGGTGAAAATTGTCACACAAAACACTTCAAAAACACTTCAAAAACACTTCAAAAGCACTTATCTGCCGCCTCCTCTCTTTCTCTCCCATCTCACCTCACCTCACCCCCCACTGCTGCAGCACCCTCTGGCACAACCTCACTGCTGCCTGCCCTGCTCCACCTCACCTCACCTCACTGCATCGCACTGCAACTCACCTGGCGCGTTCAATCATCACTTCAAGCTGCAGGTTGGGGCAATGCAACGACACCAGCTTCAGCCACCTGCGGTAAACCCCCCACCCACCCCTCCACCCCCCTCTGTTCCACCCAACCTCACCGCACCCCACCGCATCTCACCTGGTGCGTTCAATCATCACTTCAAACTGCAGGTTGGGGCAATGCAACGCCACCAGCTTGAGTAGAGGCGTGCTGCCTGCTCTGCCCCACCGCATCTCACCTCACCTCACTGCACCGCACTTCACCCGGTGAATCACTCGCTCGTTCAATCATCAATTTAAACTGCAGGTTGGGGCAATGCAACGCCACCAGCTTGAGCTTGATTAGAGGTGTGCTGCTTGCCCTCCGCCACAACCTCACTGCTGCCTGCCCTGCTCCACCGCACGTCACCGCACCCCACCGCACCTCACCTGGCGCGTTCAATCATCACTTCAAACTGCAGGTTGGGGCAATGCAGCGCCACCAGCTTGAGCCACCTCCGGTACACCCCCCACTGCTGTACCACCCGCTGCCACAACCTCACTGCTGCTCCCAGCTTCCCTCCTCCCTCCCTCTGTGCCTTGCTAGGTGCTGTGAGCTCACTATCCACAATACTATCCCTCTGCCACAGACTCGCTGCTGCTTCCAGCTTTTCTCCCTCCCTTGAAACAGCAGCAGAAGTTACCCCTTGAGCACCCATATTGCCTGCCCTTAACTGTTGAGAATTCTCAAAAGTTTCTCCCTCCCTTGAAACTGCAGCAGAAGTTGCACCTTGAACACCAATACCGCCGCCTGCTCCTAGCTGTAGCCTTCCTGTACTAATATTTTCTTCCTCACGTCCTTCCCCTTTCGCTTCAAACGCCGGCTCCTTCTTTCGGGGATCTTTCCTTGGGAGTTTTGAACCAAACATACCTTCCTGCCTCACTCCCTTTCCTTCTTTCTTTATCCTCGTGCATCTCGCATCACTCTCACCACCCATCTCGTTCTCCACTCCCTTCCCGTCTCCCCTTCCTCCCCGCTTCCTCTTCCCCCCTACCAGCAACCGACCCACTTTCTCTGCATCCTCTATTGCCCACTCTCTATCCCATTCCTCCCACTCCTCCTCCTTCCTTACTCCCTCTCCTCCATTCCCACCTCCCTTCCCTTCTCCTTTTTCCATCCCTTCTCGTCTTTCCTCCCCTCCTCCTCCTCCTCCTCCTCCTCCTCCTCCTCCTCCTCCTCCTCCTCCTCCTCCTCCTCCTCCTCCTCCTCCTCCTCCTCCTCCTCCTCTTTCGTACCTCTCTCCATCCCTCTCTCCATCCTCCTCCTCCTCCCTCCTATACTTTCTCTCTACGCACTCCCCTCTCCACTCCTCTCCCTCCTCACCTATGGATATATAACGCTTCTCTGCTGCCCCCCTCTCACTCGCTGCCCCATACTGTTCCTCACACCCCTCCTCCCTCCCCTCTCCTCCCAATTCTCCCTTCTCTCTCGACCCCTCTCCTCCCCATCCCCCCCCCACCTCCCACGCAATCCTATCCGCCCTACTCCCAAATACCACAGCCAGCCCCTCATAGGCCACGGCCCAGTTGAAACTAGTAAGTTTTTTAACTGCCCGCCTCACCGCATCGGAATCATGTGCTTGCACCGTTGCAAGGTCTAATTCATCCTCCTCCTGTGCCGCTGCTGTATTTGACTCCTCCCCTCCCTCATCCGTAGCTCCCTCTTCCTCCTCTTCCTCCTCCTCTTCCTCTTCACCCTTTTCCTCCTCTTCCTCCTCTTCCTCTTCTTCCTCCTCTTCCTCCTCCTTTTCCTCCTCTTCCTCCTCCTCTTCGCCCTCTTCGTCCTCCTCTTCCTCCTCTCCCCCCTCTCCCTCCTCTTCCTCCTTGCCTTCTTCTCTCTCTTCTCTCTCCTTTCCCTCCTTATCACCCTCCTCCTCTGACTCCTCCCCATCCTCCCCCTCCTTCGGACCAACAACAGGCAGGGGCGCAAAGGGCAGCAGGGACAGCAGGGGGTAGGCCAGTAGAGCCTCCACCAGAAGAGACGCTGCTGCTGCTGCTGCCTCCCCTGCCGCCTCTTCAGCTACAGCCTGTGAGAAATGCACTCCTGCTGCTGTGCCTGCTACCACTGCTTCTGCCTCTGCTTCTGATACGTTCGCTGCTCGTGCTGCTGCTGCTGCCTCCCCTGCCGCCTCTTGTGCTACTGCCTGTGAGAAATGCACTCCTGCTGCTGCTGTGCCTGCTACCATTGCCTCTGCCTCTGCTTCTGATACGTTCGCTGCTCGTGCTGCTGCTGCTGCCTCCCCTGCCGCCTCTTGTGCTACTGCCTGTGAGAAATGCACTCCTGCTGCTGCTGTGCCTGCTACCATTGCCTCTGCCTCTGCCTCTCCCCCTGCCTCTGCTAGTTTCGCTGCTGGTGCTGCTGCCACTGCTGCTACTCCTGCTGCCTCTTCTGCTACTGTTTGCGAGAAAAGCACTGCTGCTGCCGTGCCTGCTGCGGTAGCTGCTGCTGCTGCTGCAGCCACATTTGAACCACCTCCTACTGATTTCTGGGATGCACAACCTGCTGCTTCCTGTGATGCTACTTCCTGTGCTGCTGCTTCCTGTGATGCTGCTTCCTGTGATGCTGCTTCTTGTGCTGCTGCTGCTGCAGCCGTGCCTGCTGCGGTAGCTGCTGCTGCTGCTGCAGCCACATTTGAACCACCTCCTACTGACTTCTGGGCTGCACAACCTACTGCTTCCTGTGCTGCTGCTTCCTGTGCTGCTGCTTCCTGTGCTGCTGCTTCCTGTGCTGCTGCTTCCTGTGATGCTGCTTCCTGTGATGCTGCTTCCTGTGATGCTGCTTCCTGTGATGCTGCTTCCTGTGATGCATATTCAAGATGCCTCTCCCTACTCTTCCTGTCCCCTCTCCCTGCACAACCCCTACTTATACCCTGAATCACTCTCATTTTCTCACCAATCCTTCCTCTGCCCCTGTTCCTCCCACTCCCATCTTCCCCCCTTCCTTCACACTCCCTCGCACTCCCAACCATCCTCCTCCTCCTCTTCCCTTCCCTGCTTTTCCCAGCTACCCCTTTCACTACCGTCCGCTGATGGTGCTGCTGCTGATTATCGCCTACACGATCCTTCCCCCCCAACTGCGCATGCTGCTTCTTCTTCTTCTCCTCCCCCCACCACCTATCCATCTCATCATCCCACCATCTGTCCAGGGTGGATTGCAGAAAGTCAAAGGCAGGCGACAGCACTGGTAGCTTCTCTCGTATGCGCGTGGACAGCACGAGAGACTTGAAGAGGTAGTGCCTGTAGGGGAGAGGGAAAATAACCAAAACAAGGTTGCTGAGTATTCATCTCTCTACCTATCCATTTCATCATCCCACCATCTATCCAGGGTGGGTTGCAGGAAGTCAAAAGCAGGTCAAAAGCAGGTCCAAAGCAGGTGAGAGCATGTACAGTCCAAACTCACATGAGCATGAACATTCCAAACTCACATGAGCATGTACAGCCAAACTCACATGAGCATGTACAGCCAAACTCACATGAGCATGTACAGTCCAAACTCACAAGAGCATGTACAGTCCAAACTCACATGAGCATGTACAGTCCAAACTCACATGAGCATGTACATTCCAAACTCACATGAGCATGTACAGCCAAACTCACATGAGCATGTACAGTCCAAACTCACATGAGCATGTACAGTCCAAACTCACATGAGCATGTACATTCCAAACTCACATGAGCATGTACATTCCAAACTCACATGAGCATGTACATTCCAAACTCACATGAGCATGTACATTCCAAACTCACATGAGCATGTACAGTCCAAACTCACACGAGCATGTACAGTCCAAACTCACATGAGCATGTACAGTCCAAACTCACATGAGCATGTACAGTCCAAACTCACATGAGCATGTACAGTCCAAACTCACATGAGCATGTACAGTCCAAACTCACAAGAGCATGTACAGTTCTGCTGTTGCAGCTGAGGGGACTTTCGAGTCCCGCTTACTCAGAAGTCAACTCACATGGGTATGTGGGACTGCTGCTGTTGCTGCAGCAGCAACAGATGCTGCTGCCACCATGCATCGCCTGCTGCACCACCTTCCATCGTGCACTCCCCATCACCCAGACTAGCGCTTGTCGCTTGCCCGCTTATCGCCTGTCCGCTTATCACCTGCCCGCATATCGTCTGCCCGCTTATCGCCTGCCCGCCTATCGCCTGCCCGCTTATTGCCTGCCCACTTATCGCCTCCCCACCTATCGCCTGCCCGCTTATCACGGCTCCCAAGCCTGCAAACGACTTGCGTGCCCGGGGCAGCTTGATGTCGCCCTGCCTGCTTGCCTCTGCTGCTGCCGCCGCCCAGATTTCATCTTTGTCTAGTTGATCCCGTACGGTTTTGGATGTAACCCTGGGGGAAGTGCGAGGGCATGTAACAAGGCAAAGCGGGTGGAGAAAATGGTAAGCAAATGCAGAAGCATGAATACTCCAGGGCTTACCTAAGTTTGAAGTCATTGATAACTCAGGATGCTTACCTAAGTGTGCATAAGTCTCGCCAGGACACCCTTGAACAGAGCATGGTCAGAATCTCTTGAGGCAAGGAGAGGAACGGTACCCTGTCCCCTAGCTCTACACCCATCCACACTCTCTCCCTCTCCTCCCTCTCCTCCCTCTCCTCTCTCTCGTCCGCCTCTTCTCTCTCCCCTCCCCCCTCCAAATCTTGATTATTCTCTCCCTCTTTCCCCTCCTGTCGAGGTCTGGTTCTCCTCTTTCGCTTCTCTCCCTTTCGGATATCTCCCCTCCGCCCCCCGCTCGCGCTGTCCACCACGACCGTCGATTCCTTCGCCCGGCTGATCTCGACCGCCCATCCTGGAAACGCGAAGGAGATCTTCGGACGGTCCAGATTCGCGGAGGACGCGTCAAGGGATGCGGAAAAGGGCGAATCGGAGAGGATTGGCTTTGCTAGTGTTGCCGTTGAGGGATTCTCGATAGCCGCAACAACTCCAGGCGCAGCAACGGCAACAGCAGCAGCGAGAGTAGAACCACCACCAGTACCAGAACCGGGAAATATTTCCTTAGCTTCACTCTTAACAGCCGCAGTGGATACTGGCGTGTCCTGCACGCAACGACCACCCTCCGCTACAATCGCGCTGCCGCCACGCCGAGGTAATAGCTCAAACAGGGTGTGCGTTGTGCGCAACGGCTGCGAGTCGCGGAATTCGCGGAATTCGAGCTCAGACGAGTGGCGGCTGGCGTGTCCTGCGCGCAACGGCAGCGGGTCGCGGAATTCAAGCCCCGCAGAGCTTGTCGGGACGCGACACGACGTGATTGGGTTACTGACGGCAGCCGGAATGGATTTTGCGACGGCTAGCTTCTCGCGGCAGTGCTCCTGGAACGACGACTCCAAAAGATCGTCCAGCGCATCGTCATCGTTATCGTCGTCGTTACCGTCTTCGCGAATGTCGCACACGTTGTCGCCTGCGGAGATGGCATCGTGACCGTCTCGTCCTGCTTCCATTAGTAAACGGCGCTGCTAAAGCTATCTGCTTTTGTTTGCCTAATACGCTCACTGAATTTGCGTATGGAATATAGTAGCAGCTCCGATGCTGGCCGCGAAGGTTTACCCCTGCCTCTAGCTTCTAGGCTGCTATTTGGCAGCTTCAAGCACAAAATCTTCGGCAAAGCGAGACTTGAAATTCTACAAGCTCTAAAATATTTCATCTGCACTGCACGCCCCTTGTACCTAGTTCTTTTTGGTCTTCCATTTCCATTTCCACCTCCTACCATCCATCTTGAGCATACGCAGCCTCAACTTTAGCCTCACAGAAACGAGATATCAGGCTGCAAGTTGAGGCCTATAAGTATCACAGGATCGACACTGAAATTGATGTAGTTCTCTATAATTTTTTATTGAGAGTGGAGAACTTAAGAATCTCCATAACATATCCTCCAACTGCTCCTTATAGCGTACGCTGAACCAGCTCTAATGGGCTCACAGTGAAGCTTCAGGGGAGTATTTCACACGTGCTTCTGTTCGATGTGGAAGTTCTCTCTGGCTCACCGCTTTCAACCGCTATGTCAGTCGGCACTTCTTTTGCTGGCTGCCGGGAACTGTCGGGTAGGGTCCATATCGTGGAAATTCTCCAGCCTTCCGAAGTTACACACAGTAGCACTGGCATTCTGGTTCCATACGGCAGCAAATCCGAGGCGGGAAAATTCTGTACAGTACAGTATTTCTCATCAAGATCCAATCTAGAAATTCAGGGTGAGGAATTGTTCTCACGTCGTTACAGTACCGCAGATCATCCCAGAGAGCAACCGAGCGGAGAGGAAGCGCGTAGGTGTTGCGCCTGCGCGCGGGCAGGAGCAACTCTGTTCCTCACCCAAACCGGAAATATGGGTTACCCAAATTTCCTCGAGCACTACAAAACTGTGTATTGTTCCCAGCGAGGTACATACAATTTGGTTTCTCCTCACAGCACTGAAACTCCAGAAGCAAGTGCTTCAGTAGCCTCCTTTCGAATCCGGACTAAACTGTAGAAGTGGCCTTTAGGACGTGGCCCAGACCGCCTCTGATCGGCGCTGATCGTATCGGGGCGGATCTGATCGGGTTGCTTGTGATTGCATTGCTCGCGCCGCCCGATCAGTACTGATATTCCTAGAAAATTCAAAGCGCCTGTCTCGCAAGCGTTTCAGCATTTCCTAACCCTTTCGTCCCATTTTTGGCGAGAACGAAGCGTAGCGAATTTTATGTTTCCATGTAATATCGCAAATTCCACATTAAAAGATGCATGTGCGACAGCCTGACGAGCTTAACAAGACACTGTAACTTTTTTCGCGGGTTTCGCCAAGTTCCCCAATCCCATGCAATCAAGTGATCGTGACTGATTGTGTGTGATTGTGATTGATTGGGGTGTTTGAGGCGGTTGATCGAATTGGGGCGATCAATTGATCGCGATCAATTGATTGCCCCTGATTGCCTGAAATTGGCCTCGGGGCTTCCTGGAATTGATTGATTGCCTCTGATCGGGGCGATCAGAGGCGGTCTGGGTCACGTCGTTAACATGACACTGTGTACAGCATTCCTGCCTAATAAGGTCGGGAAGGACTGCGTAGAAAAATCATTCTCGTGTGCACCTCAGAACATTACTGTAGCTAGGGGGTGCTCTCAACCACCCGCTGCCTTTGTTCTTGTTAAAGCCGCGGTGCAGATATCCGGGCTCCAGTTCAAACTATTATAGTTTGAAAGCCGCGTAACCCAGTATACACAGGAAAGCGAGCAGGGAGAGGTTTCTGCCAGCGGGGGAAGGGCGTGCGGAAAAGTCCTTCGCAGTATGATGTGTGTGGGGGGGAAACGGGGGAGGGCTCGGGGAAAAGCTCCGCTCAACGAGTTGAGGGGGAGCGCATGCAGCAAACTTGAAAATTCAAACTTGAACTCAAAACAACTCAAACTCGGCAAACTCTCACGCTTGAACTAGGTTCTTACTAACTTGAAGTGCGTTTTCCGAGCTACGCAGAGCCATTTCCGCTAAGATTTCTCGCGTTTCATGGTCTATTGATGTGCTCACGAATATCTGCGCAATTTCCTACCTCGTAAACACCTTTTTGTCGTATTCGAAGCGCATTGCGCTCGTTTTCCTCCGTTGCCGTCCTTATTCCTCTCCCGCCCCTCCATTCCTCACGTATCTGCGGTAGCAAAGGCTCAACGGTAGCGACAGGCAGGAATGGGTGCGACGGTGGCGAGCAGCGGGGCGACGATAGCGAGCGGTGCGGCGACGATAGCGAGCAGCGGGGCGACGATATGAGCAGCGGGGTGACGATAGCGAGCAGCAGGGCGACGATAGCGAGCACCAGGGCGACGATAGCGAGCTCCAGGGCGACGATAGCGAGCATCAAGGCGACGATAGCGACAACCAGGGCGACGATAGCGAGCTCCAGGGCGACGATAGCAAGCACCAGGGCGACGATAGCGAGCAGCGGGGCGAAGCATCTGTGCGACGGTGGCGAAGCATCTCGCGTCCCCCTCCATATTTATTCCTCTCCAATGCCTCCCCCTTTCCGATCCCTTGCCCGGTCCTCAGCATCAACTTCTCTTGGGCAGTGCCCTCCCTGTTTTCCTCTCCCTTTCCCCCTGTCCTCCTCTCCCTTTCCCCCTGTCCTCCTCTCCCTTTCCCCCTGTCCTCCTCTCCCTTTCCCCCTGTCCTCCTCTCCCTTTCCCCCTGTCCTCCTCTCCCTTTCCCCCTGTCCTCCTCTCCCTTTCCCCCTGTCCTCCTCTCCCTTTCCCCCTGTCCTCCTCTCCCTTTCCCCCTGTCCTCCTCTCCATTTCCCCCTGTCCTCCTCTCCCTTTCCCCTTGTCCTCCTCTCCCTTTCCCCCTGTCCTCCTCTCCCTTTCCCCCTGTCCTCCTCTCCCTTTCCCCCTGTCCTTCTCTCCCTTTCCCCCTGTCCTCTCCATTTCCCCCTGTCCTCCTCTCCATTTCCCCCTGTCCTTCTCTCCCTTTCCCCCTGTCCTCCTCTCCCTTTCCCCCTGTCCTTCTCTCCCTTTCCCCCTGTCCTCCTCTCCCTTTCCCCCTGTCCTTCTCTCCCTTTCCCCCTGTCCTCCTCTCCATTTCCCCCTGTCCTCCTCTCCCTTTCCCCCTGTCCTCTCCCTTTCCCCCTGTCCTCCTCTCCATTTCCCTCTGTCCTCCTCTCCCTTTCCCCCTGTCCTCCTCTCCCTTTCCCCCTGTCCTCCTCTCCCTTTCCCCCTGTCCTCCTCTCCCTTTCCCCCTGTCCTCCTCTCCCTTTCCCCCTGTCCTCCTCTCCCTTTCCCCCTGTCCTCCTCTCCATTTCCCCCTGTCATCCTCTCCCTTTCCCCCTGTCCTCCTCTCCCTTTCCCCCTGTCCTCCTCTCCCTTTCCCCCTGTCCTCCTCTCCCTTTCCCCCTGTCCTCCTCTCCCTTTCCCCCTGTCCTCCTCTCCCTTTCCCCCTGTCCTCCTCTCCATTTCCCCCTGTCCTCCTCTCCCTTTCCCCCTGTCCTCCTCTCCATTTCCCCCTGTCATCCTCTCCCTTTCCCCCTGTCCTCCTCTCCCTTTCCCCCTGTCCTCTCCCTTTCCCCCTGTCCTCCTCTCCATTTCCCTCTGTCCTCCTCTCCCTTTCCCCCTGTCCTCCTCTCCCTTTCCCCCTGTCCTCCTCTCCCTTTCCCCCTGTCCTCCTATCCCTTTCCCCCTGTCCTCCTCTCGCTTTCCCCCTGTCCTCCTCTCCATTTCCCCCTGTCCTCCTCTCCATTTCCCCCTGTCATCCTCTCCCTTTCCCCCTGTCCTCCTCTCCCTTTCCCCCAGTCCTCCTCTCCATTTCCCCCTGTCCTTCTCTCCCTTTCCCCCTGTCCTTCTCTTCCTTTCCCCCTGTCCTTCCCTCCCACCTTTCCTCCCCCTCTCTCACATCCCTTCCCTTTCCTACTGTCCTCTCCCACCATTCACGCTTCTCTCAGCCATCCCTTTCCCCCCTCCCCTGCCCCTCGCCTTCCCCCACTACCGTCCCTTCCCTTTCCACTACGTTCTCTCGTTCAATTCAGCCAACAGTACCAGCTTTGCTTGGCCACTGAAGGCTGTCTATCATATCTAAGTTTCCATGCTCTCTTCAATTTCCCTACCTAACATTCTTCAATAATGCGCAACGTTTCCTTCCCCTTTTCCCCTCCCCCCTCCTCCCTGTAAATGGACAGCTGCACCAATAGTGGATCGGAGTGTAAAAATCGGCTCTCCTTGGATTATGCCATGTTGTTTGCTTGCGATCCTTTGCATGATAAGGATTTCAATATGACATTCCAAGTCTTGCAGGTCTGTACAGTTGATGTTCTTTCTCCCCATTAGAAATAATACTCTTGCAAATGGATGGATAAATAAACCAAAATAAACCTTGTAAGTGAAATATGTATTTTGCAAAGTTTTTATGAAACATAAGGTTTATCGTTTTGCAATGTGGAGGTGTTATTGGCAGAACAATCAGCGAAAGGGAGTATGGGGGTGTTGATGTGGTCCCATTTCCCGTTTCGTGTGTGTTCCCCCCTTCCCTTCCTCCCACCCCTTCCCCCCCACTTTTCCTTTCGAGGTTCGCGACATTCGCCTTGGATGTTTTCATCGCAACACAACTTACACACTCGCTAGCCAATTGACTACCAGTACGGAACAAGACAAAACCCGGCTTGTCACTGTTCCTAAGATAGTTGCACCGCGGCTTTAACGCTAATCGACGAAGACGTACCTTCAAGCATCAAAATGAGGGGCTGAGCTGAACTCCTTTGAACAGTCAAGGCTCACCACAGACACAAAACCTTGTAAACAGAAAAGTAACATCTCCTCCTACAAACGTCATACTCTAAGGGCGTGTAAAATAGCCGAACCCAGAAATTCGGCCACCATTAGTCGGGACGTTTTGGCGAGAGTACCCGTTTGAACCCGTAAGTACCAAGCTGTCTCGTATCCGAACCCTTAAGTGCCGTAATGGCCGAAAATCCGGCCATTAGCAAATTTTGCATGTGTGCGGTGATTTTACATGCCCTTAAAGCCGTTGTAAAAAATTGCACAAGTATTAAAAAGTTGATGAGAGGGGGTTCTCGCTGGCTTGGGTGTTGGCGAGTGTTTCCGATTTCATGAAAAGTTTTTTTTTTTTTTTTTTTTTTTTTCATCAGACCCAGCCAGCCCCTCGTTTCTATACTGGTGGGTGTGTCAGACATCGAAAGCCCAAAATTACAGCTGCGCTTCTTTTCAAAGCTTGCACAGCCCACTTCGTCAAGTTTTAAACACTTGACTCGCGTAGTCCGCAATTTGGGCCGTGGGCTTTTAGCCTCAGGTGTAGTTGCATCTTGGTATTGTTAATGTATGTGATTCCAGCTCAATTCAAGCAAACCAGTTTATATGTTTTTTGGGTAGATACTTAAATAAAGAAATGTGAAAACTCAAGATATGTTTCACATATCTAGATTTACCAAAATTCCTTATGCAACCATTATAAAAGATATCGAATGGCTTTATGAATCTCAACAAATAATATTTGTTATTGATTGTCAGTTGTTGCGAGAGAAACCTATGTACGTACACATTGTCTTCCATAGCTTGAAATACGTTATTTTGTAGAGTGTCACTAAAAAAAAGCATTACCAATATGCGCACTTAGTCAAATATTTTAGATCTACATATGATCAAATAAACGTCGGTGATAAAGATGTGAATTGTTATGCTGGCATGCGAAGAAATCAATTTTTGATATCTGTCATCGTATATTAGTGAATATATTTAATATATTTATGGAAAAGCCAAACATTGGGCCTGCCATGCAACAAAAAAACAAAGAGAATATGATTAAAACACAAGATCCGAATTACACAACGAAGTCAATAGGGAAATTGTAGGTTCGAAATATTCCATAAGGAGGTTCGGTTACAATTTCAAAAACCATTCTCATCAAGAACCAACTTAAAATCCTGGACCAATCACGTGAAGGTGGTGACAATTTGCCACCCGACGTGGCAATTCTGGTTTGGGCCTTTAAATGCTGAAGGTTGCATAATCTTTCAGTGGGGATAAACTGATTCCGATCTACATGTTTGGGTATTTAGATATAGGGAAAACTGTACAGAGAATTTGGTGTAGTAAAACAGAAGTACACATGGGCTTCGATAATTTCATTCTTTCCAATTTTAAGACCCTTGTCGTCTGGCTCCTGGTTGAGAGCGGTTCGGTCCACCCAACAACCCTCCGATACCCTAAACCGAGTACAACCGCTCTCGCAGAGTTCAGAAGAGTCAGAAACCCCGAAATCTTTCGTGAGAGTGTTGAAATTGGAGGGAACTTTTTTCCCCCCCCCCAATTTTGGAGGGAAACGACAAGGACGCGGCTCGGTGCCCACTTTTTGAAATTATCGGAGCCCAGGTGTACACCCTGATACTCACTCAACACCCACTTTGAACACGAGCACTGCCACTCCATACGCCCAATGGTCGACATTCACAGCCAACGGTCCGCTCGTTACTGGCCCACGACAAAACCAGGATATTCTTATCTCGAATAAGTTAATCGAGTTTCCCAGACAAAACACGCTGGGCTACCCACAATTATGGCGACTGTTCTACATTCAGTCCCATTTTGCCTCTAGTGAGCACCTGCTCGAGAGAGGAGTACAGGGAAAGATGGGGAACGAGACTGAAATAGGCATCAGGTATAGTCTGATGTGGCTGTACGGAGCTGATGTGGGTGATGCGAGAACAGTGCAAAGCCGCCAAATCATAAATCATATCAGAATATTGTGTCACTGTACCGGTAGAACGCGGAGGAATTTTCCGGGGTCGGATCGAAACTGTAAACGTCGGGAATAATGTTCGAGATCCACATGAATGTGCAAGACGAAGGCAAGACGAATGATACACAATCGTCTTGCCTTCTCTGGGTGGTTACAAGGTAGCTCCAAAATGTACGTCTACAGTTCATGGGTAATGTTCAGGGTGGTGTTTAGCGGTTGAAGTGGTAAAGCAGGTCAACCGGTCTGGTGTGCACAAGATCGTACTCAACCGCTTTTATTGAACAGAAAGTAGAACAGTTGCACCAAGGCTTGCAGGTACAAAATCCTAGTTTACACATTGATATAGGGGCTATGAATATACGTTAAATAGCACAATCCCTACCAAAATCGGCTTGTGCAGCCCCTCCAAAACCCCACAAATGACACAGTAATGTGCTCCCTTCCGTAGTTAGTGTGGAATCTAACAATTGTCGTTATGAGTGCGCTCGGTGCACGCTCCACTCCAACAGAACAAAGAAAGGTGAGCTGTCGCGAGGACCACCACGCAAAGCAGGGCCGATTCGTGCGCTCACTGCACATTATCTCCTCTCCTCCTTCGTGTCTCTCATCAGACTCAGCTCTTCTGTCTGGAGAGCATCACCTCCCCCACAACTGAGGCTGCTTGCCTTGCACATCTTCAAGTTCCAAGTCCTGGTGCTACAAAATCCCTCCCGCCAACTTTCTGCACATTTTTTGTTCTCGAAGTTGCTTCATTCCAAGACAAGCCGTCAAACCTTAGGTAGCTTCGCAGTTTCTCCAAACTAGGAATACTACTACAATCCTTCGCAGCTAATTCCGTTAGAAACACATCTGAATCAAGCAGACGCGGAGACTCGCAATGGCCACCCCTTCCGGTAATATCCTGCCGCTAATAGCTGACGGCACCGTCAAAGCCTTGTGGCACGATATTCTCCTCTTTCCGCCTCCTCCCTCTTCCTCTGCCGCCTCCCCCACCTCCCCTGACGCGGCAACGTACGGTGACGTCATCCCCTCTTACACCTCATCCTTCTCCACCGCCCCCCCGCCGCCCGACAACCTCTGCATTTTCGTCTGCACGCGCACGCGTTCCGCGGAACCTGGCGCCGCGGGCGGCGCGGGAGCGGGGAAGGCTAGCAACTCCGCCTTCCGCGTGCGGCGGCGGCGGCTGCTGCTGAGCGGTGCGACGGAGTTCGACGAGGACGAGAACGTGCCGTGGAACATGGGCATACTTCCGCAGACCTGCGTGCTCGCTTGCGGAGCCGCCGCTGACGCCGCGAATGACGGCGGTTCGCCGGGGAAAACCAGCAAACCGGCTCCGCAAAGCGCCATCGCTCCCGCAAGTGCCGGAAATGATTCCGGCGGCAGAAGCGCCGCGGGATCGTCGGACGGCTTCGCGTCGCTGTTCGATTACGCTCCGATACAGGCTATCGAGATAGGATCTGCACCGCGAGAAATCGGGGATACGTACGGTGTGATTCCGCTAGCGGCGCTACCGGTGCAGCGACCTAATATGGGCGGCTCGGAGGTTTCCTATAGGCTGATTGTGATTGCGGCGGATGACCCGTTAATGATTCCGGAGGCGAGTGGCTATAACGGATTTGGAGTCGCGACGATCGGGGAGGACCAGATTGCGGAGAGGGAGGAGTTGCAAGAGGAGGTGGAGCGGTGGGCCGTCAGAAACGGCTTCTCCAACCGAGTCGACGGTAAGTTAGTTAGGCGGCCCGCATGTTTTCCCCCCTGGAATCTTCGGTCCCCGCTTTCCACTCTTCTTCCCGCTTTCCCCCGCTTCCTCTCGTACGTCGTTTGCTGCGCCGTCTCCTTCCGCCCCCCCTCCCCTCGATCCCCTTCCTTTTCGCCCCCTTCTTTCCGCACCCACGCAACCCTATTTCCCCCCTACCCCCTTCTCCCCAAATGTACGCATTCCCCCACACATCACCCCCCCCCCCTAACCCCATCGTTCCCCTCAACCGCTTCTTCCCTCTCTTTGGACCGCCAGATTGGGATCTGCAGGAGGATAAAGACGCGGATACAATCTTGATCGACGCGCATCGCGTCTGGAAGCTAGTCTTCCCGACCCTTCGCAAGCCGACGCGCCTCGCCCGTGGAGCGACCTTCCGCCGACTCGATCCACGGTCGTCCTTCGCGGCGTGTCCCGGAAGCCCCGCCACTGCGCCACCTCGCGTGCTGGAGCTCGTCGCGAAGCCGGCAGAGACGTGCGTTATTTCCGCCGCGAAATCCGCGTCGTTTTCGCACAAATCCGCGCGAAAGTTCAACGTGAGCGAGTTCAGCCGAGCGAAAACCGTCGGGGGTGGCGAGTTGTACCGAAACGGTAGCTACGGCGACAGCTTCGGCAGCGACAGCTTTGGCAGATTCGACAGCCCCTATAGCGGTGGCAGCGACGCCGATTTGCTGTCACCTGGAAGCGGCTTCGGCGGCGGCGAAAGCGGAAACAATAGCAGACGAGCTGCGGGGCTCCCTCCTGCGTCTCCCCCGGTGCGGCGCGTGCACAGCGTGGAGGCGCTTGAGGAAGAGGACGCGTCGCGGGGCTTAAGTAGGTCGGTAACTAAGTCTGCGCTAGTCCGAAGCTCGACAGTCTTGTCGAAGAGCAAATCGTCTCGCGCAATGAAAAAGAGCGTGAGCTTGAAAGCGGAATTAAATGGTGGGGAGGATGGCGGCAGAAGCGGGGGGTCTTGGTTTCGGCGCGGAAGCAGCAAGGGGGAAGCGGTGCCACGATCAGAATCGACGAATATGGGTAACCGGGAATCAGACGGTGGCGATCATTCTTGGGGGGGACGGTGGGGAAGAAGCGGCGGGGGAGGTGGTTCAGAGGCGGGAGGAAAGGGGGAAGGCGGAAAGGCGTTATTTACGCACAGCCGCACTTCAGCGCAACTGGGGGGTGCGCGAGTGTTATCCAGGGGGACTGGCTCGGCGGGAAGCGGAAGCGAACGCGATCTTCCGCCATACGCCCCCTTCACTCGTCGCCACACGCACACTAGCGACAGTCGCAGCAGCGCCAGCGAAAAGTCGGACGAAGATTTGAGTTTTGTGGATGCTGACTTCAACGGGTTGGAATCGGCCAATCAGAAGGACATTCTCAAGGCCCGTCAGCCGCAGCGCGCGGCGTGGATGAAGAAGGCACTGAGTATGAAAGTGCCGAGCGGGCTTCACCATAAGCACATTCGTGACAGTCACCACCAGAGCGATACCTACAGTCCACCATCCATAAGTTCTTCTTACATGGGGAAAGATGAGGACTTATACGGAGACCTTGCTACTGAGGATAACGAGTTTCTCAACATCAACAGTCCTGTAGCTGCTACAGTACAGTGCTTTAAAGGGGGTAAAGGAAGCACCCCTAACCGCACCCCCAACCGCTCCCCCATTCGCTCCCCTATTAACTTCTCCGCTCGCTCGTTTCAAGCTGCGTCTGTTCCCTCCAGTCGACGTGCTTCGTTAGACACTCCCTCAGAAGCTGGTTTGGAGAAGTTTCGGAATTTTCCTAAATCCCCCGTACTTGCAGCAGAGGAAGCGTCTGCTTATGAAGAGGATAAATCAGGACCGTCGAGGAGGCGGACGGTGGCCTTTACAGATGAGAAATCAGGCAGCAGCAGCAGCAACAGCACAAGCAGCAACTCTAAAGCTCATGCTTTCCGTGACAACAAGTTGCGTGCTTCTAAAGAGGCCTTGCCCAAGCAGAAGATTCCGGCTCTGTGACAGTTAGCCGGCATCCAAGGCAGCAGCAACAGCAGCAGCAGCAGCAGCAGCAACCCTAAAGCTCATGCTCTGCGTGACAACAAGTTGCATGCTTCTAAAGAGGTCTTGCCCAAGAAGATTCTGGCTCTGTAACGGTCAACAGCACCCATGGCAGCAGCAACGGCAGCCAGCAGCAGCAGGGAGCCCAGTCGTGGATTCGGTTCGACCAATGGGAGCATGCTAGGTGGCAGCAATTGGGGGAGAAGGGGGGAGGGAAAAAAGAGGGGGGACGACGCCATGGGGTGGATATGGTGTTTGCCATCACCAGCCCTTCTATGCATGCGAAACTGGCAAACGGAATGGGGCCATGAAGGGAGTGTGGGTGGAGGATCTCAGTACCGGATATTATTCGGTGTCTGCTTTTGAGTTGACTCAAAACTCGGCTGTGAGGGGAGTGTGGGTGGAGGATTCCCGTACCAGTCATTATTCGGTGACTGTTCTGGTGTGTGATGGGGCATCAACATCAGCATCAGCATCAGGAGATTAGTACCGTAGAGGCAGCAAGGGCAGCAGCAGCAACGATGGCTGAAGCGGGAGGAGGAAGAGCAGCTTGATTGAAGAAGGAATGGCTTAGGGGGGTGGGAACCTGACGGTGTGGTTGAATGGGGTGGGGTGGGGGGGGTGCATGAGTGCAGCAGCAGCAACAACCTACCGTACTTCTGACTGTAACTTTAGTGCTAGTGTAGTTCTTTCATTATTTCTTGTGTGCATGTGTGTGTAGCGGGTGCTGCAGTGTCGACCTTTCAACTTATTATTTTGTACTATGGGTACTGTAATACATTCTTGCACTTGATGGGTTCAGTTCGGTTTTGCATTTCTTAACCTATTGTTAGCTCCTTTCCAAAGCACTTGATTTTGAGGCGCCTCAAAGGTAATATCTTAACCTAATGCAAGTGTACCATAAGTTTGGTTCCAATTACTGTACCGGTACATGCTTTCAATTGCAATCAAGCAGAGGGCGAGCATTCATCTAGCCTGAAAGGCCACTAGAGTAGACTACTGGTGGATTGAGGCTGCTCTGACTCATCAGTAATCAGTGTACACCAGGTGCACCAAATCAGAATACGTTACCGGTACACCAATTCATTACAGCCCGAAGAAATTATTAAAGCCAGCAGCTAAAATAGTGACCCCCCCCTTCTAGTTGGGTCTGTCAGAGGTCCACTGGAGATCCCCGATTGATCCTAGGGAAGGGTTACAGGCACGTTGGCCTGGGGAGTTATGGGCGCACTGACCCGCTACTTAACAAGCCCTTTTATCCCAATGGTCTAGTGGTTGGGATTCTGACATGGTATCAGAGCGAAGGTCTCGGGTTCGAATCCCAGTGTGTGCACCTCGGGCATCTCAGTGCGGGGGGGTGTCAGAGGTCCACTGGAGATCCCCGATTGATCCTAGGGAAGGGTTACAGGCACGTTGGCCTGGGGGGCTATGGGCGCACTGACCCGCTACTTAACAAGCCCTTTTATCCCAATGGTCTAGTGGTTGGGATTCTGACAGGGTCCACTTGAATTCTTTACGGAAGTTTGGGTGGTGTTATGTTCTTTTTTTGTCAAACACGTTTGATACTCGTGTGAGTCTTCGCATATTTTATCCAACAAAAGGCGTCGCAAGCATGTGCACTGCAAATGTGTCGCAAGTTTGCGACACGCAAGTCTCATTCACATGCAGTGCCAATTTCACAGATGTGGAATTCACGCACAGCAAAACGCCTTAGGGCGTGTTACATTTTTTTAAGTCGCTGATAGTCCGGACGGCTGTTCGGACGCGTGCGAAGATTGCGACGTCGTACGGTCGCTTTGCGACCAAAGCGAAGTCGTAAGGAGGCAATACGAAGAATACGACGTTGTTTAGACCCTAACGAGCTCACTGCCGAGAATTGACGAGTTCTGTAACCACACAATCGTCCGGACGATTGGCCATCCGGACGAAAAAAATAAAAATTGTAACACGCCCTTAGCCAAAAACCTGTATGGCGGCAAAAACAGCATCGAGGAACAAAAAGAACGGAAAAACCAGAGAGTTAGCAGGGTGACCAGAGAAGAACGCGACAGGGCGACGGAAACGGGGCGTGAGGAGAGATATAAGTGTGCACAAATCGCAACGGGGCGTGAGGAGAGATATAAGTGTGCAAAAATCGCGGAAAGAGGTAGGGTGATGGGAGGGCAGGGAAGAAGGGCGCGAAGAGCACGACGACTGCATCTTGCGATGGCGACGGGAAGGGAGGGGAGAGCTCGATGGCGACGGGAAGGGAGGGGAGAGAGCGAGGGCAACGGGAAGGGAGGGGAGAGAGAGAGAGAGAGGGCGACGGGAAGGGAGAGGAGAGAGCGATGGCGACGGGAAGGGAGGGGAGAGAGCGATGGCGACGGGAAGGGAGGAGAGAGAGCGATGGCGACGGGAAGGGAGGGGAGAGAGCGAGGTCACCAGGAAGGGAGGGGAGAGAGAGTGGGCGACGGGAAGGGAGGGGAGAGAGAGAGGGCGACGGGAAGGGAGGGGAGAGAGAGAGGGCGACGGGAAGCGAGGGGAGAGAGCGAGGGCGACGGGAAGGGAGGGGAGAGAGAGAGGGCGATGGATGGATTAACTGCACGAAAAAAACAAAAGAAAAAGGCTAAAATGGGTCGCGGTAACGCGATAGCAGAGGGAGAACAAGACGGCGACGAGAGGACAAAGGAGATATAGTTGCAAAACGAGGGAACGAGAGGGCGAGTGAGAGGGCGACGAAGTGGAGATGCAAAGGGAGACTCGAAGGGCGACGGGAGGCCGATTCGAGGAGAGGCGACGGCTCCGAAGTGGAGGGGGAGAGAGGAAGGACGGTCGGAAGGCCGATTCGAGGCGACTTACCGAAATCGCGACGGAAACGAGGTGGCTCATGGGAGAAAGGAGGGGAAGGCTGATTCGCAGGCGAGTAGGGGGTGACGATTCATACTAAGCTAATATATTACTCATGTGAGCTAAGTCGATAGTTACGGCACGTGCCTAGGCCAGTAAAAAATAGGCGTTCTCAGCTATGCTATGCTACTTCGTGACTGAAAATCAGCTAGTTGTGAACCCAGTTCCAACTTGAAGTGGAAGTTCGCCCAGCGATGGAAACCATCGCTGGACAACGGTCGTGTGGGTGCAGCATGTAGAAATGCGACGGCGTGCCGTGTGCCCCAAAAATCGTTTTGGCGGGATCCAGAAAATTTCACGGAGGCGTGAGCCAATCAAATGAGTTCCCTCTTCCTACTCCTTTAGTTTCGAACAGTGTTGTTTCCGCCGAACTCATCGCAGCGATTTCAAGCTGGGACGGCCTTCACAATTTTATATTTCGGTTTTAATACCGTAAATCTAAACACACATCTTTGATTGGCTATTGGCTGTACCATGTGCAATTGATGATTCATTACGAGTCCTTGTTGAGTAAAAAAGAGGTAATCCCAGGGTCCTAACCCTCGCCGAGTCAGCCTAGTCGTTGCTGCGTCAGCTGAGTCACTGCCGAGTGATTGCTGAGTCATCACGAGTCGTGGATGAGGTTGAATGTGAATCTCGAGAGTTGCAACGGAATAGCGGAGATGACTGGACCGTAGCGCTGAGGGGGAGAAGAAAGAGAGGAAGAGAGAGGAAGGGGGATAGGGGCGGCGAATTGAGTGCGAAGGAATGAATTTGCGGGGAAAGGAAGAGGGAGTGAGAGGTGCAGAAGGAATGGCAGAGATGACTGGGCCGTAGCGCTGAAAGGGAAGAGGGGCAAATGAAGGGATGGAGAACGGATGGTGGATTGAGTCAGAGGGGATGGCAAGAGGGAGTGAGAGTTGGAATGGAATGGCAGAGATGACTGGGCCATATCGCTGAGAGGAGAGATGGGCAGATGAAGGGATGGAGGGCGGATGGTGGATTGAATCAGAGATGATGACAAGAGGGAGTGAGAGTTGGAATATCAGAGGGAGTGAGGAAGGGCGGACGGCAGAGATGACTGGGCCATATTGCTGAGGGAGAAGGAAGAGAGGAAGGGAAAGCAGCGGGGAATCGGAAGAGCGCTGGCACAGTGATACACTGTCACACCTCTTGCAGTCACAAGGAGCCACATCCCCACCCTCAACTCTGATAGCACAGCACCAACGCCAGCAGCTTCAATCCCTCTACAAGTGAATGCGACTGCATGATAGCGCTGGCACACTGATACACAGTCAGCTCCGCCCTTCACTAGCAGCACTGACAGGATAGTGTTGGCACACTGATACACAGTCACACCTCTTGCATCCTCCCTGAGCCACATCCCCACCCTCACACACACCCAGTCACCCTGCCACGCACACCCCTCACCTGCACACCTACTCACACACTTGCTTCTGAATAATTCGTGTTTTGAGTTGACTCAACATGCGTGTAATGAATCGTGTTTTGAGTTGACTCAACACGCGTGTAATGAATCGTGTTTTGAGTTGACTCAACATGCGTGTAATGAATCGTGTTTTGAGTTGACTCAACACGCGTGTAATGAATCGTGTTTTGAGTTGACTCAACATGCGTGTAATGAATCGTGTTTTGAGTTGACTCAACACGCGTGTTATGAATTGTGTTTTGAGTTGACTCAACACGCGTGTAATGAATCGTGTTTTGAGTTGACTCAACACGCGTGTAATGAATTGTGTTTTGAGTTGACTCAACACGCGTGTAATGAATCGTGTTTTGAGTTGACTCAACACGCGTGTAATGAATCGTGTTTTGAGTTGACTCAACACGCGTGTAATGAATCGTGTTTTGAGTTGACTCAACACGCGTGTAATGAATCGTGTTTTGAGTTGACTCAACACGCGTGTAATGAATCGTGTTTTGAGTTGACTCAACACGCGTGTAATGAATTGCGTTTTGAGTTGACTCAACACGCGTGTAATGAATCGTGTTTTGAGTTGACTCAACATGCGTGTAATGAATCGTGTTTTGAGTTGACTCAACACGCGTGTAATGAATCGTGTTTTGAGTTGACTCAACACGCGTGTAATGAATCGTGTTTTGAGTTGACTCAACACGCGTGTAATGAATCGTGTTTTGAGTTGACTCAACACGCGTGTAATGAATCGTGTTTTGAGTTGACTCAACACGCGTGTAATGAATCGTGTTTTGAGTTGACTCAACACGCGTGTAATGAATCGTGTTTTGAGTTGACTCAACACGCGTGTAATGAATCGTGTTTTGAGTTGACTCAACACGCGTGTAATGAATCGTGTTTTGAGTTGACTCAACACGCGTGTTATGAATTGTGTTTTGAGTTGACTCAACACGCGTGTAATGAATCGTGTTTTGAGTTGACTCAACACGCGTGTAATGAATTGTGTTTTGAGTTGACTCAACACGCGTGTAATGAATCGTGTTTTGAGTTGACTCAACACGCGTGTAATGAATCGTGTTTTGAGTTGACTCAACATGCGTGTAATGAATCGTGTTTTGAGTTGACTCAACACGCGTGTAATGAATCGTGTTTTGAGTTGACTCAACACGCGTGTAATGAATCGTGTTTTGAGTTGACTCAACACGCGTGTAATGAATCGTGTTTTGAGTTGACTCAACACGCGTGTAATGAATCGTGTTTTGAGTTGACTCAACACGCGTGTAATGAATCGTGTTTTGAGTTGACTCAACACGCGTGTAATGAATCGTGTTTTGAGTTGACTCAACACGCGTGTAATGAATCGTGTTTTGAGTTGACTCAACACGCGTGTAATGAATCGTGTTTTGAGTTGACTCAACACGCGTGTAATGAATCGTGTTTTGAGTTGACTCAACACGCGTGTTATGAATTGTGTTTTGAGTTGACTCAACATGCGTGTAATGAATCGTGTTTTGAGTTGACTCAACACGCGTGTAATGAATCGTGTTTTGAGTCGACTCAACACGCGTGTAATGAATCGTGTTTTGAGTTGACTCAACACGCGTGTAATGAATCGTGTTTTGAGTTGACTCAACACGCGTGTAATGAATCGTGTTTTGAGTTGACTCAACACGCGTGTAATGAATTGTGTTTTGAGTTGACTCAACACGCGTGTAATGAATCGTGTTTTGAGTTGACTCAACATGCGTGTAATGAATCGTGTTTTGAGTTGACTCAACACGCGTGTAATGAATCGTGTTTTGAGTTGACTCAACACGCGTGTAATGAATCGTGTTTTGAGTTGACTCAACACGCGTGTAATGAATCGTGTTTTGAGTTGACTCAACACGCGTGTAATGAATCGTGTTTTGAGTTGACTCAACACGCGTGTAATGAATCGTGTTTTGAGTTGACTCAACACGCGTGTAATGAATCGTGTTTTGAGTTGACTCAACACGCGTGTAATGAATCGTGTTTTGAGTTGACTCAACACGCGTGTAATGAATCGTGTTTTGAGTTGACTCAACACGCGTGTTATGAATTGTGTTTTGAGTTGACTCAACACGCGTGTAATGAATCGTGTTTTGAGTTGACTCAACACGCGTGTAATGAATTGTGTTTTGAGTTGACTCAACACGCGTGTAATGAATCGTGTTTTGAGTTGACTCAACACGCGTGTAATGAATCGTGTTTTGAGTTGACTCAACATGCGTGTAATGAATCGTGTTTTGAGTTGACTCAACACGCGTGTAATGAATCGTGTTTTGAGTTGACTCAACACGCGTGTAATGAATCGTGTTTTGAGTTGACTCAACACGCGTGTAATGAATCGTGTTTTGAGTTGACTCAACACGCGTGTAATGAATCGTGTTTTGAGTTGACTCAACACGCGTGTAATGAATCGTGTTTTGAGTTGACTCAACACGCGTGTAATGAATCGTGTTTTGAGTTGACTCAACACGCGTGTAATGAATCGTGTTTTGAGTTGACTCAACACGCGTGTAATGAATCGTGTTTTGAGTTGACTCAACACGCGTGTAATGAATCGTGTTTTGAGTTGACTCAACACGCGTGTAATGAATCGTGTTTTGAGTTGACACAACATGCGTGTAATGAATCGTGTTTTGAGTTGACTCAACACGCGTGTAATGAATCGTGTTTTGAGTTCACTCAACACGCGTGTAATGAATCGTGTTTTGAGTTGACTCAACACGCGTGTAATGAATCGTGTTTTGAGTTGACTCAACACGCGTGTAATGAATCGTGTTTTGAGTTGACTCAACACGCGTGTAATGAATCGTGTTTTGAGTTGACTCAACACGCGTGTAATAAATCGTGTTTTGAGTTGACTCAACACGCGTGTAATGAATCGTGTTTTGAGTTGACTCAACATGCGTGTAATGAATCGTGTTTTGAGTTGACTCAACACGCGTGTAATGAATCGTGTTTTGAGTTGACTCAACACGCGTGTAATGAATCGTGTTTTGAGTTGACTCAACACGCGTGTAATGAATTGTGTTTTGAGTTGACTCAACACGCGTGTAATGAATCGTGTTTTGAGTTGACTCAACATGCGTGTAATGAATCGTGTTTTGAGTTGACTCAACACGCGTGTAATGAATCGTGTTTTGAGTTGACTCAACACGCGTGTAATGAATCGTGTTTTGAGTTGACTCAACACGCGTGTAATGAATCGTGTTTTGAGTTGACTCAACACGCGTGTAATGAATCGTGTTTTGAGTTGACTCAACACGCGTGTAATGAATCGTGTTTTGAGTTGACTCAACACGCGTGTAATGAATCGTGTTTTGAGTTGACTCAACACGCGTGTAATGAATCGTGTTTTGAGTTGACTCAACACGCGTGTAATGAATCGTGTTTTGAGTTGACTCAACACGCGTGTAATGAATCGTGTTTTGAGTTGACTCAACACGCGTGTAATGAATCGTGTTTTGAGTTGACTCAACACGCGTGTAATGAATTGTGTTTTGAGATGACTCAACACGCGTGTAATGAATCGTGTTTTGAGTTGACTCAACATGCGTGTAATGAATCGTGTTTTGAGTTGACTCAACACGCGTGTAATGAATCGTGTTTTGAGTTGACTCAACACGCGTGTAATGAATCGTGTTTTGAGTTGACTCAACACGCGTGTAATGAATCGTGTTTTGAGTTGACTCAACACGCGTGTAATGAATTGTGTTTTGAGTTGACTCAACACGCGTGTAATGAATCGTGTTTTGAGTTGACTCAACACGCGTGTAATGAATTGTTTTTTGAGTTGACTCAACACGCGTGTAATGAATCGTGTTTTGAGTTGACTCAACACGCGTGTAATGAATCGTGTTTTGAGTTGACTCAACACGCGTGTAATGAATCGTGTTTTGAGTTGACTCAACACGCGTGTAATGAATCGTGTTTTGAGTTGACTCAACACGCGTGTAATGAATCGTGTTTTGAGTTGACTCAACACGCGTGTAATGAAT
Source organism: Closterium sp. Naga37s-1 (assembly GCA_947471745.1). Lineage (NCBI taxonomy): Eukaryota > Viridiplantae > Streptophyta > Zygnematophyceae > Desmidiales > Closteriaceae > Closterium > Closterium sp. Naga37s-1. Next base: position 4,795,847 of record CANJKZ010000068.1, read on the forward strand.
TGTGTTTTGAGTTGACTCAACACGCGTGTAATGAATCATGTTTTGAGTTGACTCAACATGCGTGTAATGAATCGTGTTTTGAGTTGACTCAACACGCGTGTAATGAATCGTGTTTTGAGTTGACTCAACACGCGTGTAATGAATCGTGTTTTGAGTTGACTCAACACGCGTGTAATGAATCGTGTTTTGAGTTGACTCAACACGCGTGTAATGAATCGTGTTTTGAGTTGACTCAACACGCGTGTAATGAATCGTGTTTTGAGTTGACTCAACACGCGTGTAATGAATCGTGTTTTGAGTTGACTCAACACGCGTGTAATGAATCGTGTTTTGAGTTGACTCAACACGCGTGTAATGAATCGTGTTTTGAGTTGACTCAACACGCGTGTTATGAATTGTGTTTTGAGTTGACTCAACACGCGTGTAATGAATCGTGTTTTGAGTTGACTCAACACGCGTGTAATGAATTGTGTTTTGAGTTGACTCAACACGCGTGTAATGAATCGTGTTTTGAGTTGACTCAACACGCGTGTAATGAATCGTGTTTTGAGTTGACTCAACATGCGTGTAATGAATCGTGTTTTGAGTTGACTCAACACGCGTGTAATGAATCGTGTTTTGAGTTGACTCAACACGCGTGTAATGAATCGTGTTTTGAGTTGACTCAACACGCGTGTAATGAATCGTGTTTTGAGTTGACTCAACACGCGTGTAATGAATCGTGTTTTGAGTTGACTCAACACGCGTGTAATGAATCGTGTTTTGAGTTGACTCAACACGCGTGTAATGAATCGTGTTTTGAGTTGACTCAACACGCGTGTAATGAATCGTGTTTTGAGTTGACTCAACACGCGTGTAATGAATCGTGTTTTGAGTTGACTCAACACGCGTGTAATGAATCGTGTTTTGAGTTGACTCAACACGCGTGTTATGAATTGTGTTTTGAGTTGACTCAACATGCGTGTAATGAATCGTGTTTTGAGTTGACTCAACACGCGTGTAATGAATTGTGTTTTGAGTTGACTCAACACGCGTGTAATGAATCGTGTTTTGAGTTGACTCAACATGCGTGTAATGAATCGTGTTTTGAGTTGACTCAACACGCGTGTAATGAATCGTGTTTTGAGTTGACTCAACACGCGTGTAATGAATCGTGTTTTGAGTTGACTCAACACGCGTGTAATGAATCGTGTTTTGAGTTGACTCAACACGCGTGTAATGAATCGTGTTTTGAGTTGACTCAACACGCGTGTAATGAATCGTGTTTTGAGTTGACTCAACACGCGTGTAATGAATCGTGTTTTGAGTTGACTCAACACGCGTGTAATGAATCGTGTTTTGAGTTGACTCAACACGCGTGTAATGAATCGTGTTTTGAGTTGACTCAACACGCCTGTTATGAATTGTGTTTTGAGTTGACTCAACACGCGTGTAATGAATCGTGTTTTGAGTTGACTCAACACGCGTGTAATGAATTGTGTTTTGAGTTGACTCAACACGCGTGTAATGAATCGTGTTTTGAGTTGACTCAACACGCGTGTAATGAATCGTGTTTTGAGTTGACTCAACATGCGTGTAATGAATCGTGTTTTGAGTTGACTCAACACGCGTGTAATGAATCGTGTTTTGAGTTGACTCAACACGCGTGTAATGAATCGTGTTTTGAGTTGACTCAACACGCGTGTAATGAATCGTGTTTTGAGTTGACTCAACACGCGTGTAATGAATCGTGTTTTGAGTTGACTCAACACGCGTGTAATGAATCGTGTTTTGAGTTGACTCAACACGCGTGTAATGAATTGTGTTTTGAGTTGACTCAACACGCGTGTAATGAATCGTGTTTTGAGTTGACTCAACATGCGTGTAATGAATCGTGTTTTGAGTTGACTCAACACGCGTGTAATGAATCGTGTTTTGAGTTGACTCAACACGCGTGTAATGAATCGTGTTTTGAGTTGACTCAACACGCGTGTAATGAATCGTGTTTTGAGTTGACTCAACACGCGTGTAATGAATCGTGTTTTGAGTTGACTCAACACGCGTGTAATGAATCGTGTTTTGAGTTGACTCAACACGCGTGTAATGAATCGTGTTTTGAGTTGACTCAACACGCGTGTAATGAATCGTGTTTTGAGTTGACTCAACACGCGTGTAATGAATCGTGTTTTGAGTTGACTCAACACGCGTGTAATGAATCGTGTTTTGAGTTGACTCAACACGCGTGTAATGAATCGTGTTTTGAGTTGACTCAACACGCGTGTAATGAATCGTGTTTTGAGTTGACTCAACACGCGTGTAATGAATCGTGTTTTGAGTTGACTCAACACGCGTGTAATGAATCGTGTTTTGAGTTGACTCAACACGCGTGTAATGAATCGTGTTTTGAGTTGACTCAACACGCGTGTAATGAATCGTGTTTTGAGTTGACTCAACACGCGTGTTATGAATCGTGTTTTGAGTTGACTCAACACGCGTGTAATGAATCGTGTTTTGAGTTGACTCAACACGCGTGTAATGAATTGTGTTTTGAGTTGACTCAACACGCGTGTAATGAATCGTGTTTTGAGTTGACTCAACACGCGTGTAATGAATCGTGTTTTGAGTTGACTCAACACGCGTGTAATGAATCGTGTTTTGAGTTGACTCAACACGCGTGTAATGAATCGTGTTTTGAGTTGACTCAACACGCGTGTAATGAATCGTGTTTTGAGTTGACTCAACACGCGTGTTATGAATTGTGTTTTGAGTTGACTCAACACGCGTGTAATGAATCGTGTTTTGAGTTGACTCAACACGCGTGTAATGAATTGTGTTTTGAGTTGACTCAACACGCGTGTAATGAATCGTGTTTTGAGTTGACTCAACATGCGTGTAATGAATCGTGTTTTGAGTTGACTCAACATGCGTGTAATGAATCGTGTTTTGAGTTGACTCAACACGCGTGTAATGAATCGTGTTTTGAGTTGACTCAACACGCGTGTAATGAATCGTGTTTTGAGTTGACTCAACACGCGTGTAATGAATCGTGTTTTGAGTTGACTCAACACGCGTGTAATGAATCGTGTTTTGAGTTGACTCAACACGCGTGTAATGAATCGTGTTTTGAGTTGACTCAACACGCGTGTAATGAATTGTGTTTTGAGTTGACTCAACACGCGTGTAATGAATCGTGTTTTGAGTTGACTCAACATGCGTGTAATGAATCGTGTTTTGAGTTGACTCAACACGCGTGTAATGAATCGTGTTTTGAGTTGACTCAACACGCGTGTAATGAATCGTGTTTTGAGTTGACTCAACACGCGTGTAATGAATCGTGTTTTGAGTTGACTCAACACGCGTGTAATGAATCGTGTTTTGAGTTGACTCAACACGCGTGTAATGAATCGTGTTTTGAGTTGACTCAACACGCGTGTAATGAATTGTGTTTTGAGTTGACTCAACACGCGTGTAATGAATCGTGTTTTGAGTTGACTCAACATGCGTGTAATGAATCGTGTTTTGAGTTGACTCAACACGCGTGTAATGAATCGTGTTTTGAGTTGACTCAACACGCGTGTAATGAATCGTGTTTTGAGTTGACTCAACACGCGTGTAATGAATCGTGTTTTGAGTTGACTCAACACGCGTGTAATGAATCGTGTTTTGAGTTGACTCAACACGCGTGTAATGAATCGTGTTTTGAGTTGACTCAACACGCGTGTAATGAATCGTGTTTTGAGTTGACTCAACACGCGTGTAATGAATCGTGTTTTGAGTTGACTCAACACGCGTGTAATGAATCGTGTTTTGAGTTGACACAACATGCGTGTAATGAATCGTGTTTTGAGTTGACTCAACACGCGTGTAATGAATCGTGTTTTGAGTTGACTCAACACGCGTGTAATGAATCGTGTTTTGAGTTGACTCAACACGCGTGTAATGAATCGTGTTTTGAGTTGACTCAACACGCGTGTTATGAATCGTGTTTTGAGTTGACTCAACACGCGTGTAATGAATCGTGTTTTGAGTTGACTCAACACGCGTGTAATGAATCGTGTTTTGAGTTGACTCAACACGCGTGTAATGAATCGTGTTTTGAGTTGACTCAACACGCGTGTAATGAATCGTGTTTTGAGTTGACTCAACACGCGTGTAATGAATTGTGTTTTGAGTTGACTCAACACGCGTGTAATGAATCGTGTTTTGAGTTGACTCAACACGCGTGTAATGAATCGTGTTTTGAGTTGACTCAACACGCGTGTAATGAATCGTGTTTTGAGTTGACTCAACACGCGTGTAATGAATCGTGTTTTGAGTTGACTCAACACGCGTGTAATGAATCGTGTTTTGAGTTGACTCAACACGCGTGTAATGAATCGTGTTTTGAGTTGACTCAACACGCGTGTAATGAATCGTGTTTTGAGTTGACTCAACACGCGTGTAATGAATCGTGTTTTGAGTTGACTCAACACGCGTGTAATGAATCGTGTTTTGAGTTGACTCAACACACGTGTAATGAATCGTGTTTTGAGTTGACTCAACACGCGTGTAATGAATCGTGTTTTGAGTTGACTCAACACGCGTGTAATGAATCGTGTTTTGAGTTGACTCAACACGCGTGCAATGAATCGTGTTTTGAGTTGACTCAACACGCGTGTAATGAATCGTGTTTTGAGTTGACTCAACATGCGTGTAATGAATCGTGTTTTGAGTTGACTCAACACGCGTGTAATGAATCGTGTTTTGAGTTGACTCAACACGCGTGTAATGAATCGTGTTTTGAGTTGACTCAACACGTGTGTAATGAATCGTGTTTTGAGTTGACTCAATACGCGTGTAATGAATCGTGTTTTGAGTTGACTCAACACGCGTGCAATGAATCGTGTTTTGAGTTGACTCAACACGCGTGTAATGAATCGTGTTTTGAGTTGACTCAACATGCGTGTAATGAATCGTGTTTTGAGTTGACCCAACACGCGTGTAATGAATCGTGTTTTGAGTTGACTCAACATGCGTGTAATGAATCGTGTTTTGAGTTGACTCAACATGCGTGTAATGAATCGTGTTTTGAGTTGACTCAACATGCGTGTAATGAATCGTGTTTTGAGTTGACTCAACATGCGTGTAATGAATCGTGTTTTGAGTTGACTCAACATGCGTGTAATGAATCGTGTTTTGAGTTGACTCAACACGCGTGTAATGAATCGTGTTTTGAGTTGACTCAACACGCATGTAATGAATCGTGTTTTGAGTTGACCCAACACGTGTGTAATGAATCGTGTTTTGAGTTGACCCAACACGCGTGTAATGAATCGTGTTTTGAGTTGACTCAACACGCGTGTAATGAATCGTGTTTTGAGTTGACTCAACACGCGTGTAATGAATCGTGTTTTTGAGTTGACTCAACACGCGTGTAATGAATCGTGTTTTGAGTTGACCCAACACGCGTGTAATGAATCGTGTTTTGAGTTGACTCAACACGCGTGTAATGAATCGTGTTTTGAGTTGACTCAACACGCGTGTAATGAATCGTGTTTTTGAGTTGACTCAACACGCGTGTAATGAATCGTGTTTTGAGTTGACTCAACACGCGTGTAATGAATCGTGTTTTGAGTTGACTCAACACGCGTGTAATGAATCGTGTTTTGAGTCGATTCAAAACACCAGCCACGCACACCCCTCACCTGCACACCTACTCACACACTTGCTTCTCAATACACGCTCTTGCAATTGCACCCACCCACCCACCCATCCATCCGTCCCCCTCACCTGTCTGTACGTTGTCATAGAACTCCCGCAGCGGCACCACTGCCAGCAGCTTGGGATGCTAATGTCCTCATACACATGTTTATCCCCATACCATCTTACCTGCACACCCACCCACCCACCCACCCACCCACCCACCCACCCACCCACCCACCCACCCACACACAGCACCCTCACCTGTACGTTGTCATAGAGCTCCCGCAGCGGCACCACCGCCAGCAGCTTGGGATGTTTTGCACGTGAGTGGCACAACAAACACACTGTTCTGTTGCTGTCGCAATGTCACACCGTCACACATATTGCACCCACACCCACACCCACACCCACACCCACACCCACACCCACACCCCACCCACACGCCCCACCACACCCCACCCATCCCCTCACCTGTACATTGTCATACAGCTCCAGTAGTGGCACTGCCAGCAGCTTCAGATTCTTGGGAAGCGAATCTACATGTAAGTACCCTTGCCTTATACTGCTACCACAATGTCACACAACCACACACACCTCTTACACCCACCCACCCACCCACCCACCCATCCATCCATCCATCACCCTCACCTGCACATTGTCATACAGCTCCAACAACGGTACCGCCAGCAGCTTGAGATTCCTGGGAAGCGAGCATGCCTGCCTTATACTGCTGCCACACCATCACACTGACCTACTACACCCACAGACCCACCCACCCATCCTCACCCCACCCATCCCCCTCACCTGCACATTGTCATACAGCTCCAGTAGTGGCACCGCCAGCAGCTTGAGATTCTTGGGAACTCCAAAGTACTGGCGCTCTGTTAGAGGAACCACAAACAGCTTCTTCATTTCCTGTTGAAGGGAGGAGTGACGAGGGGTGAAAAGCGGTGGCGAGGAGTGGAGAGGATTCGAAAGGAGTGAAGGGGAGTGACGGGGAGTCAGCTGAATGAGCGGCCTGAGATTCTTGGGAACTCCAAAGTACTGGCGCTCTGTTAGAGGAACTACAAAGAGCTTCTTCATCTCCTGTTGGGGAGGAGTGAAGATGAGTGGAGAGGAGTGAGTGAATGGTCAAGAGGAGTCGAAAGGAGTGAAGTGGAGTCGAGGGGAGTTAGCAGAAAGGGCAGCTTGATATACTTGGGAACTCCTAAGTACTGGCGCTCTGTGAGAGGAACCACAAACAGCTTTTTCATCTCCTGTTGATGAGAGGGGGAGTGAAAAGGAGTGGAGAGGAGTGGAGAGGAGTGATTCTTCGGAACTCCAAAGTACTGCCTCTCAGTGAGGGGGACCACAAAGAGCTTCTTCATCTCCTGGAGAGAGGGGAGTGAAGAAGGGTGAAGAGTGGTGGAGAGGAGTGGACGGGAGTGAAGAGGGGTCCGCTGAAAGGGCAGCTTGGGGTTCTTGGGAACTCCAAAGTACTGGCGCTTTGTGAAGGGAACCACAAAGAGCTTCTTCATTTCCTGATGTGGGGGATGGGAGTGACAAGGGATTGAGAGGAGTGAAGAGGGATGAAGAGGAAATGAGGAATGGCGAGGAGTCAAGAGGAGTGAAGGGGAATGATGAGGTGTGACGAGGAGTTGAAAAAGGAGTGAAGGGAACTTGAGATTCTTGGGGACTCCAAAGTACAGCCTTTCGGTGAGGGGAACCACAAACAGCTTCTCATTTCCTGTTGGGGAGGAGTGAAGATGAGTGGAGAGGAGTGAGTGAGTTGTCAAGAGGAGTCGAAAGGAGTGAAAGGGAGTCGAGGGGAGTTAGCTGAAAGGGCAGCTTGAGATTCTTACTGGCGCTCTGTGAGGGGAACCACGAATAGCTTCTTCATCTCCTGTTGAAGGGAGAGGAGTGGAGAGGGTTGAAGAGTGGTGGAGAGGAGTGGATGGGAGTGGAGGGGAGTCAGGGCGGCTTGAGATTCCTGGGAACTCCAAAGTACTGTCTCTCGGTGAGAGGAACCACGACCAGCTTCTTCATCTCCTGTTGAAGGGAGAGGAGTGGAGAGGGGTGATGAGTGGTGGAGAGGAGTGGATGGGAGTGAAAGGGAGTGAAGAAGAGTCAGTTGGGTTCTTGGGGACTCCAAAGTACTGCCTCTCTCTCAGTGAGGAGAACCACAACGAGCTTCTTCAATAACTGTTGGAAGGGAGGATAGAAGAGGTGTGAAAAGGAGTCAAGAGGAGTGGAGAGGAATGGGAAGGGGAGTGAAGGGGAGTCAGTTGAAACTGGAAAGGTAACTTGGAACTCCAAAGTACTGCTTCTCAGTGAGGGGAGTCACACAGAGCTTCTTCACCTCATGCCATGTGGAGGAGTGATAACTGGTGAGTTGCAAATAGGAGACGAAAGGAGTGACGAGGAGAGTGACGAGGTGTGAAGAGGAGTGAAGAGGCATATGGCACATGGAGAATGGAATAGTGGGCATGGCACTTACCTTGCCACGCCATGCACAAACCAACTCTGGGTTTGGTGATGACCGGAGGGCAGCAGGGGAACATGAGGGTCTCCAAGTTACCTTTGTTGCGCCTGAAACACCGTTCCTCAACAAAATAATGTACTGCGGCGGGCAGTAGGGGTACATGAGAGTCTCGAAGTTACCTTAGTAGTGGCGCCTGAAACATCGCTCAAATGTCTTGTGCGTGTTTATCCATCCTGGCACACCATGCACCAACTCACCTTGGGTTTTGTGATGTGCGGAGGGCAGTAGGGGTACATGAGCGTCTCGAAGTTACTACGCTTACAATACTATTCCTAACTTGTCCTTTCAAATCAATGCCGCACCATGCACCAACCTACCTTGGGTTTTGTGATGTGCGGAGGGCAGTAGGGGTACATGAGCGTCTCGAAGTTGGGTCGCCACCAGACAGCAGAGCACTCGCCCACCTGGCAGGGAAAGAGTGTGGAAGGAAGGGGAGGGGGACAAAGGAGAAGCAGAAGGAAGGTGGACAGTAGGGCAGTCAGTAGGGAGGGCAGCATGGACGGTACATGAGGGTCTCGAAGTTGGGTCGCCACCACACAGCTGAGCACTCTCCCACCTGGCATGGAGAAGGGGGGACGGGAGGGCAAAGATGGTGGGACAATGCAGCAGCCGCGGGCCGTCAGGAAAGAGCGGAGAGCAGAATGTGGATGAAGGGCAGTAGGAGGGATACATGAGCGTCTCGAAGTTGGGTCGCCAGCACACGGCAGAGCACTCTCCCACCTGACGGAGATAAATAGGCCAAAACGGAGGGCAGTAGTGGGGGGGGGTGGGGGAGAAGTGGATGGCAGTTCCTTTGGAGCATTCTCAAAAACACCCTAGGGCAGTTCCTTTTGAGCATTCTCAAAAACACCTTAGGGCAGTTCCTTTTGAGCATTCTCAAAAGTAGTTGGGTCGCCAGCCAGCACACTGCAGAGCACTCTCCCACCTGGAAAGGGGATAGCATGGGGCGGTAGGAAGGTGACTTTTGAGTCGACTCAAAAGCCAGCACACTGCAGAGCACTCTCCCACCTGGAAAGGGGATAGCATGGGGCGGTAGGAAGGAGCCAGTGAGAGCAGTGAGAGCAGTGAGAGCCGTGAGAGCAGTGAGAGGTGCGGGAAGAAAGGAGGGCAGACGGGACACGAACAGCCCAGCATTTATTATCCCTACGGGACACGAACGCCCACGTCTCTACTTGCCAAATCTGTTCTACCCTGCCTTCCGAGCCTGCCTGCCGAACCTAACCCCCCTACCTCCTCACCTGCCAGTCAGGCACGGGCAGAATGGACACGGACGGACCCAGCTTGCTGGTGAGCTTGCGCTTCAGCCCCTCCACCTCTGAGGGAAGGGGAGTGAGAGGGTGTGGGGTGTGGTGGGATGCGATGTACATAGAGTGCATGAAAGCAGCCAACCAATGCCAGAATGGACACGGACGGACCCAGCTTGCTGGTGAGCTTGCGCTTCAGCCCCTCCACCTCTGAGGGAAAGGGGGGTAGGGGAGTGAGATGGGATGGGGTTGACAGGGGCAACAGGCGGGTGCAATGGGGTTGTGCGATGTCCATGCATGGATGGACACATGAAGCACATGCCTCTGACCATACGGACCCAGCTTGCTGGTGAGCTTGCGCTTAGAGCCCTCCACCTCTATTGGGTGGGAGGAAGGGGACGAGCCGCTATGCGGGGTGGGATGGGGATGATCGGGTATGGGATGGGCGTGAATGGGGGGCATGAGAGCAACCGATAGGCAGAATGGCTTTTTAGTCGACTCAAAAGTCACCTCGTATGCGGGTATGGGATGGGCGTGAATGGGGGGCATGAGAGCAACCAACAGGCAGAATGGCTTTTGAGTCGACTCAAAAGTCACCTCGTATGCGGGGATGGGATGGGGATGATCGGGTATGGGATGGGCGTGAATGGGGGGCATGAGAGCAACCGACAGGCAAAGAGGCCATGGACGGGTCCAGCTTGCTGGTGAGCTTGCGCTTAAAGCCCTCCACCTCTGGGGAAGTGGGAAGGAGGGAGGGTGGAGCGGGGAAGGGAGCTTGCTGGTGAGCTTGCGCTTAAAGCCCTCCACCTCTGGGGAAGTGGGAAGGAGGGAGGGTGGAGCGGGGAAGGGAGCTTGCTGGTGAGCTTGCGCTTAAAGCCCTCCACCTCTGACGGGAATGAGAATTAGTGGGCATGGGTATGATATGTGGTGCGATGGGGATTGAGTGGGAGTGGGGTGTGCAGAGCACAGCACATACATACATACATACATGCAAGAACGCATGAAACAAGCGCACGCCACATGACAAGTTCGCACCACAATCTCTGTTACTGCGTTACATACTCGTGCACATGAAAACATGAAAACAGTAGACATCATACTGATGCGTGCGTGCATACTCATGCATGCGCATGGGCACGTGTTCGTGCGCATTTGGCATGGCATGATGCGTACTGTAGAGCCTACAACACATCTTCTGTCTCATGCCGCATTGCCGCATAGAAACACCTCCAGTGAAGAACCAGAAGAAACAACAAGTCCTGACAACGTACCATCCTCCCCCGGTTTCAATCTCCCTCCGGGCAGCTTGAAAAAAGAATTTCCGATCTGCAGCAGCAGGATGTGCGGGTGGTTGTGATGGTGGACTAATATAATCCCCTCCACGCTTGTTCTCATGCCCTCCTTCTGATAACTGGAGCAGGGGGGGGGGAGGGGCGAGGAAGGGAGGGCGAGGGGGGGAGGGCAAAGAAGTGAAGTGAGTGCAAGGGGTACAAGGGGGATAGCAGCAGCAGGATGTGCGGGTGGTTGTGATGGTGGACTAATATAATTCCCTCCACGCTTGTTCTCATGCCCTCCTTCTGATAACTGGAGCAGGGGGGGGAGGGGCGAGGGAGGGAGGGCAAAGAAGTGAAGTGAGTGCAAGGGGTACAAGGGGGATAGCAGCAGCAGGGTGTGCGGGTGGTTGTGGTGATGCACCAAGACAATCCCCTCCAAACTCGTCCTCATGCCCTCCTTCTGGTAACTGGTTGGTGGGCGAGGGAAGGAGGGCAAGGGCGGGAGTGCGGTGCAAAGGGTACAACAAGGGGGGTTGCAACAGAGCAGGGTGTGCGGGTGGTTGTGGTGATGCACCAAGACAATCCCCTCCACGCTCGTCCTCATGCCCTCCTTCTGGTAACTGGTGGGCAGGGAGGGGCTGGGAGGGGGGAAAGGAAGGAGGGCAAGGGCAGGAGTGAGTGGGCACCAATATCCGGGAGTGGTTTTCAAGGGGGGTTGCAGCAGCAGGATGTGTGGGTGGGTGGTTGTGATGGTGCACCAAGACAATCCCCTCCAAACTCGTCCTCATGCCCTCCTTCTGATAGCTGGTGGGCAGGGAGGGCCTGGGAGGGGGAGATGGGAAAAAAAAAAAAGAATTAATGCAGCAAGCATGAAGCCATGAATCATGGGGCTGTAATGGTGGTGCACCACCGACGTCTTTTGAGGCTACTTAGGGTTTTGAGACGCCTCAAAACTCAACTTTTATCACCAAGTGCTAGTGAAGGTTGCACTGGGGGGGCTACTTAGGTTGCACTTGGGGGGACTACTTAGGTTGCACTTGGGGGGGCTACTTAGGTTGCACTTGGGGGGGCTACTTAGGTTGCACTTGGGGGGGCTACTTAGGTTGCACTTGGGGGGGCTACTTAGGTTGCACTTGGGGGGGCTACTTAGGTTGCACTTGGGGGGGCTACTTAGGTTGCACTTGGGGGGGCTACTTAGGTTGCACTTGGGGGGACTACTTAGGTTGCACTTGGGGGGGCTACTTAGGTTGCACTTGGGGGGGCTACTTAGGTTGCACTTGGGGGGGCTACTTGGGTTGCACTTGGGGGGACTACTTAGGTTGCACTTGGGGGGGCTACTTAGGTTGCACTTGGGGGGACTACTTAGGTTGCACTTGGGGGGGCTACTTAGGTTGCACTTGGGGGGGCTACTTAGGTTGCACTTGGGGGGGCTACTTAGGTTGCACTTGGGGGGGCTACTTAGGTTGCACTTGGGGGGGCTACTTAGGTTGCACTTGGGGGGGCTACTTAGGTTGCACTTGGGGGGACTACTTAGGTTGCACTTGGGGGGGCTACTTAGGTTGCACTTGGGGGGGCTACTTAGGCTGCACTTGGGGGGGCTACTTAGGTTGCACTTGGGGGGGCTACTTAGGTTGCACTTGGGGGGACTACTTAGGTTGCACTTGGGGGGGCTACTTAGGTTGCACTTGGGGGGGCTACTTAGGTTGCACTTGGGGGGACTACTTAGGTTGCACTTGGGGGGGACTACTTAGGTTGCACTTGGGGGGACTACTTAGGTTGCACTTGGGGGGGCTACTTAGGTTGCACTTGGGGGGGCTACTTAGGTTGCACTTGGGGGGGCTACTTAGGTTGCACTTGGGGGGGCTACTTAGGTTGCACTTGGGGGGGGCTACTTAGGTTGCACTTGGGGGGGCTACTTAGGTTGCACTTGGGGGGGCTACTTAGGTTGCACTTGGGGGGGCTACTTAGGTTGCACTTGGGGGGGCTACTTAGGTTGCACTTGGGGGGCTACTTAGGTTGCACTTGGGGGGACTACTTAGGTTGCACTTGGGGGGGCTACTTAGGTTGCACTTGGGGGGGCTACTTAGGTTGCACTTGGGGGGCTACTTAGGTTGCACTTGGGGGGGCTACTTAGGTTGCACTTGGGGGGACTACTTAGGTTGCACTTGGGGGGGCTACTTAGGTTGCACTTGGGGGGGCTACTTAGGTTGCACTTGGGGGGGCTACTTAGGTTGCACTTGGGGGGGCTACTTAGGTTGCACTTGGGGGGGCTACTTAGGTTGCACTTGGGGGGGCTACTTAGGTTGCACTTGGGGGGACTACTTAGGTTGCACTTGGGGGGACTACTTAGGTTGCACTTGGGGGGGCTACTTAGGTTGCACTTGGGGGGGCTACTTAGGTTGCACTTGGGGGGGCTACTTAGGTTGCACTTGGGGGGACTACTTAGGTTGCACTTGGGGGGGCTACTTAGGTTGCACTTGGGGGGGCTACTTAGGTTGCACTTGGGGGGGCTACTTAGGTTGCACTTGGGGGGGCTACTTAGGTTGCACTTGGGGGGGCTACTTAGGTTGCACTTGGGGGGGCTACTTAGGTTGCACTTGGGGGGGCTACTTAGGTTGCACTTGGGGGGGGCTACTTAGGTTGCACTTGGGGGGGCTACTTAGGTTGCACTTGGGGGGGCTACTTAGGTTGCACTTGGGGGGGCTACTTAGGTTGCACTTGGGGGGACTACTTAGGTTGCACTTGGGGGGACTACTTAGGTTGCACTTGGGGGGGCTACTTAGGTTGCACTTGGGGGGGCTACTTAGGTTGCACTTGGGGGGGCTACTTAGGTTGCACTTGGGGGGACTACTTAGGTTGCACTTGGGGGGGCTACTTAGATTGCACTTGGGGGGACTACTTAGGTTGCACTTGGGGGGGCTACTTAGGTTGCACTTGGGGGGACTACTTAGGTTGCACTTGGGGGGGCTACTTAGGTTGCACTTGGGGGGACTACTTAGGTTGCACTTGGGGGGGCTACTTAGGTTGCACTTGGGGGGGCTACTTAGGTTGCACTTGGGGGGACTACTTAGGTTGCACTTGGGGGGGCTACTTAGGTTGCACTTGGGGGGGCTACTTAGGTTGCACTTGGGGGGGCTACTTAGGTTGCACTTGGGGGGGCTACTTAGGTTGCACTTGGGGGGGCTACTTAGGTTGCACTTGGGGGGACTACTTAGGTTGCACTTGGGGGGGCTACTTAGGTTGCACTTGGGGGGGCTACTGAGGTTGCACTTGGGGGGGCTACTTAGGTTGCACTTGGGGGGGCTACTTAGGTTGCACTTGGGGGGGCTACTTAGGTTGCACTTGGGGGGGCTACTTAGGTTGCACTTGGGGGGGGCTACTTAGGTTGCACTTGGGGGGGCTACTTAGGTTGCACTTGGGGGGGCTACTTAGGTTGCACTTGGGGGGGCTACTTAGGTTGCACTTGGGGGGGCTACTTAGGTTGCACTTGGGGGGACTACTTAGGTTGCACTTGGGGGGGCTACTTAGGTTGCACTTGGGGGGACTACTTAGGTTGCACTTGGGGGGGCTACTTAGGTTGCACTTGGGGGGGCTACTTAGGTTGCACTTGGGGGGGCTACTTAGGTTGCACTTGGGGGGGCTACTTAGGTTGCACTTGGGGGGACTACTTAGGTTGCACTTGGGGGGGCTACTTAGGTTGCACTTGGGGGGACTACTTAGGTTGCACTTGGGGGGGCTACTTAGGTTGCACTTGGGGGGGCTACTTAGGTTGCACTTGGGGGGGCTACTTAGGTTGCACTTGGGGGGGCTACTTAGGTTGCACTTGGGGGGGCTACTTAGGTTGCACTTGGGGGGACTACTTAGGTTGCACTTGGGGGGGCTACTTAGGTTGCACTTGGGGGGACTACTTAGGTTGCACTTGGGGGGGCTACTTAGGTTGCACTTGGGGGGGCTACTTAGGTTGCACTTGGGGGGGCTACTTAGGTTGCACTTGGGGGGGCTACTTAGGTTGCACTTGGGGGGGCCACTTAGGTTGCACTTGGGGGGGCTACTTAGGTTGCACTTGGGGGGACTACTTAGGTTGCACTTGGGGGGACTACTGAGGTTGCACTTCGGGGGGCTACTTAGGTTGCACTTGGGGTTGCTACTTAGGTTGCACTTGGGGGGGCTACTTAGGTTGCACTTGGGGGGACTACTTAGGTTGCACTTGGGGGGGCTACTTAGGTTGCACTTGGGGGGGCTACTTAGGTTGCACTTGGGGGGGGCTACTTAGGTTGCACTTGGGGGGGCTACTTAGGTTGCACTTGGGGGGGCTACTTAGGTTGCACTTGGGGGGACTACTTAGGTTGCACTTGGGGGGGCTACTTAGGTTGCACTTGGGGGGGCTACTTAGGTTGCACTTGGGGGGGCTACTTAGGTTGCACTTGGGGGGGCTACTTAGGTTGCACTTGGGGGGACTACTTAGGTTGCACTTGGGGGGGCTACTTAGGTTGCACTTGGGGGGACTACTTAGATTGCACTTGGGGGGGCTACTTAGGTTGCACTTGGGGGGGCTACTTAGGTTGTACTTGGGGGGGCTACTTAGGTTGCACTTGGGGGGGCTACTTAGGTTGCACTTGGGGGGACTACTTAGGTTGCACTTGGGGGGGCTACTTAGGTTGCACTTGGGGGGGCTACTTAGGTTGCACTTGGGGGGGCTACTTAGGTTGCACTTGGGGGGACTACTTAGGTTGCACTTGGGGGGACTACTTAGGTTGCACTTGGGGGGGCTACTTAGGTTGCACTTGGGGGGACTACTTAGGTTGCACTTGGGGGGACTACTTAGGTTGCACTTGGGGGGGCTACTTAGGTTGCACTTGGGGGGGCTACTTAGGTTGCACTTGGGGGGGCTACTTAGGTTGCACTTGGGGGGACTACTTAGATTGCACTTGGGGGGGCTACTTAGGTTGCACTTGGGGGGGCTACTTAGGTTGTACTTGGGGGGGCTACTTAGGTTGCACTTGGGGGGGCTACTTAGGTTGCACTTGGGGGGACTACTTAGGTTGCACTTGGGGGGGCTACTTAGGTTGCACTTGGGGGGGCTACTTAGGTTGCACTTGGGGGGGCTACTTAGGTTGCACTTGGGGGGACTACTTAGGTTGCACTTGGGGGGACTACTTAGGTTGCACTTGGGGGGGCTACTTAGGTTGCACTTGGGGGGACTACTTAGGTTGCACTTGGGGGGGACTACTTAGGTTGCACTTGGGGGGGCTACTTAGGTTGCACTTGGGGGGGCTACTTAGGTTGCACTTGGGGGGGCTACTTAGGTTGCACTTGGGGGGGCTACTTAGGTTGCACTTGGGGGGGCTACTTAGGTTGCACTTGGGGGGGCTACTTAGGTTGCACTTGGGGGGGCTACTTAGGTTGCACTTGGGGGGGCTACTTAGGTTGCACTTGGGGGGGCTACTTAGGTTGCACTTGGGGGGGGCTACTTAGGTTGCACTTGGGGGGGCTACTTAGGTTGCACTTGGGGGGACTACTTAGGTTGCACTTGGGGGGGCTACTTAGGTTGCACTTGGGGGGGCTACTTAGGCTGCACTTGGGGGGGCTACTTAGGTTGCACTTGGGGGGGCTACTTAGGTTGTACTTGGGGGGGCTACTTAGGTTGCACTTGGGGGGGCTACTTAGGTTGCACTTGGGGGGACTACTTAGGTTGCACTTGGGGGGGCTACTTAGGTTGCACTTGGGGGGGCTACTTAGGTTGCACTTGGGGGGGCTACTTAGGTTGCACTTGGGGGGACTACTTAGGTTGCACTTGGGGGGACTACTTAGGTTGCACTTGGGGGGGCTACTTAGGTTGCACTTGGGGGGGCTACTTAGGTTGCACTTGGGGGGGCTACTTAGGTTGCACTTGGGGGGGCTACTTAGGTTGCACTTGGGGGGACTACTTAGGTTGCACTTGGGGGGACTACTTAGGTTGCACTTGGGGGGGCTACTTAGGTTGCACTTGGGGGGGCTACTTAGGTTGCACTTGGGGGGGCTACTTAGGTTGCACTTGGGGGGACTACTTAGGTTGCACTTGGGGGGGCTACTTAGGTTGCACTTGGGGGGGCTACTTAGGTTGCACTTGGGGGGGCTACTTAGGTTGCACTTGGGGGGGCTACTTAGGTTGCACTTGGGGGGACTACTTAGGTTGCACTTGGGGGGGCTACTTAGGTTGCACTTGGGGGGGCTACTTAGGTTGCACTTGGGGGGGCTACTTAGGTTGCACTTGGGGGGGCTACTTAGGTTGCACTTGGGGGGGCTACTTAGGTTGCACTTGGGGGGGCTACTTAGGTTGCACTTGGGGGGGCTACTTAGGTTGCACTTGGGGGGACTACTTAGGTTGCACTTGGGGGGACTACTTAGGTTGCACTTGGGGGGGCTACTTAGGTTGCACTTGGGGGGGCTACTTAGGTTGCACTTGGGGGGGCTACTTAGGTTGCACTTGGGGGGACTACTTAGGTTGCACTTGGGGGGGCTACTTAGGTTGCACTTGGGGGGGGCTACTTAGGTTGCACTTGGGGGGGCTACTTAGGTTGCACTTGGGGGGGCTACTTAGGTTGCACTTGGGGGGACTACTTAGGTTGCACTTGGGGGGGCTACTTAGATTGCACTTGGGGGGACTACTTAGGTTGCACTTGGGGGGGCTACTTAGGTTGCACTTGGGGGGACTACTTAGGTTGCACTTGGGGGGGCTACTTAGGTTGCACTTGGGGGGACTACTTAGGTTGCACTTGGGGGGGCTACTTAGGTTGCACTTGGGGGGCTACTTAGGTTGCACTTGGGGGGGCTACTTAGGTTGCACTTGGGGGGGCTACTTAGGTTGCACTTGGGGGGGCTACTTAGGTTGCACTTGGGGGGGGCTACTTAGGTTGCACTTGGGGGGCTACTTAGGTTGCACTTGGGGGGGCTACTTAGGTTGCACTTGGGGGGGCTACTTAGGTTGCACTTGGGGGGGCTACTTAGGTTGCACTTGGGGGGGCTACTTAGGTTGCACTTGGGGGGGCTACTTAGGTTGCACTTGGGGGGGACTACTTAGGTTGCACTTGGGGGGGCTACTTAGGTTGCACTTGGGGGGGCTACTTAGGCTGCACTTGGGGGGGCTACTTAGGTTGCACTTGGGGGGGCTACTTAGGTTGTACTTGGGGGGGCTACTTAGGTTGCACTTGGGGGGGCTACTTAGGTTGCACTTGGGGGGACTACTTAGGTTGCACTTGGGGGGGCTACTTAGGTTGCACTTGGGGGGGCTACTTAGGTTGCACTTGGGGGGACTACTTAGGTTGCACTTGGGGGGGCTACTTAGGTTGCACTTGGGGGGGCTACTTAGGTTGCACTTGGGGGGGCTACTTAGGTTGCACTTGGGGGGGCTACTTAGGTTGCACTTGGGGGGGCTACTTAGGTTGCACTTGGGGGGGCTACTTAGGTTGCACTTGGGGGGACTACTTAGGTTGCACTTGGGGGGACTACTTAGGTTGCACTTGGGGGGGCTACTTAGGTTGCACTTGGGGGGGCTACTTAGGTTGCACTTGGGGGGGCTACTTAGGTTGCACTTGGGGGGACTACTTAGGTTGCACTTGGGGGGGCTACTTAGGTTGCACTTGGGGGGGCTACTTAGGTTGCACTTGGGGGGGCTACTTAGGTTGCACTTGGGGGGGGCTACTTAGGTTGCACTTGGGGGGACTACTTAGGTTGCACTTGGGGGGGCTACTTAGATTGCACTTGGGGGGACTACTTAGGTTGCACTTGGGGGGGCTACTTAGGTTGCACTTGGGGGGACTACTTAGGTTGCACTTGGGGGGGGCTACTTAGGTTGCACTTGGGGGGACTACTTAGGTTGCACTTGGGGGGGCTACTTAGGTTGCACTTGGGGGGGCTACTTAGGTTGCACTTGGGGGGACTACTTAGGTTGCACTTGGGGGGGCTACTTAGGTTGCACTTGGGGGGGCTACTTAGGTTGCACTTGGGGGGGCTACTTAGGTTGCACTTGGGGGGGCTACTTAGGTTGCACTTGGGGGGGCTACTTAGGTTGCACTTGGGGGGACTACTTAGGTTGCACTTGGGGGGGCTACTTAGGTTGCACTTGGGGGGGCTACTGAGGTTGCACTTGGGGGGGCTACTTAGGTTGCACTTGGGGGGGCTACTTAGGTTGCACTTGGGGGGGCTACTTAGGTTGCACTTGGGGGGGCTACTTAGGTTGCACTTGGGGGGGCTACTTAGGTTGCACTTGGGGGGGCTACTTAGGTTGCACTTGGGGGGGCTACTTAGGTTGCACTTGGGGGGGCTACTTAGGTTGCACTTGGGGGGGCTACTTAGGTTGCACTTGGGGGGACTACTTAGGTTGCACTTGGGGGGGCTACTTAGGTTGCACTTGGGGGGACTACTTAGGTTGCACTTGGGGGGGCTACTTAGGTTGCACTTGGGGGGGCTACTTAGGTTGCACTTGGGGGGGCTACTTAGGTTGCACTTGGGGGGGCTACTTAGGTTGCACTTGGGGGGACTACTTAGGTTGCACTTGGGGGGGCTACTTAGGTTGCACTTGGGGGGACTACTTAGGTTGCACTTGGGGGGGCTACTTAGGTTGCACTTGGGGGGGCTACTTAGGTTGCACTTGGGGGGGCTACTTAGGTTGCACTTGGGGGGGCTACTTAGGTTGCACTTGGGGGGGCTACTTAGGTTGCACTTGGGGGGACTACTTAGGTTGCACTTGGGGGGGCTACTTAGGTTGCACTTGGGGGGACTACTTAGGTTGCACTTGGGGGGGCTACTTAGGTTGCACTTGGGGGGGCTACTTAGGTTGCACTTGGGGGGGCTACTTAGGTTGCACTTGGGGGGGCTACTTAGGTTGCACTTGGGGGGGCCACTTAGGTTGCACTTGGGGGGGCTACTTAGGTTGCACTTGGGGGGACTACTTAGGTTGCACTTGGGGGGACTACTGAGGTTGCACTTCGGGGGGCTACTTAGGTTGCACTTGGGGTTGCTACTTAGGTTGCACTTGGGGGGGCTACTTAGGTTGCACTTGGGGGGACTACTTAGGTTGCACTTGGGGGGGCTACTTAGGTTGCACTTGGGGGGGCTACTTAGGTTGCACTTGGGGGGGCTACTTAGGTTGCACTTGGGGGGGCTACTTAGGTTGCACTTGGGGGGGCTACTTAGGTTGCACTTGGGGGGACTACTTAGGTTGCACTTGGGGGGGCTACTTAGGTTGCACTTGGGGGGGCTACTTAGGTTGCACTTGGGGGGGCTACTTAGGTTGCACTTGGGGGGGCTACTTAGGTTGCACTTGGGGGGACTACTTAGGTTGCACTTGGGGGGGCTACTTAGGTTGCACTTGGGGGGACTACTTAGATTGCACTTGGGGGGGCTACTTAGGTTGCACTTGGGGGGGCTACTTAGGTTGTACTTGGGGGGGCTACTTAGGTTGCACTTGGGGGGGGCTACTTAGGTTGCACTTGGGGGGACTACTTAGGTTGCACTTGGGGGGGCTACTTAGGTTGCACTTGGGGGGGCTACTTAGGTTGCACTTGGGGGGGCTACTTAGGTTGCACTTGGGGGGACTACTTAGGTTGCACTTGGGGGGACTACTTAGGTTGCACTTGGGGGGGCTACTTAGGTTGCACTTGGGGGGACTACTTAGGTTGCACTTGGGGGGACTACTTAGGTTGCACTTGGGGGGGCTACTTAGGTTGCACTTGGGGGGGCTACTTAGGTTGCACTTGGGGGGGCTACTTAGGTTGCACTTGGGGGGACTACTTAGATTGCACTTGGGGGGGCTACTTAGGTTGCACTTGGGGGGGCTACTTAGGTTGTACTTGGGGGGGCTACTTAGGTTGCACTTGGGGGGGCTACTTAGGTTGCACTTGGGGGGACTACTTAGGTTGCACTTGGGGGGGCTACTTAGGTTGCACTTGGGGGGGCTACTTAGGTTGCACTTGGGGGGGCTACTTAGGTTGCACTTGGGGGGACTACTTAGGTTGCACTTGGGGGGACTACTTAGGTTGCACTTGGGGGGGCTACTTAGGTTGCACTTGGGGGGACTACTTAGGTTGCACTTGGGGGGACTACTTAGGTTGCACTTGGGGGGGCTACTTAGGTTGCACTTGGGGGGGCTACTTAGGTTGCACTTGGGGGGGCTACTTAGGTTGCACTTGGGGGGGCTACTTAGGTTGCACTTGGGGGGGCTACTTAGGTTGCACTTGGGGGGGCTACTTAGGTTGCACTTGGGGGGGCTACTTAGGTTGCACTTGGGGGGGCTACTTAGGTTGCACTTGGGGGGGCTACTTAGGTTGCACTTGGGGGGGCTACTTAGGTTGCACTTGGGGGGGCTACTTAGGTTGCACTTGGGGGGACTACTTAGGTTGCACTTGGGGGGGCTACTTAGGTTGCACTTGGGGGGGCTACTTAGGCTGCACTTGGGGGGGCTACTTAGGTTGCACTTGGGGGGGCTACTTAGGTTGCACTTGGGGGGACTACTTAGGTTGCACTTGGGGGGGCTACTTAGGTTGCACTTGGGGGGGCTACTTAGGTTGCACTTGGGGGGACTACTTAGGTTGCACTTGGGGGGGCTACTTAGGTTGCACTTGGGGGGACTACTTAGGTTGCACTTGGGGGGGCTACTTAGGTTGCACTTGGGGGGGCTACTTAGGTTGCACTTGGGGGGGCTACTTAGGTTGCACTTGGGGGGGCTACTTAGGTTGCACTTGGGGGGGCTACTTAGGTTGCACTTGGGGGGGCTACTTAGGTTGCACTTGGGGGGGCTACTTAGGTTGCACTTGGGGGGGCTACTTAGGTTGCACTTGGGGGGGCTACTTAGGTTGCACTTGGGGGGGCTACTTAGGTTGCACTTGGGGGGGCTACTTAGGTTGCACTTGGGGGGACTACTTAGGTTGCACTTGGGGGGGGCTACTTAGGTTGCACTTGGGGGGGCTACTTAGGTTGCACTTGGGGGGGCTACTTAGGTTGCACTTGGGGGGGCTACTTAGGTTGCACTTGGGGGGACTACTTAGGTTGCACTTGGGGGGACTACTTAGGTTGCACTTGGGGGGGCTACTTAGGTTGCACTTGGGGGGACTACTTAGGTTGCACTTGGGGGGACTACTTAGGTTGCACTTGGGGGGACTACTTAGGTTGCACTTGGGGGGGCTACTTAGGTTGCACTTGGGGGGGCTACTTAGGTTGCACTTGGGGGGGCTACTTAGGTTGCACTTGGGGGGGCTACTTAGGTTGCACTTGGGGGGGCTACTTAGGTTGCACTTGGGGGGGCTACTTAGGTTGCACTTGGGGGGGCTACTTAGGTTGCACTTGGGGGGGCTACTTAGGTTGCACTTGGGGGGGCTACTTAGGTTGCACTTGGGGGGGCTACTTAGGTTGCACTTGGGGGGGCTACTTAGGTTGCACTTGGGGGGACTACTTAGATTGCACTTGGGGGGACTACTTAGGTTGCACTTGGGGGGGCTACTTAGGTTGCACTTGGGGGGGCTACTTAGGCTGCACTTGGGGGGGCTACTTAGGTTGCACTTGGGGGGGCTACTTAGGTTGCACTTGGGGGGACTACTTAGGTTGCACTTGGGGGGGCTACTTAGGTTGCACTTGGGGGGGCTACTTAGGTTGCACTTGGGGGGACTACTTAGGTTGCACTTGGGGGGGCTACTTAGGTTGCACTTGGGGGGACTACTTAGGTTGCACTTGGGGGGGCTACTTAGGTTGCACTTGGGGGGGCTACTTAGGTTGCACTTGGGGGGGCTACTTAGGTTGCACTTGGGGGGGCTACTTAGGTTGCACTTGGGGGGGCTACTTAGGTTGCACTTGGGGGGGCTACTTAGGTTGCACTTGGGGGGGCTACTTAGGTTGCACTTGGGGGGGCTACTTAGGTTGCACTTGGGGGGACTACTTAGGTTGCACTTGGGGGGGCTACTTAGGTTGCACTTGGGGGGGCTACTTAGGTTGCACTTGGGGGGACTACTTAGGTTGCACTTGGGGGGGCTACTTAGGTTGCACTTGGGGGGGCTACTTAGGTTGCACTTGGGGGGGCTACTTAGGTTGCACTTGGGGGGGCTACTTAGGTTGCACTTGGGGGGGGCTACTTAGGTTGCACTTGGGGGGGCTACTTAGGTTGCACTTGGGGGGGCTACTTAGGTTGCACTTGGGGGGGCTACTTAGGTTGCACTTGGGGGGGCTACTTAGGTTGCACTTGGGGGGGCTACTTAGGTTGCACTTGGGGGGGACTACTTAGGTTGCACTTGGGGGGGCTACTTAGGTTGCACTTGGGGGGGCTACTTAGGCTGCACTTGGGGGGGCTACTTAGGTTGCACTTGGGGGGGCTACTTAGGTTGCACTTGGGGGGACTACTTAGGTTGCACTTGGGGGGGCTACTTAGGTTGCACTTGGGGGGGCTACTTAGGTTGCACTTGGGGGGACTACTTAGGTTGCACTTGGGGGGGCTACTTAGGTTGCACTTGGGGGGACTACTTAGGTTGCACTTGGGGGGGGCTACTTAGGTTGCACTTGGGGGGGCTACTTAGGTTGCACTTGGGGGGGGCTACTTAGGTTGCACTTGGGGGGGCTACTTAGGTTGCACTTGGGGGGGCTACTTAGGTTGCACTTGGGGGGGCTACTTAGGTTGCACTTGGGGGGGCTACTTAGGTTGCACTTGGGGGGGCTACTTAGGTTGCACTTGGGGGGGCTACTTAGGTTGCACTTGGGGGGGCTACTTAGGTTGCACTTGGGGGGGCTACTTAGGTTGCACTTGGGGGGGACTACTTAGGTTGCACTTGGGGGGGCTACTTAGGTTGCACTTGAGGGGGGCTACTTAGGTTGCACTTGGGGGGGCTACTTAGGTTGCACTTGGGGGGGCTACTTAGGTTGCACTTGGGGGGGCTACTTAGGTTGCACTTGGGGGGGCTACTTAGGTTGCACTTGGGGGGGGCTACTTAGGTTGCACTTGGGGGGGCTACTTAGGTTGCACTTGGGGGGGCTACTTAGGTTGCACTTGGGGGGGCTACTTAGGTTGCACTTGGGGGGGCTACTTAGGTTGCACTTGGGGGGGCTACTTAGGTTGCACTTGGGGGGGCTACTTAGGTTGCACTTGGGGGGACTACTTAGGTTGCACTTGGGGGGGCTACTTAGGTTGCACTTGGGGGGGCTACTTAGGCTGCACTTGGGGGGGCTACTTAGGTTGCACTTGGGGGGGCTACTTAGGTTGCACTTGGGGGGGCTACTTAGGTTGCACTTGGGGGGGACTACTTAGGTTGCACTTGGGGGGGCTACTTAGGTTGCACTTGGGGGGGACTACTTAGGTTGCACTTGGGGGGACTACTTAGGTTGCACTTGGGGGGGCTACTTAGGTTGCACTTGGGGGGCTACTTAGGTTGCACTTGGGGGGGCTACTTAGGTTGCACTTGGGGGGCTACTTAGGTTGCACTTGGGGGGGCTACTTAGGTTGCACTTGGGGGGGCTACTTAGGTTGCACTTGGGGGGGCTACTTAGGTTGCACTTGGGGGGGCTACTTAGGTTGCACTTGGGGGGCTACTTAGGTTGCACTTGGGGGGGCTACTTAGGTTGCACTTGGGGGGGCTACTTAGGTTGCACTTGGGGGGGCTACTTAGGTTGCACTTGGGGGGGCTACTTAGGTTGCACTTGGGGGGGGCTATTTAGGTTGCACTTGGGGGGGGCTACTTAGGTTGCACTTGGGGGGGCTACTTAGGTTGCACTTGGGGGGGCTACTTAGGTTGCACTTGGGGGGGCTACTTAGGTTGCACTTGGGGGGACTACTTAGGTTGCACTTGGGGGGGCTACTTAGGTTGCACTTGAGGGGGCTACTTAGGGTGCACTTGGGGGGGCTACTTAGGTTGCACTTGGGGGGCTACTTAGGTTGCACTTGGGGGGACTACTTAGGTTGCACTTGGGGGGGCTACTTAGGTTGCACTTGGGGGGGGCTACTTAGGTTGCACTTGGGGGGGCTACTTAGGTTGCACTTGGGGGGGCTACTTAGGTTGCACTTGGGGGGACTACTTAGGTTGCACTTGGGGGGGCTACTTAGGTTGCACTTGGGGGGACTACTTAGGTTGCACTTGGGGGGACTACTTAGGTTGCACTTGGGGGGGCTACTTAGGTTGCACTTGGGGGGGCTACTTAGGTTGCACTTGGGGGGGCTACTTAGGTTGCACTTGGGGGGGCTACTTAGGTTGCACTTGGGGGGGCTACTTAGGTTGCACTTGGGGGGGCTACTTAGGTTGCACTTGGGGGGGCTACTTAGGTTGCACTTGGGGGGGCTACTTAGGTTGCACTTGGGGGGACTACTTAGGTTGCACTTGGGGGGGCTACTTAGGTTGCACTTGGGGGGGCTACTTAGGTTGCACTTGGGGGGACTACTTAGGTTGCACTTGGGGGGGCTACTTAGGTTGCACTTGGGGGGACTACTTAGGTTGCACTTGGGGGGACTACTTAGGTTGCACTTGGGGGGGCTACTTAGGTTGCACTTGGGGGGGCTACTTAGGTTGCACTTGGGGGGGCTACTTAGGTTGCACTTGGGGGGGCTACTTAGGTTGCACTTGGGGGGCTACTTAGGTTGCACTTGGGGGGGCTACTTAGGTTGCACTTGGGGGGACTACTTAGGTTGCACTTGGGGGGGCTACTTAGATTGCACTTGGGGGGACAGACTTAGGTTGCACTTGGGGGGGGCTACTTAGGTTGCACTTGGGGGGACTACTTAGGTTGCACTTGGGGGGGCTACTTAGGTTGCACTTGGGGGGGACTACTTAGGTTGCACTTGGGGGGGCTACTTAGGTTGCACTTGGGGGGCTACTTAGTTGCACTGGGGGGGACTACTTAGGTTGCACTTGGGGGGGCTACTAGGTTGCACTTGGGGGGGCTACTTAGGTTGCACTTGACTTGGGGGGGCTACTTAGGTTGCACTTGGGGGGGCTACTTAGGGTTGCACTTGGGGGGGCTACTTAGGTTGCACTTGGGGGGGACTACTTAGGTTGCACTTGGGGGGCTACTTAGGTTGCACTTGGGGGGGCTACTTAGGTTGCACTTGGGGGGGCTACTTAGGTTGCACTTGGGGGGGCTACTTAGGTTGCACTTGGGGGGGCTACTTAGGTTGCACTTGGGGGGGGCTACTTAGGTTGCACTTGGGGGGGGCTACTTAGGTTGCACTTGGGGGGGCTACTTAGGTTGCACTTGGGGGGGGCTACTTAGGTTGCACTTGGGGGGCTACTTAGGTTGCACTTGGGGGGGCTACTTAGGTTGCACTTGGGGGGGCTACTTAGGTTGCACTTGGGGGGGCTACTTAGGTTGCACTTGGGGGGACTACTTAGGTTGCACTTGGGGGGGCTACTTAGGTTGCACTTGGGGGGGCTACTTAGGTTGCACTTGGGGGGGCTACTTAGGTTGCACTTGGGGGGACTACTTAGGTTGCACTTGGGGGGGCTACTTAGGTTGCACTTGGGGGCAAGGTTCAAAAAAACGACCGTATTTTTGAAAATTTACCGTAAAAAACGGTACCGTAAAAAACGGCCGTAAAAAACGGTAAAAAACGGTTCCAAAAGGTGATTTTCGTCTAAAGAAAAAATCGGCCATATTATGGGACCAAATTGATGGGAAAAACCACCAGGATGAAGAGGACGATCCCCTCTTTGCTTGTGTGCATGCGTAAGCATGATCGAAAATGTATTCGACCTTGTTTTTGCCTTTTTTTTCTTGGTGATAAGAGTTCTCTAACAAAAAAACGGCCGTATTTTTGAAAATTTACCGTAAAAAACGGACCGTAATGTACGATTACCGTATTTTTGAACCTTGCTTGGGGGGACTACTTAGGTTGCACTTGGGGGGGCTACTTAGGTTGCACTTGGGGGGGCTACTTAGGTTGCACTTGGGGGGACTACTTAGGTTGCACTTGGGGGGGCTACTTAGGTTGCACTTGGGGGGACTACTTAGGTTGCACTTGGGGGGGCTACTTAGGTTGCACTTGGGGGGGCTACTTAGGTTGCACTTGGGGGGGCTACTTAGGTTGCACTTGGGGGGGCTACTTAGATTGCACTTGGGGGGGCTACTTAGGTTGCACTTGGGGGGGCTACTTAGGTTGCACTTGGGGGGACTACTTAGGTTGCACTTGGGGGGGCTACTTAGGTTGCACTTGGGGGGGCTACTTAGGTTGCACTTGGGGGGACTACTTAGGTTGCACTTGGGGGGGCTACTTAGGTTGCACTTGGGGGGGCTACTTAGGTTGCACTTGGGGGGGCTACTTAGGTTGCACTTGGGGGGGCTACTTAGGTTGCACTTGGGGGGGCTACTTAGGTTGCACTTGGGGGGGGCTACTTAGGTTGCACTTGGGGGGGCTACTTAGGTTGCACTTGGGGGGGCTACTTAGGTTGCACTTGGGGGGGCTACTTAGGTTGCACTTGGGGGGACTACTTAGGTTGCACTTGGGGGGGCTACTTAGGTTGCACTTGGGGGGACTACTTAGGTTGCACTTGGGGGGGCTACTTAGGTTGCACTTGGGGGGGCTACTTAGGTTGCACTTGGGGGGGCTACTTAGGTTGCACTTGGGGGACTACTTCAGATTGGTCCGCCCGCCTTAGCGTCCTTCCTTATCCCGCCCGCTCTCCCTGTCCATCTCTCCCTTTCCCCCTTACCTGTGTTTCATCAGTTTCATACGCGTTAGTGGGTCTTGGAGGCGCCTCAAAATGTGGGTCCGCCACTGACGTGTCCTTCCCCTCCCCCCCCCTGTGTTCCCTCCCCGTGTCCCCTCCCCTTAAGTTCCTTCCCCCTCTCCCTCTTTGTCACTCGCTTGTGTGTCATCCGCGCCACTCGGTTCGCCACTGATGTGGTTTTCCCCTCCCTGTATTCCCTCCCCTCCCCTCACCCCCCATGCTTCCCCATTCCCCCTCCCCCGCTTCCCCAAACCCTTCCCCTTCCCCCCATCCCCTTCCCCATGATTCCGCCCCAGCCGATCAACCGCTGTTGTGCCGTTTCCCTTCTGCCCCTACCCTGCCTCGCTCCCCCTCCTCCCCCCCACCTCCTCTCACCCATTCTCCCCCAGATTCCCCTCACTTGTCTTTCAGCCACGCCAGTCAGTACGCCATTTACCATTTACCATTTACCATTTACCGTTTACCGTTTACCGTTTACCGTTTACCGTTTACCGTTTACCGTTTACCGTTTACCGTTTACCGTTTACCGTTTACCGTTTACCGTTTACCGTTTACCGTTTACCGTTTACCGTTTACCGTTTACCGTTTACCGTTTACCGTTTACCGTTTACCGTTTACCATTTACCATTTACCATTTACCATTTACCTTTTACCAGTCAACTCAAAAGTCAACGCGCCAGCCAGTCAGCACGCCATTTACCTGTCCTTCTTCCCCGTTCCCACTATCCCCTGTTCTCTCATTCCCCATCCACCACCCAACACTTTCTTCCCAACAACCCCCCCTTTCCCCTCCCCCTCCCTCCTCCACCCCCCTCCTCACTTGTGTTTCATCCGCGCCAGCCAGTCCGGACCCTTCTTCCCCCCTCCCCCCACCTTTCCGCTTGTCTCCGGCCCCCCAGTTCCCCGGCCTTTCCCCCTTCCTCCCACCTCCTCACTTCCCCCTTCCCACCCCCCCCCTTCTCTCTCACTTGCAATTCATCCGCGCCAGTCGGCCCGCCATTGACTCTCCTTCCCTCCGCCCTTCTTTCCTACTCTCTCGTTCCCTCCAACTCCCCTCATCCCACCTCCTCCCCCATCGCCCTCCATTCCCCGCCCCCTCCCCCCCCACCCACCCCCCCATCTCCCCCCACATTCTTCACCATTTTCCCACCCCCCATCCCCGCCCTCCTTTCCCCCATTCCTCCTTTCCCCCTTCCCCATACCCCCTTCCCCCTTCCCCCTCACTTGTGTTTCATCCGCGCCAGACGACCCGCCACGGACGTGTCCGTGAACTCCCCTTAGGTTCCCTACTCTCTCATTCCCCCCTCCCCTCCCCCCCCCCCCCCCCCCCCCCCCCACCTCCCCTCCTTCCCTCCCCCCTCTCCTTCTCCCTCACTCACTTGTGTTTCATGCGCGCCAGTCGATCCGCGACGGACGTGTCCTTTTCGATCTTGGGCTCCTTCACGCCAAACGAGTAGTTCTCTAACGGGTATATGTTCACCACCGGCCCGCCCACCATGCTGACGGAACCTTCGTAGCAGAGCTAGCAACAATCTCTACAGCGTGAATTCTCTATCGAGTAAAGCGAAGACGTCTATACCGAAGTGCTTTGTAGTAAAGAAAGTCTATGGCAAACACTCCTACAGCTAAGACCACTATAGTGACGATTAAATCATCTAAAAAAAGTGGTCCTGGCGAAGGAGACCAGCGAAAACGAGCTGTCAGGAGGCTCGAGGCTGAACCTGAGAAAAATCGCCTACAGCGAAGTCGAATTCTGTAATGCTTGTAAGGGCGCGTGTCTTTTGGAGTGTATAGGACGTTCATGTTTTTTTGCTCAACTTTTCACGTTTGAACTCTGGTCGACCTGTGGTCGACTATCGAAAATTTTGTGGTCAAATCGCAGCTAATCTTTCACATCAAGCACTTGGCACAACAAAGTTCGACTATCACAGTTCGACTTTGTACAGTAAATCCCGAGTCGTGCCTAGGTTTCGTAGGTTACCCTGCCTAGAAAGCATAGTTCGTCACCGAATGATGTCATTCTTTGCTTTCGTGCAGTTCGAAAATTCACTGGCACTAGCAGAAGATCACACGTTTGGATTTACGTGGCCGCAAAATTCGACCTCAGTTCAGTGTCCTACAACCTTTGACGAATCTAACGAAAACGGTTACCAGCCAAAAGTTGAACCTTTTTTTTAGCTTCAAACCAAAAGACACGCGCCCTAATGGCTTTCAGCAAGCATAGCCCTGGGAACAACGGTAAAACATGGCGGAGACTGAGGATGTGGTCGTTCTGGCAGTTTGAAGTGCAAGTCGAGCGTACTGCTTCCGGATTCACTTGTAACATCGTTCGCAAACACTTTCGCTCGATTCGCTAACGCTGGAAGCCACAGCCCTGATAGACCAGCTCGAAACTCTCAGAATGTTCGGGTTTGACCAAACTCTCGAAAGTGGCAAAAAGTTCGCGCCCTATGTGACGAGGTGTGGGGGTGAGTCAATCAAGAATGATCTTCGCTTCGATACAGCGATTACTAACAGGTGAATGGCTTTAGGCATCATACATGTAAAACACATATGAACAAGGAACAACAACAAAACATCAAGGGCAAAGCATTCCTTCTTTTATTGACAATCCCTGCAAATAGAAAAATGCGCGCTACTGTACAGTACTACGTACATCCATTCATGCTATCTACCCACCAGGCAGCATAATGGTCATCATCTACTAGAGTTTGTTCCATGAACACTGAACCCCCCTTCTTGATCTTGTATATCGAGCAAGGAAAGGGCAATGGCTTGTTGAAGCATCTGCACAAAGCAACAGAGAACGGGATGGGAGAAAGGTGGAATGGGTTGAGACCTGGGACTATCGAGACAAAATTTACTTTTTTTTTTTTTTTTTTTTCTGTTAGCAGTAATTATTGGGGGATTGTAAGGGGGGCAGGGGAAGAAAGGGGTGGTGGTGGAAGGAGGACGGAACACATTTCCGAGTAGATGAAATTAATTTAAGAACGGAAAATCGTGACATCCTACCGCTCAACAAAACCAGATGGAAGGGAGAGTATTGATGAAGGGGACATTGAAGGAGGTAAAACGGCGAGGTGTAAACGGGATCGACATGCATATTACGGTAACATGAAAGTCATCTGCTCACCTCATCCTCATCATAGCCATCTTCCAATCCGGGAGCAAGCTGAAACGATTTAGGGTAAGGAAAGGTGGGGTGTTGTAAAACGATATTTCAGTACTGGGAAAAGACTGTTGGACGTTACAAAAGCAGCACCTCTGACATGCTTCAGAAGGAGACAACAACATTCAGTACAGAAGTGAAGAATGCCACTACTAGCTGTTCGAAATAACTTTTGAGAATTCTCAAAAGTGATTTCAGAAGTGAAGAATGCCACTACTAGTTGTTCTCCCAGCTTCTAATTTCCCCTCAAGGGCAAAACTCTTAGAAAAATCTTAGATTGCCACAAACACTAATGTTTTGGGTCACCCCGAAGCTGAGCTCTCGTTCACTCAAAACCTCGTTGCAAACATCTTGTCCTCCCTCTCACTTCCTATTTCACCCCTCCCCTCTCGTTCCATCCCTCAACTCTTCTCCTCTCTCTCCTCTTCTCACTAATCTCACCTCTTCTCCAGGTGGCACGGAGGCAGCAAACTGTGCCATGAAGCGCGCCAACTCCTCACTGCTCAGTAGCTCGTCTGGCGACTGCACACAGGAAGAGAAGGACAGTGGGGGGGGGGAGAGGAAAGGAGGGGAAGAGAGGAAGGGCAGGGGTGTGTGTGAGGGAGAACGCAAATCCCTCCCACGGAGGCACCAAACTGAGCCATGAAGCGCGCCAAGTCCTCACTGCTGAGAAACTCGTGTGGCGACTGCACCGAGAACATGGTGACAGTGGGGAGCGGAGAGGAGGCAGGGAGGCCAGGCAGGGCGGGGAGGGCAGTGCTGTGTGTGATGGGGGGAGGCAGACTGAGCCATGAAGCGCGCCAAGTCCTCAGTGCTCAGTAGCTCGTGTGGCGACTGCACCGAGAACATGCCGGTGGGGAGAGGAGAGGAGGCAGGGAGGGGAGAGGAGGCAGGGAGGGGAGAGGAGGCAGGGAGAGGAGAGGAGGCAGGGAGAGGAGAGGAGGCAGGGAGGGGAGAGGAGGCAGGGAGGGGAGAGGAGGCAGGGAGGGGAGAGGAGGCAGGGAGGGGAGAGGAGGCAGGGGGGGGAGAGGAGGCAGGGAGGGCAGGGAGGGCGGGCAGGGCAGGGAGCGGCAATGCTGTGTGTGAGGGGGAAGGCAAACTGAGGCATGAAGCGCGCCAAGTCATTACTGCTGAGTAGCTCGTTAGGCGACTGCACCGAGAACATGGTGACAGTGGGGAGAGGAGAGGAGGCAGGGAGGCCAGGCAGGGAAGGCAGGGCAGTGCTGTGTGTGACGGGGAAGTTGCACTCACAGAAGCAACACCAGGTTCATTGCATACCTCAGCAACGGGGGGTGGGCGCTGGTAGGTGGTGTGTGGAGGGTTCAACTCGTCAGCACTTGGAGGGACATCTGCTCTTGTACTCCTGCCTGATACCCCACCACCACCACCACCAGCACCACCAACAGCAGCGGCACCAGCAGCAGCAGTGAGCGCAGCACCACCATAAGCAGCACGCGGCACTGGCTGTTGCGCATCAGACCCCCCAGGGATGTGATTATAGAGGGAGGAGGCGGGGGGTTCCTGTATGGGGGGTGGCTGCAGCACGTTGTGAAGGAAGATGGCAGCCGAGTCGTAGAAGAAGTTGGGGCGGTGGGAGTTGTGGTCCCCGGCAAAGGTGATCAGATTCTTGTCACCCTGAGAGAAAGGGGAGGGGAGAGGGAGGGGAGAGGGGGAAGAGGGACAGTGGAGGACCGTGCCATTGAAATCGCTACTCAAAACCCTAAACCATGAACCCTGAACCCAAAGGCTCCTCTATGGGCAGTGGGTGGCTGCAGCACATTGTGCAGGAAGATGGCAGCCGAGTCGTAGTAGAAGTTGGGGCGGTGGGAGTTGTGGTCCCCCGCAAAAGTAATGAGATTTTTGTCGCCTTGCACTTGGGAAACAGCAGGGGGGTGGGAGGGGGAGAAGGGGAAGAGGCGGCAGAGGGGGAATGGGGGACCATACTGTTGAAATCGCCACTCGAAACCGTAAAACCTGAACCTGATCGGTCCTGTATGGGGGGCGGCTGCAGCACGTTGTGGAGGAAGATGGCAGCCGAGTCGTAGAAGAAGTTGGGGCGGTGGGAGTTGTCCCCCATAGACACCGCATAGCGGCATAGGCCTTGTGTATTTGCTGTGAGTGGTGCGGGGGAATGAAGTTGTCCCCCGAGGCATGCCCAAACAGCACTGGGATGAAGAAGCTGCTCAATACATGAGACTGCATACAGCCGCATACGACCGCATACAACCGCATACGACCGCATACGACCGAATCTGACCAGACAACAACATGCACATGCACCCATCGCATAGGCCTCGTGTATTTGCTGCAAGTGGTGTGGCAGAACAGAATGAAGGTGCATGTCCAAACAGCACCGGGATGAAGCTGCTCCTCGTTACTTACAACCATGTACAAACGCATAAGACCGCATACAACCGAATCTGACCTCACTATGCACACTACACCCACCGCGTAGGCCTCGTGTATTTGCTGCGAGTGGTGCGGCAGAATGAACGTGTCTCCCGAAGCATGCCCGAACAACACCGGAATGAAACTGGTCTTCGCCACTCCCACGGCGTCTAGATCGTTGATGTCGAAATCAGGTATCTTCTTCTTGATCAGATTCCGCAGGTAATAAACAAGCATCTTCACCTGTGCGGGGGGAACGGAGGGGGTAATGGCAAAGCAAGATCTCAGTGGTACAGCAGAAAAACGAGTCACAGCACAGCACAGCACCGAGAGGGGATGAAATGAAGCTGCTGCGTGCATCGAGGTCGATGCTTTGCCATTACCCACTCCCACAGCATCGAGGTCGTTGATGTCGACATCCGGTATCTTCTTCTTGATTAGATACCGCAAGTAGTACACCTGTGCATCTCCACCTGTGGTGGGAAAACGCGAACAGGAAAAGCGAGGCAAGGAGCCCAGCGGTAAAGCAGCAGCAGGAGTCACAGCACTGAGGGGATGAAGCCACATCCAGGTCGTTGATGTCGAAATCAGGAATCTTCTTGATCAAGTTCCGAAGGTAATACACCAGCATCTTCACCTGTGGGTGAAGGGGGAGGGGGCAAACGGTCAAAACAAGGCAGGAGATCAGTCAGTGGCACCACAGCCACAGGAGCCACGGGAGTCACACTGCCACAGCACCGAGAGGGCGTGAAGAGGTGACTTTTGAGTCGACTCAAAAGTCACACTGTCACAGCACCAAGAGGGCGTGAAGCTGCTTGAAGATTGCTTTTGAGATTTCTCAAAAACATTCAGTCAGTGGCACCGCAGCCACGGGAGTCACACTGTCACAGCACCGAGAGGGCGTGAAGATGCTGCTCTGTGCCACTCCCACAGCTTCCAGGTCGTTGATGTCAAAATCCGGTATTTTCTTGTTTTGAGGCGCCTCAAATCCGGTAGTATTATCTCTTGTTCCGATTCCGCAGGGAGGGAGTACACCAGCCCAGCATCTTCACCTGTCCTGTGGTTGGGAGGGAGGGCGAGCCGTAGAAGAAAGAAAATCCGCCGTAGCTCTCTCATTGGCTGAAGCAGCAGCAGCAGTCACAACAGCGAGAGGGCGACCTGCTCCTAGTTAGCCACTCCCTCCATTTCGAACCCATTTCGGCAAGGTAACCACGGGCCATGCAGTGCAACAGCTTGTCCCACCTATCCCTCTTGGTTGCCCACCTATATTTCAACTTACCGCATGATTATTCAGCCCTATCAGAATTAGGTGGTTGAGCCAGGATCTCAACGGACAAGACTTTGCAATGTAATAAGAGGTGCGGTTGCGACCCCGCTTGTGACCACCTTCTCTGCCAATTTTCCATCGCACGCTTCCCAATTTCCCAATGGCGAAGTCGAAGCAGTGCAAGCCCAAGCGGGGCAAAGCAGCACGCGCCGCGACGCCGGCGGTGGCCCCAAGGCAATTCAGGTGAAGTGGCAGAGTCGTCGGGGCTGAAGGTGAGTGCCTTGTGGGACACCTCGCATGTCGGCGGTGGGCGGTTGCTTGTATAATCCGCACGTGGTATAACGCCTCGCTACCCAATAGGTCACGTCGAGGGGGTTTATTTTAGGCGCGGCGGATTGCCCTTATCCCATCCCATCCCCGTTGAGATTCGATGGGTTGAGACGCAGCAAGCCTGCTAAGAGTAACGAGCTATAGCACTAGTCTACTAATCTGAAAGGCGAGGGTAGTAAGAAAAGGTCTACTAATCAGAAAGCCAGACACATAGGCCCGGATGCGTGTGCGAACGCGTTTCGGCCAGCAAAGGCCTTCATCAGCAAAGGTCTATGCAAAGAGGCATATGCCACCACCTCACTTACTCGCACCTATGCATCTTTGCGAGGGATGTTATTTTTGAGATTTCTCAAAAGTAACATCACCTATGTTGCTTGGCCGGGGCGCCTCAAGAAGCAAAGTTTTGCTTCTTTAACAAACAAGCACACAAACAAACAAACACCATGATGAACTCAACTGGCAAATTTTTCCAACTGACCGTGAATTTGGGCAGCTTGATTTTGAAGGTGTCCACGAGCTCCAGAATGAGGTTGGGCAGGTTGGAAAACGGGCTGTCCAGCACCATCCCCGCTATAGACAGATCCTTTGCCGCGTACATGAGCCTGGACAGGGAACGTGGGAAAAACCAACAAACAGGGGGAAAAACGGGGAAGGGGAGGAGGGCGGGGAGCGGAGAGAGAGGATTAATAATAATGTGCTGTCCAGCACCTTAGTTGCAAAAGACGCTGGGCGCGTCATGCGTCCTGCGTCTGGACGCAGCGTCCGGACGCAGGGACGCTGGACGCGCGTCCAGAGATTTTGCGCTCAAGATTTCTCTTAGCAAGGGTTTAAAAAACTCTCTTTCTTTACTTGCTAAAGCTTTTTCCTAGCACTGCTGCCCTTCCTAACCATGAAAGACCACTTCCTGCGCTCGCAACCACCTCCGCATTCTCCCTTCTTTCGTCACTCATGTCACGAGGTGACAGCTCCCATGAACCGCCCCCACAGCCCTATGAGCAACACAGTGCCCTCCACCTCTCGATTCTCTGCCTCCCCCCTACCCAATGCTGCTTCGCCCCATCCCACTCTTCCCATCCCCACCACTCCCGAGGTCACAGCCCCCATGAACCGCCCCCACAGCTCCCATGAACCGCCCCCACAGCTCCCATGAACCGCCCCCACAGCCCTATGAGCAACAGAGTGCCCTCCACCTCTCCCCTCCACGCCTCTCTCTCCTCCCATTGCCCCTTTGCCCCTTCACATCTTCCCACCCATGCCACTTTCGAGGTGAATGGATCGCCCCCATGGATCGCCCCCATGGATCGCCCCCATGGATCGCCCCCATGGATCGCCCCCATGGATCACCCCCATGGATCGCCCCCATGGATCGCCCCCATGGATTGCACCCACAGCCCTACGAGCGACACGAAGCCCTCGAGGTCAGAGGCAGCAGCAACCCCACAAGAACCCCCTCCTCATGCCTCCCCCTCCCCACCCCTTTGGAAGAAACTCACGAGGTCACAGCCCCCATCGACCGCCCCCACAGGCCTATCAGCGACACGCTGCCTTGCGCTCTTAGATGATCCACCACAGTAGTAAGGTCCTCCATCTAAGGGGCGAGAAGCAGAGACGCAGCAACACCGTAGAGCAAGGGAGAGGCGGGAAGAAGTAAAGCAAGAACGTGGGATGAGCAACACGCTGCCTTCCGCTCTTAGATGATCCATCACAGAAGGAAAGCAGGAGAAGAGGGAGAGGGGGACAGTAGAGCAGCCGCAAGAGGTTGGGAGAGAGATGAGAGAGGCTGAGAAGAAGGGGCATAGTCCCCTTGGGACATCCCTGAGCAGAGTAGTCCAGCCTCGAGAGGTGCTACTTTTGAGAATTCTAAAAAATAACACCAGGATTCGCAAAAGCAACACCAGAATTCTCAAAAGTAACACCAGAATTGTCAGAAGAAGAAGGGGCATAGCCCCCTTGGAACTCCCCAAGCCCAAGAAGTCGAGTACAAAGACGGTAATGTTAAATGTCAGGCAGGATACACACGGCTTTGAGTTTTGCACAAATGAAGCACCCAGAGACTAGCGAGCTCTCCGAATCCTCCTCACAGCTGCAAAATATCATAACTCAAGAAGAGGAGGACCTAGTAAATGAAAAAAACACATCGTTTACCGTGAAATTTAACATAAACGGAACGTGGTCAATAGAAAACGTTTGGATGAAGCTGGCGAGTTAGCGCTTTGATTGATTGACCCCGAGTATTCGAAATGTGAAGCCACTCTGAACGTATGTCTTAAGTTGTCTGGTCGTAGGAGGAAAATCTTGACTATCGTTGGAAAGACCATCACGGACGCTTGTCTAGAAGGTTACCACTGCTGCTCATAATACGAACGTAAGTCCCCTTGGGACATGCCGGAGCCCGAGATGACTTTTGATTCGACTCAAAAGTCACCTCGTAATACGCACGTAAGTCCCCTTGGGACATGCCGGAGCCCGAGATGACTTTTGAGTCGACTCAAAAGTCACCTCGTAATACGCACGTAAGTCCCCTTGGGACATGCCGGAGCCCGAGAAGTCGAGAGCAAAGGAGGTGATGTTGGCTGGGAGGCAGGATACACACATGCCATGTACCCTCGTCTTCCCGGTAGGTTCAATGACCCTCATACAGAACAGAATTCCTCTTCGTACCTCGAATCTCCCCAGCGTGACATAGTCCCCTTGGGATGGGACATGCCTGAGCCCGAGAAGTCGAGCGCACAGACGGTGATGTTGGAAGGAAGCAGCACAAACACGGCTTGGACCTCAAACGATACATGATACGCATTTACAACTCACTGAAAAACACCCTCTTCGTACCTCGAATCTCCCCAGCGTGACATAGTCCCCTTGGGACATTCCCGAGCCTGAGAAGTCGAGAGCAAAGACTGTGATGTTTGATGGGAGCAGCACAAACACTGCTTCACTGGCGTCAGCACGGCAGCCACTGATGAGGGCGGGGGAAGGTATAATGAAAACAAGGGATCTGATGAGACTGTGATGTTGGATGGAAGCAGCACAAACACTGCTTCACTGGCGTCGGCACGGCAGCCACTGGTGGGTGGAAGAGATAGTTGGGTGGGTGGTAGAGGGTGGGGGGCTTGGAAAGAAGCAGCACAAACAATGCTTCGCTGGCGTCAGCACAGCAGCCACTGCAGAGAAAGGGGGGGAGGGAAAGAGAGGAAGAGAGTGAAGGGGGATGTTGGAAGGCAGGAGTACAAACACCGCTTCACTGGCGTCACCACGACACCCACTGGAGTGGGGCCAATAGTGGGAGAGGACAGGCAGAGGGCGGGGGAAAGGGAAGAGGGGGGAGGGTGAAGAAGGGGTAAGGTGAAGAAGGGGTAAGGATTGAGCAAAGATTGTGATGTTGGAAGGCAGGAGCACAAACTCGGCTTCACTGGCATCAACACGACACCCACTGGTGTGGGGGCGGGGGGGGCGAGGGGTGGCGGAAAAGAGGGTGGGGGAAGGGGAGGAGTAGGGGACGAACAGGGTGATAAGATGGGGTAGCCATGATGGAAAGAAACGGCTACCCCATCTTATCGCCCTGGCAGACATACAGCTTCACTGGCGTCAGCACGGCAGCCAGTGGTTGGAGAAGGAGAATCAGGCAATGGCGGAATAAAGGGTGGGGGCAAGGGAGGAGGAGGAGAATAAAAGGGTGGGGGCAAGGGAGGAGGAGGAGAATAAAAGGGTGGGGGCAAGGGAGGAGGAGGAGAATAAAAGGGTGGGGGCAAGGGAGGAGGAGGAGAATAAAAAGGTGGGGGCAAGGGAGGAGGAGGAGAATAAAAGGGTGGGGGCAAGGGAGGAGGAGGAGAATAAAAGGGTGGGGGCAAGGGAGGAGGAGGAGAATAAAAGGGTGGGGGCAAGGGAGGAGGAGGAGAATAAAAGGGTGGGGGCAAGGGAGGAGGAGGAGAATAAAAGGGTGGGGGCAAGGGAGGAGGAGGAGAATAAAAGGGTGGGGGCAAGGGAGGAGGAGGAGAATAAAAGGGTGGGGGCAAGGGAGGAGGAGAGGTCTAAGAGACTGGTAACATGGGTTGGCGACGATGCGATGATGGGGAGAAGAAAATCTGGATGGCAGAATCTGGATGGCAGAATGTGGACAACAGATTTTGGGCGGCAGAATCTGGATGGCAGAATCTGGACAACAGATTTTGGGCGGCAGAATCTGGACTGAAAACAAACAAGAGCAAGTAAGCAGCAGCCGCACCTGTTCCCATGGCAGTAGATGACACATGGCAGCTTCTGATTGGGCGGGATGTGGGCCGGCATGTAGTGACTGCATTCTAGTACGTGGCCTCGGCTATTTACAAGCTGAGAGCGGGGAGAGGGGGGGGGGGGGGGAGATTATGGGAAATGAAGGATGGGAGAGGAAAAGAGTTTTTGCATGTAGTGACTGCATTCTAGTACGTGGCCTCTGCTATTTACAAGCTGCGGAGGGGGAGAGGGGGGAGGAGAAGATGGGGGGGTTGGGGGGGGAAGAGATTTGAGATGAAGGGTGGGAGAGGGAGGGAGGGGGTTTGCCCAATAGTGACTGCATTCTAGCACGTGGCCTCTGCTATTTACCAGCTGAGAGGGGGAAAGAGAGGTCGGGGAAGGATGAGTGGTGAAAGGTGGGAGAGGGGGGTGGGGAGAGGGAGGGGGAGAGGGGGAGAAGGGTAGAGGGAGGAGGGGAGAGGGATGGGGGGAGAGGGAGGGGGGTAGAGGGAGGGGGGGAGAGGGAGGGGGGGGAGAGGGAGGGGGGTAGAGGGAGGGGGGTAGAGGAAAGGGGGTTGTTTGCCAATAGGAGCTAGATTCTAGCAGGTGGCCTCAGGTGTTCACAAGCTGGGAGGGGGGAGAGCTGGGTGGGAGAAGGATGAGAGGTGAAGGGTGGGAAACGGAGGGTGGGGGAGAGGAAGGGGTGGTGTTTGCTGAAAGTGACTGCATTCTAGCACGTGTAGAGAGGTTATTTTTGAGACGTCCCAAAAATAATCACTCTACAAGGGTTGGCGTTTGCTGATAGTGACTGCATTCTAGCACGTAACCTCGGGTGTTTGCAAGCTGAGAGCGGGAGGAGAGGGGAGAAGGGGGGCGGGGGATGGGATGGGGGGGATGAGAGGGGGAGAGTAAGCATGGGATAGGAAGAAAGAAACGCACTGGCATGGGGTTTTCAGATATTGGCGGCTGACTGGAGCGTACTGCATTCCTAATATAGATAGCCCTAAAGTTAACCCAGTATCACTAGTGAATTTGCTGCTGTAGCACCACAGTCGCACCTGAAGGTCGTGGCGGCGGCCAGCAGTATTGCCTTCAAAAGTCTGGAATCCCCGGTAGAGAGTTAATCTGATGTATCACCAGTGAATTTGCTGCTGCAGCACCACAGTCGCACCTGAAGGTCGTGGCGGCGGCCAGCAGTATTGCCTTCAAAAGTCTGGAATCCCCGGTAGAGAGTTAATCTGATGTATCACTAATGAATTTGCTGCTGCAGCACCACAGTCGCACCTGAAGGTCGTGGCGGCGGTATTGCCTTCCTCTGAGCGCAAAGAGCGGCCCCACCAGGTCTGTCTGTACTGAATACTCCGCACTGCGCGGAAGGGGGAGGAGGAGCAGGGAAGGGAAGGTAGTAGAAGTAAGGGGTTGCGCCGGAGGAAGAGACGGGTCTTGAGGCGCCGCAACAGTCCCCTGTGAGCAAAGAGCGGCCCCACCAGGTCTGTCTGTACTGAATACTCCGCACTGTGGGAGGTAGGGGGGAACGGGGTGGTGGGCGGAGGAAAATGGGGAGGGAGGAGGGAGCGAGGGAGGGTAGAAGCTGAGACAGGTTTGACCCAACGGCACCTTCCATACCGTTCCAAGAAGGCCGGTTAGACAGATTCAGGATCTGGCCCAATAGAGCTGGCAAGCGGATTCCATTAATGAGTATACTTCACACCGTCGCGAGGAGGACGATAAAAAGGTTCACGATTTGATCCAGCATGGCGGACAAGCCAAAGCGTGGCTGCTCATAACGGGTAAATATTTTATCGAAGCCAGAAACGACAGATCGTACCGAGGAGGACGGATGACCAGGTTCACGATCTGATCCAACATGGCTGGCAAGCGTCTGCTGATAACGGGTATATCTTCTATCAACGCCAAAAACGACAAGCGTACCGAGGAGGCCGGATGACCAGGTTCACGATTTGATCCAACATGGCTGGCAAGCCGAGGCGTGGCTGGGGTCTCCGCAATATATCCGCGCAAAGATATGAGTCAAGCTCTTGTTTACGAAAGGATTCCCACACCCGTCTGAACGCCGCTAGGACCAATCAGATTGCGCCAGGCCAGCTCTGCCACCTACGCCACGTGGCAGAGGTTGATAGGGATACACGAGAGAGCACTTGGAGGTTGACTGAGACGACCGAATAGGGCTATTGGGTCACTAGCTGGCTCTTTTCTGAGGAGGCTCTAAAGGATATCCACAGGACCGTTTGTTCGTGCTATATTACTCTTTTTTCAGTAGCGCCGCGTCGCGAAGTGATTTAGTGGTTAGGCAGATTGATTGATATAGGAGAAGCTTCTATTCCTAACATCTCATGTTCGTAACGGCATGTCAAGATACGCGACAGGATTACACGTTACGACTGGACGCGAGAGGATTAAACGCCACAACTGGACCTGTCACTAAGTACTCGCCATGTCGCCAGTAGGCACTGTTAGTATTTCCTTCTGTAAACTGTACAAACTCGGTTGAAGGCAAGAGCACAGTCTTATTAGACACCTGTGATCCCGCGTCGCAGACCAGCGTCTATGTAAACTAAATCGTAATACCGAGCATGAAGGTGTGGCAATATGAAGTTGAGAGCTGTTGGTAAAAAGTCTTTCCTGCTCACTGTTTCGAACAACTCGAGCACCAACATCGATGAACATCAAAGCTACTTCTTCAAGGTCGCATTTCGCGTCAGTTGAAACGCAAGTAACAAGCACTGGTAGTCTCACGTCTGTTCATTCTGCCTATTTGTTCCGTTCGTTTCAGTTTCTTTTTGTCTGATTCAGTTTTGATTCTGCAGGCCTTTGGCTGTTCCGAAGCAACAGAGACCGGTCTCGATTTTGGCGGTTTGGGTGTTGTCTCTGCGTTGCTGGCGGGAG
The DNA here is from genome assembly GCA_947471745.1 of Closterium sp. Naga37s-1. Taxonomy (NCBI): domain Eukaryota; kingdom Viridiplantae; phylum Streptophyta; class Zygnematophyceae; order Desmidiales; family Closteriaceae; genus Closterium; species Closterium sp. Naga37s-1. The sequence goes on from CANJKZ010000068.1 coordinate 4,837,487, forward strand.
AGTTTGGGATGGAGTGTCAGGTTGGCTTCTAAAGGGTATGCTTCAAATGGGGGAGCTCTGAATATCTGGTCTCTCATTGGATGTTCCACCCTCCTGATGTTGACCGCAATGGACTATCTTGCACCCGACAGAACCTATATGAAGCGGACGTGCTCGTACGCTGTATAAGGATCCTGGGTACAGATCACGTTGAGCTAGCTCAAACTCATCGCACCTTGACTTTAGAACAGAAATTTAACCTGGTGGATCTCAACTTTGATGAGGAATTGGGCAAATCTCAGCTAAATAAAAGCACATACCGTACTTAGAGCTTTGAGTCAGGTATTCTGATGCGACAGTCGTTTTTGGTATGTTCAATGCTAGCTGTCGAGACAAAAGTTCTGATATCTGAGATTTCAGGTTTAGAGGGAGGAACATCAATCGCAGGTGATACATTGAAAAATCCATGTGGCTGCACACATAGAATGGAGGGAGGTGGCATAAGAGCGAAGGGAAATAATGGTGTTAGGGCAATAAATTTTCATACTATGGAAATACAAGATACCGGTTCACCATGCAGAGATGTTACTATCGTGTACGATTTGTGCTTTGAATATTGCAATTGACAAAATATAAACAACCCACCAACTCACCATGACGTAGAATCCCATGCACTCGCATGGCATGACATGCCAATCCTCCTTGTCTTAGGGTGATTCCAAGCATGTATTCTCCTACTCCCCATGAGCCAGAAGCCAATGTTTTTCGCATGGCGTGTCCCAATCCTCTATTCTCGGCACGTGAGTCAGTTCAAACACGTACCTTTGAAGTGCCTCACAAGCCACCAACTCCCTATCAGAGCAACCCAGTCACTCAGCAGAAGCCTGAAGCCAATGTATTCACACGGCATGACTGGCCAATCCTCCAGCCTCGGCACGTGGGTCAGTCTAGTTGACGCCACACAAGCCCCGACTCCCCATGAACTACTCACCACGAGCAAACTAGTCACTCACCAGGAGGCTGAAGCTGATGTATTCGCAGGGCATGACTGGCCAATCCTCCAGCCTTGGCACGTGGGTGAGTCCAAACACGTACCTTCACAGCACAAGGGGGTGAGCACGGGATGTTGGGAGCAGAAAACAAGGGGAGGAAGCTATTGTTATACCTCTTGATTGACAAACCTTTAGGGTGATAATAGGACTAGGACACACTCTTAAGGGTAACTCGATCGACCAAGCCTCTAGGGTTCGGGTATAGAGGCAAAATGAAAGAGATAACAAGCAATGATGTCGGTACTGGTGGTGAGGAGGAGCGTCTTAACAAAGTGTCATAACACTAACTTGGTACTCGCCAATTAAAGAAGCATCGCTCACCACACCACCACTTACCTAAGCATCACTTACCAGAGCATCACTCACCAAAGCACCACATCAGCATTGTTGATTGATCTGTTCCGCTGCACCCACAAAGGCAGCCCATCGCCGATCCTGGGGTTCTGGTTCGGGAACTCGCCGCCCGGAAATCGTTCCTCCGGGTGGTACGGCGTGACCCACAGGTTGTGCTTCAGGAAAGCTGCCCGGCGGAGAAATTTCGCCCCGGGCAACGCGAGGGGCAGGCAGTTGGTCCCTGGCATGAGCTTGTAGGCGGTTGGACGACCAGCCCTGTTGACTGCCCGAGTGTTTCGGATCTGCCCGTGTGTGAAGATGAAGGAAGATGTTCTCACAAAGACATGGTCAAATCGGGAAAATGGTAGAAGTGAAAAAACAATGGAGAACAAGCACCATAGCGGAATGTCATTTCAAAGGCACACCTGACTCACAGAATTCAGAAATTGCATTCAAGGTAGGAAATTAAGGAATGTGGCGACAGGGTGTAGATACACACACAGCGTGTCAATCCTGCTGAATCCCTTCACTCGCTCCAGTCACTCGCTCACTCTTCCCTCACTCCTCCGTTCACTCCCTCACTCACTCTACCACGCACTCTTTCCCTCCCTCCCTGGCCCACGCACCAGCCAGTGGCGAGCAGAGAGGGGATTCACATCCCGCATGCCCTCGCCCTTTGTCCGAAGCACCTTCTCCTCCGCATAGAAGGCATTCGCATGGGGGTTGTGTGATGAACCTCAAACTGCCTCTCTCCCAAACACAGTTCCACCACGCACGCACCAGCCAGTGGCGAGAAGAGAGGGAATTCACATCCCGCATGCCCTCGCCCTCTTACCAAAGCACCCTCTCCTGCGCATACAAGGCCCTGTCTTTCCAGCTGTATCTTTAAAACTCCCTCAGTCACTCCCCCACTCACCAGCCAGTGCCTAGCAGACATGGGATTCATGTCCCTCATGCCCTCGCCCTCTGTCCGAAGCACCCTCTCCTCCGCATAAAAGGCGTTCGCGTGCGGGTTGTGGGGACCCTCTGCTTCTGCCCTCACGTTCACCTCCACCACCTGATGTAGGGTTGGGGCCAGGGGGGGATGGGCAGGGGGGGATGGGCAGGCAGGGAGAGGTGGGCAGGGGGGGGGTGGGCAGGGGAAGGTGGGCAGGGGGAGGTGGGCAGGGGGAGGTGGGCAGGGGAAGGTGGGCAGGGGGAGGTGGGCAGGGGGAGGTGGGCAGGGGGGGGTGGGCAGGGGAAGGTGGGCAGGGGGAGGTGGGCAGGGGGAGGTGGGCAGGGGGGGGTGGGCAGGGGAAGGTGGGCAGGGGGAGGTGGGCAGGGGGGGGTGGGCAGCGGCAGGGAATAACTGCATGATTAGGTGGATGTGAGGAGACAGCTTTGTGGGTGGTTGCGTGGGTGGATGTGTGGTTGGATGGGTGGGGGAAGGGGAGAAAACGCATTCGCATGCAGGTTGTACGGGCCCTCTCAGTCCGCCCTCACGTTCACGTCCACCACGTGATGTAGGGGGGACGGGTGGGAGGGGGGAGGGGGGTGGGGGCAGGGAATAATGGTACCCCAAGGAAGCATGGCTGCATGGGGGTTGTGCGGGCCTGCCCCTTCTGCCCTCACGTTCACCTCCACCACCTGCTGTAGGGTCATGGGGCAGAAAGAGGGGGGGAGAGGCAAGGAATGACCGCATCTTGAGGGAACATGGCCCATGCTCGCGTTTTTTAATCGACTCAAAACATCATGGCCCATGCTCGCGTTTTTTAATCGACTCAAAACATCATGGCCCATGCTCGCGTGGGCTGTGCTGTGCCCTGCTTCTCCGCCCTCACGTTCACCTCCACCACTTGATGTAGGGGGGTGGTGGAAAAAGGGGTGGGAAGGTGCAAGCCTTCCCGTCGGCTGTGCCCTGCCTCTCCAGCCCACAGCCATGCTATGTCCATGCGAGCCACGAAGAAGAGCTGGTGGATGGATGGATGGATGGATGGATGGGGGCAGGGAGGCCAGGTGCTAGAAGCACCCGGTGTATCCTGGTAGCCCTCACCTGGTTAGCCTGCTCCCCTGGCCGGCAGTCCACAGCCAAGGGCACAGGGCACCTCAACCACATCCCTCCATTGTATTCCCCTCTCCCACCCTCTCTGTACCTGGTTAGCCTGCTCGCCCGGGTGGCAGTCTACAGCCATGCCCATGCGAGCCACAAAGAAGTGCTGGTGGACAGATGGGGTGTGTGCAAGCACCAGCATTGGATGCAAAGGCGCCCCCCCTTACCATGTGCCTCAATAGTCCTCACTTGATTAGCCGCCTCCCCCGGGCGGCAGTCCACAGCCATGTCCATGCGAGCCACAAAGAAGTGCTGGTGAATAGGAGCATACAGCCCTGGCGCCAGCAGCGTCCCGTACCTCCTCTCCTCGCCCTCCCTCAGAGTGCCCACCGACAGAATGCCCGTCAGCTTTACTTGCGCTTCGATCTTGCCATCCTGTGGTGTGGAAGAGTGGAGAGAGAGCAGAGGAGGAAGGGGAGGGGGTAGGAGAAAGGAGAGGGCAGTGGAGAGAGTAGGGGACTGGGGGGAGTGGGATGAATGGGGGGAGTGGAGGAATGAGAGGGGTGGATGGGAGCGTACAGCCCCGGTGCCAGCAACGTGCCGTACCTCCTCTCTTCGCCCTCCCTCAACGCTCCCACTGATTAGATCCCCGTCAGCTTGATTTGAGCCTCGATCTTGCCGTCCTGCAGTGAGGGAGAAGCAAAAGAGGGACAAGAGACAGAGGTAATAATGGAGAGCAGAGCATGTTGAGGAGGAGGGGGAGTAGGGATATTAAGGGAGAGCATGTTGAGTGAGTGGGAGGGGGAGTTAAGGAATTTAGGGGGCGGATAGGAGCATGCATACAGCCCTGGCACCAGTAGAAGCACCGATGCTAAATCCCTATCATGCACACAAAAGCGGATGCTCACCAGTGGGTGAGAGCTCTCAACTGACAGAATCACAGTGATGGGACTCAAAACAAGAAGAACCTACCTGGTAGAGATACCAGAAGAAGCCATAGTCGTAGTTCCCAATCGTACAGAGAAACGACAGCACGAGCCTTCTTGATCGCCTCACTTCAGCGTGTCTCGAGCACCAGTCCACGTGCTTCCAGAGCATGCCATATTCCTCCTCATGCATGCACACGGCGTTCTCTATCGTCTCGACGCCGCCAAGAAAGTTGCTCATGTGCGCATCGAAGTAGCGGATGAAGCCCAGACAATCGCAGGCCTGGGGAGAGTGGAGGGTGGGGAAATGAGAAAGGAGTAGCGGATGAGGCCCAGACAGTCACAGCCCTGGTGGGGGTTGGGGGGTGGGGCATGGGAGGGAGAGCGTGCTCTCTACCGTCTCCACCCCGCCGATGAAGTTGCTCATGTGTGCATCAAAGTAGCGGTTGAAGCCCAAAAAATTGCAGCCCTGGTGGGGATAGGGAGGAAGGCAATAGGAAATAGGAAGGCGGTGGTGGTGGTGGTAAGTTCGTTCTCTATCGTCTCAACGCCACCCAGGAGGTTTCTCATGTGTGCATCAAAGTAGCGGATGAAGCCTAAACAATTGCAGCCCTGGTGGGGATAGGGGGGTGGGGTATGGGAGAGCCCTTTCTCTATCGTCTCCACCCCTCCGATGAAGTTGCTCATGTGTGTGTCGAAGTAGCGGATGAAGCCCAGACAGTCATAGCCCTGGGGGGTATGGACGGATGGGGAATGGGGGAGGGGAAGGTGTTGTGGAGGTGGAAAGCAAAACCAGGAAGCTGGGTGAGGAAGTTGCTCATCATGTGCTCGTCAATGTAGCGGATCAACCCCAGGCAGTCACAGCCCTTCAAGTGACCCCACCAGCATCCCCCCACCAGCATCCCCACAGCAACCCCACAGCAACCCCCCCACCACCATCCCCAACCAGCAACCCCACCAGCAAACCCACACACTGCAACACCACCACCTCTTCTAACAGCACGCACCTTCTTCAGACAGTGGGCATTCTTCCCCAGCCCGTCCTCCCTCCCTTGCTTCTCTCTCCTTGCCCATACCCACGCACCTTCTTTAAAGAGTGTGCGTTCCTGCCCAGCCCATCCTCGCCGGCATCGAAGGCGTTTTTGCAGTAGTGGGGCTCGTGGGGGTCGCCATAGGGCACCACCATCTCACAGAAGCTCAGCCGGTGCGCAACGCCCCTCCTGCCGCTGCTGCTGTCGTCGTAGGCTAGTGAGTGCAGCACCAGGCCTTCTCTAGGTGTGAAACCTACTCAGAAACTCCACTGGAAAAACAAGGAGCAGGGAAAGGAGAAGGCGGGCATTTGGGGGGAGTAGGGGAGAGATTGGAAGGGGGAAAGGGATAGAAAAATGGAGGACGGGAGGAGAGTAAGGGGAGTGAAGTGGCGCTCGTGGGGGTCGCCATACGGCACCACCATCTCACATACACTCAGCCGGTATGCAATGCCCCTCCTGCCGCTGCTGCTATCGTTGTATGCCAAAGCAGCACCAGACCTTCTTTTGGTGTGAATCCCACCCAGAAACTCCACTGGAAGGGAAGGGGGAGCAGGGAGGGAAAAGGGGGTAAGGGGTAGGAGGTAAGTGCCTCTCTTGCCACTGATGCCGTCGTCGTACACCAGGGCGTGCAGCACCAAGCCTTCTTTAGGCATGAACCCCACCAGGAAACTCCATTGGACGACGAGAAGAGGAAGAAAGAGAGAGAGGTGGGGCGGGACCAGTGGCAGAAGGACAAGGGTGAAAAGGCAGCAAGTGAGACCCACTTCCACCTACCTTTAGCCACTTCACGACGTCTCCCCGGCCAGTGGTCCAACAACCACGTGAAATGAGTCGTGTTTTGAGTCGACTCAAAACAAGACTCATTTCAAGAGGAAGCACGTGACACCCACTTCCACCTGCCTTCAGCCACTGCACGGGGACTCTCCAGCCTATCGTCAAACCACCACTCGTCCGCACTCCATTCACTCACCTTCTCCTCTCTTCCACCAACCTTCAGCCACTACACGGCATCTCCCCACACTCTGAAGTAATGCCTCTTCGCATTCTACCCCCTCAACGCTTCCCACCACTCCCCACCATATCCAACCCCTCAGCATCCCCCCTTGTCACCCACCTTCTGCCACTCCACGGCATTTCCATTCACTCGAAAGCTCGGCCCCTCGGGCTGCTCTGTTCTGATGGGCTTCAAGTCGCAACGGTCCACGCCCCCCCTGTCCTTCCCCATCCTATCCCACTTTTCCACCCACCTTCTGCCACTCCACAGCGTATCCATTCACGCGGAAGCTCGGCCCCTCGGGCTGCTCTATCTTGATGGGCTGCTCTGTCTTAATGCCCTTCTGCCTTAACTCAAAAATTGCGTTACAATCTGCTTCACTTTCACAATGTGATAAACGCTTTAAACGCATAAATATTCTCTTCCACCCCATCCCCTTTCGCTTTCCACATTTCAAACCAACCGTGGCCTTCAGAGCCTGTCCTAATTCAATATAATCGATTGCAGTAAAATAGGAAAGAAAGAGTCATTGTAAAAAATCCAATTGCAATAGTATGATTCGATGAAAAAAGACATCAATACGAAAAACAGGGATAGGCGCCTGTTACAATCCTAAAAAGGAATTAGTCTGGGATCAGCTCAAGGTTGTTCGCAGGTAGTGTTGCAGTGGAAGCATTGACCTCAGGTCAGAGTGAATTTAAAATGACTTATATGATAAAGGCATGCATGCATCGAGTTTATGTAGAAGATACAAGGAATACGTAAAAGTCCTAGACTAGCCATGTACTCTAAGGGGTACATTCCCTTACTGCAGCGAATTTGTTTCGAAACTGTTCCCGCTCTTTTTATTTGGAAGTGTTTCTGCCTGCATCGGTCAAGATCTGACGGTTGCTAGTGTCGCTTTGACTCTTCTGACTCCACGACTTCGTTCTCGATAGAGTCGGCTCCTGCATCGTACAAGAATGCCTTCTCATAACGTTTCATATCTCAACACACCCCTTCATTCCTGGGCGTTCTGGGAGCTGACTCGCTTGACTATTCCAGTGAGGTTGGAGCAGTGCTTGTACTGCTGACGTGACGTGGTGAGGAATTCGGCTGCCATTTCAGTGGTAGAGCAGTACGCGAGGTCAACCTTGCCCTGGTCAATTTCGTCCTTGACGAAAAAGTACCGAAGCGCGATGTGCTTCGTATGGTTGACGAACCCCGGTTTTTTCGCGATCTTCATGGCGCTCTGGTTGTCGGAGTGGAGGCGGAAGGTGGGTGAAGTTTGGATTTTCGCCTCCTACAATAGCTCTTGTAGGTAAATTCCTTCGCGGATTGCAACTGTTGCAGCGATGTATTTTGCTTCAACTGATGACAGGGCAACCAGCTCTTGCTTCTGCGAATTCCAGGAGATTGGGCCCGTTGGTTACAGGCGAAAGACGAAGCCGGTTCGTGACTGTCGATTGGCACGGTCAGCTGCATGAGATGCATATGTGAAGATTACGAGGAATGAGTGCACTAGGAAACATGTGGGTACAAGTAGGAAAACCTAAAAGTGTTGTACCCTATATTGTCAACCCCACTACAGCCTACACAGACTATAGCACATAAGTTTGACACACCCCCATAGGCAAAGTGGGGGAGAACAAGAGGTCACAAGACCAGTGAAGCAAAGCACAGTAAGCTCAGGGTGGATCACAACGTCACCACACATTCCGAGCACAAGTTCAAGGCCACAAGGCCAGTTCACATGCAAGATCCTATATATAAAGGTAAACAAGCAAGTGCAGGTATAGATGGATCACAGTACAAGCAAGGTCAAGCAGTGAGCAAGTGAGGCCAAGTAGGCACAAGACCTAGCATCGTACAAAAGCGCTGATGATCACAAGGCGGAAGTGCCTTGGTAAAGATATCAGCAGTGTTGGCCTCAGAGGCCACGTAAGCAAGGCGCAGCTGACCACGCTGCTGCAGCTCACGAGCAAGGAAGTAGCGAAGAGCAATGTGCTTCGTTCTGTGCTCCAGTCTGTGCTCCTGACACAAGGCCAGCATGGCCTTGTTGTCTACGTACAGAACTGGAGGAGAACGAGGCGGCTCTCCTAGATCAGTCAGCAGGTAGGTGAGCCAGCGTAGCTCCTGTGCAGCCATGGCTGTGGCGTAGATCTCAGCCTCACAGCTGGAGCCGAGAACAGAAGACGAGCGGGTAGACCGCCACGAAACAGAGCCGGAACCAAGGCTGAAGGTGTAACCCTGTGACGACCGCTGCGTAGCCTGGTCGTCAGCCCAAGAAGCGTCTGCGTGACCTGTGAGGACCACTGAACGCCGCCCTCCAAGCACTAGCCCCATGCCCGACGTACTGCACAAGTAGCGCAACACCCTCTTCGCTGCAGCCATGTGCTCTGGTCGGTGTCTCCCAGGAGCAACATAGCGTGCCAAGATGCTAAGAGGGTATGCAAGGTCAGGTCGAGTGCAGGTCATCAGGTACATGAGGCAGCCAACAAGCTCTGGGTACGGGCCACTCGGCTCTACGGACTCATCCGAAGGCAGAGCTGAGAGCGAGTGGCGAGTAGACAGAGGAGTGGCCTGAGGCGAGGAGTACGTGAAGTCGAAGCGCTGAAGGATCTGCTGCACCATGTGTGACTGAGTCAGTGTAATGGTGCGCTGTGCTCTGTCCCGGGTGATCTGCAAGCCAAGGTAGCTGCGCAGTTCACCCAGGTCTGTGCACGTGTGTCGCTTCTGCAGCTCGGACTTCACGTGGGCGAGTCCAGCAGTGTCAGCAGTGGCAAAGACCAAGTCGTCGACGTACACGAGGATGTAGAACGGCGGCAAAGAGGTGTCGGTGCGTAGAAACAGCGACGGGTCGGCAGTAGAAGGAGCAAACCCAAGAGCCGCAAGTGTAGTCCTTAGTGTGTCGTGCCACTCACGAGGCGCCTGGCGGAGTCCGTAGACTGGCCGCCGGAGGCTCCACTGGGTACCAGGAGGAAACGACCCAGTGAAGCCAGGTGGGCGGCGCAGCCAGATCTCCTCGTGCAGGCTGCCCTGCAAGAAAGCTGTGCTGAAGTCAAGAGAGTGAAGCTCGTAGTCGCGCTGAGCGGCTATGTGCAGCAGCATTCGAAGAGTGGTCATCTTCGGGGTGGGAGAGAAGGTCTGAAAGTAGTCAACTCCCTGCCGGTGACTGAAGCCTCGAGCCACGTAACGCGCCTTGAAGACAGGCGGAGAACCTGGCGGCCGCTTCACCCTGAAAATCCACATGCCACTGACAATGTTCGCCCCAGGTGGGGGAACCTCGTCGACGTAGGTGCCTGTGGACTTCCAGGAAGCCATCTCTGCGTCCATGGCTGACTGCCACTGTGAGGAGTAGGGACCCTCGATCGCCTCAGCGTACGATCGAGGAGTCGGGATGTCTAGCGCATCCGGGTCTCCGTCAGGTGCAATCAGCATGGACACGAGATGAGGCAAAGCAGCAGCAAAACACTGGAACTCCTCCTGCCTGTCCTCAAGGACATCCGTGCTAAGAGCACACTCACCCCCGACGGACGGAGGATAGACAGACTCAGACTCAGCAACAAGACTAGCAGCGTAGTCTAGACGACAGCGAGCAGCAAAGTCGACAAGCTCAGCAACTAAGGCAGACGCAGCAGTGGACTCAAAGGAAGGGTCAGTGACAGCAGTAGCCAGAAGACGCGTGACAGTAGGACTGGCAGCACGAAGGGAGTCAGACTCCGGGTCAGCAAGAGCAGGAAGAGAGGACTCTGGAGGAGACGGCAAAGGGACACGCAGTGGAGCAGTGGAAGGACGCAGCGCCATCTGGTGTGTGCCTGGGACCGCAGGAGGACGCGGACGCGGATCACGACGACTAGTGCGAGCAGCACGAACAGGCGACGCAAGACGAGACGCAGGCTCACGACGCTCAGCAAGACCTCCAGTAGGACCAGTGTAGGGAGAAGGAGCAGGCAGCGGGGAGGCGGGCTGTAACTGCGACTCAGACTGGACAGGCGGTGGACACTCTAAGGAAGGAGCAGGACCAGTAGAAGGCGGGAGACCAAGAACCTGCTGAAGGAGCGGAACGAAGTACGGCCGCGGTCGCGCAGTGCCTCCAGAGCCAGCAGGGACAGCACCAGCACCCCCAGTGGCAGCACCAGCACCAGTAGCACCCCCAGCGGCAGCACCGCCAACTCCAGCACCCTCAGAAGCACCAGCGCCAGCAGCACCTCCAGCGCCAACACCCCCAGCAGCTCCAGCTCCAGCCGGACCACCGGAAGACTCAACAGCCACAGCTCCAGCACCTCCAGCAGCACCGACTCCAGTAGCACCGCCAGCCCCAGCACCGCCAGCAGCTCCAGCACAAGGAGCACCCCCAGGCCCAGCAGCTCCAGTACGAGCACCTCCGGGACCCGTGGCACCAACACCCTAAGTAGCAGCAGAACCTCCAGCTCCAGCAGCACCTCCAGCTCCAGCAGCACGGCTCCAGCGGCGAGCAAACCACTCGCGTAGCTCCTGTGGAGAGGGCAGCTCCCGCCGGGACGAAGCACCCGAGGGACCTCCAGACCCAGTACCGCCAGACTCCACACGAGCAGGCCCAGCACCCTCAGGCTCCGCACCCGCAGGCTCAGCACCCCCAGACTCAGCACCCCCAGGCTCAGCACCCCCAGACTCCGCACCCGCAGGCTCAGCACCCCTAGCAGCACCAGAGTCAACAGCTACCTCGACAGGCTCGACTGCGTCTACCTGAGACACACCTGAGGGGGCAGGACCCTGAGGGGGAAGGGGGTCTACCGGGGGGGGACCTGGCGCGAGGAAGAGCGGCGGCGGGGGGAGGGGCGCAGTGCGGTAGGGGAAGAGACGGTAGTAAGGAACCGACTCGTCAAACGTGACGTCCTGGGAGGACAGAATACAGCGCGAGGTGGGGTGGTAAAACTGCCAACCAGGCGCGTCAGGGGGGAAGCCAAGGAAGACGCAGGGAACAGCGCGGGGGGACAGCTTGTCCGCAGACAAGTCGCGGACAAAAACCCGAGATCCCCAGACACGAAACGCAGACGCATCGCCAACCTTCCCCGTCCACCGCAGAGTAGTGGAGGTCTCCGGCAAGGAGACTCGGGGCTGAAGGTAGATCTGATGCGCCGCGTACTGAACCGCGAACGGCCACAGAAAATGGGGGGCAGCCGCATGAATCATGGACGTACGAGCGACGTCCATGACCATGCCAATGCGGCGCTCAGCAATCCCATTTTGCTGTGGGGAGGCCGGAAGCGTGAACGTCTGGCGGATGCCCTGTGCACGACAGAAGGCTCCCAGAAGGCCAGAGGAAAACTCTCCGCCTCTGTCAGAGTGCAGACGCAGAACAGGAAAGTCCGAGCCGAAACTCTCTCTGAGCTGGAGACGAGCTGCGCGGATCCAGTCGATCAACACCTCAGTGACGTCACCCTTGCTGCGCAAGGGGAAAACCGTGGTGTAACGAGAGTAGTCGTCAACCACCAACAGGAAGTAACGCTCGTGACCCAGGCCACGGACGCGGGCGGGGCCCCACACGTCCATGTGAAGAGTCTGCAGCGGAGCCTCTGTCGGAGGAAACTCTGAGGAGTGAGGAGCGGCGCGCTGCCGCCCCTCGACGCAGGGAACGCAGGTAGGGGCAGGCCCCGGAGGGAGGGGAGAGACGGACCGGGGGAGACCAGAGACAAGGTAACGGGAGGCCATGCCTCGGGGACGAGGCAGGGAGGGGTGACCAAGGCGGTGGTGCCAGAGGAGAGTCTGGTGGGACAGGAGACGACACGAGCAGGGAGCAGACTCAGGACCAGACCTGGACGCTGCTGCAAACACCTGACCCGACGCAGCTACCTGACCAGACTCAGCAACAGGAGGAGACTCAGTAGTCAGTGTGTACAGGCTCGACCCCGGCTGACGGGTAAACGTGGCCAAGTGTCGGCCCGTCCGAGCACACGTACAGTGGGTCACGCGCTGACTCGCAGGAGTGAACTGGTCAACCCCCCCATCCTGTAGATCAGCACCACTCACCAAGTTCGTAGAGAACGAGGGGAGGTAGAGACCTGACAGGGCGCCAGAGGGGGCCGCCAGACACGGTAAGACAGTGGAGAAGTGGGCAAGGACAGGACCCCCAGAGGGGTCCGCCAGGGAGACCGCAACTGGCCGACTAAGCGGCGTAAGCGTGGTGCGGTCTTGAAAGAAGGAGCGGGAAGCACCCGAGTCAAGGGTGAAGGTGTGTAAGGCCTGAGCCGACGTGGTACCTGAGAGAGCAGACTCACCAGCACCTAGGGCAGCAGACGCACTAGCACCTAGAGCAGCAGCCTCACCAGCACCTAGAGCAGCAGCCTCAATGCCCGGGTCAGGCGGAACACACAGGTAACAGTCACCCTCATCACTAGTAGACACAACATACATGGCAGCAAGAATAGCATCATAATCCAGATCAAAGTTAGCAACCCCCGACCTAAGCAGCTCACCCCAGCGGGGGATCTCAGTGGCGTCAGGGAACTGGAGACGCCAAGCGTTCGTCAGGCGGCCGAAGCAGCGCTGGGTGGTGTGCGGGCCTCCGCACGGCTCACCAGTGCGGTCGCCGGTACGCAGGACGTAGGCACAGGGACCAGCACCCCCACCCCGCTGACGCGCAGCGTACCACTCACGAAGCTGCTAGGGGGGCGGCGTCTCACGAGTGCGCTGCTGCTGCTGGCGCTGACCACCACCGAAGCCGCTCCGCTGCGCAGAGCCACCCCGACCAGCTCCACCTCCGCCGCCGCCACCTCCGCCACCGCCGCCACCGCCTCCTCCTCCGCTCCCACCGCCACCGCCGCCGCCGCCTCCGCCTCCACCGCCGCCACCGAAGCCCCCACCCCCGCCACCACTCCCTCCGCCGCCTCCACCGCCACCTCCACCGCCCCCGCCAGCCCCTCCAGCGCCCTTGCCCCCCTTGCCCTTGCCGGTGCGGCGTCTCCCGCTAGGGGCAGACGCAGCGCCGACCGACTCGGTGCCAACGAAGTTGACGGCAGCAGCAGAGGCAACAGAGGGCAAAAGGGGGGAGGGGGAGCACCCCTCAAAGAAGGGGGCACGAGGGTCACCACGAGAGGCTCCTACAGCGACTATACTCTTCTCAGCTGCCAGGAGGCGCTCCTCAAGGAGGTCAACGGTGAGTGTGGTGGGGCAAACAGAGAGGAAGTGGTCCCTGTCCGAGCGAAGGGAGTCAGGGAACCGGGTGACTATGTAGTAGAGGGTGATGTACATGGGGGGGGGGGTTCTTGGCGCAGAACTCAGCAGGAAGCGCAGCGCGGTAGCGGGTGTCACTAGTGCGAAGGTGCGTAATGAGGTCAGCGACTGTGGGAAAGGCGGCGAGGTTAGGGAACAGGTACGGCAGCATGAGGCGGCTAAGGGCAGCAGTGGCAGGGGAAGAGTAGCGTGCGACTACAGCGTCGTACAAGGTCCTAGCACTCTTGTACTGACTGAAGTGCGCGCGCTCAGAGGACGGCAAGTGACTACGTACCGCAAGACGGGCAGCAGCATCGCGTGTGGCCCACTGTGAGCGAACAGTGCTGTCAGCATCGGCAGCAGGGGCAGCAGAGGCGCCAGACGTGAGATCGAACAATGAGAGACCGTCTTTCCTATCGCACTGTAGGAAAAGCTGTAGATCATCGACCCAGACCTCAAAGTCAACAGCCCGACCCTCAGCATCGAAAACGAGAACGCTAGGGGTAGCCATGACAGCAGTGGCAGCAGGCTAGGGGCAGCAGCAGCAGTAGCAACAGTAGGGGCGCGGCTCGGCGGTGCTCTTACCAGGGCAGGTGGGTAGAGGTCCGCAAGTGGTGGGGCAGGGCGAGGCGCGCCGGCAGGGACGGGGCCGCTACAGGGCGGCAGAGGACTGCCGCTCCTCTCTGCAGGGCAGGGCCGGAACGGCGGCGGCGGCCCCTGCTGTCGGCGGCGGCGGCGGCTGCAGTCGGCGGCTGCGGCGGCGGCGGCCCCGGCAGTGGCGGCAGCAGCTGCTGCTGTCGGCGGCTGCGGCGGCTGCGGCCCCGGCTGTGGCGGCGGCGGCTGCTGCTGTCGGCGGCTGCGGCGGCTGCGGCTCCCGCTGCAGGGGCGGCGACGGCTGGGCGGCAGGTCCGTGAGGGAGCCGAGAAGGGGCCGCGGAGGAGCCGAGAAGGGGCCGCTAAGGGCGGTGAAGGGGCCGCGAAGGGGCCGTGAGGGGCCGCGAAGGGCGGCGACGGGGCCGAGACAGGGCCGTGAGGGGCCGCGAAGGGCGGCGACGGGGCCGAGAAGGGGCCGTGAGGGGCCGCGAAGGGCGGCGACGGGGCCGTGAAGGGCGGCGACAGGGCCGCGAAGGGCAGCGACGGGGCCGTGAAGGGGCCGCGAGGGGCCGCGAAGGGGCCGCGAGGGGCGGTAAGGGGCCGCGAAGGGCCGTGAGAGGGGCCGCGAAGGGCGGCGGAGGGGCCGCGAGGGAGCCGCGAAGGGGCCGCGAGGGGCCGTGAGAGGGGCCGCAAGGGGCCTCGAAGGGCGGCGACGGGGCCGCGAAGGGGCCACGAGGGGCCTGAAGGGGCCGCGAAGGGCCGTGAGAGGGGCCGTGAGGGGGCCGTGAGAGGGGCCGCTACGGGGCCGTAAGAGGGCGCGACGGGCCGCTAAGGGCAGGGGACGCGACGGGAGGGTAGGCACGCGCGACGCGACTCGGGCAGGAGCGAAGCGCGCTCCGGGCAGGAAAAAATAAATAAATAAAAAATCGATTTTCAGTGGTGGGCCCTAGGAACGTTCCCACTAGGGAACCTGCTCTATACCATGTGAAGATTACGAGGAATGAGTGCACTAGGAAACAGGTGGGTACAAGTAGGAAAACCTAAAAGTGTTGTACCCTATATTGTCAACCCCACTACAGCCTACACAGACTATAGCATATAAGTTTGACAGCATACGTATTCAGTGAGGTTGAAGGATGTTGTTGTCAGTGTGGAGTAGGAGAGCCCGATGTCAGGTGTGGAGATGAAGTACTGTAGGGCGCACTCCAGGTCCAGTTGGTTTTCAGCTACTGGCTTGCAGGAGTTCTATGCCAATTGGCTAGCAATGTACTAAAGGTCGGGTTGGCAGGTGACTGAGGCAAATAGCAGGCACCCCAGTTGCTGCTGGTACAGTTGGAGTCCTACGAACGACAGAGGTTTGTTGTTCGGTTTGTAGTTGGTGCTTGGGGTGCGGTAAGGAGTTGAGAGTGGTGCGGGCGTAATCTTGAAGCGTTATCCCAGTTGTTCTGTGCACTTGGAGGCTGACAGATGATTTGCTTCTGGCACGTAGGTGATGTTCAACCCCAGGAACTGTCACAGGATCGAATTTCCACTCGAGAATGTTGCACTAAAGGTGAGTACAAGGCGTATTTATACTCGGAAATACATAGACAAAAAAGATAATCTGAACCTTCGGGAACACGCTCTTCTAGAATAGATAATCACAAGTGCGCATAAGCATGCAAGCCCATTGGCACATTAGATTATGGCAGGATTACGCCTTGTACACCACCGTCGGTGTAGTCGGTGCCGTATAATGTAAATGTCGGTGCCGAAAATACAAAATAAGTGAAATGATCGGAAAGCTCTAGAAAGTAGAATAGTAGTCCGATTGAGGTGAAATAAAGTGCAAATGAAAGAGGAAAATAAGGAGAACAAGATAAAGATATAGAAATGAGAATATGTCGAACGTTGGCGTACTCTCACACTCCCCCCCCTCAAAGCTGGGTGGTAGATGTAACACCCCTCTTGACAAGATAGTCGCGGAGAGAACGTCGGGCGTTACTCGTGTCTTCTTCAGAGACCCAGCTGTCCTCAGAAGGATCATAGCCCTTCCAGCGTATGAGAAACTCCAGGGCGCCATGCCAACAACGACGATGTGCAAGCACTGATTCGACCTCGTACTCAGGGTCATCATTCACAAGGACTGGAGGCGGCGGCGGAGGCTGGCGTCCCGTGTACAGCTTATTTGGATCTTGATAGGGTTTAAGAAGCTGCATGTGGAAGGCGTTATAAATCTTCCAAGTAGCTAGTAGGCGCAAGCGGAATGTGACTGGTGTGACCTGCTCTTCTACGAGGAAAGGTCCGCAGAAGCGAGGTCGTAACTTGGATGGAAGGTGACCGAGGTTGAGGTTGCATGTGTCAAGAAGCACATGGTCACCAACCGCAATGGTATGATCGAGGCGATGGCGATTGGCCGAGCGTTTCTGTGAAGACTGTATGTCCTGTAGACACTTGTGTGTCCGATCCCAAAGCTGCAGCATTGTGGTAACGAAGTGGTGTGCGGGCTGGACGGTTGCAGGTACTGTTGGTTGCTGTGGAGTTACTGGATGTCGACCGTAACAGAGGAAGAATGAGGTCGCTCTTATTGCAGCATGCTTCGCATTATTGTAGGCGAACTCCAACACTGGCAAGTGCAAGTCCCACTTGTTAATATCGTCCTTGCACGATGCGCGCAAAAGTTGTTCCACAATCTGGTTCAAGCGCTCTGTCTGCCCAACGGTCTGGGGATGATATGCAGATGACATCGCTAGGCGTATCCCCATGAGCGACATGAGCTCTTTCCAGAAGTTTCTAGTAAACTTAGGGTCCCTGTCGGATATAAGGGTTATCAGGATCTCGTGCTGTGAGATGATGTGTTTGATGAATAGCCGTGTCGTTTCCTCCGTGCGTGCGGTTGTATGCGTCGGAATGAAGTGTCCTATCTTTGAGAATTTGTCGATGACGACCACGATGGCGTCATGCCTTGCTATGGTAGGTGGTAACCCAGTGATGAAGTCCAAGCTGACCACTTGCCAGGGCTGTTTTGGGACGGGCAGAGGCTGAAGAAGTCCTGCTCTTTTCTGTCTTCATCCGCTGGCATGTGTCGCACGAAGTGACGAACTTCTGCACGTCGTCTGCCATGTGAGGCCAGTAGTAGACTTTCGCAATCCCCGCAAGAGTCTTTTGCTCTCGAAGTGTCCAGCGTAGAGTACATTGCGGAACTCCTCAAGAAGTAGCTGCCGAAGAGGCGGGTAGTTGGGTTGTTTTTATCTTTGTTGATCCTTTGCGTAGTGCAATGTTGTGGTCACACTGCAACAATTTATTCTTCTCTGCCAAGGGAATCTCGGAGTCGATGGTATATCCGTATGTGATATAGGGTAGCGGATTCATCCCCTCAATCTGTATGGTGGCAACGTGTCCAGGCCGGCTCAATGCGTCTGCCTTATTCTTGTGTCCCGGCTTATACACGATGTCGTAGTCGAAGTGCGTCTCGAGGAAGTCGATCCACCTGACCTGTCGCCTGGAGAGGGTAGGCTGCGTCTTTAGGTACTTCGGGCTGCAATGGTCAGTGTAGACCGTGGTCTTTCTCCCTTCGAGGTAGCATTGCCATGTCTTGAATGCGGTGATGATCGCTAAGGCCTCTTTGTCGTGAATCGGGTAGTTGAGTTCTGCCCCATGCAATTTTTTGCTCTGGTAAGTGATTGGTTGAAGTCCCTTCCCTTGGTCTTGCATCAAGACTGCTCCAACTACTTGGTCGCTAGTGTTAGCTTCGATGTCATAATATTTTTATGGATCCGGCAGGATCAGGATGAGTGCGATCGTAAGTGCGGTCTTCAACTGCTCCATGGTTTGCTGATGCTCATCCTCCCACCGGAACGGAATATTCTTCTTCAGTAGATTTGTGAGAGGTGTAGCAATTTTTGCGTACTGTGGCACGAACCAATTGTAGTAGTTCACAAAGCCAAGAAATTGTCGAAGTTCCTTCACGTTGTTAGGCGTTTTCCACGTACGTACGACTTCGATCTTCTTCGGGTCCACATGCACCTCTTGAGTGCTCACCATGTGCCCAAGAAAATGAAATTTCTTCAAGGCAAACTCGCTCTTGGATAGCTTGACGTAAATCTTCTCCCGTCGAAGTATCTCGAAGACACGTTGTAGATGTTCAATGTGCTACTTCATGTCCCTCGAGTAGATCAGGATGTCGTCCAGGTACACCACCACGCATTCGTCGAGTAGAGGCCTGAGAATATGGTTCATTTCAGCCTGGAATATAGCGGGTGCGTTGGTGAGTCCGAACGGCATGACAAGGTACTCGTAGGATCCATATCGTGTCCGAAACGCCATCTTATGGATGGAGTTATCCGCCATCCGGATCTCCCGATCTCAAATCGAGTTTTGAGAATACCGTGGCTTCCCGAAGCTGGTCAAGTAGATCGTCGCCCCATGGAATTGGATACTTGTTCTTGATCGTGTGCCTGTTGAGGGCTCGGTAGTCGATGCACATGCGTAAGCTTCCGACAGGTTTTGGCGTGAAAAGCACTGGCGCACCGTATGGTGATATCGAGGGTCGAATGAGTCCCTTGTCCAGGAGGTACTCGATCTGTTTCTTCATGTCAGCCAACTCGGTAGGGCTGAGTTGTTATGGTGCTCTGAATCTTGGTTTTGAACCAGTTTCTTCGTCGATCTCGTGCTGGTGGGTTCGATATGGCGGCAACTGGTCTGGAAGGTCGGCAGGGAGAACGTCTTCGAACTCCTCTAGAAGTTTCTGGATTGCTGGTGTAAGCTCGAGCGTTTTCTTCTCTCCTTCGTCCTCGTTAGTAACCAGTGCGATGAACCCTGCCATGGTTCGTTTCACATCCTTCTCGAAGCGTGCGAGAGTCTCCTCCGGAATGTCTCCCGTGTTGCTCCAACTTGGAAGCTGAATAGTTCTGTCTTGATTGTAGATACTCGCCATGCGGGTAACCCAGTTGATTTCGGGGTTGAACTTCTTCATAAAATCTCTTCCAAGAATCAAGTCTAGGCCTTTAATGTTGGTGACGGGTAGGGTCGGTTTCCTACAAAGAGGACCCATCTGCAGGTGTAACGTTGCTTCGCCGTAGACTTGTAAATTGCTTCCGTCAACCATCGTAGCTGTGAAGCTTGAAGGCGTGTACTTTTCATTGATGCGTTTAAGAGTTGCCTTGTCGCATACTGAATGGGATGCTCCGCTATCCACGAGTGCTTAGAGGCGTCGTCCATTGCAAATCACCTCGAGCAAAAGTGGTTGGCGTTGCTCGTTGTACCCATTGATCGTCTCGTTGATTGGATCGTAAGGCATATCCCATATCTCCGTGTTATCTCCTGGGGTGGCAGATAGCTGGTTCTGCCTTTCCTGAATGCCAGGATTTTTTGTTGTCATCGACGATGTGGTTCTCGAGCTCGTAGTAGAATTCCTTCGTAGGGTAGATGTTGCAGATTTTTCATATGTTGCAGATGCATCTGTACAGGAGGTTTGAGGTCGTCGCAGCTTCATGTTGACCTCCAGCTCCCTGTTGAGCTGCTTCAGCGCCACCGAATTCTTTCGTGGGGACCGGGTTGGTCAACGTGGGCTGGTTGTTCTGAGAGAGGACGATGTCGTCGTTGGAAGGTCGATCTTCCACGCTCCGTTGTTGGTTCCCGATGCGCAGCTATTGTAGTTGTCGTACCGGTACGTTATATTTCTTCTGGAGCCTATTTCGTGATCTCACCAAGGCCGTAGACCCAGGGGAGTTTTTCCCAAATAAAGCATCCTTCTATGATAATTCTAAGGAGTGCTTACTCTTTACTGGGCCTTTTTGGAGTTGTCCGGGTCCAGCAGGGTCTTGTTTCGCGGAGATTTTATGTTCCTCAGCGATTTTCCCTAGTAGAGTCAGTTCGTGGGTTGAAGAATTCACACCACGATCCTCCAATTTTTGCATTGAATCTGCTCTACTACTGCAGTCCCGAAGCGCTGCACGCGCGGTTTTCAATTTGTTACAATCGATGAGTCGATGTCCCGGCTTACCGTAGAGAGAACACTTAGATTTGTCCTTCTTTGGTCTTTCCTTCGTGTCAATTTGATCGATTTCCATTGGGTCGGCCTACATGGGGGTAGCCAAGTGTCCTCCATGTCGTCTAGCTCGTCCCTGAAGTCGTCGTGTTCTGATCGTGGTCACGTCGACACGTTCTGCTGCCGAAACGACGTCGTTGTAGCTGCTCCAACTTGCGGCCGCAACATGTTGTCATGTTTTGTTTTTCAGCCCCACGATGAATGCTCTAAGTTTTTCGCCTTCCGTGACGTCGGGGATGCGGTTGAACAACTCCTCCATTTGTTGCGTGTAGTTCGCAACGCTCCCGATTTGTCGATGACGATATATTTTGTCGCGGGCGATTAACGCTGCATTAATCGGCTCAAAACGTTGTAGTAATCCTTCTTGGAACTGTTAGAATCCTAGCTAGAGCTTAGTAGCCATGGCTAGGGTTTAGGTTTTACGAAAGAGAAAAGATAACAGAAGAAGGGGTTTTCACTAGCAGCAGATAGGATACAAATAGCAAACCCTAATTTGGGCTATACTCACTATAGAGTACCCCACTACAGACTAGGCAATTATAGCATTCTGACACACCCCCATAGGCAAAGTGGGGTATGATCAGCATAGCAAGCAGTCGCATAAGAATTTCACAATCACAAGCAAAGCTAGAGGCAGTCACAGAGGGCAAGTGAGGAGGAGGAGGGACTGTGCGAGGAGTGGAGATAGGAGGCGACGAGTGAAGTCGCAGACACACGGGCAACAGGAGCGGCGCACAAGGTGGCTACCGGAGCAAGGGCCCCGGACTACAGGAGTAACTGGCTCCGCGGCTAAGACGAGCGGCAGGAGCAACGGACCCACGGGCGACAGGCGCAGCAGGCTCGCTGGGCTACTGGAGCAAGGGCCCCGGACTACTGGTGCTGCTGACGTCACGATGGCTACCTCCGCTCAACCTCCCCCAACTGTCTCACACCCCTTTCACACACCCCCTGCTGCACCCCTAGCTCCACTCTCACAACACCCCCCTAGCGCCACTCCCTCGGCTCCCACACACCCACCCCCCTCAGCGGCAGCTGCAGCAATGGGAGAGAGAGGAGGAGGAGGAGCAAGGGAGGCCTCACACAACCGTCACCCCCATACTCACCACCCCCACACTCGCCACCCGCGGGGAAGAAGAAGCCTCGCGGCGCACGGGGGCACGGGGCGGCGCAACGGGAGCACAGGGGGCGCGCGCGGGTCCTTAGGGCACCGCAACGGGAGCGCAGAGGGCGCGCGCGGATCCCCAGGGCGGCACGACGGGAAGGCGGGGGCCGCGCGCGGGTCCCCAGGGCGACACGACGGGATCGCGGGGGGCGCGTGCCGGTCAGGGCGACACGACGGTCGACTTGGGGGGCGCGCGGGTCCCCGGGGGCGGCGGGACGGTCGACGGGGAGGGACGCACGGGTCCCCGGGGTGACGCGACGGTCGACGGGGAGGGACGCGCGGGTCCCCGGGAGCCGCGCTACGGTCGACAGGGGGGACGCGTAGGTCCCCGGGGTGACGCGCGAGGCAGTAAACCGCCCAGCGCCTCGGGGCGCACGGCGGGCAGAAAACCGCCGCGCTCCCCGAGCGCGCGGCGGGCAGAAAACCGCCGTGCGCCCCGAGTGCATGGCGGGAAGAAAAAACAGGACAGCAGCGGAAGCAGGTGGGCCTACAGGCCAGGAGCGTACTCGCTCTGATAGCATGTTAGAATCCTAGCTAGAGCTTAGTAGCCATGGCTAGGGTTTAGGTTTTATGAAGGAGAAAAGATAACAGAAGAAGGGGTTTTCACTAGCAGCAGATAGGATACAAATAGCAAACCCTAATTTAGGCTATACTCACTAAAGAGTATCCCACTGCAGACTAGACAATTATAGCATTCTGACAGGAACTGCTGCCACGTCGCTTCACCTTGGTTCAATAAACCACTTTCGCTTATCCATCCGATTGCGGGTCCTCGCAGTAGTGTTGCTGCAAAATTAATCATGTTTCTGTCGAGTGCTGGTGTTGTCCATCCAATGGCGGCGAAATACATTTTGATCGCCAAAAGCCAGCGCCTAGGGTCGATTTCCCTATCAAAGGTGTTGGGGGCTCGAACTTTTTGGGCCTGGAGAAATTTTCGCGACTGCTGCGAAGTCACGATCGATTCTGCTTCTGTTGCAATTTTCGCCATGACGCGCACTTTCACCCGAGGTCGTTAAATTCATCGCGCGTCGGTCTCGCTACTTCTGAACCGCTCGATATAGGTCGCGACAATTCGCAATTGTCACCGCTATATCGCAAACGATTAGCCAACAATTGAGCTCACGATCCTGTTGCGTGAGGGGGGTTATTCAAAAACTGCGGAATCTGGTGCTTACCAGCGTGAGCGCCGAATTCTTCACCCCCGGCAGTTTTTTGAAGCAGGGAATTTGTTGTCGTGCTGCTTAGTTGAAACTCCACGAGTGAAAACGGCTCTGAGTACCAAGTGTCACAGAATCGAATTTCCACTCGAGAATATTCCACTAAAGGTGAGTACAAGGCGTATTTGTACTCGGAAATACATAGACACAAAAGATAATCTGAACCTTCGGGAACGCGCTCTTCTAGAATAGATAATCACAAGTGCGCATAAGCACACAAGCCCATTGGCACATTGGATTATGGCAAGATTGCGCCTTGTACACCATCGTCGGTGCTGTCGGTGCCGTATAATGTAAATGTCGGTGTCGAAAATACAAAATAAGTGAAATAATTTGAAAGCTCTAGAAAATAGAATAGTAGTCTGGTTGAGGTGAAATAAAGTGCAAATGAAAGAGGAAGATAAGGAGAACAAGATAGAGTAAAAATATAGAAATGAGAAATATGTCGAATGTCGGCGTACTCTCACAGGAACTGTATAACTTTGTGGTTGATGTCGATGTTAACGCGTTGCACCAAGTTCTGCTCGAACTGGTTTATGAGCTTGTTGCTTGTGCCAGTGTACAGCAAGTCGTCGATGTAGACCGTTATGAGAAAGTAGTCGCTGTTGGAGTGAAGGCGGTACATTCCCGGGTCGTGCAGCAGCTGTCTGAAGCCGGTATCGAGGAGTATCTTATGCATGTGCTGCTGCAAGAGACGCGATGCCTGCTTGATCCCATAAAAGGATTTCTTCAGCTGGCAGACCCTGGGGTCTCCTTCCCCGTAGGTGGTCGACCAACGTGTACAAGAACGTGTTGTTCACGTCGATCTGTCGAAATGGTAGGTGCTCATCAGTCTCCCCCCCTTCGCTACTGCATAATCGGCTACGACCCAAGTGTCGCGTGACTCCAGTGGTTTCAGCTCCGCATCCATGGCTGCACGCCACTCCTTGGCATGTGGTCCTGTAAGGGCCTGTCGTGGATTTTTAGGCTCGATGATGCGTGGAGCGGTGGTGACAGCGGTGTGTAGGCCGAGCAGTTGAAGGCTTGTAACGTTTGCTGCGCCTTCAGCTTCCTGAGGGGTTACCTCTACCACGTCATCGTCACCGTTGTCGTGTGCAGGCAATGGGCTGTTTGGAGGGTCTTGGTGCTATGATGGTCCAGGTGCAGGTTTGTCATTGTCGTCATCGTCGTCGTCATTGCGCGGTCGAGGAGGTACGCCAGGATGTTCATCGGTGGGATCGCGGTCGAGGATGGCTGCAGCTGCCTCATCTTCTGACGAGGCGAAGCTTCGCCGGCTGTTAGCGTAGGCCTGAGCGACGCTGCTGCGCTGATCTTCGATCCACTGCTCCAAGGTGGGCCGCTCGTAGAAGAGAATGTCGTGCGCGGGTACGATCTTGTTGGTGTTGATGTCTAGGATTTGCCATCCCTTGTATCCGTAGCTGAGTCCCAGAGGAACGCCTCATCGTGCGCGCTCGGAAGATTTGTCGATAGTTGCTAATGTCGGCATGTACTGCACCATGCATCCCCATACCTCATCATGGAGGAATCTCCCCTTGTCTCGGTCCACTTCATGTGTGGGGAGAGATTTCCCCTGTTCGCTGTGGTCGAAAGCAGGTTGTGAAACCAGATGGCGTGGTTCATGGCGTAGGGCTAATATTTCTTGGGGAGGCCGGATTGGTTCATAAGGGCGTGGACCGTCGTCATGATGGTGCGGTTGACCCGCTCGGCGACGCCTTGCTGCTGGTGAGCGTAGGGAAGGGAGATGTGTTGCTTGATCCCCTTCTCTGTGAGGAACGCTTGTAGTTCGTTGCCGCGGAATTCCTTTGCGCCATTAGTCTGCCAGATCTTCAGCTTCTTTCCCGATTCTTGTTGCGCATGTGCTAGCCAGATGCGGAACACTTCAGAAGCTTTGGATTGAAAATCAACATTGGCCACCCAGGCGTATCGTAAGTATGCATCGACGAAGGTGAGGGTGTGGCTTTCGCCATTGACTCCTCCGTATGTTATGGCGATGAAGTCGATGTAGACCTTCTGCAGTTTCTTGTAGCGGTTGGTGCTGGGTTATAGTAAGGGATAGGCTTGATGTGCGAGAGCAGCAGTGGGACAGATGGTGCAGGTGTTTGGATGTGTTGTGCTTAGTGGTTCCGTGCCGTCGGGGCGCAGTAGTGCTCCTGGCTGAAAAACTTTGGCGCAGAGGCAATTGTTGAATGTCTAGCGCGAGAGATGCCCAAGCCGCTAGTGCCAGAGATCGTCATCTGCGCAGACTCCAGGGGTGCGCATGTATCGTGCGCGGTATTCTGCTGCTTCTGATTCTGTCTCTTGTGGGATGTGGAGCACGGGTCCTTCTTCTTCTCTTGGTTCTGCTTCGTCTTCCTCTTCTACTTTTGCTTTTGCTTCTGCTGTTGTCTCTGGTTCTGCTGTTGTTTCTTCTTTTGCAAGTGCAGGTGTGAGATAGAGCACGAGGAAGTTGCGATTGGGAATTATATTCAGCGAGGTTTTTATACCTTTGATGAAGTGCGCGAAGGGGTCAGGGTGAGTGATTGGTCCGTAGACGTCTCGCGGCGGTGTTGCGGGCTCGTTGCCTTCTTCTAGGCCAGTCCAGGAGAATTTCCAGATAAGGGGTGAGCGGGGCAGTGATGGTAGGTTACTCGGAGGTTGCCCAAGAGGAACTGCAACTCTTGGTGGAATACGCTCAGCTACCGCTTCTCATTCTGCCTCCTCTAGATCTTCTCTTGGTGAGCTCCCCTTCAGTCACGCCCTAGGCTCCGACGGCGTCCCATCCGCCTCCGCCGGTGCCCCAGCCGCTCACGGTTCCTGATGCTCCTATTGCTTATCCTCATGTTGCTCCAGTGCCGCCTGTTCCCCATCCTCCGCTTCGTGCATATTCTCCGTCCCATCCAGCGGCACGCCGTTCTTGATACAGGTGTTCTGTCTCTTCTTCATCCTTGACACTCAGTTCCTCAGGTGCGTCAGGGTCTTTCCACTCTTTGTCAATGTGGTGGTAAATCTTGCGAGAGTAAGGACGTGGTCGGTCTTCTTCGTCGAAGGTTCCGATAGTTGCTTCTTCCAAGATCCATCGAAGAGTTTCGGAAGTGGGAGTTGGACGTTCATGTTCTGTCATCCCGAGTTTTTCATTTCGGGTGCCGAAGATGCGGTGGGAGGTGACGGCTAGCTCTATCTCTGTCATGCCTTCTACCGGCTTGTCCGCGCTTTCTGCTTCTTCAATCGCCGATAATTCTCTTTGAAATTATTCTGTGCGGCTCGATGTCACCAAGTCGACAAGCTCAGAAACTAAGGCAGACGCAGCAGCGACTCAAAGGAAGGGTCAGTGACGACAGTAGCAAGGAGACGCGTGACAGTAGGACTGGCAGCACGAAGGGAGTCCGACTCCGGGTCAGCAAGAACAGGAAGAGAGGACTCAGGAGGAGAAGGCAAAGGGGCACGCAGCGGAGCAGTGGAGGGACGCAGAGACATCCGGTGCGTGCCGGGGACAGGGGGAGGACGCTGACGCGAACCACGACTACTAGTGCGAGCAGCACGGACAGGCGACGCAGGACGAGACGCAGGCTCACGACGCTCAGCAAGACCTCCAGTAGGACCAGTGTAGGGAGAAGGAGCAGGCAGAGGAGAGGTAGGCTGTAACTGTGACTCGGACTGGACAGGCGGTGGACACTCTAAGGGAGGAGCCGGACTAGCAGAGGGCGGAAGACTAAGAACCTGCTCAAGGAGCGGAACGAAGTACGGCCGCGGCCGCTCAGCACCACCAGCACCAGAAAGGACAGCTCAGCACCCCGAACGACAGCACCAGCGCCAGCAGCACCCCCAGCTCCAGCAGTGCCAACTCCAGTACCCTCAGAGGCACCAGCACCAGAGGCACCCTCAGCGCCAACACCCCCAGCAGCTCCAGCTCCAGCCGGACCACCAGAAGACGCAGCGGGTCCAGCTCCAGCACCCTCAGTAGCACCGACGCCCGCAGCACCACCAGCTCCAGTACGAGAAGCACCCGCAGGCCCAGCAGCTCCAGTACTCCCAGTACGAGCACCTCCGGGACCCGCGGCACCAGCACCCTCAGCAGTAGCAGAACCTCCAGCACCCGCAGCACCTCCAGCTCCAGCAGCTCGCCTCCAGCGCCGGGCAAACCACTCACGCAGCTACTGTGGAGAGAGGAGCTCCCGCCGGGACGAAGCACCCGAAGAACCTCCAGGCCCAGCACCGCCAGACGCCACACGAGCAGGTCCAGTACCCTCAGAGCCCGCACCCCCAGACGCAGCACCCCCAGGCTCAGCACCCCCAGACGCAGCACCCCCAGGCGTAGCACCCCCAGGCTCAGCACCCCCAGGTGCAGCACCCCCAGAGTCAGCACCCCCAGGCTCAGCACCCCCAGAGTCAGCACCCCCAGGCTCAGCACCCCCAGAGTCAGCACCCCCAGACCCAGCACCCGCAGGCTCAGCACCCCTAGCAGCACCAGAGTCAACAGCTACCTCGACAGGCTCGACTGCGTCTACCTGAGACACACCTGAGGGGGCAGGACCCTGAGGGGGGAGGGGGTCTACCGGAGGGGGACCTGGCGTAAGGAAGAGCGGCGGGGGGGGGAGGGACGCAGTGCGGTAGGGGAAGAGACGGTAGTAGGGAACCGACTCGTCAAACGTGACGTCCTGGGAGGACAGAACACGGCGCGAGGTGGGGTGGTAGAACTGCCAGCCCGGCGCGTCAGGGGGGAAGCCAAGGAAGACGCAGGGAACAGCACGAGGGGACAGCTTGTCCGCAGACAAGTCGCGGACAAACGCCCGAGATCCCCAGACACGGAACGCAGACGCATCGCCAACCTTCCCCGTCCACAGCAAAGCAGGGGAGGTCTCCGGCATGGAGACCCGGGGCTGAAGGTTGATCTGATGCGCCGCGTACCGAACCGCAAACGGCCGCAGAAAATGGGGGGCAGCCGCATGGACCATGGACGTACGAGCGACGTCCATGACCATGCCAATGCGGCGCTCAGCAATCCCATTTTGCTGCGCAGAGTCCGGAAGCGTGAAGGTCTGGCGGATGCCTCGTGCACGACAGAAGGCTCGCAGAAGGTCAGAGGAGAACTCTCCGCCTCTGTCAGAGTGCAGACGCAGAACAGGAAAGTCCGAGCCGAAACTCTCTCTGAGCTGGAGACGAGCTGCGCGGATCCAAGCGATCAACACCTCAGTGACCTCACCCTTGCTGCGCAAGGGGAAGACTGCGGTGTAACGCGAGTAGTCGTCAACCACCAGCAGGAAGTAACGCTCGTGACCCTGTCCACGGACGCGGGCTGGGCCCCACACGTCCATGTGAAGCGTCTGCAGCGGAGCCTCTGTCGGAGGAAACGCGGAGGAGTGAGGAGCAGCGCGCTGCCGCCCCTCGACGCAGGGAACGCAGATGGGGGCAGGCCCCGGAGGAAGGGGAGGGAGGGACCGGGGGAGACCAGAGACAAGGACACGGGAGGCCATGCCTCGAAGACGAGGCAGGGAGGGGTGACCAAGGCGGTGGTGCCAGAGGAGAGTCTGGTGAGACAGGAGACGACACGAGCAAGGGGCAGACTCAGGACCAGACCTGGACGCCGCAGCAAACACCTGACACGACGCGGCTACCTGAGCAGACTCAGCGACAGGAGGAGACTCAGTAGTCAGTGTGTACAGGCTCGACCCCGGCTGATGGGTAAACGTGGCCAAGTGACGGCCCGTCCGAGCACAGGTACAGTGGGTCACTCGCTGACTCGCAGGAGTGAACTGGTGAACCCCTCCATCCTGGAGGTCAGCACCACTCACCAAGTTCGTAGAGAACGAGGGGAGGTAAAGACCCGACAGGGTGCCAGAAGGGGCCGCCGGACACGGTAGAACAGTGGAGAAGTGGGCAAGGACAGGACCCCCAGAGGGGTCTGCCAGGGAGACTGCCACTGGCCGACTAAGCGGCGTAAGCGTGGTGCGGTCTCGAAAGAAGGAGCGGGAAGCACCCGAGTCAAGGGTGAAGGTGTGGGTGGCCAGAGCCGACGCGGTACCTGAGAGCGCAGACTCACCAGCACCTGGGGCAGCAGGCTCACTGGCACCTAGAGCAGCAGCCTCACCAGCACCTAGAGCAGCAGCCTCAATGCCCGGGTCAGGCGGAAAACACCGGTAACAGTCACCCTCATCACTAATAGTCACAGCATACATTGCAGCAAGAATAGCATCATAATCAAGATCAAAGATCGCAACACCCGCCCTAAACAGCTCGCCCCAGCGAGGGATCTCAGTAGCGTCGGGGAACTGATGACGCCAAGCGTCCGTCAGGCGGCCGAAGCAGCGCTGGGTGGAGTGCGGACCCCCACACTGCTCACCCGTGCGGTCGCCTCTACGTAGAACGTAGGTACAGGGGCCAGCACCCCCACCCCGCTGACGAGCAGTGTACCACTCACGAAGCTGCTGGGGGGAAGGGGTCTCACGAGTGCGCTGCTGCTGCTGCTGCTGGCGCTGACCACCACCGGAGCCGACCCTCTGCGAAGAGCCGCCCCGACCAGCTCCACCTCCGCCGCCGCTACCTCCACCACCGCCTCCACCTCCACCACCTCCGCTCGCACCGCCACCACCGCCGCCTCCTCCGCCTCCACTGCCGCCACTAGTGCCCCCACTCCCGCCACCACTCCCACCGCCACCCCCACCCCCTCCGCCGCCTCCACCGCCGCCTCCACCGCCCCCGCCAGCTCCTCCAGCGCCCTTGCCCCCCTTGCCCTTGCCTGAGCGGCGTCTCCCGCTAGGGGCAGACGCCGCGCCGACCGACTCAAGACCAACGAAGTCGGCCGCAGCAGCAGAGGCAACAGAGGGCAAGAGGGGGGAGGGGGAGCACCCCTCAAAGATAGGGGTACGAGGGTCACCACGAGAGGCTCCTACAGCGACTATACTCTTTTCCGCTGCTAGGAGGCGCTCCTCGAGGAGGTCAACGGTGAGGGTGGTGGGGCAAACAGAGAGGAAGTGGTCCCTGACCCAGCGAAGGGTGTCAGGGAGCCGGGTGACTATGTAGTAGAGGGTGATGTACATAGGGGGGGGGTTCTTGGCGCAGAACTCAGCAGGAAGCGCAGCGCGGTAGCGAATGTCACTAGTGCGAAGGTGCGTAATGAGGTCAGTGACTGTGGGAAAAGCGGCGAGGTCAGGGAAGAGGTACGGCAGTATGAGGCGGCTAAGGGCAGCAGTGGCAGGGGAAGAGTAGCGTGCAACGACAGCGTCGTACAAGGTGTTAGTACTCTTGTACTGACTAAAATGCGCGCGCTCAGCGGTCGGTAAGTGGCGGCGCACAGCAAGGCGAGCAGCAGCATCGCGCGTGGCCCACTGTGAGCGAACAGTGGCGTCAGCATCAGCAGCAGGGGCAGGAGAGGCACCAGAGGTGAGGTCAAACAGAGAGAGACCGTCTGCCCTATCGCACTGTAGGAAAAGCTGCAGATCATCTACCCAGACCTCAAAGTCAACAGCCCGACCCTCAGCGTCAAAGGTGAGAACACTGGGGGTGGCCATGACAGCAGTAGACTGGCAGAGAGAGCAGCGGGGTAGGGCAGTGCAGTGGCAGAGGCGCTGCTCTTACCAGGCAGGTGGGTGTGAAAGGTTTAAAAGGAAGAAGAAGAAGGAGGGTTGCACTAGCAAGAATGAGGATACAAATAGCAAACCCTAGAAGGGTTGTACTCGCTATAGAGCACCCCACTACAGGCTAGAGCATAATATTCTGACACACCCCCATAGCCAAAGTGGGGTGTAATCAGCAGAGCAAGCACAGCAGTACAAGCTCAGGGTGGATCACAATGTCACCACACATTCTGAGCACAAGTTCAAGAAGCAATAGTTTAAAGTTCACAATTATGAGCAAAGCTAGAGGCTATCGCAGAGGGCAAGTGAGGAGGAGGAGAGACTGTGGGGGAGAGAAGATGGGAGGCGACTGCTGACGCTGCAGACACACAGACGAGCTGCTGGCTCAGTGGCTACCGGAACAACGCTCCGGACTACTGGGGTAACTGGCCCCGCGGCTAAAAGTAGCGGCAGACGAGCAACGGACCCACGGGCGACTGGCGACTATCGGAGATTGTAGCCTCCGGACTGCTGCTGCTGCTGACGACAAGACTGCTGCCTCCACTCGACCTCCCCCAAACATTACCACCCCTCCTGACACACACCCGCTGCTACACCGCTAGCTCCACTCCCCCTTCACCCCCCCTTAGCACCACTCCAACGGCTCCAACAAGTCCACCCCCCCTCAGCGGCAGCTGCAGCACAGGGAGACGGAGGAGGAGGAGGAGCAGGGAACGGCACACAGTAGTTTCACCCCCATACCCCTCACCCCCAAACCCTAATTCAGGAGAACGGGCTGTAGGAGGGGTGGGGCGCCAGCAGAAGCACGGGGGACAGCGGGGAGGGCAGGGGCAGCGAGGAAAGGGCCGCCCACGGGCCTGGCACAGCTTCCCGAACCGCGCGCAGGCGGCCCGAGCCGCGCGCGGGCCTGCTGGCGCAGCCCGTACGGGCCGCGCGCGGGTCTGGCGCAGCCCGTACGGGCCGCGCGCGGGTCTGGCGCAGCCCGTACGGGCCGCGCGCAGGCCTGGCGCAGCCCGTACGGGCCGCGCGCCGGCTGTACGGGCCGCGCGCAGGCCACGACGGGCGACGGGGGGCGACGCGCGGGTCCCCGTCGCCCGTCGCAGCGCCTCCCGAGGGCGACGCGGCGAGTGACGGGGTAGAAGCCCGCCGCGCGCCTCGGGGCGCACAGCGGGCAGAGAACCGCCGCGCGCCACGGGGCGCACGGCGGGCAGAAAACCGCCGCGCGCCTCGGGGCGCACGGCGGGAAGAAAAACTGCCGCACGCCACGGGGCCACAAGGGGCGGCAACGAGGCCGCTGAAGGGCGGCGACGAGGCCGCTGAGGGGCGGCGACGGGGCTGCTGAAGGGCGGCGACGAGGCCGCGAAAGGGCGGCGACGGTGCCGCGGAAGGGCGGCAATGGGGCCGCTGAAGGGCGGCGACGGGGCCGCGGAGGGGCGGCGACGTGGCCGCTGAAGGGCGGCGACGAGGCCGAGGGGGCGGCGACGGGGCCTTAAGGGGCTGCGACGGGGCCGTAAGGGGCGGTCGCGGGGCCGTGAGGGGCGGCGACGGGGCCGTAAGGGGCGGTCGCGGGGCCGTGAGGGGCGGCGACGGGGCCGTAAGGGGCGGTCGCGGGGCCGTGAGGGGCGGCGACGGGGCCGTAAGGGGCGGTCGCGGGGCCGTAAGAGGCGATCGCGGGGCCGTAAGGGGCGGCGACGGGGCCGCTACGGGGCCACGCGGGGCCTAGAGAGGGCAGCGACGGGGCCTGAGGGACCGCTAAGAAGGGCGCGACGGGTCGCTAAGGGCGGGACACTAGGCGCGCTTCGGGCAAGGGCGGCACGCGCCCCGGGTAGGAAAAAAAATCTTGGTGGGCCTTAGGAACAGTTCCCACGAGGGAACCTGCTCGATACCATGAGAAACTTAGAACGAGAATGAATTGACTAAGGAATGAAAGTGATACAAAAATGAAACCCTAGAATTGTGTACCCCTTAGTATCTAACCCGCTACAGCCTACACAGGCTAGATCATATAAGTTTGACAAATACTACTCGCCCAGACAAGCCCACTACTGACAGACCTATTTACCCACGGGTACCAAACGGACCCACTCTTCACAGGAGGGAATTCGCAGCAGTTCGCAGTAGCAAGGGGAGTCTATTACGTAAAATCCGGGATTGACCGCATTTGGGTGCCTGGGTATACACTGCTACGGGAATTACTGTTACAGGAGGCACATGACGGAGTTGCCTCGGGGCATTTCGGAGTAGAAAAGACACGGCAGCAGCTGCAGCGGTATTATTACTGGCCCGAAATGTTGACCGACGTACAACGACACGTGGCATCGTGTCCCACTTGCCAGCTCATGAAGTCATCAAGGCAGCGGCTGGCAGGACAGTTGCAGCCGATACCACCCCCAGAGCGTGCTTGGCAGCAAGTGACGATGGATTTCGTCACGGGGTTACCGGCCGGGGCGAGTGGGAACGACGCGATCCTGGTCGTCGTCGATCGACTGACGAAAATGGCACATTTCGCAGCCTGCAAGAAATCGATCACAGCCAAAGAAACAGCCCGCCTCTTCATCGCCACCGTCGTACGCCTGCACGGGATACCAGCAGCGATCATCAGCGACCGAGACACGAAATTCACCAGCAACTTCTGGCGGAACATGTGGCAGCAGTTTGGCACGCGACTACAGTTCAGCTCTTCGTACCACCCCGAAACCGACGGACAGACAGAACGGACAAATCAGACCATGGAACAGCTCATCAGGGCCACGTGCGACGACCCGACCACGTGGGAACAGCAACTGCCACTCATCGAATTCGCGTACAACAACTCGCCATCCGCCACAACCCAACAGTCACCATTTTACCTAAACTACGGACAAGACTCGACAGTACCCATGACCCCGAATCCCGACAACCCAGTGCCACGAGCACAACAGTTCACCGAAATATTACAAGCAGCACGGACCCGGGCAGCAGATGCAATAAAAAAATCCAACATCATCGCTAAACGTAACGCCGACCGCCACCGCAGACCTATCACTTACCAGCCCGACGACCTGGTTTTACTTGACACCCAGAACCTCCGCCTGCCCATCACCCCAAAACTCCGTCCCGATACTGTGGACCATTTCGCATCAGCCACATGATCACACCCGTCACCACCCACCTCCTCCTCCCTGCTGACTGGTACGTCAGCCCCTCATTCCACGTCAGCCTGCTTCGCCCTTACGTCCCGTCCACAAGCCAACTGCCACGCACTCGCCCAGCCAGCTTGACACGACCGCCAACTGAACCAATCATCACCCCCGAAAAAATCCTGAGCCACCGAGTTCGTGACCCTCGAGGAGGCCGAAGGATCGAGTTCCTGATCCGCTGGAAAGGTCGTACACCCACCGAAGACAACTGGGTTCCCCTGGACAGAATCGAAAACCACCCCGTCCTCACCGAGTATCTGCGCAGCCGAAACTTCAGGGATGTACACGCACTTTCGTAAGGAGGACCTCCTTAGGGGGGGGGGTAGTGTAAGGAAAATTCATTTTCCTTACTTCGCGTCCCCGCTCAGCGCGTACACCACTGTAGCACCACAGTCAGCACCGTTACCACTCGCGACTCTCGCATCGACAATCCTCCCGCCACCTTCGCACGTCGCACCCCGACCTCACGGCTCGGCGGGTAACCCGCGCTCCGGGCCTCCGCTTCGACACTTTTCCCAACCTCAGTCCCAGGCCCGTCACGCGACAACCACAGTCCATTACCGTTACCACTGTAGTTTCGCTATATATTCTTCGCTCATGCCTTCGCTCATTGGATTCTTGCTTCGATACCGTAGTGCAATTCTAGTTCATTCACTCAATTGCACTCGTAACATTGAGACTTATTTACCAGACTCGACTCATTTTTGCTGATTTTTGTCCCTGGTTAATTGTTTTTCGACTCATTTTCTTTCTGATTTTTGTCAGTCTGTAAGCTTGTGAGCCGATTGGACAACATTCCCACGGCTGTACATTATGGTATGGGATCAGCTCTGGTGCCGCACATGGCGGCTCTGGCTCGGCGCAACTTGGCGGGAAAACGAAGCCCAAGGTCAATAAGCGAGGAGACACGTTTTGGGTTTGGCTCGGCGGATAGCCGACATTACCGAAGGTAACCTAGCGGGAACCAGCGGCAGAGGTTCGGAGAAAGATGCCTTGCAGGTCTGCTCATGTAGAAGCTCGATGAAACATCACAGTGAATTTGACATGATTGGGCTGACGGTTGCTGTGGTGCAGAGCGGTCTAGAAATTAACGAGAACGTGTTTGTGCGGTCCTGGATGGTAGCTAGCTGCATTCGCTGCATCCCCTTTCACCCCACTCGCTCGAGTTTCTCATCTCATCTTCCCAACCGTGTCAGTCGGAGCTTGGCTTCTTGATCCACTCTGCCTAGTCACCTCGATAACTACCATTTGCTGTCGTATGCCGGTAGTTGCTTGCCAGCAGCGTGATCAGCGGTGTAGGATCCAAGCCAGGCTCGTTCGCTTCATACTCACGTCAGCGCGTCCAGTTTCGCGGGTATCTGACGTTTGGTAACGATCTTTTTGGGTCCGTCACGCTAGGTCGCATCGCGTGTTACATTCCAGTGCGATTTCGAGCTGAATAGCGTCTTATTGTTCCAGTGCCAGATATTGATTCTTCTTCGGTGCCAAGAAGCCCTTCGTCTCCAACATCAATCCTTGCACCTATTGGTCTATTCTCTGTGGAAAGTTATTTGGCCCGTCAGCTCCCTCCTGTGCGAGGTTATCTACGTATTGAAATGGGTGAGTGAGTCGCAGTTTCGACTCCTAAAGCTCCACTTCATTTGGTCTCACTGTTAGTGGTCTTATTGACATTTTTCAGTGACTCTCCAGCCGTAATAGAACTCAAATTTTACTGCCTATGCACCCAGCTCCTATATTTTGTTGCCTCGATCTTCCTTCCTTCAGTCGTTATCGTCTCGACTTATACATTTTTTTTAAAGGAGCCCGTCTGACAAAATTAGTTTCCTGTATTCGCAGCGCCCGTCAAGTCGCATTCCAAGGTCGTTTCCATCGGACGGACTCCGTTAGTGCATCCGCTGGACCCGCTGAGTCCCGCGGAGATCTCTGTCGCCCTCGCGACGGTCCGCACGGCTGGAGCTACTCCCGAGGCAAGTTACTTATCATATTTTAGTTGCTATTTTAACGTGTTTTCATGTCAAATCTAGTTAGAAAACTTACAGTTCGGTTTGATAAAAATATGCTGAAGTGACGCATATTTAGTTATCATGCGTTTCAAATACATTGATGGACCTCCTTTTGGGAAGTTCTCCCTATTTTTTCCCTCATTTTCGTGTTCCGTCACTATTGCTGATGTAACTGTTTCTTTGTTTCAGCTGCGGGATGCCATCCGCTTTATTGAGGTGGCTCTTAACGAGCCACCCAAGGACGTGGTCGCACTGGCAGACGCCTACTTCTTCCCTCCTTACCAGCACTCGGTGTACATTCCACCCGCCAACGCTCACCCTCCCACTCACAACAAACCGTCCTCCTCCTTTCCCTCCTCCTCCTCCCCCATCCCTTCCTCCACCACCACCACCCCCTCCCCCTCCGCCTCCTCCGCCGCCTCCCCCTCTCCCAAAGCGGCTGTTCTCCGCCTCCCCCCCCGGGAGGCGAGGCTGGTGACGTGGAACAAGCTGACCAATCAGACGGCGGTATGGGTGGTACAGCTGGCAGAGGTGCATGCGAGTCTCAGGGGGGGGCACCACCGTGGACGAATCAAATCGTGCCAGGTCATGGAGGACGTTCAGCCCGCCATGGTGAGTCCAGACAAAGTCAGCAATGGCGTTCAGATGCACATGCCTCTGTGTACACTCCTCCTGATGCAGTTATAGCGAATTGGGTTTTGCGAACAGACTATTGAGTTTTCTCGAGCTGAATCTTGCAGCTCCTCTCCCTCTCACTTCACTTGCCTGTCCTCAGGATGCAGTGGAGTGTGCAGAGTGCGAGGAAGCAGTGAAAGCTCACCCAGCAGGGTTGAAGCATCTTCTTTCCTCCCATCCTTTTATCATTTCCTCCCATCCTCTCACTCTTCGTTATCCTCAGTCTCTCATCCTTCCTTTTTCTCATCCCTCCATCCCCCCTACCCAGGGCGCAGTGGAGTATGCAGAGTGCGAGGCAGCAGTGAAGGCATACCCAGCACCGTCAATGCATGTTCCTTTAGCTCATCCTTTTTCTCTTATCCTCTCATCCTGCCGTCCTCTCTTCTTTCCTCCCTTCAGGACGCAGTGGAGTATGCAGAGTGCGAGGCAGCAGTGAAGGCACACCCGCCATTTCAAGAGGCGATGAGGCGACGAGGTGTCGATGACATGGACCTAGTCATGGTGGACGCGTGGTGAGTCATCAAGGCAACGTGCTTAGTTAGCGTTCTGCAATGACGGCACGAGCAAACCTGTGCTATGTACTGAAATAGATCAAGCATGCATGAATGATCATTATGCTTCATGGCATCTTATTCAGGTGTATTTATGTATATTACACCCACTAAGTCATTCTGGGCTCAGTCATTCCTCTCTCTCCATCTCCGGTGTGTTTCTTCCCTCCTAATCTCCCCTCACTCGATCCCGTTGTGTCTCCAGGTGTGTGGGGTATTACTCTGAAGCGGATCACCCCAATCGCCGCCTCGCCAAGCCGCTCATCTTCTGCCGCTTCCCCTCTGACTGCTCTTTGGACAATGGATACGCCAGGCCCGTCGAGGGTATATACGTGACGTTGGACCTGCAGGTAAGAAGATATACTCTTTATAATCACTGCCTCGTTAGCAGCACAAGCATGTTCCCCTCTGACTGCTCTTTGGACAATGGATACGCCAGGCCCGTCGAGGGTATATACGTGACGTTGGACCTGCAGGTGAGAAGATGTACCCTTTATAAGCACTGCCTCGTTAACAGTACACACACTTGTGCCCCTCTGACTGCTCTTAGGACAATGGATACGCCAGGCCCGTGGAGGGTATATACGTAACGTTGGACCTGCAGGTGAGCGTGAGCATATATACTCTTTATAAGCACTGCCTTTTTAACAGCACATTCGCATGTGCCCTTCTGACTGCTCCTCGGACAGTGGATACGCCAGGCTTGTGGAGGGCATACACGTGACTCTAGATTCGCAGGTGAGTATCCCCTCCCTATATTAGGACCCTCCCTGCTGTCGGTCAGAGCATGGCAGTGGTTAGGAGCGAGGACAGGGAGGTCATCCCTCTCCTCCCACCTCACCACCTCGAGTAACCATTGGTTGTCGGGATATAGATTTCTATTTCCCTCCTCTCCCGTCCCCTCCTACCTTTAGTTTTTAAAGCATGGAAGTGATGAGGTGCGAGGGCAGGGAGCTCATCCCCCTGCCACACTCTAGCCTTATCTCCCACCCTCACAGTCTAGCCTTATCTCCTACCCTTATATTTCTCCTCCCCTACCCCATCTCCTCCCTTCAATTCTCCCCTGCTGCTGCTCCCGTCCAGTCCATGGCAGTGATCAAGGTGCGAGGACAGGGAGGTGATCCCGCTGCCCCCACCGGACCCACTGCGCATCTACACACCAATGGATGACAGGATATATGTTTCTTCTCTCCCCCTCTCCCTGCTTCCCCTGCTGCCGTTACAGAGCATGGAAGTGATCCGCCCCGCCCGACCCGCTGCGCAACTACACGGCCGGGGCGGACAGGGGGGCCGTGGACCGCTCCGACTTGAAGCCACCACCCACTCCTCACCCCCCTCCCTTTCCCCATATCCTCCCTTTCATCCGCCCCTGCTCCTGCCCCTTCCTCTGCTGCTGCTGCTGCTCCATCTTCCCCTGCTGCCGTTACAGAGCATGGAAGTGATCAGGTGCGAGGACAGGGAGCTCATCCCCCTGCCCCCGCCCGACCCGCTGCGCAACTACACGGCCGGGACGGACAGGGGGGGCGTGGACCGCTCCGACTTGAAGCCCATCAAGATAGAGCAGCCCGAGGGGCCGAGCTTCCGCGTGAATGGATACGCTGTGGAGTGGCAGAAGGTGGGTGGATAAGAGGGATGGGATGGGGGCGGACAGGGGGGGCGTGGACCGCTCCGACTTGAAGCCCATCAAGATAGAGCAGCCCGAGGGGCCGAGCTTCCGCGTGAATGGATACGCTGTGGAGTGGCAGAAGGTGGGTGGAATGAGGGATGTCAAGGGGTTGAATACGGTGTGGAGTGGCAGAAGGTGCATGGGAGAGAATCGAGTGAGAGAATAGAGTGAGAATGGAAAGGCCAAAGGGGGGTTTTAGAGACGACAAGTGTGGGACAGGGGGGGCGTGGACCACTGTGACTTGAAGCCAGTGAAGATTGAGCAGCCTGAGGGGCCGAGCTCCGAGTGTCAGGCTATGCTTTGGAGTGGCAGAAAGTGTGTGGAAGGGGGGGAGGAGGGAGGAGGGAAGTGGAAGGCGGAATGCTGGAGGTGGATTGGGTGGTTGGGAAAGTGGGGCGGAGGGGGGCGGAGGGGAGATGGGGAAAAGGGGACTGTGATGGTTGCGTAGTTTGGTTACATGGGGAGAGAGGGGGGAAAAGGGACTGGGGGCAGATGGTTGGGTGGTTTGGGTGTGTGGTAGCAGACTGTGGGGCGTGGACTGCAGTGGTTAGAGGGGACTGCAGTGGTTAGAGGGGACTGCAGTGGTTAGAGGGGACTGCAGTGACTTGAAGCCGATCAGAGGGGAACAGCCAGATGGTTCGAGCTTCATAGCGGCGGGCCTTAACCCTTCCATCGTATTCCTCCCTACTCCTGCCCATTCCTGCCCATCTTATTCTTCCAGTGGAGTTTCCGTGTAGGGTTCACGCCTAAAGAAGGCCTGGTGCTGCATTCACTAGCCTACGACGATGGCAGCAGCGGCAGGAGGGGCGTTGCGCACCGGCTGAGCTTCTGTGAGATGGTGGTGCCGTATGGCGACCCCCACGAGCCCCACTACCGCAAAAACGCCTTCGATGCCGGCGAAGACGGGCTGGGCAAGAACGCCCACTCGCTAAAGAAGGTGCGTGGGTATGGGCAATGAGAGAGAAGCAAAGGAAGGAGGACGGGCTGGGGAAGAACACCCACTCGCGCAAAAAGGTGCGTGCTGTTGAAAAATCAAGTGTTTTGTGAGGAATGTGAGTTTCTCGAGGCGTGGTGGTGGTGGTGGTGGTGGTGCTGCTGCTGCTGCTGCTGCTGCTGCTGCTGCTGCTGCTGCTGGGGCTGCTGCTATTGGTGGGGCTGCTGGTGGGGTCAGTGAGTGAAGTCTCTGTGCCTTGCTAGACAGGCTGAGTTTTATACAACCCGCAATACTTCCATAAGTGGTTTGAGGCTCAAGAACACTTATGTTTCTTCTTCTCCTTTTCTTCTTTCCCCATCCCATTCTGTCCATGCGATTCTCCCCATCCCATATTTCCCATCCATTTCTTTCCCCAGGGATGTGACTGTCTAGGGTTGATCCGCTACTTTGACGCGCACATGAGCAACTTTCTCGGTGGCGTCGAGACGATAGAGAACGCCGTGTGCATGCATGAGGAGGACCATGGCATGCTCTGGAAGCACGTGGACTGGCGCTCGGGGCACACGGAAGTGAGGCGGTCGAGAAGGCTCGTGCTCTCGTTTGTGTGCACGGTGGCCAACTACGAATACGGCTTCTTCTGGTATCTCTATCAGGTGGGTGTGTCAGTGGGAGCGTTGAGGGAGGGCGAGGAGAGGAGGTACGCATCACATTCCCCCCTCTTCCACTCAATGCCCTCAACCCCTCAACCCCCTCAACAGGACGGCAAGATAGAGGCACAGGTGAAG
This sequence comes from Closterium sp. Naga37s-1, assembly GCA_947471745.1. Classification (NCBI taxonomy): domain Eukaryota; kingdom Viridiplantae; phylum Streptophyta; class Zygnematophyceae; order Desmidiales; family Closteriaceae; genus Closterium; species Closterium sp. Naga37s-1. The sequence goes on from CANJKZ010000068.1 coordinate 4,877,347, forward strand.
CTCACCGGCATCTTATCAGTGGGAGCGCTGAGGGAGGGCGAGGAGCGGAGGTACGGCACGCTGCTGGTACCGGGGCTGTACGCTTTCATCCACCCCCTTCGTTTCCCCACTCCCTTGACTAACCCTACTACCTCCACTCTCCCACTCCCCTTACTCCCCTTCCTCTTCCCTGCTCTCTTCCCTCCTCTCTTCCCTCCTCCCCTCTCTTTACACTCTTCCACACCACAGGATGGCAAGATCGAAGCACAAGTAAAGCTGACGGGCATTCTGTCGGTGGGCACTCTGAGGGAGGGCGAGGAGCGCAAGTACGGCACGCTGCTGGCGCCGGGGCTGTATGCTCCCATCCACCCCCTTCATTCACTCAAAGACCTCAACCCCTCCCCACACCACAGGATGGCAAGATCGAAGCGCAAGTAAAGCTCACGGGGATCCTATCAGTGGGCACTCTGAGGGAGGGCGAGGAGCGCAAGTATGGGACACTGCTGGCGCCGGGGCTGTATGCTCCCATCCACCAGCACTTCTTTGTGGCTCGCATGGACATGGCTGTTGACTGCCGCCCGGGCGAGCAGGCTAATCAGGTGAGGGCGTTAGGATGCATGGCAAAGGCAAGGCGTTTAGTTGCTGCACGAGATGCCGCTAGTGCTCGGCCTCTCTGCCCCCATGCACCCATCCATCCATCCATCCGTCCATCCATCCATCCGTCCGTCCGTCCGTCCGTCCGTCCGTCCGTCCGTCCGTCCGTCCGTCCGTCCGTCCATCCATCCATCCATCCATCCATCCATCCATCCATCCATCCATCCATCCATCCATCCATCCATCCATCCATCCATCCATCCATCCATCCATCCATCCATCCATCCATCCATCCATCCATCCATCCATCCATCCATCCATCCATCCATCCATCCATCCATCCCTCCGTCCGTCCGTCCGTCCGTCCGTCCGTCCGTCCGTCCGTCCGTCCATCCATCCATCCATCCATCCATCCCTCCGTCCCTCCGTCCGTCCATCCGTCCATCCATCCATCCATCCATCCATCCATCCATCCATCCATCCATCCATCCATCCATCCATCCATCCATCCATCCATCCATCCATCCATCCATCCATCCATCCATCCATCCATCCATCCATCCATCCATCCATCCATCCATCCATCCATCCATCCATCCATCCACCCATCCATCCATCCCTCCATCCCTCCGTCCCTCCGTCCGTCCGTCCGTCCATCCATCCATCCATCCATCCATCCATCCATCCATCCATCCATCCATCCATCCATCCATCCATCCATCCATCCATCCATCCATCCATCCATCCATCCATCCATCCATCCATCCATCCATCCATCCATCCATCCATCCATCCATCCATCCATCCATCCATCCATCCATCCATCCATCCATCCATCCATCCATCCATCCATCCATCCATCCACCGGCGCTTCTTCGTGGCTTGCATGGACATGGCTGTGGATTGAAGCCCAGGGGAGAATGCCAACCAGGTATGGTTGGCCCCACAACCCATGTGCGAATGACCAAGTTCCCTTAATGAGCCGATATTTTCTGCCCCTACCCCCTCCTTCCCCTACATCTGGTGGTGGAGCTGAACGTGAGGATGGAAGGGGAGGGAAAAACCCCCACAACCCATGTGCGATGGCGCCCCACTCTCGGAATCCTCCCACCCACCCCTCTCTCTCTTCCTATCATCAGGTGGCGGAGCTGAATGTGAGGATGGAAGGGGCAGGCCCGCACAACCCTCATGCGAATGCCTTCTATGCAGAGGAGAGGGTGCTTCGGACAGAAGGCGAAGGGATGAGAGACGTGGATCCCATGTCTGCCAGGCACTGGCTGGTGAGTGGGTGACTGAGCAATTGGGGGCGTATAGAGAGAGAGGGCATTTGGACTGCTGTCTATGCGGTGCTTTGGACAGAGGGCATGAGAGGCGTGGATCCCATGTCTGCCAGGCACTGGCTGGTGAGTGGGTGACTGAGCAATTGGGGGCGTATAGAGAGAGAGGGCATTTGGACTGCTGTCTATGCGGTGCTTTGGACAGAGGGCATGAGAGGCGTGGATCCCATGTCTGCCAGGCACTGGCTGGTGAGTGAATGAGGGAGTGAGTGTGAGAGTGAGAGAGGGCGTTTTCCTTTGTTCGCCTGCGAAAGGAGAGGGTTGTGCGGACAGAGGGCGAGGGCATGCGGGATGTGGACCCCATGTCTGCCAGGCACTGGCTGGTGAGTGGGAGGGCATTCGTCTGAAAGCACTGAATAAGGAGTGTGCTCCATTTTGTTACATGGTACATTCATAACACCACTTACTTCTGTTGTCCATTTCTCGGTTTGCCTGTTTCTTTGGGCCCTATCTTTCTTGGTGCAGATCCAAAACACTCGGGCAGTCAACCGGGCAGGTCGTCCAACAGCCTACAAGCTCGTGCCAGGGTCCAACTGCCTGCCCTTCTCGCAGCCCGAGGCGAAATTTCTCCGCCGGGCAGCTTTCCTGAAGCACAACCTGTGGGTCACGCCGTACCACCCGGAGGAACGGTTTCCGGGCGGCGAGTTCCCGAACCAGAACCCCAGGATCGGCGATGGGCTGTCCTCGTGGGTGCAGCAGAACAGATCGATCGACAATGCTGATGTGGTGCTCTGGTAAGTGATGCCTCGGTATGTGGTGCCTTAATATGTGGCAAGCCTGCTTTTGTTATAAAGCTGACGTGGTGCATGGAAGCCAGTCCTTCTCTTATTTTCCTTGTGCCGTGCATCGTCCACTGTGACCAAATCAGCTTTTAGTTTTCACTACTTTTTATATGTTTCCCTCGTCCCCTTCCATTGCATTCTCAACATTGCATTGCATTCCCATCCCACCTGTTGTGTGCAGGTACGTGTTTGGCCTCACTCACGTCCCACGGCTGGAGGATTGGCCCGTCATGCCCTGTGAATACCTCGGTTTCTGCCTCATGGTGAGTCGGTGCTTGTTTTTTTTTTTATGCCTGGGAGGTATGTTGAGTGGACTCAAACATGTTCCATGGCTAGAGGATTGGCCGGTGTTACCCTGTGAATACCTCGGCTTCTGCCTCATGGTGAGTCAGAGGTTGATTTGAGGGGCCTCATAGGAACAAGTCTAGCCTTACACACATCCCTCCCTTCCACGGCTGGAAGATTGGCCCGTCATGCCGTGTGAATACCTCGGCTTCTGCCTCATGGTGAGTCAATGCTATAGTCATATTGAGTGTCATGTGAATGTATTAGCTTTATTCTGTGGTAACCTGCGGCAACATGTATGCACCATCACCAGTGCATGCATGTTGCACTGGTTATGGTGCAAAAGAGTTTTTGGTATGGAGTCGATTCCATTCTTTTTACCTCGTTACAACCTTGGTGTGTTTCATTCACCACTGAACTGCATATATTTACTGATTCCTGGAACATGTACGCCAATGTTGGCCAAATTATTTGGTTTACAATATCTTCTATTGTTTGTAACACTGAATTCACCCTCATGGTTTGTTTGTGTTTGTGCGTGCAGCCACATGGTTTCTTCAACATATCTCCTGCAGTTGATGTTCCTCCTAGCGAACCTGAAAATGCCGCCCAAACAGGCACTGTTTCTACACCTAGCGCTAGCAAAGATGGGAACTGCTGTAGTGAGACGACTCTGCCAAGCCTCGCGTCAAAACTCTAGAAATGTGGCGGCATTCTCGTGGATGGTGTATCTATTGTTTATTATTATTCAAGTTTGAGCATCCCTTAGTTTTAGTATAGTGCTTTACAAACGCAACAAAAATTGGTACCATAAGATGATATTAGAGCGCTGTTGTATCGGATCCGGCTGGCTATTTTGCCGACTCCCTCGCCATGTCAGGCGGGAATTTAAATTTTCAGTATGCCAGCAGCTCCAGGTTCTAGTCTGGTCACTGCCTTATCCTCTAAGGAGCAACTTAGTGGTATGCCACGTGCCTTCTTCCCGTAGCAGATTCCCTCAATCTCTAGCGACCTGCGTGGTATGGTTTCTGTTGGTACGGAATTATTCATTCAAGTACAGTTGCGTTCGTCTGGTCACGCATTTCTCGGAGATAGTTCTCTTCACTCTCCAGAAACTCTCCAAGCGCCTCAAATCCGCTTCGCGCTCCGAGATTAGGTTTTGCCCACTTTCATCATTCGAAGCACCTGTTAGGAGAAAGGACGATAGCTAAGTTGAAAGGGTTTCAAATGAAGAAAACCCGATAGTGTCGATTAACTAAGGACGCGAAGGCAATCAAGTTGCGGAGAGAGGGCGGGTAAAGGGAGTGGCGAGGCGGCATGGTCCGAAGGCAGATAGCGCGCAGTGGAAACGAGCAGGGGGCTAGTAATGGCCTGCGACCCGCGGGTGACGCTAGCGGGGGTACGCGTGACACTAGCGCGGGGGGTATGCGTGACACTAACGGGGGTGCGGAGAGGGAGCAGCGGGAAGCGGTTGCAGAGAGGGCGCGTGATCCGGAGAAGAGAACCCCAGCGGAGGCTGTGGCAGGAAGATTCCAACCGGCAGGCCGTGAGGGCGTTGCTGCGTCACAAAGCCCTGACTCTGACAGACGTTCCGATAACTCTCAAAATATTTTCGAGAAATCTACAAAGTCTTTCACGGGGACTGCAGAGGAGGCTATGGCGGGGGTTCTCCAACCAGCAGGCTTGGAGGCCGTTGATACGTCCCGAAGCCTGGAAAGACGTTCTGATATCCGTTTGGCGAAAGAATCGCGTCAGCAAGGCTCTCTGGCGGGCGAGGGGCAGCACCCAGTAGTTCCGGAAGGCGAATCTGAAGCCCGTCTATCAAAGGAGTCGCGTCAGCAAGCGGCTTCAGCTGGCGAGGCTTTTTGTGAGGCACCTCAATCACGGCCAGTAGACTCAGAGGGCCAATCTGAGCCCCGTTTGGTGAAGGAGAAGGAATCGTGTCAGCAAAGTCCTTTGGTCGGCGAGTCTTCTCAAGAGCAAGTGTTCTCTTCCGACTGCTGCGAGGCAGGAGGCTGTCAGGGACTCTCGATACGGGAGCAGTACGAAAGGGAGTTTGGTGGTTACCTGCGTGGTTACAGGTTCGCCCATCCTGCTGCTGCGGCTGGTGCTGTTGATGCTGGTGCTGGTGGTTCGGGTGTTCCTGCTAGAGCTGATGCAGCTGGTGGTGCTACAGCGGGTGCGACAGCCGGTGCTACAGCTGGGGGGTTGAGTGTGGAGGAGTTCAGGGCTTTGGAATGCCCTCAGCTGAAAGGTGGGTGTGGGAACAATGAATGGTCGCTACAGCCCGTGCTACAGCCGGTGCTACAACAGGCGGTTTGAGTGTGGAGGAGTTCAGGGCTTTGGAATGCCCCTCAACTAAAAGGTGAGCGTGAAAACTACGGACGGTCAATGCTATAGATATAACCGTTTCTTTTGTTGCTGAAAGGTGGTACCACAGCTGGTGCTACAGCCAGTGGTGCTACAACGGCTGGGGGATTGAGTGTGGAGGAGTTTAGGGCTTTGGAGTGCCCCCAGCTGAAAGGTGAGTGTGAAAACGAAAGGTGAGCTTGCCCTCAGCTGCTGCTACAGCCGGTGGTGCTACAGCCGGTGGTGCCATAGCCGGTGGTTTGAGTGTGGAGGAGTTTAGGGCTTTCGAGTGCCCCCAGCTGAAAGGTGAGCGTGAAAACAGTGATCGGTCAATTTACATGTTAGTAATGCAATCTTATCTTGCGTTTCTGAAAGGTGGTGCTACGGCCAGTGCTAGCAACAGCAGCAGTTTACGCTCGCAGGTCGCAGCAGCCGCAGCAGCTCTCCCTCTCTTGTCTTCCCCCAACTATCTTGACCCTGTGTCTATCTTGACCATGCAGCAGCAGCAGTATACACACGCTCGCAGGTCACAGCAGCAACAGCATCTCTCACTCTCTCTCTTTCCTCTTTTCCTCGCTCCACCTTCCCCACACCACACCTCAGGCTGTGTCTATCTGGACCATGCAGCAGCAGCAGCAGTATACACTCGCTCGCAGGTCGCAGCAGCCACCAGAGCCCTCACTCTCTCTGGCCTTTTCCTCGCTCCATCTTCCCACCACCATATTGCAGGCTGCGTCTACCTCGACCATGCAGCAGCAGCAGTATACAGGCGCTCGCAGGTCGTAGCAGCAACAAGAGCCTTCATTCACTTGTCTTTCTCCCTTGTTTCCTCCCATCCTTCAACTCACCTCAGGCTGCGTCTATCTCGACCATGCAGCAGCAGCAGTGTTAACACTCTCGCAGGTCACAGCAGCAAGCAATAAGAGCCCTCACTCACTTGTCTTTCTCCCATGTATCTCGCCGTGCACCACATCCCAGGCTGCGTGCACCAGAGCCCTCACTCACTTGTCTTTCTCCCATGTATCTCGCCGTGCACCACATCCCAGGCTGCGTGCACCAGAGCCCTCACTCGTCTTTCTCCCATGTATCTCGCCGTGCACCACATCCCAGGCTGCGTGCACCAGAGCCCTCACTCACTTGTCTTTCTCCCAAATATCTCGCCGTGCACCACATCCCAGGCTGCGTGCACCAGAGCCCTCACTCACTTGTCTTTCTCCCATGTATCTCGCCGTGCACCACATCCCAGGCTGCGTGTACCTCGACCATGCAGCAGCAGCGGTGTACACACGCTCGCAGATTGCAGGCAGCCACCAGAGCCCTCACTCTCTTTGGCCCCTTTTCCTCGCTCCACCTTCTCACCACCATATTGCAGGCTGTGTGTATCGCGACCATGCAGCAGCAGCGGTGTACACACGCTGGCAGGTTGCAGCAGCTACCAGAGCCTTCAATCTCTCCATCATCCTTTCTTCCCCCCTCTCCTCATGCACCACATCAGGCTGCGTGTATCTTGACCATGCAGCAGCAGCAGTGTACACTCGCTCGCAGGTCACAACAATCATGAGAACCCTCACCAAACTGTCTGATTTCTCCCGTCATTCCCATCCACCATCGCACCTCAGCCTGCGTCTACCTCGACCATGCAGCAGCAGCAGTTTACACGCGCTCGCAGGTCGCAGCAGCACATCAGCCCTCATTCCCTCCCTCATCTGTTCCCCCCCCTCTTCCCCAATGCACCGCATGTCAGGCTGTGTGTATCTGGACCATGTAGCAGCTGTTTACACTCGCGCGCATGTCGCAGCACTAGCAACAGCTCTCCTCTAACTCTAAACCTCTTCTCTCCCGCCCTCCTTCCCCTCCCTACAACATCTCAGGCTGTGTGTATCTGGACCATGCAGCAGCAGCAGTATACACTCGCTCGCAGGTTGCAGCAGCTACCAGAGCCCTCACTCGTTCCCTCTTTTCCAACCCTCGTGAGCACTCTCCTCCCATAAACACATTCCTCGCTTTCTCACTTTCCTCGTTCTCTCACTCTCCTCGCTCTCTCACTTCCCTCCCTCACACATTGCAGTGATTGCATAGGGAAAAGTATTCTCAGCTCCCTCCCTCCCTCTCATCCAATCCTGTCTAATGATTTCCCATTCTTGTACGTGGCTCCTCCTGCTTGCGACAGTGCATTTATTGGCCGAATTTTCCTCCCCACCTTCCCCCCCCTTTCTTCCTCCGTGTCTGCACGTTAATCATTCCTTCCCACTCTATTCCCTCTGTTCCTTTTTTTCTCGTTACAGACAGCGCCAGTAGCAGCAGTGCGGCCACGTCTGACGCGATCGAATCACTTCGCATGCAGGTAGGCAGGCTTTGAAATGGAAGCAGGTAATCACTTGACTTACACCTTAACCAGGATCATGTCATTGTTTTGCCGACTCAAAAATCGACTCAAAATCTTGAGTCAACTCAAAAATCATGCAGATAGGCAGTCTAGTCTGTCAGCTGTCAGTTGACTTACACTCTCTAACCAGGATCAGCTTCATATCCATTAACCTCATACATCTCCATTTATCATCCCAAGGCGACTTGTGAGTGGTTAACTCTCGAATCGATGTTGGCGTCGACTGAAAAGAAATGCCGAGCAGGTTGACTTGACGTACACCCATTCATATCCATAAGCCTCGTACAATTCTATCTAGCACCCCAAGGTGACTTTTGGGTGGACATTTGAGTTGACTTAAAAAGAAATGCCAAGCAGGTTGACGTACACACACCCATTCATATCCATAAGCCTCGTATCCTCCCATTCTATCACCCATTCTCCATCTATCACCGCTGCTGCCCTTCAGGTCCTTGCCATGTGCAATGCCCCTCCCCGCTACGACTGTGCTGTGCCTTCACCAGTGTTGCCACGTCCTGCAAACTCTCATGGACACTCCTTTGTATTTGTACTAATTTGTGTTCCACTCTCCAACTCTCGATTCATCACCCCACCCCTTCCCTTCAGGTGCTAGCCATGTGCAATGCGCCTCCCTCCCAGTACGCTTGCGTCTTTACCAGTGGTGCCACGTCAGCACTCAAAACGGTCGGCGAGGCATTCAGATGGACGGCGGACAGCGAGCTGGCAATGACGCTGGACAACCACAACTCGGTGCTGGGGATCAGAGAGTAAGATAGTCTCACGTAGTGAGTAATGAAGAGGAAACCCAGCTGGGTCAGTCAGTGTGGTGTGGTGTTTAGATGGGCGGCAGGCACTGGGCTGGCAATGACGCTGGACAACCACAACTCGGTGCTGGGGATCAGAGAGTAAGATAGTCTCACGTAGTGAGTAATGAAGAGGAAACCCAGCTGGGTCAGTCAGTGTGGTGTGGTGTTTAGATGGGCGGCAGGCACTGGGCTGGCAATGACTCTGGACAACCACAACTTGGTGCTGGGGATCAGAGAGTAAGAGGAGTGGGAAAGTGGGAGGGGACAGTGCTGTGGGGTCAAAGGGTGGATGGAGGGGCGTTCACATGGGCAGCAGGGAGGCAGCGAGCTGGCAATGACTCTGGACAACCACAACTCGGTTCTGGGCATCAGAGAGTAAGTGCTGGGTGTAGGAGGGGAAGGCGTTGGTGATTTGGAGGGACAGTGCTGTGGGGTCAAAGGGTGGATGGAGGGGTGTTCAGATGGGTGGCAGGCAGTGAGCTGGCGATGACGTTAGACAACCACAACTCGGTGCTGGGGATGAGAGAGTAAGACTTGGGGGGAATAGGAGGGACAGTGCTGTCGGGCCAAAGGGTGGATGGAGGGGTGTTCAGATGGGTGACAGACAAGTAAGCAGCTGGGGCGATGACAGTCGGACAACCACAACTCGTTGCTGGGGATCAGAGAGTTGAGTAAGGATTGGAAGGGGTGGGAGCGGAGAGTGTTTTGGGTTTAGAGGGAGGGATGGAGGGGCAGACAAGCAGCTGGCGATGACGCTGGCTGGACAACCGCAAATCGGTGCTGCGGATCAGAGAGTAAGGACTGGGGAGAGTATGATGGGAGGGTGGTTGGAGGGTTGAGAGGGAAGAGGAAGGAGATGGGCGGCTGGCAGCGAGCTGGCAATGACGGTGGACAACCACAACTCGGTTTTGGGAATGAGAGAGTAAGGGGTTTTTTTTTTCGGTTGAGGATGTAGTGAGTAATGAAGAGGAAAGTTAGCTGGGTCAGGTCAGGGTGACTTCCTGATATGTGGGCGGCTGGCAGCGAGCTGGCAATGACGGTGGACAACCACAACTCGGTGCTGGGGATCAGAGAGTAAGGAAGAAAGAGGGAAAGTGTTTCTGGGAGAGGGAGATGGATGAAGAGGAGGGGATGTTTTGATCAGGTGGGTGGCAGACAGCCGGCTCGCAATGACGTTGGACAACCACAACTCGGTGCTGGGGATCAGAGAGTAAGAATAGTTCTTTTGAGACGTCTCAAAAGGAAGAATAGTTCGGATTCTATGCACTCACAGATACACCGAGTTTTGTGTTGTTGTTTGTTTGTTTTCCTTTTAGGGGGGTTGGTTGGGTTGCCATAAGATGGCTTACAACAATGCTGTTAGTGTGGCGCGATAATAATGATGTGTTGTGTCGTGTTGCTGTGTGCAGGTATGCTCTTAGAGCTGGTGCTACAGTGTCTGTTGTTGATATTCGCTATGAGGATGACTATATGGGGGATGAGGAGGAAGAGGAGGAGGAACAAGGGGGCGATGAGGATGAGAGTGAGAGTGGGAGTGAGGCTGGGAGTGAATATGAGAGTGGAAATGAGAGTGAGAGTGAGAATGGGAGTGAGAATGGGAGTGAGAATGGAAATGACAAACAGGAGAGGAGAGTGGAGAAGGTGGGAGTGGATGAAGTGAGGATAATGAAGGAGGAATTTAAGGAAGAAGAGGGAGGAGAGGATGAAGAACAGGAGGAGGAAGAAGGAGCAGAGGAGGATGAAGAAGAAGAAGCAGAGGAGGAAGAAGAAGCAGAGGAGGAGGTGGAAGAGGAGGAAGAGGAGGAAGAGGATGAAGATGAGGAGGAAGAGGATGAAGAGGATAGGAGGGCGGGTGTGAGGTTGGGTAGTGGGAGGAAGGTCCGATTTGCTTTGCGTGGGAGGAGGAGCAAACGTAAGAGGGCGGAGGAGGAGGAGGAAGAGGTGGAAGAGGAGGAAGAGGAGGAGGAGGAGGAGGAGGAGGAGGAGGAGGAGGAGGAGGAGGAGGAGGAGGAGGAGGCGGAGGAAGAGGAGGAGGAGGAGGAGGAGGAGGAGGAGGAGGAGGAGGAGGAGGAGGAGGAGGAGGAGGAGGAGGAGGAGGAGGAGGAAGAGGAGCAGGAGGAGGATGAGGAGGAGGAAGAATCAGAAGCAGAAGATGAAGAAGAGGGGAAAGTAGGAGTGAGGGTAGGTGGAAGAAAGAAGGTTCGAGTGGTCTTACATGGGAGCAGCAGGAGTAAGCGCAAGGGAGCAACAGAAGAGGAAGAGGAAGAGGAGGAGGAAGAAGAGGAGGAAGAGGAAGAAGAAGAGGAGGAAGAAGAGGAAGAGGAAGAAGAGGATGAGGGAGAGGAGGATGAGGGAGAGGAGGAAAGGATGGGCGTGAGGTTAGGTGGCAAGAAGAAGGTTCGAGTGGTCTTACCTGGGAACAGCAGGAGTAAGCGCAAGGGAGCAACAGAGGAGGAAGAGGAAGAGGAGGACGAAGAAGCGGAGGAGGATGAGGAGGAGGACGAAGAAGAGGAAGAGGAGGGAACGGTGGGAGTGTTGGTGAGAAGGAGGAAGGTTCGATTGGCGTTAGCTGGCAGCAGCAGGAGCAAGCGCAGTGATGTGGTGGGAAAGGAAGCTGAAGCAGTCTCTGCCGGTGGTTGTACTGGTAATGTGCGGCAACCCCTAAGTGCTGCAGATGTCAATTTGAATGCACGGACTGGTGAAGCAGTGGGGCCAGCAGCAGCGATTGTGAGTGGGAGGGACGGTGAACCTGTAGGGGCAGCAGCGAGTGTGAGGACAGGTGAACCTGTGGGGACAGCAGCAGATGTGAATGCGAATGCAGGGACAAGTGAACCTGTGGGGGGAGCAGCAGCGAGTGTGAGTGTGAGGACTCCTGAACCTGTGGGGGCAGCAGCACTTGCCGAAACCAACCCTTCTGATTCCACTGTTCTTGCCGAACCAGTGCTGACCGAACCACAGAATGGCAGGGCTGTTTCCGAGCCTGGACAGGAGGTTCGGCCAGGTGTGGCTGCTCCAGCTGTGGCTGGGGATGGTGGGGCCGGAGCTAGTGGGAGTGGGGCGGGTGAGACTGGGGCAGGTGGGACTGGGGCAGGTGGGACTGGGGCAGGTGGGACTGGGGCAGGTGGGACTGGGGCAGGTGGGACTGGCTTAGGAGGAAGAAGTGAGGAGAAGGGCCATGAGGGAAAAAGGGGTGGAGAGGCAGGATCAGGGTCAAGGGATGTGAGAACAGAGCATGAGAGGCCTTCTGAGTCGTCTCAACTGTCAAGGGATACAAGGGCAAGGGGCATGAAACAGCATCGAGCGGCGGATCGGAAGGGTAGAAGGGTGGATGGAATGGTGGATGGTTGTCCAAAGGGCACAGTCCTTCGAGGGGTGGTAGAGGGGGTGTCCCTTCGCCTGCTGAACCGATTCTCTCGGGCAGCAAGGGAAGGGAAGGCAAGGGAACACGAGGCACCAAAAGCGCCAACGGCACGACGGGAAGAAGCTGTTTCAAAGCCGCCTGAAGAGGTGTTTTCAGGGGCAGGGAAGGAGGAGGAGCGGCAGCAGCGGCGGCGAAGGCAGAATCAGGAGGGGCAGGAGGAGTTGCCGTTTGTCCCATGCCTGTTTGCAATGCCTGCAGAAAGTAATCTTAGCGGCGAGAAGCTTGATCTGAGGGTGGTGCGGGCGGTGAAGGAGGAGAGGTGTTTGGATGGGTGGGAGGGGTGGAGCCGGGAGGACAGAGGAGTGGAGAGCGGTGATGGTAGGAGACGAGGCAGGGGGAGAGGGAAAAGGAGAAGTGAGAAGGGAATCGAGGAGGAAAGAGAGCAAGGGAGAGAGAAGGGAGGGGATGGCACAACAACTGCTGGTGCCTCTCAAACTCAACAACAACAACAGCAGCAGCAGCAGCAGTTGCCTGCACGCAAGAGAGCATGGGGCGGCCTCTGGGGTTGGCTGGGAGGAAGTCGTGGGACATCCGGTGCAGCAGATGAGGATCAAGGGCAGGTCGATAGCAATGGTGTGGCGACTGGTGGTGGAGCTGACAGGGGTGCTGGTGGTGGGAAGGCCCAGGGTACAGATGCTGTACGCACGGAGAGCAGTGGCAGGGTGACTCGGGGCCATGAAGCTGATAGGGAGGGTGGTGGTCGGGATGGGAGTGGTAGGAGTCGTACTGGTCGTGGTGGTGATGGTGGATGCAGTGGTGAAAGTGCTTCTTCGTCCCCGCTTCCCCGGCGCTGGTTTGTGCTTCTCGATGCTGCCAAAGCTGCTGCCTCGGACCCTCCGGACCTCTCTCAGTGCCCTGCTGACTTCGTCGCACTCTCCTTTTACAAGGTGGACTGTCCTTACCCCTCTCCACCCCTCGTCACCCCTCTTCATCCCTCTCCACCCCTCCTCACCCTGCTCCACCCCTCCTCACACCTCTTCACCCCTCTCCATCTCTCCCTCTCCCCACGCCACTCACTACCCTACTGACTCCGTTGCCCTCTCCTTCCACAAGGTGGGTTGCCCCCTCCTCTCCATACCTCCTCCCTCCATTTCTCGTTCTCTCCATACGCCCTCCTTTCCACTCTTTCTGGCCTCCCTCGCGTATATCCCTCGCTCTTCGCATCTCTCTCCCTCTGACTTTCTTGATGTCCATCGCAATTCCTAGCCGCCTTCTTTCCACTCTGCACCACCTGACTAGTCACTATCACCATTTCTCGCAACTCCCCCCACTTTGATTATGTACCATCTCGTGCCTTCACCCTTTTTGTCCCGCTATAAGCAGATCTTTGGATTCCCTACAGGCCTTGGAGCCCTAATCATCCGGCGAGGTATGTATGCCATTCTCTCTTTTTCAAATGCTTCTCTTTTCTCAAGTGCCCCTTATTCTCATATGCCTTTCTCTTCTCAGATGCTTTTCTCTTCACATGTGCTTCCTTACTGCCATCAGCCAACATCCCTTCACCTTGTGTCATCCCTTTCCTCAATCCTTGCCTCCCACATGTGTACGCTACACGCCAACTTGTGCGTCTCATTCAGATTCTGCTTTCATTCTCCGCAAGCCCTACTTCAGTGGAGGTACGAGTATCGACTGTCGATGCACCGTAGAACTCGCAAGGCAAATTAGAGTCGACTCAAAATTGTGCCTATGCTTCTCTCGCTCCCAAATTCTGCTTTCATTCTCCGCAAGCCCTACTTCAGTGGAGGTACGAGTAGCATGTTATTGTTGGCATGTGAATGACACAGTGACATGGTGACAGTAGCAGGCAGTAGCGAGGTGACTCTGCACGCAACTTTTCCCTCCCTCCCAGATGCTGCTTTCATTCTTTGCAATTCGCTCTGGCAATTCGCATGAAAAACTTGCCTGTGCCTCTCTCCCTAGCTCTGCTTTCATTCTCTGCAAGCCCTACTTCAGTGGAGGTACGCATTGCAGCGTGCTCTTATTGGCATGTATTTGACACAGTGACAGTGGTAGCGTGCATAGTGACTCTGCCTGTGCCTCTCTCCCTGGCTCTGCTTTCATTCTCTGCAAGCCCTACTTCAGTGGAGGTACGCATTGCAGCGTGCTCTTATTGGCATGTATTTGACACAGTGACAGTGGTAGCGTGCATAGTGACTCTGCCTGTGCCTCTCTCCCTGGCTCTGCTTTCATTCTCTGCAAGCCCTACTTCAGTTGAGGTACGCATTGAATGTGCACGACACAGTAATAGTTGGACAGAGTGGCTTGGCGACACTACTAGCTAGCTAGCATGTTGAACCTGTGCCTCTCATCATCTGCTGCTTTCATTCTTCGCAATTCGCTCAGGCAAGTCGCATGAAAACTTGCCTGTGCCTCTCATCATCTGCTGCTTTCATTCTTCACAATTTGCTCAGGCAAGTCGCATGAAAACTTGCCTGTGCCTCTCATCATCTGCTGCTTTCATTCTTCGCAATTCGCTCAGGCAAGTCGCATGAAAACTTGCCTGTGCCTCTCTCTCAGATGCTGCTTTCATCCTCTGCAACCGCGTTTCAGTGGAAGTACGATTTGCACGGTCTTGTTGGCATGAGCCACATACAGGCAATAGAAGCAGGAATGGTAGCAAGAATGTGATGTCTGGGATGGTGCAATCGCACCGTGACATGTGGTGGTGACAACACGTGGTAACATCACATGTTGGTAATCTTGGTAGCATGTATCCAACACTCTCTCCTCTCTCCTCCCTCTTCCTTTCCCGCTTCCCTGTCGCAGGCACCGTGGCAGCAGTTCTACCAGTCCCCGACTTTGTCCCTCACTGTTCTCTCCTCGCTTAACATAGAAGCACAGGCCTCCGGCAGTGGGAGGACAGAACCATGCACGTCCTCCACCTCTCTCCATTCTCCACATCCTCTCTCTATTTCGCCCCTCACAGGCACCGTGGCAGCAGTGTTTGCAGACTCCGACTTAGTCTCTCTGCGCCCATCACTCGAAGCACAGTGGGAGGACGGCACGCCCCCCTTCCTCCAGCTGGCAGCAGAGCTTCCCCCAGGCCTCGCCCTGGTCTCCCGCCTCTCATTCTCCGCCATCCAACGGTGAGCCCTTACCATCCGGAGCCCTACTACTAACCTGTGCTTGCAAGCCTTGCCTTACTACTAACCTGTGCTTGCAAGCCTTGCCTTACTACTAACCTGTGCTTGAAAGCCTTGCCTTACTACTAACCTGTGCTTGCTAGCCTTGCCCATGGGGTGGCGAAGCCTTATGGGCGAGGGCACGCAGGGGGGTCTCGAACAGGTGAGGGCTCGCACAGGTGAGGACAATTGAGGGAAGGCTGAGATCTTCGCCACCCCATGGGCAGCCACGTCTCCTCACTCGCACTCTTCACCGCCTCTCTTGCTGCTGCTGCTGCTGCTGCTGCTGCAGAGTCTTGAGGCGTCTCAACACTTGCTTTCCCCTCCATTTCTGTTGTCTCCCCAATCCCTACAGCCACGTCTCGTCTCTTGCACTCTTCACCACCTCTCGCCTCCTCTCCCTCCGCCACTGCAACGGCCAGCACGTCTGCATCGTGTATGGAAGGCACAGGGCCTTGTTGCTGCATCTTGAACAGAGCAGAGTCGTAGATCGGGAGAGGCGAGCGTCTTCTGATTCGATTGAGAAGAATGGAGTGGTGGATTTGCAGGGACGAGAGGAGGAACGAGAGGCAGTGTTGAAGCAGCAGGGGGGGGTGGTGGCGTTTAACCTGAAGCGCAGCGATGGATCGTGGGTGGGGCACAAGGAGGTGGAGAAGCTGGCAGCCATCCACAGCATTCATCTCCGGGTATGTATGCTCTTGACCTCTAAAGTCGGATTCAACCTGAGGCACAACATGGGTGGTGGATGGGACACGAGGAGATGGAGAAGCTAGCTGGCATCCCCAACATTCAAATCCTAGTAACAAGAAGTAGCAGCAAATGCATGCATATCCACAGCAGTTGACGGATCTTAGTCGCAGCGATGGGTGGTGGGTGGGGCATAAGGAGGTTGAGAAGCTAGCGGCCATCCATCTCCGAATGAATTGCGCGCCCGATTGCTGGGATAACACTAAATAACCCGGTTGCTTTTGCCATCAATTCTTATCCTCCCCTCTTCCATATATCATACCGGTTGCTTTTGCAAACCGTGCGCCTGTGCAAAGCACCTTCACTTGTCTCATCCCCACCCCCTCCGAAACTACGAGGCGGGGCACGTGTGGTGGGATGACAACGATGTGATTGCTCCACTCCAACCCTCCCTTTCACACCCACCTCCCCCCCTATCTACCAGACTGGTTGTTTCTGTAACCCGGGTGCCTGCGCCAAGCACCTCCACTTGTCTCATCCCCACCCCCTCCGAAGCTACGAGACGGGGCACGTGTGCTGGGATGACAACTGTTGTGCAGCAAGTATTTCCCAGTGCGTAGTTTCTCACCTTTGGTCTTAGAGGTCGTGGGTTCATCTCTTCAGCAGCTGCACTTTCCATTCTCATTATGCTCACCATTACATGTCTACACTCCACGACACTCACCCATGCTCGGTACTTGAGTGGTAGAGTGTGGACATGTGATGGTGAGCAAATGAGAATGGAAAGTGCAGCTGCTGAGAGTTGAACCCACGACCTCTAAGACCAAAGGTGAGAAACTACCAACTGTGACATATTTGCTACTCAACACCCAACAACGATGTGATTGCTCCACTCCAACCCACCCTTTCACACCCACCTCCCCCCTTATCTACCAGACTGGTTGTTTCTGCAACCCTGGTGCCTGTGCCAAGCACCTGCGCCTCTCCCACTCCCAACTCCTCGAGAATTACGAGGCGGGGCACGTGTGTTGGGACGACAACGACGTGATTGCCGGGCGGCCGACTGGCGCCGTGATTTTTCCGATCAGTCCCTTTCTCCCCTCTCCCACATGCGACAGACCGGTTGTTTCTGCAACACAGGAGACTGTGCCAAGCACCTGCGCCTCTCCCACTCCCACCTCCGCCAAAATTACGGAGGCGGGGCATGTGTGTTGGGATGACAACGACGTGATTGGCTACTGCAATCCCATCACCATTCTTCCTCTTTTTCTTGTTCCCCCATGCACCAGACTGGTTGCTTCTGCAACCCAGGAGCCTGTGCCAAGCACCTGCGCTTGTCTCATGCCCAACTCCTCGAAAACTACGAGGCGGGGCACGTGTGCTGGGATGACAATGACGTGATTGCCGGGCGGCCGACTGGCGCCGTGCGGATCTCCTTTGGACACCTGTCAACCATTGATGACGTGGAGGTGAGCTGGGCAGAGTTGAGTGCCTGTTTCTTCAGCTATATCTCGTTTGGACACCTGTCAACTTTTGCCGCCGATGCGGAGCTCGTTTGGATTAAGTTGAGTGCCTGTTTGTCCATCAAATTTCCTTTCAACAATACTTCTGTCGAAAGTTTCCTGTCCACTGCTATTCACCTCTTTCTTTTTCTTTTTCCATTTTTTCAGATTTTTTTTTATATATTTGATAAAAGATCGTTGTCATCTGAAATAATCCTTTTTTTTTTTCCTGGCCTTGTTGCATCCTCCTCTTCTGCCCGATGCAAACCCGAAACCCCACTGTCTGCCCCAACACAAAACCCCCCTCGCCCACCCGCACCTGTCGTCCAAATGCTGCAGGCCTTCCTCTCCTTAATCCAGACATGCTTTGTGGAGCTTTGAGACGTCTCAAATTGTTGAGGTGTCTCAAATTCCCAACGCAAACCTCTCACACGCACCCATTGTCCAAATGCTGCAGGCGTTCCTCTCCTTCATCCAAACGTGCTTTGTGGAGCTGCCACGTCAGCACACTCCACCTCAGCACGCCACCTCTGCTGCCTCTGCTGCTTCTGCCGCTACCGCTGCCACCGCTGCCGTTTCCTCTTCTGTGTCTGCTTCTACAGCCGCTACAGCCGCTGTTGCTGCTACAGCCGCTACAGCCGCTGTTGCTGCTACTGCCGCTACAGCCGTTGTTGCTACTGTTGCTGCTGCCGAGAAGAAGCTGGATATAGGGCGTTTCACTAATGGAATAGCAAGCCATTTGGAGCATCGGGAGGAGCTTGCACAAGCAGATGTGGCTAAGGAGAATCTTTCGCGAGCACGTGCGCCTGCACAAAGTGTGACTATAGAGGGGCTGTTTGTGTATCCGATCAAGTCGTGTGCTCCCATGCGAGCGCAAGCATGGCCGCTGGGGCCCACTGGTGAGTCCGCCTTCAGAGCTTAGAAATAGTGCTTTGCTGCTTAGATGTGCCTGCACGGAGTGTGACTGTAGAGGGGCTGTTTGTGTATCCGATCAAGTCCTGTGCTCCCATGCGAGTCGAAGCATGGCCTCTTGGACCCATGGGTGAGTCCCTGATATTTTAAGGTATAGAGCGGTATAGTGTGGTTAGGGGTAATAGTTTGCTGTATAGCATGCATTGAGTTGTGTGTCCTGTGATCCCTTGCGAGTGGAAGCATGGCCACTTCGTTGGATCCACTGGTAATTCCCATGCCATTCCATGCCATGCCATGCCATGCCACCCATGCCATCCCATGCCATCCCATGCCATCCCATGCCACCCATGCCATGCCACCCTCCCATGCCACCCTCCTATACCACCCTCCCATGCCACCCTCCCATACCATCAGGTCTGCTGCATGACCGGGAATGGCTTATCATCAACCCTATAGGCACTCCACAAAGGCCCAACAGGGTGAGCACTGAGCAGCCAACACTGCCAGCAGTAGCACTCACTCTCTTTATTGCCTCCACATCCCACCCTTATGCACCTTACTGCACCTCCCGGAATGGTTTATCATCAATCCCATGGGCGCTCCACTGAGGCCCAACAGGGTGAGCACTGAGCAGCCAACACTGCCAGAAGTAGCATCTCCTCTCTCTTTGCTGCCTCCAATCCCCATCCGTTTGCTTTGCACCGCACTGAACCTCCCTGAGTGGCTCAACATCAGTGCCCCTGGGAGTGGCCCTTGGGTTGGGCATACCGTTGAGGGCCAGCTGGGTGAGCAGAGCACTGAACAACTAGCATTCTCATGATTCATGGGTACTCCTTTTTAGGCCCAAACGGATGAGCACTTCATCGCGCTTCACCGCACGTCACCGTAGGTCACCGCGTGTCCCCGCACATCCTCCGCACCCCCCTTCTTCCCCCACACAATAAGGCTCCTTCCTTCAACCGCTTCCGTCAATCCATCACCTCATCTCTCACCTCCTCTCCATCAACCTGGCTCCTCAAAAGTGTCTCATTTCGCTTCCTCCTCTCTCCCCACCCCCACAACCCCGCCACACGGCTAGGTCCCATCTCTCTACCGCCTCCGCCCATCCATCGACCTCGCTTCACGCCTCCTCTATCCACCTGAGTCATCAGAACTTTCCCATTTTGTTTCTTTCCTCCACCCTCCCTACAATCAGGTCCCCTCACTCTACAGCCTCCGCCCATCCATCAACCTCGCTTCACGCCTCCTCTCCATCCACCTTACTCCCCAAGGCTCTCCTCCTGCCCAGTCTCCCCTCCAATTACCTCTTGACATGTGGCCTGATGCCAGGCTGGATGGCGTGCGAGTGTGCGGTGACAGGTGCGTGGGTGGGTGTGGTGTGGATGGGTGTATATGGGTGTATAGAGGTGTACGCGTGTATGGGTGTCTTGACATGCATTTATGTTCATAGGCTGCAGCAGACATGGTAGGATGGATAGGGTGCAAGTGTGTGGTGACAGGTGTGTGGCTGGGTGTGATGTGGATGGGTGTATGTGGTTGTATATGGGTGTTCACGGTGTGTATGAGAGTACTGACTTTCGGCCCTGTCTCACCTCCAATTGCCCATTGACACGTGGCCTGACGCCAGGTTGGATGGGTGCGAGTGTGCGGTGACAGGTGCATGGCTGGGTATGGTTGTGTCTGTGACTGTGGCTGCGTGTGCATGTGTATGGGCTGGAGCATACTTGCCAGGCTGGATGGGGTGCGCATGTGCGGTGACAAGTGTGGGGCTGGGTGTGGTAATCTCTGTTTCCGTGGCATCACGTTGATCTTGAGACGTCTAAAGACAAATTCAACTATACGTGGTTCTGTCTTTAGAGACACATGTATCCTTGCAAGATTTTTTTGAGAATACTCAAGCATCATGGTGCCTTAGATACACGTACATGGGCATGCCCGTGTCACACATGTGTATCTTTGCATGATGGAAAGGTCCCTCATTTTCAATTACTCTCCTCACTCACGCGCTCTCATTCCCCATCACTCGTCTCTCACTCACTCAATCGCTCTCTCACTCACTCACTCATTCACTCACTCACTTGCTCACTCGCTCACTCACTTACTCACTCACTCCATCTCCTCCATCGTGTTGTCCCCTTATCATCCACACCAGCGTCCACGTGGCAGTGTACCCTGCTGACGTGGCAGCCTGGCTCTCCGCCGCTCTCGGCACGCCATGTCAGCTTGTGAGGCTCCTTCCGCACGCCCGCCAGCAGAAGAAGCTGCCTAGAAGCATCCTCAGCAGTCAGGACAACACCAGAACCAATCAGATCAGTGAAAACCAATCCAGCCGTAACGAATCTTCCCAATCCGCATCCTCCTTCCACTCCTATTCCTCCTCTCCCTCCTCTTCCCCCTCTCTCTCGCTAGCCAATGAGGCTCAGCTGCTAGTGCTCTCATCTGCTAGTCTGGCTGATCTTTGGAGGAGAGTGGCACATGGGACAGAGGGGGAGCTGATGGCAGGAGATGGACGGAAAACAGATGGGAGAACAACAGGAGTGGATAAACCTTTGCAAAATAAGCAAGTCAAATCTGGTCCCTTGCCGTTGCTAGGGTCTCATTCTGCTGCGCTTCCTTGCTGCCCTGCCGATTGGAGCCTGAGGCTCGGTAACCCTGCCGAACCTAATGGTCTGGACTCAGGCTCGGGGATGGATCAAGCTTATCCAGCACCAGCAGCAGCAGCATCTGCCACGTCAGCAGGGTCATCTCAGGCTGCTGACGTGGACAGAGATGCGGAAGCAGATGCCTCGTGGGCATTGCGGTTTCGCCCCAACATTGTGGTGGGCGGTGCTGACGTGGCGCCATACGATGAGGACAGGTGGAAGCAGCTGGTTGGTCAAGATGCTTCCTTTGAGGTGAGCAGTGCTTAACTTGATGGTACTGATTTTCATTCATTGGTTTTTTTTTGTTTTAATTGGCATTTTGGCTGTTCATCATCAACCCCCTTGTTCCCCTCTCTATATCTTCCCCTTCTTGATTCACCCATCACACTATGTCACACAGACTCACGCTTTTCAACACAAAAATAATCACACATTCCATGTCTCCTCGGTTGTCCATTTCAACATTCCTCCCTCCCTCCTCCTCCTCGCCTCACCAAATCCTTCCCTCCAGTCCCTTGCTCCCTGCAGCGAGTGTGCCATCATCAACACAGACCCTGCCACAGCTGTAATCGATCTATCCTACTTTCCTCTTTTCTTAGTCCTCTCTCCACCCCCTCTCCCTCCCTGTATCAATTTTCCTTCAGTCCCTTGCTCCCTGTAGCAGGTGTGCCATCATCAACACAAACCCTGCCACCGGCCAATCATCAGCACCTGAGCCTCTTCGGACCCTATCTGGTTACCGCAGGCACAAGGCAAACATCAACTTCGGTGTCCTCTTTACAGTCAAACTCCACCAAGTGCTCAGCACAGAAACTAGTGTTTTGTACCCAGACTCGTTGGTGAATGGGGCAAATGTAGCGCCTGGTACTAGGACTGAAGGAGGTCCATTGGTATCTGTAGGTCAAAGTTTTGCAATCATGTATGGATGATTTGTTCAATAAAATTTACGTGCTGACTGGATCCCTCATAGATTTAAAGCTGATTGGATAAGAAAATACATGGATTTAAAGAGATTATCCTCGCTTCGGTAATGAAAACGGACATGTGAGCCATTTAGCTCAAGTTGCCCTTCTCATCAGGTTAATAATCGAGACAATGATTTGCTGCATTTCGAGACAATAGTGGTCTACTCAATGGAGGGAATAGTTTTGTGTCTCCATCCGACCGAATTTACGAACCTGCTCGGGGCAAGGAAATCTGACAGTGTGGACCGGTGTTTCATCGCGATTGGGGGGTCAGGTTGCTTTCGGGCTTGGCCGATGGGGTTGCTCCCTCCTGCCTGAACTGGAAGCTGGGAGCATTCCTGGGGGCTTGGCTCCACGTCAGCAGAAAATCCGCGCCTGCGAATGGCGTCCCTCGTGGTGGCACGCTTCGGATGCCGTCACCCATTCCCAATGACCACGTCACGTATTCAAGCTCGTCTTATGTGGGGAGTGTACGCTACAATCGAGACGGCGTCTTTTCTCAGTAGCTAGCAGCTGATTTTGCAATCCTTGCTGACGTTTAGTTCGTACCAAATATATATAATTGCAGTTTTTTCTCTGAGATGACATTAAGAGTCGAACTTAAGACGTATCTATCTTGCCACGTGACGGCGCGCTGTCAATGTAAACAGGTCTCTCAACCCAGATCTTTGAGTGTGCAGGGGAGTGCACTGGCCTATACCCCATCTCTTCAAAATACAGTCACTACCCTCCTAAATTCTCCCCACACTTCAATACCCCTTTAGGAGACTACAAGGCCTATTACTGGCAAGTTTGTGAACAGCCGTTACCACTTTGGCTCAGAGAAAAGAACTCTTTGAAGCCCCTCCTGTTCACACGTGCCAGTCAGACGCCATGGCTCTCTCCCTGTGCGCGAAGTCGAGCCTCGTCTCGGCCGCTGGCCTGCAGCAGCGCGGCGCTGCCCTGGAGAGAAGGCAGACCGGCGCCTCGCTCTCAGCGTCGCTCGCCCACTCAGCCGCTGCTCCTTCGTTTAAGGCTTTCGATGGCATGCGCGCTAACTCAACCTTCTCCTCCGCCTCTTCATTCCTGTCCGGCGCTAAAGTTGCTGCGCCTGTGGCCGCGGAGGCTCCGGCTGCTGCCGCTGCTGAGAAGGGTTTCACCCTGACCATTGTGGCGGGCAGGAACAGCAAGAAGATTCAAGGAAGGAAGCTCCGCGTCGCCGGTGAGTAACGGCCGCTATCATATTTTCCGGAGCGAACAACACTAGTCGATGACTTCAGATTCGTGACTGTCCCAGATCGTGTCCTAAATTGCACATTACCTTGAATTCCACCATATACTCCACCAGGATTGCCCTCTGGCAACTAAAACTACCACGGCATTCTTCCTTCCCTCTTCCTGAATGCAATTAGTTTTCCTGTTTTACCAACTTCCAACCTTAACAAAGATTTCCGGATTTCTTTTACACAGTTATCGGAGGCGGCCCGGCCGGCGGTTGCGCGGCGGAGACTCTGGCGGAGAACGGCATCGAGACTTTCCTCATTGAGCGCAAGCTCGACAACGCCAAGCCGTGCGGTGGAGCCATCCCCCTCTGCATGGTCGACGAATTTCAGGTAACTTCCTTTCGCTAACTTCGCGAATCACTGTGCGACGGAGACGCTGGCGGAGAACGGCATCGAGACGTTCCTCATTGAGCGCAAGCTCGACAACGCCAAGCCCTGCGGTGGTGCCATCCCCCCTCTGCATGGTCGACGAGTTCCAGGTAGCCCCATTTTCGCTTGCTTTTGTGTGAAGTTTTTATGAGATTTGGGTGTCTGATCTCCTGGTTCTGTTTCTCTAGAGTCTTCGAATTACGATTTTCGTGATGTAATTGGATCCGCTTCGTCAATGCTCCTAGCTGGTTTTGCAACGACGGAGCAAGTAATTCCGAGGCGCCTCACAAATAGTGAATGCGTTTACTTTAATGCGGCCGTTCAGCTCCGTCTGCTAGGCACATTCTGAGATGAAAATATTATTCCATCCCCTTGCAACGTGGACGCCAACGTAGGCTCTACCCTCGGCGTTAAGGAGTACACATTCTGAATCCCTCGCGTCATGAATTCCACTCCTCGCTCTCTCTTCCACTTTCTCCTCCGTTTTAATCCGATCTTTCCTGCCTGCAGCTGCCGCAGGAGAGCATTGAGAGGAGCGTGACCAACATAATATCGCCCTCCAACGTCGAGGTGTTTCCTCACATCTCTCCCTCCTTTTCCCATCTCCCTTCTTTTCTTCCTCCCTTGCAGCTGCCACAGGAGATCATCGACAGGCGCGTGACCAAGATGAAGATGATTTCCCCTTCCAACGTCGAGGTCGACGTAGGGCGCACGCTCGGCAAGGAGGAGTACATCGGCATGGTGCGCCGCGAGGTGCTCGACGCCTTCCTGCGCAACCGCGCCCAGTCTTACGGCGCGACGGTCATCAACGGGCTGTACCTGAGGATGGACGTGCCCAAGGACGACGACAGCCCCTACGTCATCCACTACTCCGACTACGCCGGCGACTCCAAGGTTCGTGCCTTGAGTCGGAGTGAGCGTTGCACTTTGCGAGGGCATTCCATTGTGAGCGCGACGGTTACCAACGGGCTGTATTGCCCAAGGATGACGACAGCCCCTACATCATCCACTACTCCGACTACGCCGGCGACTCCAAGGTTTGTACGAGCCGAGCCGGTCACAAGGCGCTTCCGGATGTTCCCACGGTTCGATGGTAACCGGTCGTGTGGCTGGCTCGTTCGCGTCGTGCCGCTTGGCCGCGTGGCTTCGTAAGCCGGGCAAGGACTGGCGTTCTTTGCTTTAGCGACTAGGAAACCTTGGATTGTCTGCCGGCTTTCGAATCCAGTCCGGCTGTCTGGCTATCTGTCTTCTCTTGCGGATCTGTCACAAAGATATTTTGATCGTTGTTTGCTGACGTGTCTTACCACATCTGTGTGATTGCTGTCCTGCCTTGCGATTGGTCAATGCAGGTCGGCGTGCCCAAGACTCTCGAGGTCGACGCCGTGATCGGCGCTGACGGCGCCAACAGCAGGGTGGCCAAGGACATCGACGCGGGTGACTACGACTACGCCATTGCCTTCCAGGTGAGGACACACGCTTCAATCTTGGTGTATCTATTAGTGTACTACTGAGGTTCATCCGAGGTGTCTCGAAAGCCAACGGCAGAGTGGCCAAGGACATCGACGCGGGCGACCACGACTACGCCATTGCCTTCCAGGTAAGGTCACATGCTTCAGCGTTCCGCGACTCTATGTGTTACGAGGATCTCGCGGAGATGTACGCTTTTGAGTAAACTCAAAAGCAGTATGTAGTACGAGGATCTCGCGGAGATGTACGCTTTTGAGTAAACTCAAAAGCAGTATGTAGTACGAGGATCTCGCGGAGATGTACGCTTTTGAGTAAACTCAAAAGCAGTATGTAGTTCGAGGATCTCGCGGTGATGTATGTGGGCGATGACTCCTGATAACTCACTCTACCCTACCCACCTTACTCACTCTACCGTATCCTGCTGTACCCTACTCTACCGCACCTCACAGGAGCGTATCCGTCTGCTCTGCGGGAGGACAAGATGGCGTACTACGAGGATCTCGCTGAGATGTACGTGGGCGATGACGTGTCGCCCATTGACTCACTCTACCCTACCGTATCCCACTCTACCTACTCTATCGCGCCCCACAGGAGCGCATCCGCCTGCCAGAGGACAAGATGGCGTACTACGAGGATCTTGCGGAGATGTACGTGGGTGATGACGTGTCGCCCGACTTCTACGGCTGGGTGTTCCCCAAGTGCGACCACGTGGCGGTCGGCACCGGCACGGTCATCAACAAGCCCGCCATCAAGCAATACCAGACCGCCACCAGGTGCGTGTGTGGAGATGTGTGCCGTTTCTGCTGTAGGTGGTGGTTTCTGGGGTGTGGTCTAATCGACTCTGAAGGCATTCTGCGGTCCGCACCGGCACGGTCATCAACAAGCCCGCCATCAAGCAATACCAGACCGCGACCAGGTGAGCA
The DNA here is from genome assembly GCA_947471745.1 of Closterium sp. Naga37s-1. Lineage (NCBI taxonomy): Eukaryota > Viridiplantae > Streptophyta > Zygnematophyceae > Desmidiales > Closteriaceae > Closterium > Closterium sp. Naga37s-1. The sequence goes on from CANJKZ010000068.1 coordinate 4,903,137, forward strand.
CGCGCGTGCTATCAATGATTCAACGGGTTACAGTTGGCTTATTATCACCAGTGTGCCCGACTCGACTTCTACGGATGGGTGTTCTCCAAGTGCGACCACGTGGCTGTGGGCACCGGCACGGTCATCAACAAGCCCGCCATCAAGCAATACCAGACCGCGACCAGGTGAGCACGCGCGTGCTATCAATGATTCAACGGGTTACAGTTGGCTTATTATCACCAGTGTGCCCGACTCGACTTCTACGGATGGGTGTTCTCCAAGTGCGACCACGTGGCTGTGGGCACCGGCACGGTCATCAACAAGCCCGCCATCAAGCAATACCAGACCGCGACCAGGTGAGCACGCGCGTGCTATCAATGATTCAACGGGTTACAGTTGGCTTATTATCACCAGTGTGCCCGACTCGACTTCTACGGATGGGTGTTCTCCAAGTGCGACCACGTGGCTGTGGGCACCGGCACGGTCATCAACAAGCCCGCCATCAAGCAATACCAGACCGCGACCAGGTGAGCACGCGCGTGCTATCAATGATTCAACGGGTTACAGTTGGCTTATTATCACCAGTGTGCCCGACTCGACTTCTACGGATGGGTGTTCTCCAAGTGCGACCACGTGGCTGTGGGCACCGGCACGGTCATCAACAAGCCCGCCATCAAGCAATACCAGACCGCGACCAGGTGAGCACGCGCGTGCTATCAATGATTCAACGGGTTACAGTTGGCTTATTATCACCAGTGTGCCCGACTCGACTTCTACGGATGGGTGTTCTCCAAGTGCGACCACGTGGCTGTGGGCACCGGCACGGTCATCAACAAGCCCGCCATCAAGCAATACCAGACCGCGACCAGGTGAGCACGCGCGTGCTATCAATGATTCAACGGGTTACAGTTGGCTTATTATCACCAGTGTGCCCGACTCGACTTCTACGGATGGGTGTTCTCCAAGTGCGACCACGTGGCTGTGGGCACCGGCACGGTCATCAACAAGCCCGCCATCAAGCAATACCAGACCGCGACCAGGTGAGCACGCGCGTGCTATCAATGATTCAACGGGTTACAGTGCTTATTATCACCAGTGTGCCCGACTCGACTTCTACGGATGGGTGTTCTCCAAGTGCGACCACGTGGCTGTGGGCACCGGCACGGTCATCAACAAGCCCGCCATCAAGCAATACCAGACCGCCACCAGGTGTGTTGGGACCTTATAATGCCCGGGCCTCTTTTCCCACACTCCATGCTGCCTTTCCGTCACGGATTGTGCCAAGGACTAATTGAGGGAGGCAAGATCTGGTCACCCCATCCCCGAGCACCCCCACCCCCGTCGGTCAATCTTTCAGGCGTTCACACTCTCTCAACAACACGCATTTTATCTGAGCATCTCTCTCCACACTTCCTGCCGCCTTTCTCTCCCCCTCAAGAACCGGGCCAAGGACAAAATCGAGAGCGACAAGATCATCCGCGGGGAGGCGCACCCCATCCCCGAGCAACCCTGCCCTTCCTAGTCAGTCGTTGAGGCATCTCACTTCCTGTTCTTCCCACCCTGCTTGCCGTCGTTTGTCCCTCAGGAACCGCGCCAAGGACAAAATCGAGGGCGGCAAGATCATCCGTGTGGAGGCTCACCCCATCCCCGAGCACCCCCGCCCCCGCCGGACCTCCAACCGCGTGGCTCTCGTTGGCGACGCTGCTGGCTACGTCACCAAGTGCTCAGGCGAGGTGTGTTGCTGCTGAGTGATGGGGTTGAGCAATGCGTGTGTAATGCCACAATCCCTGGTGCCTTTTGACATTCAACCGCGTGGCTCTCGTTGGCGACGCTGCTGGCTACGCCACCAAGTGCTCAGGCGAGGTGTGTTGCTGCTGAGTGATGGGGTTGAGCAAGGCGTGTGTAATGCCACAATCCCTGGTGCCTTTTGACATTCAACCGCGTGGCTCTCGTTGGCGACGCTGCTGGCTACGCCACCAAGTGCTCAGGCGAGGTGTGTTGCTGCTGAGTGATGGGGTTGAGCAATGCGTGTGTAATGCCACAATCCCTGGTGCCTTATGACGTTCAACCGCGTGGCTCTGGTTGGCGACGCTGCTGGCTACGTCACCAAGTGCTCAGGCGAGGTGCGTTGCTGCTGAGTGATGGGGTCTGTGCTGTTCCGCAGTTTGGTGTTGCACGATTTGAGATTGGGAAAGGGCATGCGCATGGCATGGTGCACGAGACCCCCAGTCTCAAAACGTGACACATGGCACCCATGGGGGTCTGTGTTGCACGCATGGCATGGTGCACGAGACCCCCAGTCCCCTTTGGCTGTATCCATTTCACACTCTGTCGTTTTATACTATACATGGAGCTTACCCATTTCTCCACTTTCCATCCCCCATTCCCCCACTGTCCATGCGCCAAGCTGGAGCGTATGGCAGCAGAGGCGATCTTGGAGGGGTTTGAGAAGGGCACTCGCATGGTGGACAAAACGTCAAGGCCGCTTGCTGCCCTGCCCCCAAGCCCGCCCTTGTCACCCGTGCCGTACGTTGTGCTCACCCTTTGCACTGCTCTCCACCTCCCATCACACCACTCTCCACCCCCCAGGGCATCTACTTTGCGGCAAAGTCGGGGCGCATGGCAGCAGAGGCGATCGCTGAGGGGTCTGAGAAGGGCACGCGCATGATCGACGAGTCTGACCTGCGTGTGTACCTGGACAAGTGGGACAAGAAGTACTGGGCCACCTACAAGGTGAGGATCTCTTTTGATTGGATTAGGTTGGGATTGCCCTTCATTCAAACTCCTTTCATTGTAGGAGCAGCTTGGTAGGTTGTGAGTGGATATGTCTGGATGAGATGCACGTGTATGGTGGATGAGTCTGACCTGCGTGTGTACCTGGACAAGTGGGACAAGAAGTACCGGGCCACCTACAAGGTGAGGTCCTTCGTTGACACTTCTTTCATTGTAGGAGCAGTTTGGTAGGTTGTGAGTGCCATCTTTCTGGACAAGAGGCACTTGCATGGTGATCGAGAGAGACCTGCGTGTGTACCTGGACAAGTGGGACAAGAAGTACTGGGCCACCTACAAGGTGAGAAGAGTTGAATGGATTCGGCTGAGAGTTGAAACGTACTTCATTGCATGGTGAACGAATCTGGCCTGCATTTGTCTGGGCATGTGAGACAATATCTACTGGGCCACCTACAAGGTTAACTTGTCCTTTTTCTATAAGTTGAAAGAGGCTCAGTTAAGGTAGTAGAAAAGGCTTCGTTTGGTTTTCCGCTATTCCATTCTAATGTGTTCGTGTACTTTTTCCAACCTTTTTCCTTGTTTCTCAGGTGCTGGACATTCTCCAGAAGGTGTTTTACCGCTCCAACCCCGCGCGCGAGGCGTTCGTGGAGATGTGCGCGGACGACTACGTGCAGAAGATGACGTTCGACAGCTACCTGTACAAGACGGTCGTGCCGGGCAACCCCCTCGATGACCTCAAGCTGGCCGTCAACACCATCGGCAGCCTGATTCGCGCCAATGCTCTCCGCAAGGTTGCCCTCGAGAAGGCCTAAATGTCACTGGAATTGGAATAGTTTAGACGTGTATACAGGCTACACTACATTGTTGCATTCACATCAACTCTGCAAATCACAAAGCCTTGGAAACAATTATACCGCGTGAGCACATAACGCGATCAGGACTACGTGCAGAAGCTGATGTTCGACTGCTACCTCTACGAGACGGTCGTGCCGGGCAACCCCCTTAAAGACCTCAAGCTTGCTGTCAACACCACCGGCAGCCTCATTCGCGCTAACGCTCTGTGCAAGTTTGCCCTCGAGAAGGCCTAGAGTGCTATGGTTCTGAATATTCTAGATGTGTATACTGGTTATGTCAAACTTATATTGTTATCTGTTGTTAGAGCGTATTCCTATCCTCCGTATCAAGAGAACCTCATATCAAGATAGTACTTTTTGCCTGGTAAAACAAGTGAGAGGTTTTGGGCTTAGGGGAATTTTCAGTGGGAGGTTGATATGAGATTCTCTTGATACGAGGTTAGGAATACGCTCTTAGGCTATAGTGGGGCTAGCCTTATGGGGTTCACAACTTTAGGGTTTCTGTTACGAGTGCAATTGAGTGAACGAACGAGAATTGCACTATCGAAGCAAGAGTACAATGTGTGAAGGCATGAGCAAAGAATATATAGCAAAACTATAGTGGTAACGGTAATGTGTGGAAAATGGGGTGCGCGACGGGCCTAGCGGGTAGGTTGGGAAATGTCGAGGCGGAGGTCCGGAGTGCGGGTTACCAACCGAACCGTGAGGTTGGGTCGCGTCGTGAATAGTGGCGGAAACAGTGTCAAGGCGAGTTGTCAGAATGTGATGTTTCCCATATGTATCTCATCTGCTGCTAGTGAAAACCCCCTTTCCTGTTTCTGATTCTTGCCTAGTATTTCAACATGCTATCAGAGCAGGTCGACCCTCCTGGGTCGATCCTGTAGGTGGGCCCCACCCGATGCTTCCGCTGCTCTACTGCCTGTAGCGCGCCCCGGGCGCGCGCCGTTTTCTTCCTGCCGTGCGCTCGGAGCGCGCAGCGTTTTTTCTTCCCGCCGCGCGCTCGGGGCGCGCGGCGGTTTTCTGCCCTGCCCGCCGAGCGCCCCGGGAGCGCGCGGCGGTTTCCTGCCCCGGTGACCCGCGCGTCGCCCCCCGTCGCCCGACGCGGCCCGCGCGACCTGCGCCAGGCCCGCGCGCGGCCCGTACGGGCTGTGCCAAGCCCGCGCGCGGCCCGGGCAGCCCGCGCGCGGTTCGTTCCGCCTGCGCCAGGCCCGTGCGCGGCCCGTACAGTCTGCCCCAGTGCCGCACGCTGTCCCCCGAGCTTCTGACCGCGCCCCACCCTCGCTGCTGCCCGTGCTCCTGTGTTAGGGTTTGGGGGTGGAGAGTATGGGGGTGCCGGGTGTGTGAGCCGTCCCCTGCTCCTCCTCCTCCTCCGTCTCCCACTGCTGCAGCTGCCGCTGAGGGGGGTGGATGTGTTGGAGCCGTCGGAGTGGTACGAGGGGGGTGGCGTGTGAGCAGTGCTAGAGGTTCAGCAGGGAGTGTGTGAAAGGGGTGTGGGACAGTTGGGGGAGGTTGACCGGAGGTAGCCGACTTGTCGTCCGCAGCGCCTGAAGTCCAGAGAGCCACGACCCCCTGTGGCCGTGTAGTCCAGGGCTCTGCGCCTGGTAGCCACAGTGTGAGCATTCCTGGTAGTCCAGAGAGCCACGACCCCCTGTGGCCGTGTAGTCCGGGGCTCTGCGCCCGGTAGCCACAATGTGAGCACTCGTGGGAGCACAGAGAGCCAGCTGCGCCTGTCGCCGTGTAGTCCGGGGCTCTGCGTCTGGTAGCATCAGTGCTGCACACTCCTGCTGCCCGTGTGTCTGCAGCTTCAGCCGTCGCCTCCCATCTTCTCGCCCCCCACAGTTTCTCCTCCTCCTCACTTGCCCTCTGTGATAGCCTCTAGCTTTGCTTATCCTTGTGAACTATTCCTCTGCCTGCTTGTTGTGCTGATTATACCCCACTTTGACTATGGGGGTGTGTCAGAATGTGATGTTTGTCTAGTCTGCAGTGGGATACTCTATAGCGAGTACAACCCAATTAGGGTTTCCCAAATGTATCTCAACTGCTGCTAGTGAAAACCCCCTTTCCTGTTTCTGATTCTTGCCTAGTATTTCAACACGAGTGTCGCGAGTGGTAACGGATTACTGTTCGGTGCTGTTGGCGGGAACAGTGGTGTACGCGCTGAACAGGGTCGCGAAGCAAGGAAAAGAAAATTTCCTTACAGTTTCCTACTTGTACCACCATTCTCATGGTTCAACCATTCCTCTTTCCATATTCTGATATGGTATTAGAGTAGGTACGTTCCTTAGGGCCCACCGAACGTTTCGCCCTGCCCGGACTTGAAACCTTTTTTTCCCCGCCCTGCTGCCTAGCGCCAGCACGCGCCTTCGTGCCCTGCCTGCGCGCGCTCTGCTTGCCCGCGCGCTCTGCACGCGCACCCTGCTGCCCACAGCGCCAGCGCGCCCTGCTGCCCAGCACGCCAGCGCGCCCCGCTGCCCGACGCGCCAACGCGCCCCGCTGCCCGACGCGCCAGCGCGCCCTGCTGCCCAGCGCCCCAGTGCGCCCCGCTGCCAAACGCGCCAGCGCGCCCCGCTGCCCAGCGCGCCCCGCTGCCCAGCGCGCCCCACTGCCCAACGCGCCATAGCGCCCCGCTGCTCGACGCGCAAGCGCGCCCCGCTGCCAAGCGCGCCCCGCTGCCCAGCGCGCCAGGGTCAAATTCCATTTGTATGCTTCTAGTCTGTAGTGGGGCATACTCTAGTGAGTACAACCCTTTAGGGTTTCATACTTGTACTCATCCTGCTGCTCAATGCAATCATTCATGCCTGCTTATTTTTACATGGTATTACAGCAGAATCGTTCCTAGGGCCCACCGAACGTTCCGCCCTGCCCTAACCGTAAATTTTTCTTCCTACGCTGCCCCTGCAGCCGCACTGCCCTTGTAGTCTGTGTGCTGCCCCTGCAACCGTGCTGCCCCTGCAGCCGTGCTCACCCCTGCGACCGTGCTGCCCCTGCAACCGTGCTCACCCCTGTGACTGTGCTGCCCCTGCAGCCGTGCTCGCCCCTGAGACCGTGCTGCCCCTGCAGCCGTGCTCGCCCCTGCGACCGTGCTGCCCCAGCAGCCGTGCTCGCCCCTGCGACCGTGCTGCCCCTGCAACCGTGCTCACCCCTGTGACTGTGCTGCCCCTGCAGCCGTGCTCGCCCCTGAGACCGTGCTGCCCCTGCAGCCGTGCTCGCCCCTGCGACCGTGCTGCCCCTGCAGCCGTGCTCGCCCCTGCGACCGTGCTGCCCCTGCAGCCGTGCTCGCCCCTGCAACCGTGCTGCCTCTGCAGCTATGCTCGCCCCTGCAACCGTACTGCCCCTGCAGTCGTGCTCGCCCCTGCAGCCGTGCTCGGCCCTGCGACCGTGCTGCCCCTGCAGCCATGCCTGCCCCTGTGACCCACGCGCTGCCCCTGCAGCGCGTGCGTCGCCCCTGCAGCCAGCGCGCCCCCCTGCCGAGCCGCGCGTCGCCCCTGCAGCCCGTTCGCGCTGCCCCTGCAGCCCGCGCGCCGCCCTGCCGAGCCGCGCGTCGCCTCTGCAGCCCGTGCGCACGGCCCCTGCAGCCCGCGCGTCGCCCCTGCAGCCCGCGCCCCGCCCCTGCAGCCCGTTCGTGCTGCCCCTGCAGCCCGCGCGCCGCCCCTGCAGCCCGCGCGACGCCCTGCCGAGCTGCGCGTCGCCCCTGCAGCCCGTGCGAGCTGCCCCTGCAGCCCGCGCGTCGACCCTGCAGCCCGCGCACCGCCTCTGCAGCCCGTGCGTGCTGCCCCTGCAGCCCGCGCGCCGCCCTGCCGAGCCGCGCCGCCCAGGCCGAGACGAGCCGCCCTACCCAACCCGAGCCGCCCTGCTACTACTACTGCTGCTGCTCGTTCTACTGCTGCTACTGGAGGAGGTAGTGGAGGTGCGGCCGCCCAGCCCGACCGAACCGCCCTGCTGCTGCTACTACTGCTGCTGCTGCTGCTACTTGTGCTACTGCTGGTGGAGGTGCTGCTGGGAGTGCTGGAGGTGCTGCTGGTGCTGTAGGAGCTGGAGGTGCTGGACCTACTCCTGACCGTCACTGTCTGTCATGGCCACTATCGCGGCAGTTGCTGCGGCCAGGGGTGGACAGCAGCGGGCACTGCCTCTCCTGGACGACCCCACCCCTCAGCAGCTTCGTGAGTGGGTTTTCAGCGAGGCAGTCCTGGTGGTGGAGGTTTTGGTTTTATGTGGCCTAAGCGACCTCGCGACTGTGCTTCTCAGCGATGCGTCCCTGGCTGTGTAGAGGTTACTGCTCTCGGTTCTAGTGAGTCTGCTGCCGCTCCAGGTGCTAGTGAGTCTGCTGCCGCTCCAGGTGCTAGTGAGTCTGCTACAGCTCTAGGTGCCCGTGAGTCTGCCGACGCTCTAGGTGCTAGTGCGTCTCCTACCACAGGTCATGCCTGAGCTGAGGTCTTGCACCCTTTCACGCTTGACTCAGGCGCGTCACGTTCCTTCTTTCGTGATTGCACCACAGTCACACAACTCACAACACCTGTCCCAGTCTCACTGGCTGACCCCTCTGGGGGCCCAATGGTTGCGAGAGCCTCCACGGTCCTCCCTTGTCCAGCAGTCCCCTCCGGTTCTTTGTCAGGTCTCCACGTCCCCACGTTCTCGACGAACTTGGTGAGCAACGCTACCATTCAGGATGTCTGGGTTGATACCTTTATTCCTGGAGGGCAGTGTGTGGCGATCTGTACGTGCTCCCGGACTGGCCGTCACCTGGCTACGTTCACTCGACCCGTACACACTGACCACTACGTCTGCACAGGTGGCTGCGTCGAGTCGGGCGTCTGCGTCGGGGAAGTTAGCTGCGTCTTTCGCGTGTAGAGTACTCACGCACGAGACTCAGCGCTGGCACCACCGTCTTGGTCACCCCTCCCTGTCGCGTCTACGTAGCATGCACTCCCGTCTCCTTGTCTGTGGCCTCCCCAGGACCCTGCCCCCCCTGGCGCGCTCGCTTGCCCCGCCATGCCTTCCTTGAGTCGGCGGGCGGCAGCGCGCCGCTCCTCACTCCTCCGAGTTTCCTCCGACCACTGCTCCTTTGCAAACTCTCCACATGGATGTGTGGGGCCCGGCCCCCATCGGTGGAACGGACCGCGAGCACTACTTCCTACTGGTTGTTGACGACTACACACGCTACACCACTGTCTTCCCCTTGCGGCGCAAGGCGGACGTCAGCGGTGTCCTGATCCCCTGGATCCGTGCTACTTGTCTCCAGCTGCACGAGCGGTTTGAGCAGGACTTCCCAGTCCTGCGTCTGCACTCTGACAGGGGCGGTGAGTTCTCCTCAGACCTCCTTGCGGGGTTCTGTCAAGACGAGGGCATCCGCCAGACGTTCACGCTTCCGGCCTCTCCTCAGCAGAATGGGATTGCTGAGCGTCGCATTGGTTTGATCATGGAGGTTGCTCGCACCTCCATGATCCATGCGGCTGCTCCCCATTTTCTGTGGCCGTTTGCGGTCCGATACGCTGCGCATCAGCTCAACCTCTGGCCCCGTGTCTCTGTGCCAGAGACCTCGCCCACCCTCCGGTGGACGGGGAAGCCTGGTGATGCGTCAGTGTTTCGGGTCTGGGGCGCACTCTCCCTTGTTCGCGATGCCAAAGCGAGCAAGCTCTCCTCTCGCACTCTCCACTGCGTCTTCCTTGGCTTCCCCTCTGACGCCCCGCCATGGCAGTTCTACCGCCCGCGCTCGCGTCGAGCCTTCTCCTCCCAGGACGTCACCTTTGACGAGTCTGTCTGTTACTACCAGTTACACCCGCACGCGTCCCACCCGGTTCCCCTAGCACCCCTCTTCCTGGTACCAGTCCCCCCCCCGGTAGACCCCCTCCCCCCATAGGGTCCTGCTCCCTCAGGTGTGTCTCAGGTCGACCCACCCCCCTTGGATGAGCCTGTGGAGATCTCTTCTGACTCCTCTGGCCCAGCTGAGGGGGGTGACCCAGTTGCGGATGACACGGCGGCCACTCGCCGCTCTCCACACTTGGAGACCCCCCCGGGTTTTCCGCCTCGACCGTCTTCGCCGCCTCCGCAGCCTGCTGCTGTGGACTCTGGAGCTGAGACTACAAGTGCAGAGACTGGGGGTGCTGAGACAGAGGGTGAGGGTTCTGGAGGTGCTGTGCCTGGGGGTGCGGTTCTGGGGGTGCTGCGACTGGGGGTGCTGGTTCTGGGGGTGCTGCGCCTGGGGGTGCTGACTCTGGGGGTGCTGCGAGTCCTCGTGACGGTGGAGTTGTGGGTGACCCTGTTGGAGGTCCTGGCGCTGGAGGTACTAGAGGTACTTCTGGTGCTGGAGGTGCTAGAGCTACCTCTACTGGAGGTGCTGGAGCTGGACAACCACCGCAGCCTGATCTACTCGAGACGCTCTCGCCGCAGGCGATTCGTGCGTGGGTCGTTCGGCAAGGCAGTCCTGGTGGTGGAGGGTACGGTCCTGCTGGTGCCTGAGCTACTAGTCCTGGAGGTGCTGCTAGTGCTGGAGGTCCTAGAGGTGCTGCTGATGCTAGAGCTACTAGTCCTGGAGGTGCTACTGGTGTTGGAGGTACTGGAGCTGCTAGTACTAGAGGTACTGCTAGAGGTACTAGAGGTACTACTGGTGCTGGAGGTACTGGAGCTGCTAGGCCTGGAGGTACTGGAGGTGCTACTGGTGCTGGAGGTGCTGCTGGTGCTGGAGGTACTGGAGGTGCTGCTGGTGCTGGAGGTACTGGAGCTAGAGGTACTGGAGCTGCTGGTGCTGGAGGTACTGCTGGTACTGGAGGTGCTGGGGGTCCTGGAGCTGCTGGCACTGGAGGTGCTGGTACTACTGGTGCTAGAGCTGCGGGAGTTGCTGGTCCTGGAGGTGCTCGTACTAGAGGTACTGGAGCTGCCGGAGCTGGTGGTGTTGCTCGTGCTGCAGGTGCTACTGGAGCTGCTGACCCTGGAGGTGCTGGTGCTGCTCGTGCTGGAGGCGCTGGAGCTGGAGGTGCTGGAGCTGCTGGTCCTGGAGGTGCTCGTACTAGAGGTGCTGGAGCTGTCAGAGCAGGTGGTACTGCTGGTTCTGGAGGTGCTGGAGGTGCTACTGAAGCTACTGGCACTGGAGGTGCTGGAGGTACTGCTGGTGCTGGAGGGACTGGAGCTAGTGCTGGAGGCACTGGAGCTGGAGCTGGAGGTATTGGAGGTGCTGGAGGTGCTGGTCCTGGAGTTACTCGTACTGGAGGTGCTGGAGGTTCTACTGAAGCTGCTGGCATTGGAGGTGCTGGAGGTACTGCTGGTGCTAGAGGTGCTGGCGCTGCAGGAGCTAGTGGTGCTGGAGGTGCTGGTGCTACTGGTGCTGGAGGTGCTGCTGGGAGTACTGGTGGAGCTGCTCGTGCTGGAGGTACGGGGGCTGCTGGTGCTCTTCGCCACATTCTCAGTCTTCCGCCAGGTGCTACTGACTTCCCTGTGGCAGGTACTACTCCTCCGTTACTGTTTCCACCGACAGACCAGTCTCACCCGCCGCTGCTACCGCAATCCCCACTTCCTGCTCCTGCTCCTTACACTGCGGTGACACAGTCCCTGTCTGAGCGTCGAGAGCCTGAGACTCGTGCTTCCACCCCTGAGCGTCGAGAGCCTGAGTCTAGCTTTGACCTTGAGCCCGAGCCTAGAGCCGCTGTCCGTACTCGTGTTCCTCGTGCTCGTCGTCAGCGTGCTCCGGCTGTCCCAGGCACTCACGATATGACACTCCGTCCTTCATCTGTTCCACAGCGTGTTGTCCTGCCGTTACCTCCTGCGTCCTCTCTTCCTGACGTTGCTGACCCTCCGTCTGACCTTGCTCGTGCTTCCAGTCCGACTGTTACTCGCTTTCTTGCTACGGTGGTGACTGACCCTTCGTTCTCGTATCCTGCTGCGTCTGCCTTAGTCGCTGAGCTCATTGACTTTGCTGCTGTGTACCGCCTAGACTACCTTGAGAGTCTTGTTTCTGACCCTGTCCCTGCCTGTCCTCCGTTCATCGGGGGTGAGACTGCCCTTGGTTGTGACATTCTTGAGGACAGGCAGGAGGAGCTGGAGTGCCTTGCGGCCGCTGCACCCCATCTCGCGACCATGCTGCTTGCCCCTGAGGGAGACCCGGATGCACTTGACATCCCCACCCTACGCTCTTACAGAGAGGCGATTTCGGGTGAGTACTTCTCTCAGTGGCAGACAGCCATGGACGCAGAGATGGCTTCCTGGAAGTCCACAGGCACCTACGTCGACGAGGTTCCCCCACCTGGGGCGAACGTTGTCAGTGGCATGTGGATTTTCAGAGTGAAGCGGCCGCCGGGTTCTCCGCCTGCCTTCAAGCCACGTTACGTTGCTCGAGGCTTCAGTCAGCGTGCGCGGGTCGACTTCTTTCAGACCTTCTCCCCTACCCCAAAGATGACCACTCTTCGGGTGTTGCTACACATTGCAGCACAGCGCGACTACGAGCTGCACTCCCTAGACTTCTCGACAGCTTTCTTGCAGGGTAGCCTTCACGAGGCCATCTGGTTGCGACGTCCAAAGGGCTTCACTGGGTCGTTTCCTGAGGGTACCCAGTGGAGCCTACGGCAGCCAGTGTACGGCCTGCGTCAGGCGCCCCGCGAGTGGCACGACACACTGAGGACGACACTTGCGGCTCTTGGGTTTGCTCCTTCGACTGCTGACCCGTCGCTGTTTCTACGCACCGACACTACGCTGCCGACGTTCTACATCCTCGTAAACGTCGATGTGAGGATCTAGGATCGAGCTCAGAAAAGAGAATTGTAATTTAATTGAATGCTCACCTGGGTACAACACGAGGCTATATATAGGCTCGACACAAGGCCCAGTAACCAGGTGTTACGCGAAGGTTCCGCGGGTCGCGAAGCGTCCCGAACAGATCCTCCCGAATTCGGTAGAAGGCAATTCGGTGGCAACCGAAAAGCCAGAATTCGGTGCACGCAACCTAGCTCGGTGCTATAACTATAATAAAATATAGGAAAGCACCTAGCCTAGGAAATCAAGCAATTCATGCATGCATATAATTATCCTATGCTAGAAATAGCATGATAAAGTAAAGGCAAGCAAGCATAGCTGGCATAAGCCGTTGTACTCTCACACGTCCCCCCCTCAAAGCTGGGTGGCGTGAGATACACCCTGCTTGACAAGATAGTCCTTGAGAGCACGGCGTGCGTTGCCCATATCAGCTTCTGCAACCCAACTGTCCTCAGTGGGGTCGTATCCCTTCCAGCGTATCAGGAACTCGAGGGTCTTGCCGCTGCGGCGCCGATGAGTGAGAACGCGCTCCACTTCGTACTCGGGTTCATCCTGTATGAGAACAGGTGGTGGTGGCGGTAGCTGCCGTCCCTGGAACTGTTGGTTCGGGTCCTTGTAGGGTTTAAGTAGCTGAACATGGAAAGCGTTGTGAAGCTTCCATGTATCTGGTAAGCGCAAGCGGAATGTAACTGGTGTCACCTGTGCCTCAACGAGAAAAGGACCACAGAAGCGAGGCCGGAGTTTGGATGGTAGATGAGACAGGTTCAAGTTGCGCATGTCGAGAAGCACCTGATCTCCGACTGCTACTGAGTGATCACGTCGCTGGCGATCGGCATACTGCTTCTGGGAGTTCTGCATCGTGGTGAGACGTCGCTGAGTCTTCTCCCATAGCTGCTGCATAGTGGTGACGAAGTCATGTGCAGCTTGGACGTGTGCCGGTGTGGTTGGCTGCTGTGGTGTAAGTGGTTCCCGTCCGTAACACAGGAAGAAAGGAGTTTTCCCTGTGGCCGCATGTGATGCGTTGTTGTAAGCGAACTCTAGGGTCGGTAATTGTGTGTCCCAGTGGCTGATGTCGTCCTTGCAAGCTGTGCGCAGTAACTGTTCAACCACTTGATTTTGTCGCTCTGTCTGTCCGTCAGTCTGGGGGTGGTATGCTGAAGACATTGCAAGCTTTGTCCCCAACAGTCCCATGAGCTCCTTCCAGAACTAACTCGTGAATTTGGGGTCTCTGTCTGAGATGAGTGAAGCGGGGATGCCATGGATGGTGATGATGCGGTCAAAGAAGAGGCGAGCAGTTGCTTCAGCTGTAGCTGTGGCGTTGGTCGGGATGAAGTGACCCATTTTGGAGAACTTATCGATGACTACGAGGATGGAATCGTGTCCCCGTGAGGTCGAGGGAAGTCCTGTGATAAAGTCAAGGCTAACGACCTGCCATGGCTGCACCGGTACAGGTAACCCTGCTTTTTTCTGCTTGCTGCTCTTCATCCGCTGGCACGTGTCGCATGAGGTGACGAACTGCTGCACGTCTGCTGCCATCCCGGGCCAGTGGTAATACTTTGCTATTCCCGCTAACGTCTTGTTGCTCCCGAAATGTCCCGCGTATGGTATATCGTGAAACTCCTCCAATAGGATCTGCCGTAGCGGGGCGTAATTCGGTACCCAAATCTTTCCTGTGCCCTTCCTTACAGCTTAGTCTTTCTCCCACTGTAACAGCTTCTTCGTCTGTGCTGTAGCAATCTCTGCGTCCACGGAGTATCCATGTTGGAATAGACCCTTGAGCAGAGGGTTCATCCCGTCGAGCTGGATGCCTGCTACATGTCCGGGGTGGCTCAACGCGTCTGCCTTGTTATGTAGCCCGGGCTTGTAGACGATGTCCTAGTGGAAGTGAGTTTCTAGGAAGTCCACCCACCGCACCTGTCGTCGTGAGAGCGTCGGCTGCGACTTCATGTATTTGAGACTGCAGTGGTCAGTATAGACTGTAGTCTTAGCTGCCTCTAGGTAACACCTCCACGCCTTGAAGGCTATGACTATCGCTAAGGCTTCCTTGTCATGGATGGGGTAGTTCAGTTCTGCCCCGTGTAGCTTCTTACTGAGGTAGGCGATGGGCTGCAAACCGCGTCCGTGATCCTGCATCAGTACTGCTCCGACTGCCTGGTCACTAGCGTCTGCTTCCACCACGTAGTCCTTGTCTGGATCCGGCAAGATGAGTACTGGCGCTGTAGTCAGTGCTGTCTGTAGCTGTTCCATGGCTTGCTGATAAGGAGTATCCCATTTGAAGGGAATATCCTTTTTCAGTAGGTCGGTCAGTGGCGCTGCTATCTTAGCGTACTGCGGCACAAACCTGTTGTAGTAGTTGGCGAAGCCTAGGAACTGCTGCAACTCCTTCACGTTCTCCGGAACTTTCCACTTCTTGACGGCTTCGATCTTCCGCGGGTCCACGTGTGCGCCCTCGGCACTCACCATGTGCCCGAGAAACTGCACCTTCTTCAGGGCGAAGTCGCTCTTCGACAGCTTCACGTAGAACTTGTTATTCCGCAGGATCTCGAAGACTTTCCGCAGATGCTCCACGTGCTCCTTCATGTTCTTGGAGTAGATGAGGATATCGTCCAGGTACACTACTACGCACTCGTCCAGCAAGGGTCGTAGGATATGATTCATCTCCGCCTGGAACGTCGCTGGTGCGTTGCAGAGTCCGAACGGCATCACCAAGTATTCGTAGGAGCCGTATCTGGTACGGAACGCCGTCTTGTGGACCGAGTTGTCTGCCATCTTGATCTGCCAGTAACCCGACCGTAGGTCCAGCTTCGAAAAGACTGTTGCACCACGCAGTTGATCGAGTAGGTCGTCTATGCGCGGTATGGGATATTTGTTTTTAACTGTCTGTTTGTTCAGTGCGCGGTAGTCGATGCACATCCGTAAACTGCCGTCTGGTTTTGGAGTGAAGAGAACTGGTGCACCGTAGGGAGAGGTGGATGGGCGGATCAGTTGTCTGTCCAGTAGATACTCTATCTGTTTCTTCATGTCTGTCAGCTCGGTCGGACTCAGTCGGTATGGTGCGCGTGAGACGGGTTTCGCACCTGGTTCCTCCACGATCTCGTGCTCGTGGGTGCGTGCTGGAGGTATGCCTGCGGGTAGGTCGTCGGGCATTATATCCTTGTACTGCTCCAAGACCTCCTTCACTGCTGCAGGTAGCTCTGAACTCGACTTCTCCTCCTCTGCTGCTGCCATAACCAGTGCTAGGTAGCCCGTGTTACTCTCGTTCACCGTCCGTTCAAACCGTGCCAGTGTCGTTTCAGGAACGTTCCCTGTATCCGTCCAGCTTCGCAGCTCCTCGTTTCCCGTTGTTGTAGATGCACGCCTTCCTGTTGATCCAGTCGATCTCGGGGTTGAACCGCTTCAGGAAATCTCGCCCCAAGATGAAATCTAAACCCTTGATGTTCGTGATCGGCAATGTCGGCTTCCACCTCAGCGCCCCTATGTGCAGCTGCAGTGATGCTTCGCCGTGGATGGGGAGTTTCGTACCGTCCACCATCGTTGCCGTGAACTTGGTCTCCTCTGAAGATTCTCCAATTTTCTCCAACGTCCCGCGGTCGCACACCGAGTGAGACGCACCGCTGTCCACCAGTGCCTGGAGGCGTCGCTCGTTGCAGATCACTTCGAGAAGTAGTGGTTGTTGCCGCTCCGAGTAACCGTAGATGGTCTCGCTTATTGGATCGTAGGGTACGTCGAATAGATCATCCCTCGGTCCTGCGCTCGAAGCTGCTGACTCCATATCGGTTTCCAACTGAGTAGGGTTGGAAGGATTTATCCGAGGCCGATTCAGCTTCGTCTTGGCCTGGAACCCTTCCCTTAAGCCTTGGCAGCTGTGTAGGCTTCTCCTGTGGGCAATGGGGAGCCTTAACACTATGCTGCGGGGAGAGAATGTTAACTCCTTGGAACGCACGACCCTTTTCAACGCTCAGGAGTGGTTTGCCCAACTTCTCAGGTACCTGAATAATGTCTGAAGGTTTTTCTTGGCCTTGAAATCTCCCCTGGATTTTTTAAAGGCTTGAAAACCTCGAGAGGGAATATTCTTACTCTCGGGGGTGTTCGGCTGGAGTTTCCCGGTCGGTGCAGAGCCTTGTTTCGCGAAGCCTCCATTTGTCTCGGCGATTTCCCCTGTTGTCGGCCGGTCGTGGCGTTTTAAATTCGCGCCATCGTGTCCTCCTTTTTTCGCCATCGTGGATGTCGCACTGTTGTTGCCCTGCAGCTCCGCTCGTGCCTTCTTCATTTTCCAACACGCCAAGAGTCGATGTCCTGCTGCGCCGCAAAATTCGCACTTCTCATATTTTGTCGGCCGCTGCTTCGCGTCGATCTTGTCGATATCCATCGGGTCGGCGGTCGTGGGTGGTGCCGATCGCTTCGTGCCGAATGATCTGTTCGGCACGCGTCGTCGTGTTTCGGGTTCACATCGCATCAGCGCATCGAATCTCTCTGCTGCACACACCATGTCGCGGTAGTTGTTGTAGTTCGCGGCAATCACCTGTTGGCGGACTTCCATCTTTAGCCCCTCAGTATACGCTTGGATTTTTTCCCCTTCGGTCAGGTCGGTAATTCGGTTGAAGAGGCTCTCCATCTGCTGCGTGTACTGTGTTACACTGCCGAACTGTTTATGCCGATGAATCTGCTGCCGCGCCATGCAGCTGGAGTTGATTGGTTCAAAACGTTGAATTAAAGCTTCCCGAAACTGCGTACATGACCCCTCGCCTCGGATCTTATTGCTATTGTAAATCCACTCAAGCGCCGGGCCTCGTAACACTGTCGCTGCGAGCCGAATCCGCATTGCATCGTGTGTCGGGGTCGTACAGCCAACGGCCTCGAAGTAAATTACGAGGGTCGCAATGAATCGACGGACGTCGGTGTCTCTAGCATTCGGATTAAATGTCTCCGGTAGCCTCGGACGTGCCGCCTCAAGATTCACTGTAGCCGCTGCCGCTGCTGCTGGGTGAAGTGTCGGTGTCGCCGCTGCTGCTGCTGCCGTCGCTGCTGCATTCGCTGCTGCGTTCGCTGCTACCGTGGCGGCTGCCGACTGGTTCGCGAGAAGCGCCTCTATTGGCTGGAGTGCCGCTCGCGTCTGATCCAGGCCGGTGTGTAACTCCGTAATTTTCCGTACGGAATTATCACCGTTTTCCTCCATTTGGCGATTTATAGGAAGATTTGCGACGAAAATAAATGAATTTTAGGCGCTGGTCATCTTACTGTGAGTCGAGTTTACTGCAGAAATAACGAGGGCTGATTCTGTAGGTCGCGTAATTCTCCCTTAGTCGAAATTCGCGTCTGATCTCGGCCGTTGAGAAGAAATTCGATCCGACGCTCCAAATTCCAACGTTTTTGGGCGAAATTCTCGAGGCCGTTGAGATTCGAATCGATCTGACGGTCGAAATTCCAACTTTTTCGCCACTGGACCTGAGGAGTGTTCGAAAACCGGTTCGAAAGGGACGTTAAAAAATAGCGCGGAACTGGTTTACGTACCCGAAATCGGCGCTTTCCGTCGTCGCCCCCGCGGTTTTAAAAGCTAGGTTTTAGCGGTCGAAGAACTTCGTGTCCAAACAGGCTCTGATTACCAAGTGTGAGGATCTAGGATCGAGCTCAGAAAAGAGAATTGTAATTGAATTGAATGCTTACCTGGGTACAACACGAGGCTATATATAGGCTCGACACAAGGCCCAGTAACCAGGTGTTACGCGAAGGTTCCGCGGGTCGCGAAGCGTCCCGAACAGATCCTCCCGAATTCGGTAGAAGGCAATTTGGTGGCAACCGAAAAGCCAGAATTCGGTGCACGCAACCTAGCTCGGTGCTATAACTATAATAAAATATAGGAAAGCACCTAGCCTATGAAATCAAGCAATTCATGCATGCATATAATTATCCTATGCTAGAAATAGCATGATAAAGTAAAGGCAAGCAAGCATAGCTGGCATAAGCCGTCGTACTCTCACAGTCGATGACTCCTGGCACCCAGTGGAGCCTCCGACGGCCAGTCTACGGTCTCCGCCAGGCACCCCGTGAGTGGCACGACACACTGAGGACTACACTTGCTGCTCTTGGTTTCGCTCCTTCTACTGCTGACCCGTCGCTGTTTCTACGCACCGACACCACTCTGCCGCCGTTCTACGTTCTCGTCTACGTAGACGACTTGGTCTTTGCTACTGCTGACACTGAGGCACTGGCCTTAGTAAAGGCGGAGCTGCAGGAGAGACACACCTGCAGGAGAGACACACCTGCACTGACCTGGGTGAGTTGCGGAGCTATCTTGGCTTGCAGATCACCCGGGACAGAGCACGGCGCACCATCACCCTCACTCAGTCACACATGGTGCACCAGGTCCTTCAGCGCTTCGGCTTCACGTGGTCCTCGCCACAGCCCACTCCTCTATCTACCGGCCACTCGCTCTCAGCTCCACCTTTGGACGAGTCCGTAGAGCCGAGTGGTCCATACCCAGAGCTTGTGGGTTGCCTCATGTACCTGATGACGTGCACACGACCTGACCTCGCGTACCCTCTCAGCCTCCTGGCTCGCTACGTGGCACCCGGTAGACATCGAAAGGTGCACTTTGATGCTGCGAAGAGGGTACTGCGTTACTTGTGCAGTACATCGGGCATGGGGCTCGTGCTTGGAGGACGGAGTTCAGTGATACTCACAGGACACTCTGATGCTTCTTGGGCCGACGACCAGGCAACTCAGCGTTCGTCACAGGGTTACACCTTCAGTCTTGGCTCTAGTTCTGTCTCGTGGAGGTCCACTCGCTCTTCTTCTGTGCTTGGTTCCAGCTGTAAGGCCAAGATCTACGCTGGGGCCATGGCTGCACAGGAGCTTTGCTGGCTGACCTACCTGCTGACCAACTTGGGGGAGCGTCCTCGTTCTCCTCCAGTTCTGTACGTTGACAACAAGGCAATGCTTGCCTTGTGTCGCGAGCAGAGACTGGAGCACATAACGAAGCACATTGCTCTTCGCTACTTCCTTGCGCGTGAGTTGCAGCAGCGTGGTCAGGTGCGCCTTGCTTACGTGGCCTCTCGGGCCAACACTGCTGATGTCTTCACCAAGGCCCTTGGGTCTGGTGATCATCAGCGTTTCTGCACTGCTCAAGGGCTTGTGCCCACTCTGCCTCACCTGCTGGTTGCTTGACTTGCTCTTGTTGTACACTGATATATATCTTTATACCTACTTGTTTACTCTTGCTAGGTTGTGATCAGTGTACTGCCTTACTAGTATAACTCTGCATGTGAACTGGCCTTGTGGCCGCTTGCTTGTGCTCAGATTGTGTGGTGTCCTTGAGATCCACCCTGAGCTTTGCTTTGCTTTGTTCTCTTAACTTAACCGGTCTTGTGACCGTTCGTTGTGTTTGCTATCCCCCACTTTGCCTACGGGGGTGTGTCAAATTCCATTTGTATGCTTCTAGGCTGTAGTGGGGCATACTCTAGTGAGTACAACCCTTTAGGGTTTCATACTTGTACTCATCCTGCTGCTCAATGCTATCATTCTTGCCTGCTTATTTTAACAGACATCGCGCCCCGCTGCTCAGTGCGCCAGCGCGCCCTGCTCCCCAGCGCCTAGCACGCCCTACTGCCCTTAAAATAATATAAAATAAAATAAAAGCCAAAGGTGTTGCTGCCCTAGGAGCTACTGCCTGCTACTGCCCTATGTGCTATCGCCTTCTACTGCCGCCTGTGCTACTGCTGCTACGCAATTGCTGCTACTAGCTGCCACTGCCTGTCATGGCCACTACCACTGTCCTACATCAGCGGCAGCCGAGTGTGCAGGAGTCTCTCTCGCCGCAGCAGCTTCGCGAGTGGGCTATCTGGTGGGGCAGCCCCGGTGGCGGAGCTAACCGTGCTAGGGCTGGAGGTGCTGGTGCTGGCGGTACTCGTACTCGTTGGCGGGAGCCGCTCTCGTCGCAGCAGCTTCACAAGAGGGCTGTCCGGTGGGCCAGCCCCTGTGGCGGAGCCTGGTGTGCTACTACTGGAGGTCCCTGTGATTCTACTCCTGCTAGTAGTGCTGCTGGTGGACGCGGAGGTTCTGGGGGTGGACAACAGCGTCCGTCGGAGACTCTCTCCCCGCAGCAGCTTCGTGAGTGGGGCAGCCCCCGTGGCAGAGCTTGGGGTACTAGTGCTGGGGGTGGAGAGGCACCTGGTGGCATAGAGGCTGCTAGTCTTGGTGCTTTTGACTAAGCTAGCACACTTTTACTCTCGACTCAGGCGCATCTCATTGCTTCTTCCGCGACAGCACCACAGTCACACCACTCATAGTCCCTGTCCCTGTCACACTGGCCAATCCCTCCGGGGCCCCGGTAGTCGCACGTGGCGCCACAGTTCTCCCTTCTCCAGCGGCCCCTTCCGGCCTCCTCACAGGTCTCCACCTCCCCTCGTTCGCTAAGAACCTGGTGGCTACCTCAGTCCTCCAAGACCAGTGGGTCACTGTCACCCAGCCTGGAGGCAAGCTAGTGGCGATTCGTACAGACTCGCGCACTGGTGTGCACCTCGACACGTTCACCCGGAGGCATGGGTCTAGCCTGTACGCACTGACCACTGAGTCTGCACTGGTAGCTGAGTCAGGTCAAGTAGCTGCGTCGGTTGAGGTCGCCTCGTCTTGTTCGTGTCGTCTCCTCACGCACCAGACTCTCCTCTGGCACCACCGTCTTGGCCACCCCTCCCTGCCACGCCTCCGTGGCATGCATTCGCGTCTCCTTGTGTCTGGTCTCCCCAGGTCCCTGCCCCCGCTCCCGAGGTCGCTTGCACTGCCCTGCCTTCCCTGCGTTGAGGGGCGGCAGCGCGCCGCTCCTCACTCCTCCTCGTTTCCTCCTACCACTGCTCCTCTGCAGACCCTGCACATGGACATGTGGGGCCCCGCCCGCGTCACTTGACAGGGTGGCAAGCGCTACTTTCTGCTGGTTGTCGACGACTATACGCTCTACACCACGGACTTCCCCTTGCAGAGCAAGAATGATGTCCGCGGTGTCTATCCACTGGATCCGCGCTGTTCGTCTCCAGCTTTGCGCTCGGTTCCATGCGGATCTCCCTGTCCTGCGGCTGCACTCTGACCGAGGTGGTGAGTTTTGCTCCCACCTCCTTGAGGACTTTCGTGGTGTTGAGGGCATCGTCGAGTCGTACACGCTTCCGGCCTCTCCACAGCAGAATGGGATTGCCGAGCGCCACATTGGTCTTGTCATGGAGGTTGCTCGCACCTCCATGATCCATGCGGCTGCTCCTCATTTTCTGTGGCCGTTTGCAGTCCGATACGTCGCTGAGCATCTCAACCTCTACCCCCATGTCTCCCACCCGGAGACCTCCCCCACTTTGCGGTGGACGGGCGAGGTTGGTGATGCGTCTGCGTTTCGGGTCTGGGGTTCCCTCTCTCTTGTCCGCGACTTGCCTGTGGGCAAGCTCTCTCCACGCACTCTTCGGTGCGTGTTCCTTGGCTTTCCCACCAACGCACCACCCTGGCAGTTTTACCACCCAGGCTCTCGTCGTGTGCTGTCCTCCCGCGACGTCACCTTTGACGAGTCCGTTTGCTTCTACCGTCTTCACCCCCACCGCAATTCCCCGGTAACCCTCCCGCCTCTCTCCCTCGTGGACGACCCCCCCCCCCCGGTAGCCCCCCTCCCTCCTCGTAATCTCGCTCCCTCAGGTGTATCTCATGTCGACCCACCCCCCTTGGTTGAGCCTTTGGAGGTCTCCTCAGACACCTCTGACCCAGCTGAGGAGGGTGACTTGACTCCTGCTGCCACTGTGACCCCTCGCCGCTCTGCACGCTTGGCGGTCCCTCCTGGGTTTCAGCCTCGACCGTCTTCACAGCCGCTGCAGCCTGTCGCTGTGGACTCTGGTGCTGCAGGAGGTGGTACCACTGGAGGTGCTGGTTCTAGGGGTACTGGTTCTGGGGGTGCTGAGTGTCCTCAGGGTACAGGAGGTACTGGAGGTACTCGTGCTGGTGGTCCCGCTACGAGTCAGCAGGAGGCTCTTTCGCCGGAGTGGCTTCGCAAGTGGGCTGTCCTGTGGGGCAGCCCTGGTTGTGGAGCTAGCCATCTTAGAGCGGGAGGTGCTGGGACTACTGGAGCTGGAGGTACTGGCACTGCTAGAGCTGGAGGGTCTGCTAATGGTGGTTCTAAAGTTGCTCGTGCTGGTAGCACCGGTGCGCGTCGGCAGGAGACTCTCTCGCCGGAGCGGCTTCGCGAGTGGGCTGTACAGTGGGGCAGCCCTGGTGGGGGAGCTAGCCATGCTCACTCTCCTAGAGCTGGAGGTACTGGAGGTGCTGCTGCTGTGGGTACTGCTGCGGGAAATCCTGGTGGTGGCGCTGGACGTGCTGGAGCTGCAGGTCCTGGAGGTGCTATACCTGGAGGTGCTAGTACTGGTGTTCCTGGTAGTAGAGGCACAGGTGCTGCTGGAGGTGCTGGGGGTGCAGGTTCTAGAGGTGATAGCCCTGGAGGTGCTGGTGCTGGTGTTCTTGGTACTGGAGGCACAGGAGTTACTGGAGGTGCTGGAGGTAATAGAGGTGCTAGCCCTAGACATGCTAGTGCTGGTGTTCCTGGTACTGGAGGCACCGGAGCTGCTGGAGGTGCAGATACTGCTGGAGGTGCTGGAGGTTCTACTGGAGGTACTGCTGGAGGTACTGGAGTTAGTGGTGCTCGTCGGCAGGAGTCGCTCTTGCCGCTGCAGCTTCGCGAGTGGGCTGTTCGTTGGGGCAGTCCCGGTGGTGGAGCTGGAGGCACTGGTTCAGGGGGTGCTGTTGCTACTAGAGCTGGAGGTTCTGGGGGTGCGAATACTCAGCCGCAGCCGTCTGCACTTAGTCGCCTTCTTAGTCTCCCGCCTGCTGCTACTAAGTTCCCGGTTCCCAGCACTACTCCCCCGTTACTGTTCCCACCGCTACTGCATGGCTCCCCGCTGCCTGCTCCTGCTCCTCACACTGAGGTGACTGCGTCCCTGACTGCGCGTTGTGAGCCTGAGCACACTTCCACTCCTGAGCGTCGAGAGCCTGAGACTAGAGCTTCTGTCCCTGCTCGTGTCCGTCGTGTTCTTCGTCCTCATGCTCCGGCTGTACCGGGCACTTACGATATGACACTCCGTCCTTCCTCTGTTCCACAGCGTGTTGTCCTGTCGTCGCCTACAGCGTCCTCCCTTCCGCACGTTCCTGACCCTGAGTCTGACCTTGTCCGTTGCTGCTAGTCCGACTATCAGTCATCTCCTTGCCACAGTTATGACCGACCCTTCCTTGAGTCTGTTGCTGAGTCTGCCTTAGTTGCTGAGCTTGTTGACTTTGCCGCTTTGTGCCGCCTTGACTACTCTGCGAGTTTTGTTTTTTACTCTTCATGTCCTCCGTCCGTCGGGGGTGAGCTTGCCCTTGGCTGTGACGTCCTTGAGGACAGGTAGTTTGAGCTGGAGTGCCTCGCGGGCGCTGCACCGCATCTCGTATCCACGCTACTTTGCCCTGAGGGAAACTCGGATGCACTAGACATCCCGACCCCACGCACTTACGCAGAGGCGATCACGAGTCCGTACTCCTCTCAGTGGCAGATAGCCATGGATGCAGAGATGGCTTCCTAAAAGTCCACAGGCACCTACTTTGATGAGGTTCCCTCACCTGGGGCGAACATAGTCGATGGCATGTGGATTTTCAGGGTGAAGCGGCCGCCGGGTTCTCCGCCTGCCCTAAAGGCGCATTACGTTGCTCGAGGCTTCAGTCATCGTGAGGGGGTTGACTCCTTTTATACCTTCTCCCCCACCCTGAAGATGTCCACTCTTCAGGTGCTACTGCACGTTGAAGCACAGCGCGACTACGAGCTGCACTCCCTCGACTTCTCGATAGCCTTCTTGCAGGGTAGCCTTCACGAGGCTATCTGGTTGCGCCATCCACGTGGCTTCACTGGGTCATTTCCTGAGGGTACACAGTGGAGTCTTCGGCGACCAATCTAAGGCCTCCAACAAGCACCCCGCGAGTGGCACGACACACTGAGGACTACACTTGCGGCTCTTGGCTTCACTCCCTCGACTACTGACCCTTCGCTGTTTCTGCGCACAGACACTTCTCTTCCGCCGTTCTACGTTCTTGTGTACGTTGACGACTTGGGTTTTGCTACTGCTGACGCTGAGGCTCTGGCCTTGGTGAAGGCGGAGCTGCAGGAGAGACACACTTGCACTGACTTGGGTGAGCTGCAGAGCTACCTTGGCTTGCAGATCACTTGGGACGGAGCACGCCGCACCATCACCCTCACTTAGTCACACATAGTGCAGCAGGTCCTTCAGCGCTTCGACTTCACGCGGTCCTCGCCACAGCCCACTTCTCTGTCTACCGGCCACTCGCTCTCAGCTCCACCTTTGGACAAGTCTGTAGAGCCGAGTTTACGTACCCAGAGCTTGTGGGTTACCTCATGTACCTGATGACGTGCATACGACCTGACCTCGCGTACCCTCTCAGTCTCCTAGCTTGCTGCGTGGCTCCCGGTAGACATCGAAAGATGCACTGGGATGCTGCAAAGAGGGTATTGTGTTACTTGTGTAGCACATCGGGCATGGGGCTCGTGCTTGGAGGATGGGGTTCAGTTGTTCTCACCGGTCACTCAGACGCTTCTTGGGCTGACAACCAGACGACTCACTGGTCGACACAGGGGTACACTTTCAGCTTCGGCACTGGTTCTGTCTCGTGGAGGTCCACTCGCTCTTGAGGCCGAGATCTACAATGGGGCTATGGCTGCACAGGAGCTCCGTTGGCTGACCTACCTGCTGACCAACTTGGGTGAACGGTCTCGTTCTCCTCCAGTTCTGTATGTCGACAACAAGGCCATGATTGCCTTGTGTCAGGACCAGAGAGTGGAGCACAGAACGAAACACATTGCTCTCCGTTACTTCCTCATGCGAGAGCTGCAGCAGCGTGGTCAGCTTCGTCTTACTTACATGGCCACTCGAGCTAGCGCTGCTGATGTTTTCACTTACAAGGTCCTTGGGTTTAGTGATCATCATCGTTTCTACACTACCCTTGGGCTTGTGCCCACTCTGCCTCACTTGCTTGTCTCTTGATCTTGCTCTTGTTGTACACTGGTTTATACGCTTATACGTGCTAGGTTGTGATCAGTGTACTGCTCTTTGCTATTGTATACCTGCACGCTTATACGTGCTAGGTTGTGATCAGTGTACTGCTCTTTGCTATTGTAAAC
The DNA here is from genome assembly GCA_947471745.1 of Closterium sp. Naga37s-1. NCBI lineage: Eukaryota > Viridiplantae > Streptophyta > Zygnematophyceae > Desmidiales > Closteriaceae > Closterium > Closterium sp. Naga37s-1. The sequence continues at coordinate 4,928,619 of CANJKZ010000068.1, forward strand.
TCAGCATGTGAACTGGCCTTGTGGCCGCTTCCTTGTGCTCAGAATGCGTGTTGATCTTAAGATCGACCCTGAGCTTTGCTTTGCTTTGCTCTCTTGCTTGACTGGTCTTGTGACCGTTCGTTGTGTTTGCTATCCCCCCCTTTGCCTATGGGAGTGTGTCAAACTTATATTGTTATCTATTGTTAGGCAATAGTGGGGCTAGCCTTATAGGGTACACAACTTTAGGGTTTCCTACTTGTACCACCATTCTCATAGTTCAATCATTCCTCTTTCCATATTCTGATAGGTTAGATTACATTGTTGCATTTACATTAACTGTTGAGAATCACAAAATCCAGGAAAAGGGGGCCTACAGCAGTAGGGGGTCCTGTATTCTAGTTCATGAACCACACAATAGACAACTACATTGAGAATCAGAAAACTATACCAATTTTGTCCCGCAAGGTTACCTACCAGCAATGACACATCACTCTACCAGCAGCTCAATTGTCTTGTGTAAATTGTGGATTGGTTGGGAGTTTGATTGAGGAACCAATTCGAGTTTATATATAAATCGTTTGGGTGTGTGTACATCCGTAGTTATTGTGTAATCTACCCTGTGTCCCACAACCCTATACCAGGTTTAAGCCCTAGAGAGTTTTAAAACACGCGACAAGAGGTTTTGTCTGCGAAGCAGTGCCAGCACCCCTAGCCTTGTTATGTATGCCTTGGATCCTAGCACTGCTTGCGCGGGACTGTTGATAAGATGCTCTCCACTAAATATGCAACTGTACAGAGATAGCCCGTTGACGTAGAGGGAGAGTTACTTACCTCTCCATCTGGCGCGATCTCGCGACCTTTCTCCAGGCCCCCCAAATCGTACTGCTGACATTCAGGGGGCGTCAATGACGTCGTAAGCAGCGTCCGCGTGATCCCATTACGGGACCCAGTTACGGAGGTCGCAGACTGTTCTTCCTCACCAGCCTCCCCTAGGCACAGATCGCCACAGGGGCTTTGCAGCAATATCTATTACGCGATGTTTCGTATTTCATGTGCCGATATTTTGCGCCTTTATTTCTGTAGGGACCGCGCGCAACCCTAAGAATGGGTGTTGCTACGCAGATGACCAGTCTGACTTCCGGTTCCGCGAGCCATGAATTGTATAGCTCGTTTCAGGCAAGGCTGGGAACCTCAGACCCACATTACTACAGGCATGCAGGGGATATTCAAGCTAAACACGTGGATCATAGTGGTGGCTCCGGGTCCGAAGCCATCACGGTGCCTATATTGCCAGCACCGTCAGTGACGGCGCCACCCCATTGCGAGTACTCGCACGGGGGATCTTTGGCGTCAGCGTGGCACACGGGCCTGTGGGACTGCTTCGGAAACGATTACCCAGCGAACAGCAACGTTTGCGACATCTGTACGTCAATACACAAATTTGTCGCTCCCTCCTCGATCCGTCCCTGACAGGTAGGTCTAATCTTTTCCTGATCTGTTTCCTTTCCCGCTCGCTTTCACTCCTTGGTTCGATGCTTGATTCTAGTAATTTGCGTACGCTCTTCTCTTCCCATCCCAAGCTGTCTGTGTTTCTTTTGCCCGTGTGTGCTATTCGGCATCAACCGGGAAATGCTGACAGGCAACGAGAGCGAGTGCTGTGGCTGCTGCTGCGCCTACTTTCTCGTGAATTGTTATGTCCCAGGTGTGGACATTGGGTACTCTCCTGCTACTGCAGCATTCTCTCTGCTCGCGTTGTGCACCTCGCTTATACGAACAAATATCAGAAACAGATACGACATTCAGGTGCGTGTCTTTTTGGCTTCAGCATGGTTCTTCAACTTAATTTTCTTTAACATTTGTGGTGGCTCTCACGAGGAACAAGTTGTCAAGAAGCTAGAGTAAGCTAGGCTTAGGAGCCATGGCTTGAGTAGCTTAGGAGCTTAGGTTTAGGGTTGAAGGAGAGTAGCGAGAACGAGTTGGCCAAAAGAGAAGGGGTTGCAACAGTGTATATAGGCAAGAGCTAGGGATGCACCAACAACAAAACATGAATCTACAACCAGTTAATGCAAAGGACAGTTTACATAAAATATATTTTCAACACACCCCCTAAACTGTTCACAACAATAACCAGTGCAGTCAACACCCCCTGAAGGGGTACACCCAAGGCAGAGCGCAGCGAAAGAAGCAGACGGCAAGTGAGGAGGAGGAGGGACCATGAGAGGAGAGAAGGTGGTGGGCGGCAGCTGAAGCTGCTGGCACACGGGCAACTGGAGCAACTGGAACATGGGCAACTGGAATAATTGGCTCTGCGGCTAGACGAGCGGCTGGAGCAACTGACTTACGGACGACAGGAGCAACGGGCACACGGGCGACTGGCGCAACGGTCTCACGGGCGACTGGAGCTGCCGGCTTCACGGCGGCCATCCCCCTTCAACCTCCCCCATTTTCCCAAGACTCCCTTTCACACCCCTTGGCATCCCTACCGCCACTCCCTCGTCTCCCCCACACCCTCCCCCCCCCACAGCGGCATGTGCGGCAGTGGGAGAGAGAGGAGGGGCGGCAGCTGATTACTCACACCCACCACCCCCATACCCTCCCCCCCACTGCTGCATGCGCAACTGGGAGATGGAGGAGAAGGGGGGGCGGGGGGGCGGGGTAGGAGCTGCGTGGGCGACAGCAGGGCGTGCGGGCGGGCAAAAACCGTCGCGCGTCCAAGGCGCGCGACGGGCAGAATCTGACGCGCGCCCGGGGCGCGCGACGCGCAGGAAACCGTCGCGCACCCGGGGCGCGCAACGGGCAGGAAACCTTCGCGCGCCACGAAATCGACGCACGCTCGGGGCGCACAACGGGCAGAAAATTGGCGCGCGCCCGGGGCGCGCGACGGGCAGCAGAGTGGCGCATTTAGCGGGAGCTAACGGTGGGCCCAAAGGGGAGAGGGCTCGAGGAACGAGCCTGCTCTTAAACCATGTCAAGAAGCTAGAGTAAGTTAGGCTTAGGAGCCATGGCTAGAGTAGCTTAGGAACTTAGGTTTAGGGTTGAAGGAGAGTAGCGAGAATGAGTTGGCCAAAAGAGAAGGGGTTGCACTATAGAAACAACAGTACATATAGGCAATAGCTAGGGGTGCGCCACCAACAAAACATGAACCTACACTACAGTTTATGCAAAGGACAGTTTATATAAAATATGTTTTCAACACAACTCAAGGTTCAAGCATCAATCAAACCCCCTTTTATAACATTTCTTCTTCATGTTGATGGCTTTTACAGGGTTTACCCTAAACCCTGCTAAGAAAGTCCTCATTGAGCTGCTCAGGGCAGACGAGTTCTCAGCAGGTGAATTTGATGAATTGTCAAAAGTACCCAACTTGTTGAGAAGGACTCGACTGCGCTTCTCAAAGCACGCCTGAGCAATGGTGCTGTGAAAGTCAATTCCCTTGAAGACACATACAACCACACAACACATCCCACACCGCTCACATCCCACCCGCACCTGCCTAAGCAGATCCGAGTTGAGTTCTTCGAACCGCGCCCGGGTTATGGTGTTGTAGAAGTCGATCCCCTCATGCCGAGAGTCAATCTCGATGGTCAGTGGAAAGGGGAGGGTTTGGGGAGCAGGAGGAGGAGCAGGAGTAGCAGGACGAAGGTCAGCAAGGCTAGGTAGGTCAGCAGGGTCAACAGGGTCAGTAGGGTCAAGTCAACAGGGTCAGCAGGGTCAAGTCAACAGGGTCAGAAGGGTCAACAGGGTAAGGAGGGTCAACAGAGTCAAGAGGGTCAGCAGGGTCAGAAGAGTCAACAGGGTCAACAGAGTCAGGGACAAGTCCGGACTCTTTATTCGTTTCTCCCTTCTCGCCTGGAGTCCTTGACTATACACGGACGTACTCATAACAAGCAGAGCCTGTCCCTCTGGGCCTCTCCTACAATCTCACAGCTCAAGCTCGTGAGCGTCCACTGCCCACCCTTTCCTAACTCGATCTGCCTCTTCCCGAAGCTCAGAGTTTTCCAAGCCATACACTCCACCACTCAGGTCGGGGCTCTGCCGAACCTGAGGCACATGCTCGAAAGGGCCGAACCCGGTTCGGAAAACCGGCTGAGCGCGCGCTCGAACCTATTTTTTTTGCATGTGGATTGGCCTTGCAGAGAATACCCAATTCCACCGATGCCTAAGCTTAAGATTCTCATTCTAGACCTAGCTCTTGTCTCTTGCAAGACATTGGAATGCCTCTCTTCCTTCTCTTCACTATGGTTTCTAAGGTTGTTCAATATGGGTGTCGAGAAGGGATTGTCCGGAAATATCACCTGCCGCCCAAGCTGAGAACCTTGGAGATACACGAGTCAAAGTTTTTATGCCTGCCTGAGATCTTTGCTTGCTTTAATTGGATCAAAAAGCTGCAGCTGGTTGATTGTGAGCAGATGTATCAAGATAGCAAGCAGGAACGATTGCATTGAGTGAATGTGGGTACAAGTACTAACCCTAATATTGGGTTGTACCCCACATGGGCCACCCCACTATAGCCTACACACAACTAGCACAGATATGGTTTGACACACCCCCATAGGCAAAGTGGGGGAGCACAAGGGGTCACAAGACCAGTCAAGAAAAGCAAAGCAAGCTCAGGGCGGATCACAACGTCACCACACACTCCGAGCACAAGCAAAGGGGCCACAAGGCCAGTTCACATGCAGAGGTATCTATGCAAGAACAACAGTACAGTGATCACTACCTAGCAAGAGTAAACCATATACAGTACATACATAGATCACAGTACAACCAGAGTCTACAGCAACTGAGGAAACGTAGGCACCAGGCCTAGAGCAGTGCAGAAGCGCTGATGATCACCAGCCGGAAGGGCCTTGGTGAACACATCAGCCGTGTTTGGCCCGGGGCACGTGAGCGACACGAAGCTGACCACGCTGCTGCAACTCTCGAGCAAGGAAGTAACGCAGAGCGATGTGCTTCGTTCTATGCTCCAATCTGCGGTCATGACACAAGGCAATGGCAGCCTTGTTGTCGATGTACAGAACCGGAGGAGAACGAGGCCTCTCTCCCAAGTCGGTCAGCAGGTAGGTGAGCTAGCGTAGGTCCTGTGCAGCCATGGCTGTGGCGTAGATCTTAGCCTCACAACTGGAGACGAGCGTGTAGACCGCCAAGAAACAGAGCCAGAGCCAAGGCTGAACGTGTAACCCTGTGACGACCACTGCGTAGCCAGGTCGTCAACCCAAGAAGCGTCTGAGTGCCCAGTGAGGACAACTGAGCTCCGCCCTCCAAGCACGAGCCCCATGCCCGATGTACTGCACAAGTAGCGCAGTACCCTCTTTGCAGCATCCCAGTGCACCTTTCGGTGCCTACCAGGAGCCACGCAGCGTGCCAGAAGGCCAAAAGGGTACACAAGGTGAGGACGCGTGCAGGTCATCAGGTATATGAGGCAGCCCACTAGCTCTGGGTACGGACCACTCGGCTCTACGGACTCGTCCGAAGGTGGAGCTGAGAGCGAGTGACCTGTAGCCAGGGGAGTGGACTGTGGCAAGGACCAAGTGAAGCCGAAGCGCTGAAGGACCTGCTGCATCATGTGTGACTGAGTCAGTGTGATGGTGCGCCGTGCTCTGTCCCAGGTGATCTGCAAGCCAAGGTAGCTGCGCAGCTCACCCAAGTCTGTGCACGTGTGTCTCTTCTGCAGCTCCGACTTCACAAGGGCGAGAGCCTCAGTGTTAGCAGTGGCAAAGACCAAGTCGTCGACGTACACGAGGATGTAGAACGGCGGCAACAAAGTGTGGGTGCGCAGAAACAGCGACGGGTCAGCAGTGGAAGGTGCAAACCCAAGAGCCGCAAGTGTCGTCCTCAGTGTGTCGTGCCACTCACGAGGCGCGTGACGGAGACCGTAGACTGGCCGCCGGAGGCTCCACTGGGTACCAAGAGGGAACGACCCAGTGAAGCCAGGTGGGCGGCGCAGCCAGATCTCGTGCAGACAGCCCTGTAAGAACGATGTGCTGAAGTCCAGGGAGTGAAGCTCGTAGTCACGCTGAGCGGCAACGTGCAGCAAAACACGAAGAGTGGTCATCTTCGGGGTGGGGAAGAAGGTCTGGAAGAAGTCAACTCCCTGTCGCTGACTGAAGCCTCGTGCAACGTAACGAGCCTTGAAGACAGGCGGAGAATCCGGCGGCCGCTTCACCCTGAAAATCCACATGCCATCGACTACATTCGCGCCAGGAGGGGGAACTTCGTCGACGTAAGTGCCTGTGGACTTCCAGGATGCCATCTCTGCGTCCATGGATGTCTGCCACTGAGAGGAGTACTCACCCGCGATTGCCTCAGCGTAAGAGCGCGGGGTCGGGATGTCTGGAGCATCCGGGTCTCCCTCAAGGGCAAGCAGCATGGCCACGAGATGAGGCGCAGCGGCTGCAAGACACTCAAAGTCCTCCTGCCTGTCCTCAAAGACGTCCGTGCCAAGAGCACACTCACCCCCGACGGACGGAGGACAGACAGACTCAAAGTTAGCAACAAGACTAGCAGCGAAGTCAAGACGACATGCAGCAGACTCAAACGACGGGTCAGTGACAACAGTGGCTAGCAGACGCGTGACAGTAGGGTGAGCAGTACGAACCAGGTGAGACTCAGGGTCCTGAACGTCAGGCAGAGAAGACACAAGAGGAGACGGTAGGGGAACACGCTGTGGAACAGAGGAAGGACGAAGTGCCATAGCGTACGTGCCAGGGACAGGAGGCGGACGCTCACGAGGAACACGACTACCAGTGCGACGCGCGCGAACATGCGAGGCAGGACGAGACGCAGGCTCACAACGCTCTGTAAGCAAGTCTGTATGCTCAGTGTAAGGAGAAGGAGCAGGCAGTGGTGCGCCGGGCTGTAACGGGAGGCCAGTAGAAGACGGGAGGCTAAGAACCTGGCGAATCACGGAGTCAGGCGGTGGCAGAGACGACGGTGATGGCGGAGCGAAAAACAGTCACGGCGGTGCAGTGCCACCAGTACCAGTAGCTCCAGCGTCTCCAGTAGCTCCTGAACCTCCAGCCCCAGCGCCTCCAGCAGCAGCACCTCTAGCTCCAGTGACTCCAGCAGTAGCACCTCCAGCTCCAGCGCCTCCAGCAGCAGCACCTCCAGCTCCAGTGACTCCAGCAGCAGCACCTCCAGCTCCAGCTCCTCCAGCAGCTCCAGAACCTCCAGCTCCAGCGCCACTAGTAGAAGCACCCCCAGAACCGGCACCTCCAGCCCCATGGTCCCCAACTCCAGAGTCGACAGTACCAGCTCCAGGGCCTCCAGCCCCAGTACCTCCAGCAGCAGCACCCCCAGAGCCGACACCTCCAGCTCCAGGAGCAGTACCAGTCCCGGCAGCTCCAGTACCTCCAGTACGAGCACCTCCAGGACCAGAGACACCAGCACTCCCAGCGCCTCCACGACAAGCAGCTCCAGCAGCACGACTCCTCACGCGGGTATGCGACACAAGCCACTCTCGTGCCTGCTGTGGTGAGACAGGCCCGTGTCGTGAAACGAGACCCAGAGGAACGCCAGCAGACTCAGCACCCCCCGACATGGCACCCTCCGGCTCAGCACCCCCAGGCTCAGCACCCCTAGGTTCCACCCTCGTAGGCTCAGCACCCCCAGGCTCCACACCCCCCCAGCACCTCACGGACGGGCTCAGCACCCCCAGACTCTGCAGCCGCAGGCTCAGCACCCCCAGGCTCCGCACTCCCCAGCACGCGCAGGCTCAGCACCCCCAGATGCAGCACCCACAGCAGCACCTCCCGCAGCAGCACTTGAGTCGCTAGTGACCTCTACAGGCTCAGCCAAGGGGGGCGGGTCTACCTGAGACACACCTGAAGGAGCAGGAACCTGAGGGGGGAGGGGGTCTACCGGAGGGGGAAAAGCGGCGGGGGAGGGAGAGGGGCAGTGCGGTAGGGGAAGAGACGGTAGAAAGGAACCGACTCGTCAAAGGTGACGTCCTGAGAGGAGAAGACACGGCGTGAGGTGGGGTGGTAAAACTACCAGCCAGGCGCGTTAGGGACAAAGCCAAGGAAGACACAGTGAATGGTGCGAGGGGAGAGCTTGTCCGCGGACGTATCGCGCGGACAAGGGCACGAGCACCTCAGACCCGGAAACACGACGCATCGCCAACCTCCCCCGTCCAACGCAGTGTGGGCGAGGTCTCCGGCAAGGAGACACGGGGCCAGAGGTTGAGCTGCTGCGCGGCGTACCGGACCGCAAACGGCCACAGAAAATGGGGAGCCGCCGCATGGATCAAGGAGGTACGAGCGACCTCCATGACTAAGCCAATGCGGCGCTCAGCAACCCCATTTTGCTGCGGTGAGCCCGGAAGTGTGAACGACTGCTCGATGCCCTGTCCAAGAACGCGGGCTGGGCCCCACACGTCCAGGTGGAGGGTCTGCAGAGGAGCCTCTGTCGGGAGAAACGAGGAGGAGTGAGGAGCAGCGCGCTGCCGCCCTTCGACACAAGGAAGGCAGGGCGGCAAAGGGGAGGTAGGGAGGGGAGGGAGAGACCTGGGAAGACCAGACACTAGGAGGCGACGGTGCATGCCACGCAGACACGGTGCATGCCACGCAGACGTGGCAAGGAGGGGTGACCCAGGCGGTGGTGCCAGAGAAGAGTCTGGTGCGATAGGAAGCGACACGAACAAGGGGAGGCTACCTGACCTGACGCAGACACCTGACCAGTAGCAGCTACCTGAGGGGACTCAGTAGTCAGTGTGTAAAGACTTGACCCAGGCCGACGGGTGAACGTGGCCAGGTGACGGCCAGTCCGGGAGCACGTACAGATCGCCACACGCTGTCCTCCAGGGGTAAATGTATCAACCCATGCATCCTGGAGGACTGCGTTGCTCACCAGGTTTGTAGAGAACGAGGGGAGGTGAAGACCTGACAGTGAGCCAGACGGAACCGTCGGGCACGGAAGCACAGTGGAGGACCGTGCAAGAACTGGGCCCCCTGAGGGTTCAGCCAGAGACACTGCAACAGGTGCAAGGAGTGGCGTGAGTGCGGTACTGTCGCGAAAGAAATAGCGGGAAGCACCTGAGTCAAGCATGAAGGTGTGCAAGGCCTCAGCAGGCGCAGTACCTGAGAGAGCAGATTCGCTAGCACCTAAGGCAGCAGCCTCACTAGCACCTAGAGCAGCAACCTCTATACCGGGGTCGTACTGTACACACAGGTAACAGTCACCCTTAGCACCACCAGGCAAATCATACATAGCAGTAAGGATGGCGTCATAGTCCAAAGCAAAGACATCAACGCCCGACCTAAGCAGCTCAAGCCAGTGGGGGATCTCAGCCTCGTCGCCAAACTCTGCGTGCAAGGCGTCACTCAAATAGGCGAAGCAGCGGGACTGTGCGTGACCAGGTGTCCCACAAGTCTGACCAGCTCGACGACCTATGCGAATGACGTACGGGCAGCGACCAGGACTCGGAGACGTCCCACGCTGGTAAAGCCACTTACGAAGCTGCTGGGACGTAAGAGTCGGACGCCGCCGTAGCTGCATCTGGCCACCGCCAGAAACTCCACACCAAACAGCGCCACAGTGATTGCTACTATGGCCGCCACCACTCCCACTGCTGCCACCACCGCCGTCACCACTCCCACCGCTACTACAGAGTGAAGTCATGGCGGGCAAGCTAGGAGGAGCGCGACCTCTAGCGGGCGCGCGTTGTGCAGGGCAGCAGGGCGCGACGCGCGTGCTGCAGCAAGGCGCGACGCGCAGGGCAGCAGAGCGCGATGCGCAGGGCAGCAGGGCGCGACGCGCGGGCTGCAGCAGGGCGCGACGCGCGGGGCAGCAGCGCGCGACGCGCGGGGCAGCAGCGCGCGACTCGCGGGATGCCGTAGGGCGCGACGCGCAGGGCAGCAGGGTGCGACGCGCGGGCTGCAGCAGAGCGCGACGCGCGAGGCAGCAGCGCGCGACTCGCGGGCTGCCGTAGGTCGCGACGCGCGGGGCAGCAGCGCGCGACGCTCGGGTTGCCGTAGGGCGCGACGCGCAAGGCAGCAGCGCGGGCATAGGGCAGGGCACAGGCACAGGGCAGGGTGCTGGCGCAGGGCAGGGCGCCGGCGCAGGGCAGGGCGCTGGCGCAGGGCAGGGCGCTGGCGCAGGGCAGGGCGCCGGCACAGGGCAGGGCGCTGGCGCAGGGCAAGGCGCTGGCGCAGGTCAGGGCGCTGGCGCAGGGTGACGCGAGGCAGGGCAGGGCAGGACGTGCGCTAGGCAGCGCGACGCGGGGCAAGGCAGGGCGTGCGCAGAGCAGCGCGACGCGGGGCAGGGCAGGGCGTGCGTGGGGCAGCGCGACGCAGTGTAGTGGGGTAACGCGGTAACCGCAGTCGGTCACTAAGTATGGTGGGCCCGGAAAAAAAAACGGTCCTACAGACCTACTGCTCTTTAACCATCTCAAGATAACAAGCATGAATAATTGCATTGAGTGAATGTGGGTACAAGTACTAACCCTAATATTGGGTTGTACCCTACATGGGCTACCCCATTATAGCCTACATACAACTAGCACAGATATGGTTTGACAAGATGAAGTCACTACCAGAGTACCTGATGGACTTTGACGACCTTACATAGCTTACCCATAGGGGTTATAAGGGTAAGATTAAGATTCCGGAATGTTTGCACCTGTTCTACCTCGAGCCAAATTTCATGTGGAAGGCCACAGAAGTGGCAGCGGTAATTGGTGTGAATTAATATACTGTGCGTCACTGGTGGAACCATTCACCTTAGGGTGGGTAGGGTAACCCGTCTTTTGAGCTGTGACAATGCTACCGTACATCTCCAATCTTTTGTGTAACATGTGTATGAATCTTATGTGCAAGGCATGGCTATTGAAAATGACACGTGGGTCATTTAGGAGAATTTGCGCCCGAACATGTACCCAATATTGTTTTCCGAAGTTGGTTGGAAACCTTCATTGGGATTCCTCCTGTGCTTTGCTAGGTGTTACGAGTGCAATTGAGCGAGCGAGCGAGAATTGCACTATCGAAGCAAGAGTACAATGAGCGAAGGCATGAGCGAAGAACATATAGCGAAACTACTGTGGTAACGGTAATGGACTGTGGTTGTCGCGTGACGGGCCTGGGACTGAGGTTGGGAAAAGTGTCGAAGTGGAGGCCCGGAGCGCGGGTTACCCGCCGAAGCTGTGAGGTCGGGGTGCGACGTGCAAAGGTGGCGGGAGGATTGTCGATGCGAGAGTTGCGAGTGGTAACGGTGCTGACTGTGGTACTACAGTGGTGTACGCGCTGTGCGGGGACGCGAAGTAAGGAAAAGGAATCTTCCTTACACTACCCTCCCCCCTAAGGAGGTCCTCCTTTACGAAAGTGCGTGTACATCCCTGAAGTTTCGGCTGCGCAGATACTCGGTGAGGACGCGGTGGTTTTCGATTCTGTCCAGGGGAACCCAGTTGTCTTCGGTGGGTGTACGGTCTTTCCAGCGGAGCAGGAACTCGATCCTTCGCGCTCCTCGAGGGTTGCGAACTCTGTGACTTAGAATCTTCTTGGGGGTGATGATTGGTTCAGTCGGCCGTCGTGTCATGCAGCTGGGCGATTACGTGGGAGTTGGCTTGTGGATGGGACGTAGGGGCGAAGCAGGCTGACGTGGAACGAGGGGCTGACGTACCAGTCAGCGGGGAAGAGGAGGTGGGCGGTGACGGGTGTCAGCATGTGGCTGATGCGAAATGGTCCACAGTATCGGGGACGGAGTTTTGGGGTGATGGGCAGGCGGAGGTTCTGGGTGTCAAGTAAAACCAGATCGTCGGGCTGGTAAGTGACAGGTCTGCGGTGGCGGTCGGCATTACGTTTAGCGATGATGTTGGATTTTTTATTGCGTCTGCTGCCCGGGTCCGTGCTGCTTGTAATATTTCGGCGAACTGTTGTGCTCGTGGCACTGGGTTGTCGGGATTCAGGGTCATGGGTACTGTTGGGTCTTGTCCGTAGTTCAGGTAAAATGGTGACTGTTGGGTCGTGGCGGACGGTGAATTGTTGTACGCGAATTCGATGAGTGGCAGTTGCTGTTCCCAGGTGGTTGGGTCGTCGCACGTGGCTCGGATGAGTTGTTCCATGGTCTGATTTGTCCGTTCTGTCTGTCCGTCGGTTTCGGGGTGGTACGAGGAGCTGAACTGTAGTCGCGTGCCAAATTGCTGCCACAGGTTCCGCCAGAAGTTGCTGGTGAATTTCGTGTCGTGGTCGCTGATTATTGCTGCTGGTATCCCGTGCAGTCGAACGACGGTGGAGATGAAGAGGCGTGCTTTTTCTTCGGTTGTGATTGATTTTCTGCAGGCTGCGAAATGTGCCATTTTCGTCAGTCGGTCGACGACGACCAGGATCGCGTCGTTCCCACTCGCCCCGGCCGGTAACCCTGTGACGAAGTCCATCGTCACCTGCTGCCAAGCACGCTCTGGGGGTGGTATCGGCTGCAACTGTCCTGCCGGTCGCTGCCTTGACGATTTCATGAGCTGGCAAGTGGGACACGATGCCACGTGTCGCTGTACGTCGGTCAACATCTCGGGCCAGTAATAATACCGCTGCAGCTGCTGCCGTGTTTTTTCTACCCCAAAATGTCCCGAGGTAACTCCGTCGTGTGCCTCCTGTAACAGTAATTCCCGTAGCAGTGTATACCCAGGCACCCAGATGCGGTCGGTCCCGGCTTTTACGTAATAGACTCCCCTTGCTGCTGCGAGCCGCTGCGAATTTCCTCCTGTGAAGAATGGGTATGTTTGGTACCCGTGGGTAAATAGGCCTGTCAGTAGGGGACTGGTCTGGGCGAGTAGTATTGCGTGGATCTGGGCAGTGGGGCGGGTCAGTGCGTCGACGATGTTCGAGGCCCTTTTTTTGTAGGTGACCGTGTAGTGGAAATTTGACTCGAGAAAATCGAGCCAGCGAATCTGTCGTGGGTTGAGGTGGGGCTGTGCGCGGAGGAACTGTAGTGATTTATGGTCTGTCCGTACTGTCACGTCTGCGCCGGTCAAGTAACAGCGCCACACTTTGAACGCGTGCACGATCGCAAGCATTTCGCGGTCATGTATCGGGTAGTTTTTCTCGGGCGGATGAAGTTTTCGTGACTCGTATGCGATGGGTTGTAGGCCGTTGCCGAAGTCCTGTAGCAGTACGGCTCCGATGGCGATGTCGCTTGCGTCAGAAACCACTTCGAATGGGCGGTGTGGGTCGGCGATGCGCAGGACGGGCGGTGAACAGAGAACATTTTTCAGGGCAGAGAAGGCAGCATGCTCTTTCTCCCCCCACGTAAAAGTGACCCCTTTCCGTAACAAATCCGTCAGCGGTGCAGTTAATCGTGCCATGTCGGGGACGAATCGACGCACGTAGTTTACGAAACCCAAAAAACTCTGTAGTTCCGTGATATTCGTCGGGGGGTGCCAGGCTTTTACCGTGTCTAACTTCTTTGGGTCAATTTCGACCCCAGCTTCCGAAATCACGTGCCCCAGAAACTCTAGTCTGTCCTGAAAAAACTCGCACTTGGAACCCTTTGTCGGTAGCCGGTGCTCGTCTAAAATCATGAATACTGCTTCCAGATCTGCTAAGTGCTGCTGTTTGTCGCGACTGTAGACGAGGATGTCGTCGAGGTAAACTATCACGCATTTATCTAAAAGTGGCCTAAACGCCTGGTTCATGGTCATCTGAAATGTCGCTGGTGCGTTTGTCAGCTCGAAAGGCATCACGGTGTACTCGAATGACCCGTACCTTGTTTGGAAAGCTGTTTTGGCGCATTCTGCTGGTTCGACCCTAATCTGATAGTAACCGCCTCGTAAATCTATTTTCAAAATAACCCGTGCTGTTCGCAGTTGGTCGATCAGTTTGTCGGCGCGGGGAATGGGGTACCGCGACTTAACTGTTACCCTGTTGAGCGCTCGGTAATCGATGCACATGCGAAACCCTCCGTCTTTATTTGGCGTGAACAGTATCGGTGCGGCGAATGGTGACGAACTCGGTCGGATGAATTTTTTCTCTAACAGGTAATCTAACTGCTTCCTTAGTTCGTCGTGAGAAACTTAGAACGAGAATGAATGAACTAAGGAATGAAAGTGATACAAATATGAAACCCTAGAATTGTGTACCCCTTAGTATCTAACCCGCTACAGCCTACACAGGTTAGATCATATAAGTTTGACACACCCCCATAGGCAAAGTGGGGGAGAACAAGGGGTCACAAGACCAGTCAAGCAAAGCAAGGCAAAGCAAGCTCAGGGTGGATCACAACGTCACCACACATTCCGAGCACAAGTTCAAGGCCACAAGGCCGGTTCACATACATGAGTAGACGCATATATATAACGCTAAACAAGCAAGAGCAGGTATATATATATGTAACAGTACAAGCAAGGTCAAGAAGTGAGCAAGTGAGGCAAGGTAGGTACAAGACCTAACAGAGTACAGAAGCGCTGATGGTCACAAGGCGCAAGTGCCTTGGTGAAGATATCAGCAGTATTGGCCTCAGAGGCCACGTAAGCAAGACGCAGCTGACCGCGCTGCTGCAGCTCACGAGCAAGGAAGTAGCGAAGAGCGATGTGCTTCGTTCTGTGCTCCAGTCAGTGCTCCCGACACAAGGCCAGCATAGCCTTGTTGTCTACGTACAGAACTGGAGGAGAACGAGGCGGCTCTCCTAGGTCAGTCAGCAGGTAGGTGAGCCAGCGTAGCTCCTGTGCAGCCATGGCCCCTGCGTAGATCTCAGCCTCACAACTGGAGCCGAGAACAGAAGACGAGCGGGTAGACCGCCACGAAACAGAGCCGGAACCAAGGCTGAAGGTGTAACCCTGTGACGACCGCTGCGTAGCCTGGTCGTCAGCCCAAGAAGCGTCTGCGTGACCAGTGAGGACCACTGGACTCCGCCCTCCAAGCACAAGCCCCATGCCCGACGTACTGCACAAGTAGCGCAACACCCTCTTCGCTGCAGCCATGTGCTCTGGTCTGTGTCTCCCAGGAGCAACATAGCGTGCCAGAATGCTAAGAGGGTATGCAAGGTCAGGTCGAGTGCAGGTCATCAGGTACATGAGGCAGCCAACAAGCTCTGGGTACGGGCCACTCGACTCTACGGACTCATCCGAAGGCAGAGCTGAGAGCGAGTGGCGAGTAGACAGAGGAGTGGCCTGAGGCGAGGAGTACGTGAAGCCGAAGCGCTGAAGGACCTGCTGCACCATGTGTGACTGAGTCAGGGTAATGGTGCGCTGTGCTCTGTCCCGGGTGATCTGCAAGCCAAGGTAGCTGCGCAGTTCACCCAGGTCTGTGCACGTGTGTCTCTTCTGCAGCTCGGACTTCACGTGGGCGAGTCCAGCAGTGTCAGCTGTGGCAAAGACCAAGTCGTCGACGTACACGAGGATGTAGAACGGCGGCAAAGAAGTGTCGGTGCGCAGAAACAGCGACGGGTCGGCAGTAGAAGGAGCAAACCCAAGAGCCGCAAGTGTAGTCCTCAGTGTGTCGTGCCACTCACGAGGTGCCTGGCGGAGACCGTAGACTGGCCGCCGGAGGCTCCACTGGGTACCAGGAGGAAAAGACCCAGTGAAGCCAGGTGGGCGGCGCAGCCAGATCTCCTCGTGCAGGCTGCCCTGCAAAAAAGCAGTGCTGAAGTCAAGAGAGTGAAGCTCGTAGTCACGGTGAGCGGCTATGTGCAGCAGTACCCAAAGAGTGGTCATCTTCGGGGTGGGAGAGAAGGTCTGAAAGTAGTCAACTCCCTGCCGCTGACTGAAGCCTCGAGCCACGTAGCGCGCCTTGAAGACAGGCGGAGAACCCGGCGGCCGCTTCACCCTGAAAATCCACATGCCACTGATGATGTTCGCCCCAGGAGGGGGAACCTCGTCGACGTAGGTGCCTGTGGACTTCCAGGAAGCCATCTCTGCATCCATGGCTGCCTGCCACTGAGAGGAGTAGGGACCCTCTATCGCCTCCGCGTAAGAGCGCGGAGTCGGGATGTCTGGTGCATCCGGGTCTCCCTCAGGGGCAAGCAGCATGGACACGAGATGAGGTGAAGCAGCAGCAAAGCACTGGAACTCCTCCTGCCTGTCCTCAAGGACGTCTGTGCCAAGGGCACACTCACCCCCGACGGACGGAGGACAGACAGACTCGGACTCAGCGACAAGACTAGCAGCGTAGTCTAGGCGACAGCGAGCAGCGAAGTCGACAAGCTCAGAAACTAAGGCAGACGCAGCAGCGGACTCAAAGGAAGGGTCAGTGACGACAGTAGCAAGGAGACGCGTGACAGTAGGACTGGCAGCATGAAGGGAGTCCGACTCCGGGTCAGCAGGAACAGGAAGAAGGGACTCAGGAGGAGAAGGCAAAGGGGCATGCAGCGGAGCAGTGGAGGGACGCAGAGACATCCGGTGCGTGCCGGGGACAGGGGGAGGACGCTGACGCGAACCACGACTACTAGTGCGAGCAGCACGGACAGGCGACGCAGGACAAGACGCAGGCTCACGACGCTCAGCAAGACCTCCAGTAGGACCAGTGTAGGGAGAAGGAGCAGGCAGAGGAGGGGTAGGCTGTAACTGTGACTCGGACTGGACAGGCGGTGGACACTCTAAGGGAGGAGCCGGACTAGCAGAGGGCGGAAGACCAAGAACCTGCTCAAGGAGCGGAACGAAGTACGGCCGCGGCCGCTCAGCACCACCAGCACCAGAAGGGACAGCACCAGCACCCCGAACGACAGCACCAGCGCCAGCAGCACCCCCAGCTCCAGCAGCGCCAACTCCAGTATCCTCAGAGGCACCAGCACCAGAGGCACCCTCAGCGCCAACACCCCCAGCAGCTCCAGCTCCAGCCGGACCACCAGAAGACGCAGCGGGTCCAGCTCCAGCACCCTCAGTAGCACCGACGCCCGCAGCACCACCAGCACCACCCGCACCGACGCCCGCAGCACCACCCTCAGGAGGGGGACCTGGCGTAAGGAAGAGCGGCGGGGGGGGGAGGGACGCAGTGCGGTAGGGAAAGAGACGGTAGTAGGGAACCGACTCGTCAAACGTGACGTCCTGGGAGGACAGAACACGGCGCGAGGTGGGGTGGTAGAACTGCCAGCCCGGCGCGTCAGGGGTGAAGCCAAGGAAGACGCAGGGAACAGCACGAGGGGACAGCTTGTCCGCAGACAAGTCGCGGACAAACGCCCGAGATCCCCAGACACGGAACGCAGACGCATCGCCAACCTTCCCCGTCCACAGCAAAGCAGGGGAGGTCTCCGGCATGGAGACCCGGGGCTGAAGGTTGATCTGATGCGCCGCGTACCGAACCGCAAACGGCCGCAGAAAATGGGGGGCAGCCGCATGGACCATGGACGTACGAGCGACGTCCATGACCATGCCAATGCGGCGCTCAGCAATCCCATTTTGCTGCGGAGAGTCCGGAAGCGTGAAGGTCTGGCGGATGCCTCGTGCACGACAGAAGGCTCGCAGAAGGTCAGAGGAGAACTCTCCGCCTCTGTCAGAGTGCAGACGCAGAACAGGAAAGTCCGAGCCGAAACTCTCTCTGAGCTGGAGACGAGCTGCGCGGATCCAGGCGATCAACACCTCAGTGACCTCACCCTTCCTGCGCAAGGGGAAGACTGCGGTGTAACGCGAGTAGTCGTCAACCACCAGCAGGAAGTAACGCTCGTGACCCTGTCCACGGACGCGGGCTGGGCCCCACACGTCCATGTGAAGCATCTGCAGCGGAGCCTCTGTCGGAGGAAACGCGGAGGAGTGAGGAGCAGCGCGCTGCCGCCCCTCGACGCAGGGAATGCAGGTGGGGGCAGGCCCCGGAGGAAGGGGAGGGAGGGACCGGGGGAGACCAGAGACAAGGACACGGGAGGCCATGCCTCGAAGACGAGGCAGGGAGGGGTGACCAAGGCGGTGGTGCCAGAGGAGAGTATGGTGAGACAGGAGACGACACGAGCAGGGGGCAGACTCAGGACCAGACCTGGACGCCGCAGCAAACACCTGACCCGACGCGGCTACCTGAGCAGACTCAGCGACAGGAGGAGACTCAGTAGTCAGTGTGTACAGGCTCGACCCCGGCTGACGGGTAAACGTGGCCAAGTGACGGCCCGTCCGAGCACAGGTACAGTGGGTCACTCGCTGACTCGCAGGAGTGAACTGGTGAACCCCTCCATCCTGGAGGTCAGCACCACTCACCAAGTTCGTAGAGAACGAGGGGAGGTAAAGACCCGACAGGGTGCCAGAAGGGGCCACCGGACACGGTAGAACAGTGGAGAAGTGGGCAAGGACAGGACCCCCAGAGGGGTCTGCCAGGGAGAGTGCCACTGGCCGACTAAGCGGCGTAAGCGTGGTGCGGTCTCGAAAAAAGGAGCGGGAAGCACCCGAGTCAAGGGTGAAGGTGTGGGTGGCCGGAGCCGACGCAGTACCTGAGAGCGCAGACTCACCAGCACCTGGGGCAGCAGGCTCACTGGCACATAGAGCAGCAGCCTCACCAGCACCTAGAGCAGCAGCCTCAATGCCCGGGTCAGGCGGAAAACACCGGTAACAGTCACCCTCATCACTAATAGTCACAGCATACATGGCAGCAAGAATAGCATCATAGTCAAGATCAAAGATCGGAACACCCGCCCTAAACAGCTCGCCCCAGCGAGGGATCTCAGTAGCGTCAGGGAACTGATGACGCCAAGCGTCCGTCAGGCGGCCGAAGCAGCGCTGGGTGGAGTGCGGACCCCCACACTGCTTACTCGCGCGGTCGCCGGTACGTAGAACGTAGGTACAGGGGCCAGCACCCCCACCCCGCTGACGAGCAGCGTACCACTCACGAAGCTGCTGGGGGGAAGGGGTCTCACGAGTGCGCTGCTGCTGCTGCTGCTGGCGCTGACCACCACCGGAGCCGACCCTCTGCGTAGCGCCGCCCCGACCAGCTCCACCTCCGCCGCCGCTATCTCCACCACCGCCTCCACCTCCGCCCGCACCGCCACCACCGCCGCCTCCTCCGCCTCCACTGCCGCCACTAGCGCCCCCACCCCCGCCACCACTCCCACCGCCACCCCCACCCCCTCCTCCGCCTCCACCGCCGCCTCCACCGCCCCCTCCAGCTCCTCCAGCGCCCTTGCCCCCCTTGCCCTTGCCTGAGCGGCGTCTCCCGCTAGGGGCAGACGCCGCGCCGACCGACTCAAGACCAACGAGGTCGGCCGCAGCAGCAGAGGCAACAGAGGGCAAGAGGGGGGAGGGGGAGCACCCCTCAAAGACAAGGGTACGAGGGTCACCACGAGAGGCTCCTACAGCGACTATACTCTTCTCTGCTGCTAGGAGGCGCTCCTCGAGGAGGTCAACGGTAAGAGTGGTGGGGCAAACAGAGAGGAAGTGGTCCCTGACCGAGCGAAGGGTGTCAGGGAGCCGGGTGACTATGTAGTAAAGGGTGATGTACATGTCAGCGCGGTAGCGAATGTCACTAGTGCGAAGGTGCGTAATGAGGTCAGCGACTGTGGGAAAAGCGGCGAGGTCAGGGAAGAGGTACGGAAGTATGAGGCGGCTAAGGGCAGCAGTGGCAGGGGAAGAGTAGCTTGCAACTACAGCGTCGTAGAAGGTCTTAGCACTCTTGTACTGACTAAAATGCGCGCGCTCAGCGGTCGGTAAGTGGCGGCGCACAGCAAGGCGGGCAGCAGCATCGCGCGTGGCCCACTGTGAGCGAACAGTGGCGTCAGCATCAGCAGCAGGGGCAGGAGAGGCACCAGAAGTGAGGTCAAACAGGGAGAGACCGCCTGCCCTATCGCACTGTAGGAAAAGCTGCAGATCATCTACCCAGACCTCAAAGTCAACAGCCCGACCCTCGGCGTCAAAGGTGAGAACACTGGGGGTGGCCATGACAGCAGCAGACAGGCAGTGAGTACAGCGGGGTAGGGCAGTGCAGTGGCAGAGGCGTTGCGCTTACCAGGCAAGTGAGGCGGTCCGGGGCAGGCCGGCAGGGACAGGGCCGCTACTGAAGTGACGGCAGCGTCTCGGCTGCGGCGCCTCGGCGGCTCGGCGGCTCGGCGGCTCGGCGGCAAAGGCGGCTCGGCGGCAAAGGCGGCTCGGCGGCTTAGCGGCTCAGCAGCGAAGGCGGCTCGGCGGGGCCGTGAAGGGCGGCGTCGCTGCCGCGAAGGAGCGGCGACGGGGCCGCTGAAGGGCGGCGACGAGGCCGCCGAAAGGGGCGGCGACGAGGTCGAGTAGGGGCGGCGACGGGGCCGCGGAAAGGGGCGGCGACGGGGCCGCGGAAAGGGGCGGCGACGGGGCCGCGGAAAGGGGGCGGCGACGGGGCCGCTGAAGGGCGGCGACGAAGCCGCTAAGAGGCGGCGACGGGGCCGCTGAAAGGGCGGCGACTGGGCCGCTGAAGGGCGGCGACGAAGTCGCTAAGAGGCGGCGACGGGGCCGCTGAAAGGGCGGCGACGGGGCCGCTGAGAGGGCGGCGACGGGGCCGCTGAAAGGGCGGCGACGGGGCCGCTGAAAAGGGGCGGCGACGGGGCCGCTGAAAGGGCGGCGACGGGGCCGCTGAAAGGGGGAGGCGGCGACGGGGCCGGAAGGGGCGGCGACGGGGCCGTCAAGGGCGGCAACGAGGCCGGTAGGGGCGGCGACTGGGCCGTCAAGGGCGGCAACGAGGCCGGCAGAGGCGGCGACGGGGCCGCTAAGGGCGGCGCGACGGGCCGCTAAGGAGGGCGCGACGGGGCCGCTAAGGAGTGCGCGACGAGGCCGCTAAGGAGGGCGCGACGGGGCCGCCAAGGAGGGAACACTAGGCGCGCCTCGGGCAGGGGAGAACGCGCGCCCCGGGCAGGAAAAAAAATTCGATCTTGGTTGGCCCTAGGACAGTTCCCACTGGGGAACCTGCTCGATACCATGAGAAACTTAGAACGAGAATGAATGAACTAAGTAATGAAAGTGATACAAATATGAAACCCTAGAATTGTGTACCCCTTAGTATCTAACCCGCTACAGCCTACACATGTTAGATCATATAAGTTTGACACGTCGAGCTCGGGCTGTGTCAGTCTGAACTGGCGCTGTACAGTTGGCTGTGCCCCCGGTTCTAATTCTATTCGGTGGTCATGTGCTCGCTGAGGTGGCAGCCCTTCTGGTAAGTCGTCGGGAAAAATTCCGGGGTATCGTTTCAACAGTTCCTGTAGTTCGGGCGGTACGGCTGCCAGTAGTTTCTTGAAATCACTCGGCTGCTCTGCTTCCTCTACCACTGCAATGTCCACTGCGTACACGTCAGCTCCAGCAGCGACAGCCCGTTTCATGGTGACGGCATTGACGTGTACCGTTGAAGACTCGGGCGACTGCCAGCGAGGTAGCTCGACCCAGTTACCGCTACTTCGCACAGTGCAGCTACCCGTCGTCCAGTCAATTCGCGGGTTATACCGTCGTAGCCAATCACGTCCCAGTAAAATGTCGTGCCCATCGAGTGTCGTCGCGAGCATTTACTGTGTAAATCCGAAATTCCCCCCGCAGCGGACTTTGACTCTCTCCACCTTCTCCCGTATGGCCAGTGGCGTGCCGTCAACTAAGCGTGCGTCTATCTCAGGTAAACAACGGCTAAGTGTCCGTTGCAGTTTTCGTGCGGTTGCGGTATTAACTAAACTGTGGCTTGCTCCTCCGTCGATAAAAATCTTCACTGCTGCTCCCTGTATTTTCCCGTGGATCAGTACTGGGCAATCCGTCGCTGTACCCTCCTTATTCGTCCGAGCCCGATCGATAGCATGAATCGGTACTGTGACTCGGTGAGGGTCGGTGGGGTTGGGCGAGCAGGCAATCTCGTCAGTAGTTGGCCCGACTCCTACTGACTGCTGGCGTTTCCCTGCCTTGGAGACTCCCTCCCCTGCTCTGCTCCGCGGCGCCTTAGCTCCTCTGGGCATTCACTCTTGCTATGGCCCGGCCTATTGCAAGCAAAGCAGCGCCCCTTAAATGGCGCGGCAGCTGCATTCGTCGCAATGGCATGTACAGTGGCGTGCTCGATCGGTCCCCGAGGACGATGTCCGTAGTAGGACCCCGGTCTCGGACGGCGTAAAATGTCGATTTTCTCGGCGAGCGCGAGAATCTCGTTGAAGTTCGAGAGTCCGCGTAGCATGATCTCGTGCGAGATGTCCGGCTTCAGCCCTCCGACGTAACGGTCCACCCGCTCAGCTTCGTGCATGTAGCCGACCTGCTCGCATAATGCGAGAAAACCACTCGTATAGTCTTGAACCGATCCGAGCTGCCGCCAAGTACGCAGTCTCTGACGCGCTGAAATAGAAGTTGCGATTGGCTCGAAACGCGCCCGAAGCCCTGCGCACCACGCATCCCACGTGCTGTACTGGGCGGTCTCGCAGAATGAACTCCAGGTGACAGCTGGACCCGTGGGCCCTTCCTCTTGCGACGGTGGCTCGTAGGCGCGTGGCGACGTCACAATGACTCGCCACCAGTCCATGGCGGGGCCCCTCAACAGCGAAACGGCATACCGGATCTTCGCTGCGTCCGACTCGACGTAATTTGCGTCGAAAAAGACATTCATCGTGAAGACCCACGATTGAACTGTCGGACCTCCACATTGGCTTGGGTCGAAGCAGGGCGGGCGTTGCGGCTTGAGTGGCATTGGTGCCATGATGGCCTGTTCTCCTCTTGTAGCCGCGAATTCCACGTGCCGACGGGCTTCGCGAGGCTCCCGCGGGCTGGGTACGACCCTGTTTCCTCCCATGCCAGGCATCGGCTGGGCGGCGCCATCACTAGCTGCACCTGAGCGATGTCCCACGCTGTTGTTTTGTGTTGGTGTGCCGGACGTAATGACGATCGGCTCGTCCGATTGTGCATATGCATTTGTCGGTGCGTGTGGTGGTGCGGGAGTGTTCACCGTTGATTGCTGACGCGCGGAGTCACGTTCCGCCGTGAGCGTCGCGATTTCGAGCGCCGAATCTTCAAGTTGGCGCACCAGGCGGTCGAGCTGCTCCTGCGTCAATGTTGCGAGCGTGAATTCGGCCATGGCGGGGGTGTCGGGCAAGCTCAGCGAGAGCCTCTGTCGTGGCCGTGCGTGCTTCCGAGAGAGCACTTCGAGCGGTGGTGATGTGCCGCTGAGAGACGTCTACCCCCTCCAAAAATTGAGATAGTGAGGAAGCGAAGGTGTGGGTGCGGTCCGAGAAGAGATCGTAGGCTCTGAATACCAAGTGTTACGAGTGCAATTGAGCGAGCGAGCTAGAATTGCACTATCGAAGCAAGAGTACAATGAGCGAAGGCATGAGCGAAGAATATATAGCGAAACTACAGTGGTAACGGTAATGGACTGTGGTTGTCGCGTGACGGGCCTGGGACTGAGGTTGGGAAAAGTGTCGAAGCGGAGGCCCGGAGCGCGGGTTACCCGCCGAAGCCGTGAGGTCGGGGTGCGACGTGCGAAGGTGGCGGGAGGATTGTCGATGCGAGAGTTGCGAGTGGTAACGGTGCTGACTGTGGTACTACAGTGGTGTACGCGCTGAGCGGGGACGCGAAGTAAGGAAAAGGAATTTTCCTTACACTAGGCCTTATAAAACGGTCACAATTATAACTTGCGAATGAGATCATCGTTGATTCCGTCGTCGCAACCGGGACTTCTTGTGGTACGTACAAATTCCACCTGTTGTGCCTTCTCTCGACTTTTCGACAGCGTGTGACTGGCCGTCGTCCCCTCTGTCTGTCTCCGTCTCCCTTCCGTCACATCTCTGGTGCACTTCAGACAGACAGGATTTCCTTCATTTCATGCTCCCAGACAGCCCCAAACCAAACTCTATCCAAGTGAAAAGCTATTCCACAGTAGCATAGCCTCTCAAACGGAACATTAGTGCCCTAGATTTCAAGCTCGTAGCTGCTGGTCAGGCGATTTTCCCTGTTTTGGGTTTCCCGCATCGTTGGCAAGTGTTAAGCATCGAAGCTTGCCCTAGAAGGCGTGCTTTCTTAGAGCGCGTGTGTCTGCTGATAGCAACTTTAGGGTTTCTGGAGCAGTTGAAACAGGATGGCTGCTGTTGCAGCGAACAGCAATCTTCCGAGAAGAATAATCAAGGTAGGAATACAGTGGCGATTGCTTGACACGTTTATCTCAGTGCCATTATTATAATAGTTCTTACATCATTATTCGTTTTGCCATGTTGTCTTCAGGAAACTCAACGACTGTTGAGCGAGCCTGGTACGTGATCGCTATGATGTCGCTTTCACATCGCTTTCGGTTTACTTGTTAGGCGTCCGTCTTCTCGGCTTGCCTGAATTTCTGACGGATGTACTCCACGTGGCTGCAGCTCCGGGTATCAGTGCATCACCTTCGGAAGAAAACCTTCGTTATTTCAATGTGATGATATTGGGGCCGTCTCAGTCTCCTTATGAGGGTAAGCCGCTGCGTAGTCAAGTCCGTCTCTACTTAGATAGCAGTGCTTCAAAACTTTCATCTGAGTCGTCGTGGGGCTGTCGCAGGTGGAATCTTCAAGCTCGAGTTGTTCCTACCCGAAGAGTATCCTATGGCCCCTCCGAAGGTATCTTTGATCTTCTTTCGCCTTGTAGATAGCTTGCAGTTTTGATTGCTAATGCGCCTGTGAGAGTCGGAATTCTGCAGGTTCGTTTTCTCACAAGAATCTACCATCCAAATATCGATAAGGTACAACCTGCTGGTTACATGGAGCAAGAGCATCCGTTCATTACATGCATGGAAAACTCATACCCTGTCGTCCGTCCTTCCACAACAGCTTGGCCGCATCTGCTTGGATATTTTGAAGGACAAGTGGAGTCCAGCTCTTCAGATTCGAACAGTTCTGTTAAGGTGAGATGTCTCTTTCAGCTGACGAGCATGTAGCACAACCCTTTCTTTCTCGGATGCTGGTTGCTGAAGGTGCTATTTATTCGACTATGCAGTATCCAGGCTCTGCTGAGTGCCCCAAACCCTGATGATCCGCTGGCTGACAATGTTGCTAAGCACTGGAAGTCAAACGAAGCAGAGGCAGTTGCAACAGGTAATTAGTCGTTTTCATGTGTTGCCTGCGTAGTATTTGCGTTCCCGTTTCTAACTTGTACTTGTGTTTGACCTGCTACCTAACTTGCAGCTAAGGAATGGACACAATTGTATGCCACGGGAGCCTGACGGCTAGAAGTTAGTGAATATTGCAAGCCATTGAGCATGTCAGCAACAGTGGGGTCAAATCTTCTCATACATGTACACTTCTGGAGGCAAGGATAAATTAGAGTTAGTATTTACTGACAGGGACGTAGATTATATTAGAGACTAGAAGTGGAATTTCCACGTAAATTCGTACCAAAATCAAAGGCACATTGCACATGTTTGACAAGTGAAAATATATTGTCGCGCGGAAAACATGGACCCATTCACAAAACTGGTATACTTGGGGTACAGACCGCTTGAAGTGTACTGTACAAGCTGTAAATCTTATCACAACTACCATATCAAGCTGTACAAATGTACAAAGCAACTAGTGGATGACAACCTTTTTCCCCACCACCTCCCCTCCTCTCAACTGTTGGGCTGAAAAACCCTTAGGATCTTTGCAGGGGTGAACTCTGGGTAGAGTTGGTGTAGTAGCGGAAGCGTTAATTAAAGAGTTGTGAACCACCTTGCGCTAGTATGTGAGGGCAAAGTAAGTTGATTAAAACAAAGAGATACAAGCTTTTATAAGAGTACAAGGAATACGAAGAGATACAGTTAATAACCGTTTTACTATTGCTGTTGCGGTTCGATACAGTGACGACTCGGGCAACTGCTCAATACCGAGTCAGTTGTTTGTCCTTGCTGTCGCGCTGTACTTTGTCAGGTCAAAGGTCGCTGACCTTTGACTTTCGCGTAACCTCCAACAGTTACTTTCAACCTCCGAGGGTTGACTCGCCGGTGATTCGTTATACTTCGTTTCTTTTGTGTCTTAGTGTTTCGACACGACAGAGGCGCTTAGGACCGATTGTTTCCAACACTCCCCTTCGCTTCTGGAGTGTCGCTGACGTGGCTCTGTCCAGTCAGCAGCATGCAGTATTCGAACTTCTGCTTTCCGAGCTTCTTGGTCAGGTAGTCAGCTGCCATCTCGGACGTGGGACAGTATGACAGCTCGAGCCTTCCCTTCTCGATCTCGTCCTTCACGAAGAAATATCGCAGGGCGATGTGTTTCGTCCTGTTCGCGAAGCCGTTCTTGTTGGCGATGCGAATTGCCGACTGGTTATCGCAGAACAGGGTAAAGTTGGGTAATTCGGCTAACTTCGCTTCTTCCAGCAGCTCGCGAAGATAGAGTCCTTCCTTGGTGGCTGAGCAGAGTGCAATATATTCTGCTTCAGCTGACGAGAGAGCAATTAATTCCTGCTTGCTCGACTGCCAAGAGATAGGTCCGATAGGTTCGAGGCGGTAGATGTAGCCGGTGCGGGAGCGCCTATTGTCGGAGTCGCCAGCGTGATCAGCGTCGACGTAGCCGATTAACTTAGTCGGTGTGGTTGCGTTCTTGTAGTAAGTTAGGCCGATCGTTGGGGTGCTGACGAAGTAGTGAAGAGCGCGGTCGAGCTCCGCCAGATGTTCTGCTTCAGGCTTCTTGAGGTAGGTGGCGAGCTGGCTTGCGGAGTATGAGAGGTCGGGGCGACAGGTGACAGCTGCGAAGAGAAGATATCCCAGCTTCTTCTGGTAGTCTCGTATGCCGGCGGGCTTGAGTAGAGCGGAGCTTCCTTTGTCGTTCCCTGCCGTGTAGCGGTATGGCGTGGAGATGGCTGTCGGTGTGAGCGTAAAGCGTTTGGCGATGGTGTCGGCATATTTCTCGGCGCTGAGGTAGATCGCGTCCTCCTCTTCCCGGATGTTGAGGCCGAGGTACTGGGTGACGGTAGATGAAACTGTGAGCGTGAGATCTCGCTGCAGCTCCCCTTCGAACCAGGTAGTGATGCCGTCATTTGAGCCGATGTAAAGGAGATCGTCCACGTAGACGATTAGTAGGATGTAGTCGTCGTTTTTTGTGAGCCGGTACATGCCTTGATCGTGCGGTAGTTGCTTGAAGCCGATGCGGATGAGGCGAGCGTGCAGGTACTGTTGCCACAGTCGCGGAGCCTGCTTGATGCCGTAGAGTGACTTGAGTAGCTGGCAGACTTGGTTGGGTTCTCTGTGGGAGCCGTGCGGTAGCTCGACGAAAATTTCTGCATCAACAGGTGCGTAGAGAAACGCGTTCGCGACGTCAATTTGTCGCAGCTTCTTCTTCTTCATGGCGGCGATTGTGAGGAGAATGTGTAGTGAGGTGTGGCGGCTAACCGGAGCGAAGGTTTCGGTGAAGTCGCGTCCGTGTTCTTGGTCGAAGCCGCGTACAACCCAGCGAGCTTTAAATTTGTCAATGGTGCCGTCAGCCTTTGTCTTCACACGGAAGACCCACTTCCCGGTGAGCACTGTCTTGTTCCGTGCCACGCCGATAGGAACCACTTTCCACGTGTTGCGTTCCTCCAGTGCCTTCAGCTCCTTGTCCATGGCTTCGCGCCATTTTTCCTTATGCTCCCCCCCCAGAGCCTGTTGAACCGTCGCAGGCTCTTTAGGAATGGCGGTGCCGTGGACTGCGGTGACGAGTCCGAGAATTTGCAGTCCACTCTGTGAGTAGCGGGGAAGATTTGCGTCCTCGGGATAAGCTGCTTCATCTCCCGCTTCTGGATCAGGTATGAAGTTGGGTCCTACTCGTTCTGCTTCGTTGGTGTTGACTGTCGCAGGTGTTACGTAACCGTTGTCGGCGAAATAGTAGAAGGTTTCGGCGTTGAAATTTTCGCGAGGGTTATCTTCGTCCATGGGAACGTCGACGGAGCAGAACGGAAGAGGTCCGGCTTCTTCTGATGCGTTGTCCACATTCTGCTCGTCCCAGTCAGCTTCGTCCGCTGCTGAGGCGAAGGCTCGGTCACCGCGAAAACCACCTGTGGGATCCTGGTCTTCTTGCAGGTTGGCAAGGTATGTCTGGAGCGTGAGTCGTTCGTAGAAAATTACATCACGTGCTGCTACTGTTTCCTTGGAATGGACGTCGAAGATTTTCCACGCGTTGTAGTTCTTTTCGATTCCCAGGTGTAGTCCCCACTGTGCTCGTTGAGAAAATCGGCCCGCTCGTGCTGCTGGGGGTCGGTACTGTACCATGCATCCGAATACTCGTAACATTTTTGTGCTGCCCTGTTTCCCTGTCCATAGCAGATGCGGTGATGCGTTGTTTGGAAGCGATGATGACGAGAGCAAGTTGTGCAGCATGACGGCGTGGTCCATTGCCGCAGGCCACTGGTGGTTGGGTAGCCGCATGCCACGTAACAGTTTGCGCATGCTGTTCTGCAAGGTCCTGTTCATTCTTTCTGCTACACCTTGCTGCTGATGGGCGTAGGGAAGGGAGATGAGCCGCTTGATTCCCCTTTCCGCCAGGTACTGTTTGAATCGCTGAGAGGTGTATTCTCCTCCTCCGTCTGACTGGAAGCTTTTCAGTTTCACGCCCGATTCTCTCTCTGCTACTGGTAGCCAGGCAACGAAGGCTGCGAATGCCATGTCGCGGCTAGGGAGGTTTAGGTGCCAGACGTAACGGGTGGCGGCGTCGATGAAGGTGATTGTATAGTTGTATATTACTTGTCCTGGTTCCCGATTGTACAGGATGTCGCTATACACCTTCTCGAGTGGTGCGTACGCGGGTGCGCTCGGGTTGTGATGAGACGCAAACGGTCGATGTGGTAAGTCACCTTCAGGGCAGGTCAAGCACGTTCCGCGTACTCGTTGAAGTTCTCGTCCGTCGGTCAGTAGAAGTGAGTCCTTGTCGAGTACTCCTGCTCTTATCGTATTGTTTAATACTGTGTTGCTTGGGTGTCCCATCCTTGCGTGCCAGGTGCTTTCGTCGGCGCGATGTCCGGGTGATCGTCGGTACATATCGGAGTTGGAGTAGAAGTTGGCGGTGAAGTTGGCGCTACGATGAACTTCTTGTGGTGCTGGGTGTAGTTGTTGCGCGGGTGTCGGTGGTGTGTCGTCGATGAGGAGCGGTGTCGTTGAAGGACCAGCAATTGGTGTTGACGTTCCTGCTGCTGCCGTTGATGGTTCTGCTACTGCCGATGTTGTCTCTGCTGCTGCCGATGTTGTCTCTGCTGCTGCCGATGTTGACTCTGTTGCTCCCGATGTTGTCTCTGCTGCTGCCGATGTTGTCTCTGCTGCTGCCGATGTTGTCTCTGCTGCTGCCGATGTTGTCTCTGCTGCTGCCGATGTTGTCTCTGCTGCTGCTGATGTTGTCTGAATTGTTGCTAACGCCCTTGTTCTTTCTGCTTCAGGGATGGTGTGTGAATACCAGAAGCCTTCTGGACTGAAGTCTGGATCAAGGTCTGGAGGGTGTGTCCAGTTGGTGAAGTTAACGATGGCGTCGCTGTCGGTGGTGCCAAGATCAGGAACGAAATCAAGAACGAAGACGTTGTTCTTGAGGACCGCCTTGCCGATGTAAAGTCCTCCTCTCCCGTGATACAGCTTGAATTCTTGGGTGGTGCTGTCTGCTTCGAGGTGAATCCCTTTCGCCATTAGCTGACTGACGCTCAGTAAGTTGTAGCCGAGTCCCTCCGCGATTAGTACTTTTGACATCTGCAGTATAACGTTTGTTTCCCTTGACTTAAGTTGAACCACGCCTTGTCGTCGTGTTCGCAGGTTCTGATTGTTGGCGACTGTAATGACAACTTCGCGTTGAAGTTGGTGTTCTCGTTGAACGAAGCGTCCCGAGGAGCACATGTGCTGTCCGCAGCAACTGTCCAAGAACCATGTGTCCTTTCCAGATGGTTCGCTTTGGGCGATGGCGGCGTATGTCGGGTTCGGCTGAAGTGACTCGCGGCGGGGTGTGGTTTCGTCGAGTTGTTCTTCCGGTGAGTAGTGTGGTGGTGACTCGGTGATGCAGGAGTCACTCAGTTTTGCCATGCAGCTGACGATGTTTCTTGCTCCTTGTGCAGGTTGTCCCGTTGAAGTCGTTGAGGCTTGAATCTGGGTCGTGGGATTTGCTTGCGTTGAGGCGATTTGGCTGCTTGAAGGTTGAAGTTGCCGCTGTGGAGTTGTTGACTGTTGACGATTTGGGCAGTGCGTGCGCGGGTGTCCTGAAGTTTTGCAGATGTGGCAGAATGGAGGTAGTGGCTTCGGTTGTTGCTGCCGGTTGTTGTTGTTGTTGTAGCGTCGCTGAGTGTGGAACGCGAATTCCGGTGCTGATGTCTTCTTTTTGTGTCGTTCTTCTTGCAGGTCCATGTCTTGCTGCTCGGCGTGGATTTCGGCGCAGAGCGCTGCTTCGGAGATTCTTCCGTGAGCTCGGAGAATGGCCTTTGTGGCGCGCCATTGAGGACCGAGGCCGCCGATGATGACTGTCACGAAGGCGTCTTCAGAGATCGACCCTCCACATCGAAGAAGCTTGTCGCGCAACTCGCGACATCGACTGATATACGCCATTCCTTTCTCCCCTGGTTTCATTTCAACCGTTGTCAGTTGCGCCATTAACCGACTTTGGCTTACGCTGTCTGTTGCTTGATACAGGCTCTTCATGTGGTTGTACGCGAGCTCCGCGGAGTTGCCGTAACCTCGGTAAGACCTTATGTTCTGCTGTTGAGTCGGGGTGATATTCCTCAGTAGGATCGTGTACGCCATCATTGACTGATAGGTGTACTGCTGCTTCTCGTACTGTGTGCCGTTTGTTGGGTATGGCAGAGACCCGTCGAAGAACCCGAGTATCTGCGCGCCTTCCATCATCAGCTCGAACTCGAACGACCAGGTGAAGAAGTCCTTTCCATCGAAGGGTCTTGACGTCTGCATCTTCAGAACGTGTGCGAACTGCGACTGAACTTGTAATGCGTCCAGTGATTTTTCTTGTCCAGGTGAAGGCTGTGGGTGTGGCATAAAGCTGATGGACCCGCGCTCGTACGGAGCAAAGGTAGGCTGCTGTTGTTGATTTCCTCGTGCATATGATGAGCCGTCGAGACTCATGGGTGTTGCTCCGTTGTTGTTGCTGTTGTGTGACTGCGCAGGTGCCGATTGCTGGTGTTGCTCGTAGAAGGACATGAAGGAGAAAAACTTCTCCATCATGCTCTGGTCGAAGTCTGCAGGTTGATTCGCGGGAGTCTCGGTAGATGTTGCTCTGGGTCTTGTTGCTGTGCCCTCCTCTGTCTGTAGGCCAGAGGCAGGAGGTGGAGTAGGAGTAGTGCCCTGGGAGCCGTTGGAGTTGCTCCTTTCCTTTTGTGTAGCCATGCTTGTTGATGTTGTCGGTATAGAAGTTGAATTCCCCCTGATAGCTCTCATACCATGTTGGGCTGAAAAACCCTTAGGATCTTTGCAGGGGTGAACTCTGGGTAGAGTTGGTGTAGTAGCGGAAGCGTTAATTATAGAGTTGTGAACCACCTTGCGCTAGTATGTGAGGGCAAAGTAAGTTGATTAAAACAAAGAGATACAAGCTTTTATAAGAGTACAAGGAATACGAAGAGATACAGTTAATAACCGTTTTACTATTGCTGTTGCGGTTCGATACAGTGACGACTCGGGCAACTGCTCAATACCGAGTCAGTTGTTTGTCCTTGCTGTCGCGCTGTACTTTGTCAGGTCAAAGGTCGCTGACCTTTGACTTTCGCATAATCTCCAACAGGTACTTTCAACCTCCGAGGGTTGACTCGCCGGTGATTCGTTATACTTCGTTTCTTTTGTGTCTTAGTGTTTCGACACGACAGAGGCGCTTAGGACCGATTGTTTCCAACATCAACCAGAACAAATCCCACCAACCCATCCCATCCCACCAGCTGGGCCAGCAGCCCTCTCTAGTCCACCCACAATCTTCCGAACCTTCTCCCCACCAGCAGCAGCAGCCCCAACACCACACATAGGCTCATCCCCACCCATCCCACCAGCAGACCCTCCCCCATCCCCCTGATACATGCGGGAGTAGATCGGCAAGCATATTCACACTCTCTAATCCACCTCCTCGATCTTAGGACCCTTCTCGCCACCAGCAGCACCACCAGGACCAGCACCGCCCATCGGCTCATCACCACCCATCCCTCCTCCTCCCCCTCCCTGCTGATACATGCGGGAGAAGATCGGCGAACAAATCCCCTCCAGCTCCTTCTGCTTGTCCTCGAACTCATCCACCTCCGCCAGCTGGTTGTGATCCAGCCACTCGACGGTGCTGGTAACCGCATCCTCCACCTTCTTCTTGTCCCCTGCTGGGAGCTTGGAGCCCACGTTCTCATCCCTGATAATCACAGATGCAGGCGGGGGGGAAATAGTCAGAATGAGTGGCCAGCTAGTTGTGGTCCAGCCAGTCGACGGTGCTGGTAACCGCATCCTCCACCTTCTTCTTGTCCCCTGCTGGGAGCTTGGAGCCCACGTTCTCATCCCTGATAATCACAGATGCAGGCGGGGGGGAAATAGTCAGAATGAGTGGCCAGCTAGTTGTGGTCCAGCCAGTCGACGGTGCTGGTAACCACATCCTCCACCTTCTTCTTGTCCCCTGCTGGGAGCTTCGAGGCCACGTTCTCATCCCTGCCCATTACGGAAGCAAGAAGGGGGAACAATGTAAGAATACGAGTGGCCAGCTGGTTGTGGTCCAGCCAATCAACTCACCTCTTGCGCGACTCACGCCTTGAGCTGCTCCCAAGTCACGACCAAGTACCGGACAGACCACCGTACATACTCAAAACTCACCGGATGGTGTTCCTGATGTTGTACGTATAGTTCTCAAGAGCATTCTTCGCTTCAACCTTCTTCTTCACCCGCTCGTCCTCCTCCTTGTACCGCTCTGCTTTTCATATTCACTATCTCCCTCCCCCTTTCTCCTCACCTAACCTCTTCACCTGCTCATCCTCCTCGTACCGCTCTGCCTCCCGCACCAACCGCTCTATCTCCCCACTCCTTGCTCCCCACCAAACACAACTCAACTCCCTGAACAAGAATAAACTCACTGGATGCTGTTTGTGCGCTGCTCCCACTTGATTACACAGACCATAGTAGCTCTTAACTCACCGGATGGTGTTCCGAATGTTGAACGTGTAATTCTCGAGAGCATTCTTTGCCACAACTTTCTTCTTCACCTGCTCGACCTCCTCCTTGTACCGCTCTGCCTCCCCCACATCCCTCCTCCTTGTTTCCCAACAACATACCAAACCGACACTCCCACCCAATTACATGGAGCCCGACAACCAGAGAGCCCACATAATCACTCAACTCACCGGATGGTGTTCCTGATGTTGTATGTGTAATTTTCGAGAGCATTCTTTGCTTCGACCTTCTTCTTCACCTGCTCGTCCTCCTCCTTGTACCGCTCAGCTTCCTGCACCAACCGCTCTATATCCTCCTTGCTCAGCCTCCCCTTATCATTGGTGATCGTGATCTTATTCTTGTGCCCCGTCGTCTTATCCTCTGCACTAACATTCAAAATCCCATTCGCGTCAATGTCAAAAGTAACACTAATCTGCGGGATCCCCCGCGGCGCCGGCGGGATCCCCGACAGCTCGAATTTCCCCAGGAGATTGTTGTCCTTGGTCCGAGCCCGCTCCCCCTCGTACACCTGAATCAGCACCCCCGGCTGGTTATCCGCAAATGTCGAAAACACCTGCTCTTTCTTGGTCGGAATCGTCGTGTTTCGCGGGATCAGCACCGTCATCACCCCTCCGGCTGTCTCGAGACCGAGCGAAAGCGGAGTCACATCGAGCAGAAGCAAGTCTTGAACCCGCTCGCTGCCCTGACCGGTGAGAATTGCCGCTTGCACGGCTGCACCGTATGCGACGGCCTCGTCGGGGTTGATGCTTTTGCAGAGGTCCTTCCCGTGGAAGAGGTCTTGCAGCAGCTGCTGCACCTTGGGAATGCGGGTAGAACCGCCCACAAGAACCACATCGTGGATCTGCGATTTGCTGAGCTTGGCGTCTGCGAGGCACTTCTCCACCGGCTCCATGCTCTGGTGGGGTGGACAGGGGAAAGGGCAACGGGAATGTGGGTGGAGCTGCCGACCAGCACCACATCGTGGATTTGAGACTTGGTGAGCTTGGCATCAGAGAGGGATTTCTCCACCTCTGGTGTGGTGAGAGGGAGCATAACACAGGGTGTATAAAGGGGGGAAGGGGGAGGGGAGGTCCTGCAGCAGCCGCTGCACCTTGGGAATACGCGTGGAAGCACCAACTAGAACCACGCCGTGAATCGATCTCAATGGTCGATGCGCCGTGGAGGAGAGAGTACGCTTGGCCCTCTGGGAGGGTTTGAGCCTGGATTGCTAACCAAGGCACGTCGTACATTTCGAAACAGGTCCATGTTGTGCTCCTCAAAGCGTGCCCGAGTGGTGGTGCTGTAGAAGTCAATCCCTTGGTAGAGGAGAGCGTGCTCTTGGCGCGCTCGCAGGGGGAAGTGGCCCCAAACACCAGACCTTGGGGCACGGAGCCCTCTCATGCACCCAAGTCACATATCTTTCGAAACAGGTCCATGTAGAGCTCCTCAAAGCGTGCCCCTCAAAGCGTGCCCGAGTGATGGCGCCATGTGCTGTGGAAGTCGATTCCCTCGTACAGCGAGTCGATCTCGATGGCCGTCTGTGCCGTGGAGGCGAGCGTGCGCTTGGCTCATTCAGTAACAGCTTTCTCACCGTAACAGAGACGCGTACCTTCCTGAACAGGTCCATGTTCAGCTCCTCAAACCGCGCCCGAGTAATCGTGCTGTAGAAGTCGATTCCCTCGTAGAGAGAATCGATCTCGATGGTCGTCTGCGCCGTGGAGGAGAGGGTGCGCTTGGCTCGCTCGCAGGCGGTTTTGAGGCGCCGGATAGCGCGGGGGTTGCTGCTGATGTCCTTCTTGTGCTTGCGCTTGAACTCCTGTTGGTGGGGGAGGGGGGGTGTGGTGGGGATGAGGGAAGGGTGGGGGGATGACGGCAGGGTGGGTTGGGAGCAAGGGTGGTCACGCAGTTTTGAGGCAGCAGATGGCGCGGGGGTTGCTGCTGATATCCTTCTGGTGCTTGCGCTTGAACTTTCCACACCAACGAAGACCATCTCACCTGAAAGCCTTCTCTCACCTGAAAGCCTTCTCTCACCTGAAAGCCTTCTCTCACCTGAAAGCCTTCTCTCACCTGAAAGCCTTCTCTCACCTGAAAGCCTTCTCTCACCTGAAAGCCTTCTCTCACCTGAAAGCCTTCTCTCACCTGAAAGCCTTCTCTCACCTGCAGAAAGAAGCTGACGAGTCGGTTGTCAAGATCCTCCCCTCCCAAATTAGTATCCCTTGCCATTGCCTACAGCTCGAAAATCCCTCTTTCCTGTGCTGCTAGCACCATATGCAACCTTCTCTCACCTGCACGAAGAAGCTGACAAGTCGGTTGTCAAAGTCCTCCCCTCCCAAATGCGTATCCCCGCCGTCACCTTCATAGATTCAAGTCGCCGCCGAGCAACCTCACTTAGAATTCACCTCACCTGCAACCCCCCCCCCCCCCCCCCCCCCAGCTGCAACCTTCACTCACCTGCACAAAGAAGCTGACAAGCCGGTTGTCAAAATCCTCCCCTCCCAAATGGGTATCCCCCGCCGTTGCCTTCACCTCGAAAATCCCCTCCTCGATACTCAGAATCGACACATCAAACGTCCCGCCGCCCAGATCGAAAATCAGCACATTATTCTCGCCCTTGCGGTTTGCCTTCTTATCCAACCCATACGCGATAGCCGCCGCCGTCGGCTCGTTAATTATCCTCATTACATTCAGACCCGCTATAACGCCCGCGTCTTTCGTCGCCTGCCGCTGCGAGTCGTTGAAATAGGCCGGGACCGTCACCACCGCATCTTTAATCTTCTTTCCGAGAAACGTCTCGGCGATTTCCTTCATCTTGGTGAGAACCATCGAGGAAACTTCCTCGGGTGCAAATTGCTTGCGCTCGGCCTTGTATCGGACCTCTATCATGGGTTTGTCCCCGGGACCGGAAAAGACCTTGAACGGCCAGTGCTTCATGTCGGCTTGCACAGTAGGGTCCGAGAAACGCCGCCCGATGAGACGCTTGGCATCTGAAGCGCAACAGAAGGGGAGGGGAAGGGGGGGGGGGGAGAAGGGGGAGCGGAAGGGGGAGGGTAGAGAGGAAGAGAGGAAGAGAGAAAGGGAGGAGGCAGAGGGTAGTGAATCCCCCTTGTATCGGACCTCTATCATGGGTTTGTCCCCGGGGCCGGAAAAGACTTTGAATGGCCAGTGCTTCATGTCGGCCTGGACAGTAGGGTCCGAGAAACGCCGCCCGATGAGACGCTTGGCATCTGAAGGACAAGAAAGAAGAAGAGGAGAAAGAAGAGGGGGAGTGGGGGTGGGAGAGGCCGGGCAGGAAGGGAGCAGGAGGGAGGGGAGAGAGAGAAGGGGAAAGAGAGGAGAGAGGGGAGGTGAGGAGGAGGGGAAGAGGAGGATACTGGATCACCTTAGTATTACTGCCAGTTCAGTCTTTTGTACTGGACTTGTATCATGGGTTTGTTCCCGTCCCGGGGCCAGATAACACCTTGAAGGGCCAGTGCTCATGGGTGAGCGAGAGGAAGGGAGGAGTGGAAGGAGGGGGGGTGCAGGGAAGGGAGAGGGATGGTGGGGATGAGGACTAGTATCAGTCAAAACTTCTGTCGCCTGAAGAAGGAAGAACACAAATAAACGAACTGATCTGGAAACAAATTGTAGATGAAACTAATAATAGGCTGCTCTGAGCATCTCAGATTAGCTATCACCGGCACCACTTACCACCACACTTGAGAACCGGAAGGTAGACAAAGCATCGCGCCACTTGCCGGGTAAAAAATCACAGACTACCACTAAGCATCACCCTTACCGAAAACCGTATTGGTGGAATTCATAGCCACTTGGTTCTTA
Organism: Closterium sp. Naga37s-1; assembly: GCA_947471745.1. Lineage (NCBI taxonomy): Eukaryota > Viridiplantae > Streptophyta > Zygnematophyceae > Desmidiales > Closteriaceae > Closterium > Closterium sp. Naga37s-1. Next base: position 4,965,287 of record CANJKZ010000068.1, read on the forward strand.
GCAGCGTCGCCAATCAGCCGCTCAGTGTCAGTGAAAGCTAGAAGCGACAGATAAACCTGCTGTAAGCACAACAAATACCAAACAAACTTACCAAACACCGTGTTGGTGGGGTTCATAGCCACTTGATTTTTAGCAGCGTCGCCAATCAGCCTCTCCGTGTCAGTGAATGCTACAAACGAGGGCGTGGTGCGGTTCCCCTGGTCATTCGCTATAATCTCAACCCGGTCATGCTGCCACACGCCCACGCAGCTGTACGTTGTGCCTAAATCGATGCCTATGGCCGTCTCGCCGCTCCCCGGCATGATGGCGTGACTGTATCGAACAGACCGTGGCAAAACGGACGGACGGAAGCGACTTGATGCTACAAACGGAGCTGCTAGTAAGGAAGATCAGGAGAAAGGCGTACTATCACGGTACAAGCGATTGTCCTCGGGAACTTCCCGTGGTCGAGAGCAAAAAAAGGTCGAGAGAGCGGAGACACAACAAACGAGCGAAGATCCCGTGGTCATACAAAAAGTCAGCCACGAAAGAACCAAGTATTCACGACACAGATAGAGAGAGAGGGCCCATGTCGCCCGAATCGCGCTAGGGATCTCGTGACTCGGGCCAGCAATCTTGCGACTCGGGCTAGCAATCTCGCGACTCGGACGAGCAATCTCCCTCGAAATCAAGAAGCCTCTCGAACAGTGTAGAAAGACTGCTGCATGTCATTGCGAAGGTCACGACAGGTCAGCAGCTTTCCGCGTCGCGCCGCTTGCGAACGAATCACGGTGGTGCCGAGGGATCGAGAAGGTTCGCCGACCAATCCGGGAGGTCCATTAGAGAAAGTATTCGTCGGAGCGATGTATTTTTCCTTCCAGAGTTATGTTGAAACCTCGTGCTGCGAAAACGATAGTACGCGCGTCGACGGCGTTCGAAAACGTCGTGCTCGAGACGAACGCCGTCGCGATTTTTCGCGAAGCTTCGAGCGAGTCATTTTCGACCTGCGCTCGGGGGCAGTGCATGCAAGCGTGATATGCATATACTCTGGCGGCTCGATCGAAACACATATGACAGCCTCCCACGTGGCGATCTGTCGTAACGGAAGAATCGCCAACAAAAGTGGATTCAAGTCGGTAAACGCTTTCGCATGCGCGCGGTCTATGTACCACTGGTGACGCGGCCTAGATTTAGCGCCCTACGATGCAACGTATGTGCAAGTTTTAGGGTGCGTTCCTGTGGAGACACTTGTGTCTCAAACCCTTTGTGACACCAGAAATCAGCATATGTCGTAGTGTGTCACAAACGCGGACCGCATTACTTCGATTCACACAGTATTTTACATTGGTTGGCGGGAATTGCGGGGGTGTCGCGGACGAGTTACATGAGGCCCCGTCACCTTGCGGAAATTGCACGCGTCCCGAAATGTCACCCTGTACTGCATGCACCTGGACAATCGAACAGGGCAATTTTCGAGCGGGAAAGGAAAACCGCCCTGCCCCTGCAGACAGATGACTGGTGGATGCGACCGTCATGACACATCCCTGCCCGACTTCCAACACACCATTCCAACTACGCAGACAGCACTCACCCGCCCCAGTCCATTCTTGTTCTACAAACCCCTGCTCTCTCTCCTTCCTGTTTCTTGTTCCTTCTTCCCAGCCGTAGCCATGGCCCGAAAGCGCAAGAGCGCCGCTAGCACTGCTGACTTGTGCCCGCGGGATCTCAACGAGATCCCGTACATCGCTTGGATGAACAAGCAGCTCGCGGCCGGCCGCAAGCCCGCCGGCCCCCTGCCCGATGGTGCGCCCGGTGCGGGAGACACCTCGTTCGAAGCCCCGCGTGACGTGCCTACCCGCGGACGCCCTCATGCCGACCGGGTTGCATCATCCCGCGTCGTGGACGACGAGGCCTTCGACGACGATCCTGATTTCAATGACTGCGACGAGGCGTACGACGACGACGCGGACTCTGGCGAGGAGCCGGACAAGGGCATGTCCCCCTCCGAGGACGAAGACGACGGCGACGAGGACGCTGAAGACGACGAGGACGTTCCCGAGGAGGCACAACCCACTACCCCGCCTACCCGTCGCGGCCGTGCGTCTACTGCGGCCGGAACCAAGACTGCCGCAAAGGGCGGAGAGCCTCCTCGTGGCGCGTCGAAGACGCGCAACCTGAACCCTGTCAGGCGGAGCGTGTGGTCTACCCGCGAGAGCACCATTTTCGTCGCAGCTCGTTGGTTCATGAAGGACGAGCTGGGCGCTCTCCTCGGCAAGCAGGGATCCCAGTACTGGGCCCGCCTCGTGCGTCATCTCGAGCAGGAGAACCCCGGGTGGGTCCGCGGCGTGAACGCACTGCAGAAGCAGTGGCGCAACCTCGTTAACGTGTACAAGCAGATCAAGAAGGGGGAGAAGGCGAGCGGCAAGGGGGCGGTGTGCAAGCCTCCATGGTACCCGTACATGGCGCTATTCCAGAACAACAAGGCTGTTGGTAACCCACACGCTGTCGACGGTGGTGGCGCGGCTCACGTCAACGTGCCGTGCGGTTTCGCGGTCCCGTCGCCATCAGCACCATGCACATCTTCTCCGACTTTCACCGATGAGTTTGCAACAACTCTGATGTTCGGACCTTTACGTTTTGGTGTGGCACTTGTGCAACTTTGTTTTAGGGTAGGGAAGAAATGTGACGTAATATCACACACTAGTCAGCTACTGATACAACTCTACGTGGCTCACGTGTGCAGCACCAACGCCGCAGGGGACGCCTACGTCGAAGCGCCCACGGGTGGTGGAGACCGCAACGGTGGCCGCCGCCAAGCTGGTGTGTGACACAATCAAGGGCTGCCACTCCGACGCGATGAATCGTATCGAAGTCCTCGTCCGCGCATGGATGGAGCAGGATGCGCGGATTGCACGCGAACGCGTGCAGCAGCCCGCCCCCTTCCCGCCTGCCCACGACGGCATCTCTGGGCATGCGACGCCCGCCGCCGAAGGAGGCGACGACGGCTGGCTCCGCCGCGGGCAGGCGGCCGACAACGCCTCTAACCCTGATGCGGGCGAGGATGTGTGGGTTCGCGGCGCCGACGAGTGAGGTAAGACGACTCCAGAGCCTCGCCCAACCGCTTGCGCCGTTCTCGCAAATTAGCCTGCGTGCACGGGTTGCACGGCTCCCACTTGAATTCGCTGACTGCACCACGAGTCCACCACGGGTCTCGGTTTCGGGGCAAGTTCGCCCACGACGCATTCACCCGCCTAACCGCTCCCATCGTTTCACACATGTTGTGCAGGACGACGCCACAAGACGCCCCTGCAAGAATGCGCCAGCGCACGCAATCATTGCGGCCCGCGAATAGACGCCACCGGCCCTTGAATGCGCCGATGCAACGCTCTACTGCCATGCGCGTAGCGCTTTGGCAGTAGTTGAAGCACTGCTCCCAGTCATCCATTAGGCCTTCACGGGGTGCATGTAGGGGGGTCAGGCAGAAGTCCCTGAGTGGGTAGGCAGCATCTCCCACAATTTGGTATGGCGCAATATCGCCGTTGTGCAACCTTTCGTGTAACGCGCTGTTCATGAACACCCTCTGATCGTGTGCACTGCCCGGGTATCCTACCAAGTAGTCCCAAATGATGCCGCGAGCATCGCATGTGATCTGCAGCTGCACGGCGTAGCATGACTTGCGCGTGTAGTACTCTTGCCTGTGCCCCTCCATCCCCTTCATGGGTATGTGTGTGCCGTCTATAGCCCCCACCACCGCAGGGACTCCCTTGATGGCGCGAAACTCCTCCGCCATCTCATCGAGGTCGTCACGGCTCGGGAAGTGGACCCACTGCTGCTTGAAGGCCGTCGGGAAGTGCATGAGGAGCGCATCTACCAGCGTGTGGCACAGCGTCTTGGACAGGCCGAAGACTGCCGACAGGTCTCGAAACGACATGCCGCTGGCCAGGTATTTGATAGCCACAAGGCATGCCACCTCGTGCGTGATCAAGTATCTGTCAACGTAGGGCTGCATGTAGTGCGCCATCCCGTTGACAATGTAGTCAAGAATTGCGCGGTTGATGCGAAACAAATCCCTGAATTCTTCCTCCCCCATGCCTTCCAGGTCCTCTAGCAGCAGCTGGTACCTGCGCCGACGAAGCCCTGACCTCCTTTTCCGCTCGGCGGTGAGGTTGGAGCCACGCGAGCTAGAAGCCGAGGACACTTCCTCGGTGAACACGTTCGCCTCCAGCAAGCCGCCGACAGATCTGGAGACGGCGTCCATGAAGATGCTGTAGTAGAACGTGACTCATGCGACGAGCAGCCGCATGAGGAAGGGCACGTCGCGAGGCTGTGCCATGGATGCTAGACTGGGAGGCACATTATGACTAGTGGGGTGGTGGTTTTGTACTTGTGCCAGTGTTTGCTGCTGTAGTTGAACACAAGCCTGTGTGTGTGTAGTGTTTCCGTGATGCCCGACTCGACCCATTTGCAACACCATCCACCGTGTCTAGACGCCGCCGCGACATTCATTGCGGGTTGCGCTTTTTTGGACTGGGATGCCCGGCGGGAAAACAGCAGCGGGGTCAATCCAAGTGGTCGCCACCAATAGAAAGCGCCCACCTGGCCGGTCCCATCTGTCGCTCAGAGTCGAGGTTCATTGGTTGTTTGAGACACAACATTTTGCAAATTTACAGGCGCGATCCGGGAAAACGGGGGTTGAGACACAAGTGTCTCCACAGGAACGTACCCTTAGAAGCAACCCATGCACCCGATTTCGTCATGTTTCACTACTGTGCTGGTGTTTTGTTACCCATGTAAAGCAGCTGAGTAGGAGTTTCAAAAACAGAAGTGGTCACAAAAAAAGGGAACTAATGATGCACTGTATCTCACCAATCTGTGGGGGTGGATAGGATATCCAAACGTACAGCAATGATTCCACCACCAGTCCACACTTGACTGACTACCCAAAATAACCCATGCGTGGCTTGGTATCAGGTACGAGAAGCACATACTGCTAAAGCCAGCTCAACTGAAGGCAATTAATTTAATCAGGTTACAAGAACTACTCCAGATGTGATGTATCGCATGAGAACCCTTTGTGCCCACATTCAAGCTGCTAGCCTATCATTCTCTGTGTCATAGGAGCTACAGTAGGCTTCTCCAAGGGATACCTTCCCTTGCCAGCAGTCGTTCTGCGCATAAGCTCACGAGACTCCTGGCAAAGAGCACATCCCAGGCACCAGGTGTGGATGCAGCAATCACACACCCTCTCGCAGAATGGATCCGGATCCCTGCAGCAGTATTTCGCCTCACTCTGTAAGCAAAAAGCAGGCCCAAGGAAGTTAGAGAAAAGTTATAAACACAGAGCGCGTCCAGCCATCCGTTTTTTTCCCCCCCCCCCGTTATCTATACAGCATTATCTATACTGATACTGTTGTGGACCCTGCTGAAACCGCACAAGACACGCACCTGAACACTCTATTTGTTTCGAATCGCTGTTCGTGTAGGCGATGTAAACAAGGGGATCAGATAGCCCGCATATCTAAACCCGTGTAACGCAGCAAACTCCACAACAAGAGCCAAGAGAAATAAGCTGCAGCAGCAGCCACAGCACACGCTCTCGTTGCCTGTCAGCATTTCCCGGTTGATGCCGAATAGCACACTCGGGCAAAACGAACCTATGCAACCTGGGAAGGAAAGAGAGGGACGTACGCAATGATTAGAATGAAGAAAACGAATCTAAGGAGCAAAAGCGAGCGGAAACAGAAAAGGAAAAGCCAACGATGGTTTCGTGTCCAATAAATGAAACAGGAGACGGGACGTACAGATTTTGCAATCATGGCCGCTCGCTGAATCGTTGTTGTCGAAGCAGCTGCACAGGCCCGTGTGCCACTCCGAAGGCCCCCCGTGCGAATACTCGCCATGGAATGGCGCCGTCACTGACGGTGCTGGCAGTATAGGGACGGCTTCGGGGTCACCCGGTGGGCCATTATGTGCAACGTGCTCAACAACCACACCATTCCGGTTGTACGTGTAGTAACCTGGGACAGAGGCTTCAGGCCTTATCTGAAACGAGCTGTACGATTCATGGCTCGCGGAACCTGAAGTCAGACTGGTCGTCTGCGTAGCGACACCCATTGTAGGGGTTTACGCTCCCCTACGGAAAACGGGGGCAAAACATCGGCACGACATCTGCTGTCATCGTATAAATATTGCAACAAAGCCCTTCTGCCGATCTCGGCCTAAGGGGGCTAGTGTGGTGAGGAAGACGGTCCGGGCCCGGGCATCCGTAACTGGGCCCCGTAATGGGGATCGCGGGGACGCTGCTTGCGGCGTCGTTGTCGCCCGCGGAATGCCGGCAAACGAATCTGGGGGGGTTGGCGAAAGGTCGTTCGTGAGGATTGCGCCAGAAAACCGATCTGATATGTTCATACGGGACAGGGCGAAAAACCACGGGCGAAGGCGGGCTCGCTTGCGCTCGCTCGCGGAAGCGAGAAAGGTCGTGAGATTGCGCCAGACTAAGTAACTCTCCCTCCACGTCAGCGGGCTATCTCTGCACAGTGGCATATTTCCTGGAACATCTTATCAACAGTGCCGCGCAAGCAGTTTACTACAATCCAGTGCACACGTAACAAGGCAAGGGGTGCTGGCACTGCTGGGCAGACGAGACGAGAGACCTCTTGTCGCGTGTTTGGAGATCTCTAGGGCTTGAGCCTTGGGTAGGGTTGTGCGAAACAACAATAGGCTAGAAAAATAACGAAAGCTGTACACATACCCTAGTATATTATGTCAAAACGCACAATGGTTCCCCCATGAAACCCCCAACTAATCCACTATTTACACTAACCCACATTTCCCCTCGAGCTTAAACACTTTCTAGAGTTTCCAGTATTTAGATCTTACCCTTACAACCGTAATGGTGAGTTCTGTAAGCAGGTTAAAACCCAGCAGATACTCTGGTAGCGACTTCATCTGCTCGCAGCGAATCAGCCATAGAAGCAGGGAAATCTCTCGGGCAGGCAGAAAACCTTTGAATTGTGAATCTCCAGGGTCCTAAGATTGGGCGGACAAGTGATATTTTTCTATCACTCCCTTCTTGACACTCACATCAAACAACCTTGGAATTCGCAGGGAAGCACAAGGTCCCTCGCTTTGACATGCAGGAAGAGAGGCATTTCAAAATTCTGGAAGACTTAGCGAGCTTGCAGCATTCAGAAGATTTGAGGATGAAATGACAGGCCTTGGCACTGGTGGGATCGGTTATTTGCGGCAGGGCCCATCCACCTTCCGGGACGTCAGGTTTGAGTGAGCGGTCAACCCTTCGCTCGATTCCACGAGCCAGGTTCAGTCCTCCAGCCTGTGCATCAGGTTCGGCAGAGCCCCGATCTCAGTGGTGGAGTTTATGGCTTGGAAGACTCTCAGGTTCGGAAAGAGGCAATCCGAGTCTGGGACGCTCGAGCAATTGACTTTCACCAGTTTGAGATGTGTGATTGTAGGGGAGGCCCAGAGGGACAGCCTGATGCTCTGCTTGTTATAAGGACGTCCGTGCAGCGTCAAAGACTCTAGAGCAGGAGGGAGAAACGACTGAAGAGTCTCGTCCTGCCGCCGCCGCTGCTCCCATGCCGCAACCTCTCTCCAGTCCCCCTCGGAAATGCACAGGTCTTTTAGACCTGTCAGATGCCACAGCCTAACCCTAGGCCTGGAGCTCAGGTTTGGAGCAGCCTCGGGCATATGGAGCCGCGTCAGGCTCGGCAGGTGCCTGAGGGATGGTGGATGGGTCCTCCATCGTCCCGAAGTGAGAGTCAACGAAGTCAACCGCTTCAAGCCCGCGAAACGAGGCTCGTCCGCAGTCTCACCCTCCTCCTCCCCATTGCCCACGTTGGCCCTCCTTGCTGCTGCTGCTGCCTTTGCTGCTACCGCGTATTCTCTGCTGCTGCACAGGTTCGTCCCTAGTTCCTCCAGCTGTTCGAGCTCCCATATCGAGTCCGGAAGCAACTGGATAAAGGTATCAGTGCTATGGTAGCTAAAGTTGCGTCGAATTCTCAAGCCGCAGTGAGGCCGGCAGGCCCATAGGTTGAGAGACAGCTTCCGAAGCGAGCGCTCCAACCCAAAAAACAGGTCCGGAGAGAGGTTCGGTGTTTCATCACGCCACCAGACCTCCGAGCTTATGTGAAGCTCTTGTAACACTTGCAGTTGCGAAAGCGGAGCAGAGGAGGCGAAGAAATTCTCGTTTGAGCAGGTCAGGTGAAGATGAAGTGAACGGAGGTGGGAGAGTGTGGAAGCAAAGGCGGTGGATGAGAATGAGGCAGAGAGGGGATGGTGAAGAGGTAGGGAGAGATGCAATAGTAGCCGCTGTTGTCGCTGATGCTTCGAGCCTGGTAGCAGTTCTGTGGGTAGGGGTGACTGACCCGTTGCACCTGTGAGTGGCACCGAGCCTGCCGAACCTGCCGAGCCTCCAGGGCTTCCCGAGCCTCCCGAGCCCTCCGAGCCTGCGGCCACCGCGGATGAAGAAATTGAGGGCACGGCGCCGTCTGCCGAGCCTGCAGATGGCGAAATTGCTGTTATCAAGTCTGGCAAGTCCTGAACCGCGGCGAATTGAACCATGTCCGCTTGCACGTGGAACGATTGGAGTCGCGGGCAGGAATCGAGAATTATGGCAAGGTGTTCAGTCAAGATGGCGTTAAACGCGGTGAGGTGGAATCCGAACGCAAATCCTTGGTGAAATTGGATCTGGATCCGGCAAATGCGGAGCGAGCGACACGTGGCAATCGCGGATAGCGCTTCACGCAGTTCGGGGAACGGACTTTCCTGGCCAGAAACATTTTTGACGTAGATTGGGATGTTGACGGACGTCAGATTCGGAAACCGTCTAATCGAGGCGCCAATCTGTTTTCCGTCCGGTGCCGGAGAGACACGCTGTTCAGCGATCTCCGACAAGAGAAGGTCCGATACAAGCGCCGGGGTGAACCAGGGGGTTTTGCTTGTAACGCGGACTTGATCATTTGGCGGCGTGAACAGTAACGGGTCGTCGTCTAAAATCCATAGTGGCACATTTCCCGAGTGCCACCCTGTAACGAAACTACATTTGCTGACGTCACGGAAGCAAGGCTCCCAGCGCGCGGTCCGAACGTTGTAAACAACCGAGAAGTCGCGAGTTCGATTCGCAAAGATGTCGCGCCACTCCTTGCAGACGGTGCTGAATGCGTGCGCATGTTCGGGTCGCTGCAGCTGCCGAAAAACACATTCGAGAACGTCGGCTGGTAGGGTTACTGATTTCTGCTGCTCCTGTTGCTGCTGCTTCTGCTGCTGATTAGAGTCCGCATTCTTTTCTGTTTCAATCGCGGTTGCTGTTTCCGGAACGGTTTTTGCTGATAGATAATTGACCTGTAGCTGAGAGACTTGTGCCGTTGCTGCTGCTCGAAAAGCACTCCGTTTCTCGGCATCCTCACAGCGAACTCTAGTCGTAACCATCGGCCGTGTTCTGCGCTCACAGAGCAATGCGCAATACGGTAAAGGACGTAGGGCGAACGCGGGATACGAGGGACGTAGGACGAACGCGAGATAGTGGAAGGTAGCGGAAAAAATATGAGGAGAACTGCATTCCTCAACAAAAATCGTCTCCAGAACGTTGAAAATGAGGTGAGGAAAATGAGTAAAATTTGAAGCCTCAAAGGTGCAGCTCTCAGTCGAATTTGAGTTGGGTGTGGCGGATGCTTGCCTATGAAGGCTTGGCGAAAGGTGGCGAGCACCGGTGACGCGGCGAAGAGTGGCGAGCACTGGTGAAGCGGCGAGAAGTGGCGGGCACTGGTAAATTGGCGAAGAGTGGCGAGCACTGGTGAAGCGGCGAGGAGTGGCGAGCACTCGCCAGAGAGGTGAAGCCAGTGTGAGCCTCGCCGCTCAGCCTCTGCGGCTTTTTGCCATCTTACAGTTGGCCCCCTTGCAATACCTGATTACCAATATCACGGAAAACTATATCGCAGTTAGTAGACAATACGAATGGATGTGTCATGTCATTCTCTATACTTCACATGCAAACATGACAGCAGCTTGTATAACAGGTTAATAGCATAACCTACATAGCAGGTAAAATTAGGTCAATAATAATAGTCCTACCTGCATTACGTCGTATTATGACGTCACATCATGCCCATCCTTGCTCTCCTCTCCTCCTCCCTTTCCTTCTTATATTGCGTGCGTTGCCGATGCTTCCGTACACACAACACCACGAGACAGTACCCAAGCAGCAGTAATGGCAGCGTAATCGCCACAGTTAAGCACGTAACAGTAGCGATTTGCTCGGGAGTAGGTGTAGAAGGTGGGGGAACAGGTGGAGCAGGAGGGAGAATTACAGGAGGGGAGACAAGGCCACTCCAACCACCAGGGGGGAGGATGATAGAGGGAGAACCCGGGGACGGAGGAGGAGAGGTAGAGGGAGGAGGAGGGGAGGGGAGCGAGGGAGGGGAAATGGGAGGAGTGGGAGAACGGGGAGGCGAGGTAGGGGGTGGTTTTGGTGGGGAAGGTACAGGGGATGGTGGTGGTGACGGTGATGGTAAAGGTGGTGGTGATGGTGGTGGTGAGTCTGGTGGTGGTGGTTGAGGGGAAGGGGGAGGTGGCACTGGTGGTGGTGGTGGTACTGGTGGTGGTTTGGGTGGTTGGATTCCCTTAGTCCGTCTAGCAAGGGTAAATTCCCCTAGTCTGGAAGTCCGGCAGGTGAAATTCCTCGTGCCCTCGGGCTCAGAAGGAGACGGAGGCAGCTCCAGGGTAACTACCCCTCGAGTAATGGGTAACCCTTTCGAACTGATCCGAACGCACGCGAACCGCTCCCACAGTGAAAACGGCGGCAAATACGAATTCCTCGACACAAGGTTTACTGTAATTTTGTCCGAATTGATCCCGCCAGCAGCAGTTTTTCTCGGGACGCGCACTCGCAAGGGGGAGTCAATCTTAAGCCCATCACTCGTCGAAAACGCATACATTTCGAGCCCGACTAAGTCGCACGGATAAGTGTACCTCGGCGGCGGAGTAAACGGGTTACTGTAGTTGGGATAATTAAAATAAATTATCACCACCAGCGGCAGAGACGTGGGAATTGAAAGCCCTGGAGGGAGGGAGAACTCTTGGAATTCCAACCCTCGTGCTACAACCACAGCTACTGGGAGAATGATGAGTTGAACTGAGGAGTTAGTAGCAGGGGTGGGGGGGAGGGTAACGATGGTTCCGACTGTGCTGTTGCTGATCTGCTCCTCGGCTATTTTCTCGATCATTTTGGTGTAGATGTCCATTCTTGTCCTCCATATAAGGTCTTGTCCGACTAGTGTGTTTTCGTCGGTGCTGCTGGTGCTGCTACTGCCGCCGCTGGTGCTGCTACTGCCGCCGCTGCTGCTACTGCTACCACTGCTGCTGCTGTTACTGTTGCTGCTGTCACTGCCACTGGTACTGCTGTTACTGCTGCTGGTACTGCTGTTAGTGTCGCTTCCAATTAGACCCTCTCCTCCTATTCCACCCGCCTTGAGTTGCCCTGCCCGCTTCACAATCTCCTCCCTCCTGCTGTCTATCTCCTGCTGACTAGCAACACTCGCAACGCCACTGCTGCTGCCACTGTCACTGCCACTGTCACTGCCAGTACCACCCACAGTGTCACCACCCATTCTCATGTCACCCCTCGTGCTGGAGTCAGTACTCGTTATAAGGCCGTTAATGTGCGGATGGAAGGGGCGCGTGGCCAGATACACTGAACTTGGAGCTTCTTTTCCAAGCTCTTCCGGGTTACTGGCAATATCAGTTCCCCTCAACGCCATGCCGTTGAAATGCGGGTGGAAGGGGCGTGTGGCCAGATACACTGAACTTGGGAACCGGTGCAGGTGCGGTGGTACTAGAAGCGGTGATACTGACTCGGGTACTGATTCCGAGCTTGACGGTGCTGCCGAGCCTAGTGACACCACCGAACCTACATGCTGGTTCGGTACGGGAGCACGTTGGCTTGATTCCGTGGCATGAGGCATGGTGTGTGGAGCAGTGCTGGTGTCGCTGCTGCTGCTGCTGCTGCTGCTGCTGCTGCTGGCGGTGCTGGTGAGGGCAGAGGCGGTTGAAGAATCAGAGACAGGCAACAGCCAAGGAGGATAAGGGTGCATGACAACGCTTCTAGCCCCTGCTGCAACCCCTTCTCCTTCTGCTGCTGCTGCTCCTGCTCTCGCTCCTGCCACCGTTCCTGCTTTGGATACTGCTCCTGGTTTAAACACTGCTCCTGCAAAACCCGGCCGGTGCACTCTAAGGGGCCCTGAGGGTGGGTGGTGACGAAGTGGGTGATGCGTGTGGTAAGAGTGAGTGAGGGAGTGAGTGCGGGAGTCAGTGAGGGACTGAGTGAGGGAGTGAGTGGGGGAGTGAGTGAGGGAGTGAGCGAGGGGGTGAGTGGGTGATTCCGCGTGTGTTACAGGGGAAGTGGGTAACGAACTGAGTAAGAGGAGGAGGAACGGTAGGAGATTGGTAATCCTAAGGAAGAATAGGCTTTTCCCATATGCAGAGAGGGGTCTTCCTTTCTTCCCTGCCTTCTTGCCCCTGCCGCTTGTGCTCCTGTCGCTTGGATAATTACCCTCCTGGTTACCTCTCGAGTTACCCCTATGGTTACCAGGTAACCCTCTTCTTCTGAGGCCGCTACAATTGGGATGCCATGAGCTTGTATCAACCCCTTTCCCATTACTGTTGCTACAGCTGCTCCTGCAGCCACTGCTACAGCCACTGCTGCCCCTGCTGCTACAGCCGCTGCCCCTGCTACAGCCGCCGCTGCCACTCCTCCAGTGGTTACCCGTCTGTACACCTCGTAACACTCTGCTCGTGCGACAACTGCTACAGCCGCTGGTACAGCCACCATTGCCACCCATCTGTATACCTCGTACCTCTCTTTTCCTGCGACAACTGTGATGACACGATTCGGCTGTACTGTTATGGTTGTTGAGGCGGCTGTTGCTGTAACTGCTGCCGTTAGAGCTGCAGTTACCATTGCCGTTACAACTGTTACTGGTGGGACTGGATCTGTAACTGAAGCTGCAACGACAGCTAGAATGCCCCACGCTACAGCCACCGCTGCATTCTGTGACGTCACTGCTACAGCTGCCACTGCTACAACCGCAACTGCTACCATTACACCAGCTGCAAATCCCCATGCTACAGCCGCTATTGTCACTACTCGAGTGCGAGCTACAGTTTAACGAAAGTTCCCCATTAAGGCTATTCGCCTGCGAGCTACAGTATCTACAGTATCTTACTGTTGTTGAGCTACAGTACCCACAGTTACACCGTCTATTGCAACATGTAAGGCGTCTCACTTCTTCATGTGCTAATACTACCGAATCACTATCTCGTTCTATGCAACGACGCGGGTGTTCTAATAACGAGCTGTTTTCGTGCTGCTCCCCTCCATTACCGTCCAACATATAATTTTCTTCTCCTCCTATTTCCTTCGTTGCAGCTTCCCCCTGCCCGCCCCCTTTCCGCCTACTCATTCCGCTAAGCCAACCCCGCACGAAATCTCCGCCACCTTCCGCCAGTACGGTTGCACCCGCTAAAGGCCCCGTGCCTTCCGCCGATGCGCTTCCCGCTTGCGCTGCCCTCGCAGTCCGACGAACCGCCGCCGAGGACAGCAGTGACGCGGCGTCTGATCGAACGACACCCACGTGGCCTCCACACGGCACGTCTGGTCGAACGTCCACGTGCCTCCCACACGCCACGTGTTCTCGTGAAGCCACGTGGTTTCTAGAAGCGGCATGGGTGGTCATCCTTCGTTGCAGCTCCAACACTAAAAACGATTCTGCTCCTCTCGAATCTTCCGCCGGCGTTAGCTCCGATATAGAGGCGTCCGGTTGTAACTCCCTAAGCTCACCCTCTCCTGCTTCTATCTGCCGCTTTATTCCCCACCTAGGCGTGCTCGACGTCATCCCCCTTAGAGTCTCGTTTGAGTTCCACATTACGGGACTTTTTCTTCTGCCGGTGTAGTTTCCGTCGGCTATTCTCTTCTGACATTCCTATTCGAGGTCAACTGAAAACTACTTCTGCTACTAACGAGGTACAGGTTTAGGCTGGATATCCTTACTGGATGTTTCATAGTTAGAAATGTATGTACCCCAACTATCGGCGACGTGTCTACGTTTCCGTCCTCTGCTTGTCTGTCGTCGACTTCGGTATTCAAATGAAAACAAGCTAACTGGAAAATACTCTCACTATTGTCAACGCCAAGCTACTACTGTCTCGGGTGACTAGTAACGAGTCGCAGCGAAGCTATGAGCGAGTCGTCAGAGGAGGAAGAAACGGCAAGGCTGGGCATGCCGAAAGCGGCCCGAGTAAGGCTGCGCTAGAGCTCGAGGGAGCCGCGAAAGAGAGAAGGATAGGTAGTAGCGACTCGATTTGCGGATAGAGATGCCACACACACACTATGCAGATGCTTGCTAACGAAGCAGGAAAATGTCGACGCTTGGGTCTGAAGCTGAGAGAGAGTGTGCTATAGAGAGGCAGGGCGACTCGAAGTGCGGATAGAGATTTCACAAACAAACAGATGCTTGCTAGCCAAGCCGGAAAATGTCGACGCTTGGGTCTGAAAACTGAGAGGAGTGTTTTAGAGAGAGGCTGGGCGAGTAGGAGCTGGTGGGTTCGGGTGAAGTTCCGTGGTGAGGGGTTCCGTAGATGGGATGGGAATGGAACGAAGCAGGGAAGGGAAAAGCTGGACAGAAAAAAGGCGCGAAGCTTGACGGGGAGGTATGCAAGTGGGAGTAAGGGAAAGAGCGAGAGGCCGAGGGAAACGAGGAGCAAGCAAGTGGGGAGGAGGGAGGAGCAGAAAGAGAGTTTAAAGGAAATGAACGGGAAGGCTGGCCAGTTCAGGATAGTTTCAGGTGGAGATGTTGCGGTGATGTTTTGACTGGGAACACGAGGGGAGTAAAGAGGTTTTCAGAACAGAAGCAAAGGATTTGACATGGTTGAAGTTTGGTTGGGACGGATTCGAGCTGGTGAACTTTGGGGTAAGAAGAGGATATTCTTGTCCGCACCGCTTTAGCCGTTGCTATGGCGGGAGAGATGGGGTTGAACTGAAGAGTGGCGATCCGTATACAGAGGGTTCTGAACGAGCCGAACCAAAATCACTCTTTCGGCTAAACATCTCCATTCATGACAATCATCCCACTACAACTACTTGAAATACTGTAAGCGTATGAGAGTTTGGAACAATATTAGGAGCTTCAGCTGAATGAGAACGCGCATTGAAGCTCAGACCAGCCTTGAGGGGAGGAATCAACCAATCAATATCGTCAGAACGGTCGCGACGGCGGGGATCGGTGGCGGCTCCAGAACGTGCTCCCAGCTGGTTGGCCCCTGGTGACAGTCATATTGAACGCGAGCCTAGCGAAAGCCTGGCGAAAGCATAGGCTGATGTGGCGGATCGAACACAATGTTTATACAATCACAGATATGTTGAATTCATAAATCAACGAGACCATAATATTTAAACGGAGAACTTTGTAAACCAGCTCTGTTTGATATCAATGAGCAGTATCTCACTTCGGCAATTTCAAGGGTCAGATTCTGCAATGGTGAACATCCACGGTGGGTGGGAGCGATGTTCAAATGCCTTCCGAATATGTGTTCGTCGTCGCGTTTGGATGAACACTGGACCTCCAGATCCCTCCGTGTAACTCTTTGCCTAGTCGCTCAATACCTAATTTCTAGTCTGCGGCTGCGCCCGCGCATGCCTAATCGGGTCTATGGAGTCTGAACACGAACCTATGCCGGAGGCCGCAAAGGAGATTCCGGCAAAAGTAGCAGGAGCAACAGAAGCAAGGGAAACAGCGACATCCAGTTCGCAGTTAGTTGAAATGTCAGCGCCAGGAGCGGCAGGAAACGCGTTACAGACGGTAACCGACGGTACCTCTCCTGTTTCTGACGGAAATCAAACAATAAAAACGGAATATGCTTCTGCCAGTGGAAATCAGCCTTCGGCTTCTGAGTTAACTCAAAGGTCACCTCCGAAAATAAACTTCGTGCGTGGTTTGTCCCCGGCGGCTCCCAACTGAAGGGTCACCGTTAAAATCTGGAGTCGTGGGTGGGCTGACATCAGGGGAGAAAACAGACTTCTGTACACTTCCGCCGTCGCACACACCCGAACCTGATCGCGAAACCCTAGCGGAGGCTCGGGAGGCTCCGGACCTGAGGTTCGGGAGTAAGGGTCGGCGGTGCGGGTTGAGGAGGGCGAGCAGTGGACGATCTGGTGGCGATCTTTCTAAAGCGGCTACAGTTGCTACAGTCGCTAGTGCTGACGTGGATGGAAGAACCTGTACGGAGCATAATGGCGGGACTGAGGAGAAGAGTAAGGAGGAAGAGGAGGAAGGGGAGCAGGAAGAGGAGGAAAGGGAGGAGCTTAATGCGGGAATACGGGGAAAAGAGGAGAAGGAGGAGGAGGAGAAGAGGGAGGAGGAGGAGGAGGAGGAGAAGAGGGAGGAGGAGGAGGAGAAGGACAGGGAGGAGGAGAGGAAGGAAGAAAAGGAGGAGGAAAGAAGGGATGGTGCAATGAAGGGTGCAGAGAATCGTGCAATAAAGGGTACAGTGGTCGCTGTTACAGGTGTGACTGTGAGTGGGAATGCTACTGCCACAGCATTGGTCGACTTGGCAACTGCCGCAAGGTGCAGAGGCATGGGCGTGAGTGCAAGTGCGAGTGTGAGTGTGTGTGCGACAGTGAGTGTGAGTGATGGGAGGAAGGCGAGGGGTGTGAGTGATGGAGGAGGAGATGATGCGAGGTGCAGAGGCATGGGTGTGAATGTGAGTGCGACAGTGAGTGCGAGTGGTGGGAGGAATAGAAGGGATGAGGGAGGGGAGGAAGCAGTTGAAGGGGCGGAGGAGGCAGTGGTGGTGAAAGCAACAAGCGAGGGGGGAGGAGCAGGAGCAAGTGGGGACGCAGGAGAAGGGGAAAAGGTAGCAGAGGAGGGGAAAGAAACAAGCGAGGGGGGAGGAGAAGGAGCAGGGGGGAGCGCTGCTGAAAGGGGAGACTTGGCGGAGGAGAGAAAGGGAGTGGGGGAGGAGCAGGGGGGAGCAGGTGGAGGGGGGAGACTGGACGAATTAGAGGAAGAGGGAACAGGAAAGGAGGAAGTGCGGGCAGTTGCAGGGGAGGAGGGTGCGAAAAAGGAGAGAAAAGGAGGAGGCGCGGAGCAGGGGGGAGCAGGCGGAGGGGGAGCAGAAGAGGAGGAAGTGCGGGCAGTTGCGGGGGAGGAGGGTGCTGAGGAAAGGATCGAAAGAACTAGGGGGGAAGAAGTGGAAGCAGAGGAGGAGGAAGTGCGGAGAAGAGAGAGACGAGGAGGAGAGGGAGCAGCAGAGGAGGAGGAAGTGCGGGCAGTGGCGGGGCAGGAGGGTGCAGAGAAAAGGAAAGAAAATGCTGGGGGGAAAGAAAAGGAAGCAGATGGAGGAGGAGAGGGAGCAGAGGAAGGAGGAGAGGGAACAGAGGGAGGAGCAGATAGAACAGAGGGAGGAGCAGATAGAACAGAGGGAGGAGCAGATAGAACAGAGGGAGGAGCAGAGGAAGCAGAGGAAGGAGGGGAGGGAACAGAGGGAATGGAACAAGGAGGTGGGGAAGGAGAGAGGGAAGGAGGGGAAGCGGAGGCAGGCGAGGGGGGCGGAGGGGTAGGAGAGGGAGGAGAGGGGGGAGGAGGAGGAGCAGAGGAAGGAAGGAGAACTAGACCGCAAAGGCAGAAGAGGACGAGGGGGCTAGGGGGAGATGATGATGGTGATGGAGGATTAGAGGGGGGAGAAGGAGCAGAGGGAGGAGAGGGAGCAGCGGAAGGAGCAGCGGAAGGAGCAGAGGGAGGAGAGGGAGCAGCGGAAGGAGCAGCAGAAGGAGCAGAGGGAGGAGAGGGAGCAGCAGAAGGAGCAGCGGAAGGAGCAGAGGGAGGAGAGGGAGCAGCGGAAGGAGCAGCGGAAGGAGCAGAGGGAGGAGAGGGAGCAGCGGAAGGAGCAGCGGAAGGAGCAGAGGGAGGAGAGGGAGCAGCGGAAGGAGCAGCGGAAGGAGCAGAGGGAGGAGAGGGAGCAGCGGAAGGAGCAGCGGAAGGAGCAGAGGGAGGAGAGGGAGCAGCGGAAGGAGCAGCGGAAGGAGCAGAGGGAGGTGAGGGAGCAGCGGAAGGAGCAGCAGAAGGAAGGAGAACCCGACCACAGAGGCAGAAGAGGAAAAGGGGGCTAGGGGGAGATGATGATTCGTACGTGTGGGGGTTTGTGGGGCGCGGGTGGCGCAGCGCTGCTAGTAAGTCCGCTGGGGGAAAGGATGGGGGGAAGGAAGGGGGGAAGGATGGGGGAAAGGATGGGCGGAAGGATGGGGGGAAGGCGGGGAAGGGAAGGGGAGGAGGTGAGGAGGGAGGGAAAAGAGGGAGAGGAGGGGAGGAAGGGGAAGGGAGGAGGGTGGGGAAGAGAATGAGGGGTGGAAGGACTGGGGTAGTGGGCAAAGCTTCTGGCGCCGCTGCTGCGGGTGCCACTGCTGCTGGTGCTGCTGGTGTTGTGGGTGGTTCTTCTAATGTCATTGGTATCGCTGCTGTTGCTGCTGCTAGTGCCGCTGCTGGCAGTGCTGCTGGTAGTGCTGATAGTGGTAGTTTGCATGGAAGGGTGGGCCATTTGGGCCAAGTGTCAGGTTTATTCAGATTCAGCCAAGAGCCACAGCAGCAGCAGCAGCAGCAAGCAGGCAGGGCAATAGGAGGTTTCCGCTTCCCTCTGCTCTCTCTCCCGCTCTCCACCCAACTCCACCCACTTCCACCCATCTCCACCGCTTTTCGGCCGCCTCTTCTTTCTTCCCTCTCTCCCGCGCCCCCTCTCAACATCCCGTCCTCTCTCCCTCCCCCTCGACCTGCAACCCACCCTCCCCTGCTCCCCTCTGCTCATCAAACCTCTGAACCATTTCATACCCCTCAAAACCCTCTCATGGCTGCCGCAACCCACCCTACTGCGCTTCCTGCTGCACCTCCTCCTCTCCCCGTCTGCAATGGGTTTCAGCACGGAAATGCAGCTGCTGCTGCTGCTGCTGCTGCTGCTGCTGGCGCTGCTGCTGCTGCGGCGGCTCCTCTCGCTGCTGCTGGCACTTCTGCTGCCACTGCTACCTTTCCTCCTCCTCGTCCTCCTCCTGGTGCTGCCACCGCTGCTGTTGCTGGCAGTTGTGTTGCAGCTCTCGCCACTGCTGTTTCACCTGCCACTGTTGCTTCACCTGAGCTTTCACCTGAAACGCTGCTGGAGACAGCCAGGTTACTTCTACTGGTGAGCTACGCACACATGGCATAAGTCAGATGTCACATGGCACATAAGGCATGTCACATGGCACATCTCGGATGTCGCATGGCACATGGGGCATGGCACATAAGGCATGTCACATGGCACATGTCGCATGGCACATAAGGCATGTCGCATGGCACATGGGGCATGGCACATAAGGCGTGTCAGTCAGATGTCACATGGCACATGTCAGATGTCTCATGTCTCATGTCTCATGTCTCATGTCTCATGGCACATGGCACATGGCACATGGCACATGGCGCATGGCACATGGCACATGGCACATGGCACATGACGCATGGCACATGGCGCATGGCACATGGCACATGGCACATGGCACATGGCGCATGGCACATGTCAGATGTCTCATGGCACATGGCACATGGCACACGGCGCATGGCGCATGACATTTCGCATTCAGTTCAGTGGGTGTTCAGTGGGTATTTATGATTTGTAATAATCTGTATAATCAATCATTGATTGCATTACTATAGTCGTCGGCTGGTTCCCTTACTTCCTCTCACTTCCCCATGCGCTCGGGGTGTGTTTTGAGGCGCCTCAAAGCATTCCTCTCACTTCCCCATGCGCTCGGGGTGTGTTTTGAGGCGCCTCAAAACATTCCTCCCACTTCCCCATGCGCTCGGGGTCCTTCTGATGCTGCCACTATTGCCCGTGGCCTGCTGACTCTGGTGCAATTCGAGGTGAGAGCGTGAGAGGGAATGATTGTCCCTTTCTCATCTGCCCGACCCCTCACCCCCTCTCTCTCCCCCATGCGCTCAGGGACCCTCTGATGCCGTCACTATTGCCCGTGGCCTGCTGTCTCTGGTGCAGTTCGAGGTGAGAGAGTGGCATTGTTGTCTGCGGCAAGTTCGAGGTGAGAGAGTGGCATTGTTGTCTGCGGCAAGTTCGAGGTGAGAGAGTGGCATTGTTGTCTGCGGCAAGTTCGAGGTGAGAGAGTGGCATTGTTGTCTGCGGCAAGTTCGAGGTGAGAGAGTGGCATTGTTGTCTGCGGCAAGTTCGAGGTGAGAGAGTGGCATTGTTGTCTGCGGCAAGTTCGAGGTGAGAGAGTGGCATTGTTGTCTGCGGCAAGTTCGAGGTGAGAGAGTGGCATTGATGTCTGCGGCAAGTTCGAGGTGAGAAAGTGGCATTGTTGTCTGCGGCAAGTTCGAGGTGAGAGAGTGGCATTGTTGTCTGCGGCAAGTTCGAGGTGAGAGAGTGGCATTGCTGTCTGCGGCAAGTTCGAGGTGAGAGAGTGGCATTGTTGTCTGCGGCAAGTTCGAGGTGAGAGAGTGGCATTGTTGTCTGCGGCAAGTTCGAGGTGAGAGAGTGGCATTGTTGTCTGCGGCAAGTTCGAGGTGAGAGAGTGGCATTGTTGTCTGCGGCAAGTTCGAGGTGAGAGAGTGGCATTGTTGTCTGCGGCAAGCGGATGTATGTCACTGCTGGTCTGTAGCACACCTTAGTACGGACGGATGGGACGAGGTGACTTTTGAGTCGACTCAAAAGCAAGCGCATGTATGTCACTGTTAGTCTGTCTGTAGCACACCTTAGTACGGACGGATGGGACGAGGTGACTTTTGAGTCGACTCAAAAGCAAGCGGATGTATGTCACTTTTGGTCTGTCTGTAGCACACCTTAGTACGGATGGGACTAAGGTGAGACGGGACGGATGTGAGACATAGTAGCCCTAGCGAAGGAAGTTTTGTGTATTTCGAAGAACCCTCGTGTTTTTCATCACGTGAAATTAGAGTGTTTTTAAGATGTCTCAAAGACATAGTAGCCCGAGCAAAGGAATTTTTATGTTTTTCAAGAAACCCACACGATTTTCATCCGGCATTGTGCTTTCTATCGCGCCCATCGGTCCTTTCCCTCATTCCCCCTGTCCCACTCCCAGGTTCGAGGCCTGCGAATCGTGCACAAGCTCGGGTGAGTTTGTTCAGTGCTGTGCGGTGCTGTGCTCTGTGGGAGTGGGATTGTGGTGCCTTGCTGTTCTGTAGGTGGTAGGTGCTCTCGATACGGCGGTGACGTGCGGTGCTTATTCTGTAGGTGGTAGGTGCTCTCGATACGGCGGTGACGTGCGGTGCTTATTCTGTAGGTGGTAGGTGCTCTCGATACGGCGGTGGCGTGCGGTGCTTATTCTGTAGGTGGTAGGTGCTCTCGATACGGCGGTGACGTGCGGTGCTTATTCTGTAGGTGGTAGGTGCTCTCGATACGGCGGTGACGTGCGGTGCTTATTCTGTAGGTGGTAGGTGCTCTCGATACGGCGGTGACGTGCGGTGCTTATTCTGTAGGTGGTAGGTGCTCTCGATACGGCGGTGACGTGCGGTGCTTATTCTGTAGGTGGTAGGTGCTCTCGATACGGCGGTGACGTGCGGTGCTTATTCTGTAGGTGGTAGGTGCTCTCGATACGGCGGTGACGTGCGGTGCTTATTCTGTAGGTGGTAGGTGCCCTCGATACGGCGGTGGCGTGCGGTGCTTATTCTGTAGGTGGTAGGTGCTCTCGATACGGCGGTGACGTGCGGTGCTTATTCTGTAGGTGGTAGGTGCTCTCGATACGGCGGTGACGTGCGGTGCTTATTCTGTAGGTGGTAGGTGCTCTCGATACGGCGGTGGCGTGCGGTGCTTATTCTGTAGGTGGTAGGTGCTCTTGATACGGCGGTGGCGTGCGGTGCTTATTCTGTAGGTGGTAGGTGCTCTCGATACGGCGGTGACGTGCGGTGCTTATTCTGTAGGTGGTAGGTGCTCTCGATACGGCGGTGACGTGCGGTGCTTATTCTGTAGGTGGTAGGGGCTCTCGATACGGCGGTGGCGTGCGGTGCTTATTCTGTAGGTGGTAGGTGCTCTCGATACGGCGGTGACGTGCGGTGCTTATTCTGTAGGTGGTAGGTGCCCTCGATACGGCGGTGGCGTGCGGTGCTTATTCTGTAGGTGGTAGGTGCTCTCGATACGGCGGTGACGTGCGGTGCTTATTCTGTAGGTGGTAGGTG